>CAXIVR010000003.1:76479712-77679712 GCA_964035755.1 Teleogryllus oceanicus | reverse complement strand
GGAGCATTGAACAAAGAGATATCTATTTTCCCAAAAAATGACATCGCACGTAATAACTTTGGCAATCAATGAACTCACTATCACATGAGCGCCAGTGAGTTGGGTCAGGTATTCTTTTTTTACACTGATGGTGCAAAACTTAGACCAAATCCGGACAACAACATGTCTTAAGTATTTCAATGTCTGGTCAGTATTGCAATAATCTGAATCTCTCATTTCAACTTCGAAATTAGTATATATTTATTATATCTAAAAAATGTATTTTTCATTACATCCAATTAACGTCTCTGATATTTAACTCTTACTAAAAGTTTTTAAAATAGAGAGAAAACGATATCACAAATAATCTATTGCACATCTACACATCACTAAACTTACTGTTCATAATACTGTAAACACACGTCCTATTTTTCAATTCTGTAAAATTTTACGTTCTACTGTTTTTTTATTTCTGAGATTCTCGTAGTAGCTCATACGGGCTACGTCAGGTGTTTCGGCAAACACGAGACCAGAGACGCTGGAAGCCCTTCAGCTGCGCCCTTCGGAAGGGTTGCGTGCCCCCTGTCCTCCGCCCCCTCCAACAACCACCCTCCGCCGAGGTCAGCACGAGGCAGGCGGTCGAGGTTGACCTGTGGTGGAATAAGTAAATTTTCATCAAGCGAATTTCAAATTTCTCTACACAATCTATGTATAGAAATGGTGAAATTAACAGGCACAAAGTGAATATGTTGGAGTCGCATCTCATAAACGATCCGAGCTGCATCGGATCATACGCACCCGTTGGTTTAATGTCTTTCAGATGCACAAAATATGTCATATAATATTGCAATGATAGACGGAAATGTCAATTCCCCAAAATATTAGTAGATAACAAGAGAAATTAAAAATAGAAAATTGAACACTGAATATAGAGCAGATGGTAAAGGCAAGGATCAATTCCAACTTAAAATGCTTTAACTATAAAATAATATTAATCTTTTAAACTGAATATCTAATTTAATGCGGTGTAATTTTTCATACTACATAGATGAACAATTTAAGGCACTTTCAATAATGCGCTTTCATAGTACCGATGATAACATTGAATTACAAGGGACAATGATGACACCGTTGATTAACTCAGAAGGGAAGTCACGAAATTTTAAGATATGCAATCTCTTTCAATGTAAGTGATCAAGAATAGATTGCTTTCTTTAAGGCTGATGTCTTTATGAATACGATTTCTTCAATTCAAGCTCATTGTAGCAATCAACATTTAATTTGGTTCTATGATGTCCTATTATTTGACCGTTTTAAAGTCAGTATTGTCGCATCTAGAATTTAATATCAATATTTCAATTCTGTCTTTTCGGAATTCTTATAGATCAATTTTTAATTCCAAGGGTTTAATGTAAGTTCTAGACACCATGACTTTTCTAGATGAACTGTTTTGCAAAAGGCTAAACAACAATGTTTCGTTCTTATATGAATCCATATCAGAACAATTTACAATTGTTTCTGTTTTGCTATTGATCAAGTTCATGCGGTTAAACATAAGATCCAAAATAAAAGCGAATGAAAAAGTAAAAAGAACAGAGCCTGTAATAATTGAAGATTATTTTCTGATTCAGTATAATAAGACCAACGCAATGGCAAAGATTTATTCTACATCCCATCATCCCATCATGCGTTTCTCAAAACACCCCGAATAACAACGGAAATGAGAGTTTAGGTATTAAACTTCATTATTTGTAAAGAAATTAACTTTACAACAACATTCGAACATATGAACCAGTTAAAATTATGTAGCAGCAGTAAGTATAGTTTAATGACGATGAGGAACCAGACAGGTCAACAAGTAAAAAGAAACAAAAAGTGAACGGATTAATAACGCTTATATTCCTTTTCAGCTGATTTTTCAATCCAGTAAACGTTTCGTTTTCTCTATAAACCAATAGTTTCAAGTAAATGACCTTATGACCCTAAACATGGGCCGTAAAACTTCCTTGCACTCCAACAAATAGGTTATTAAAGTATCATAACAATGTTAGCACCGAAAACAACATTCATGAGGTTTTGTTCATTTTTAAAATTAAAACCGGAAAGTCATAAAACGTGTGTTGTGCGCTTCCACGAAGTTGTTGAACCATAGTGCTTCGATAATCGATTTACGAGTGTCTGAGGCCAATGATGCACGTTTAGAATGCAGATCACGCATATGTCCATCACGTTTAATCAAATAGAGTACTTCTTCAGCACGAAAGTCGCCTGCAAGCTGCGAACGCTGGTTAGCCGCACGACCATCACCTATCCAATCAGAATGTACTAGGGCCCATGTGCACGGTGAGGCTGGTCCTTGCGGATCGGTCAGCCGCGTCCGTCTGTTGGGCCGCGGCCCCTAGTGACCTCGTTCGCTAATAACGTTGTGGGAGGCGTCGATTGGGGCGCATGGCAGATGGACCGCGCAAAGGCGACGGAGAAGGCGAAAAGGCGGTGGAGGGGGGAAGTGGAGAGAGCGAGGAGAGAGGGGGCACAGAGGCCAGTGAGGAGACGTCGGATAGAAGCGATGTGAGGTGGAGAGGGAGAAGGGAGACCTTCATTGGTTTGGTTGTTAGTGCTTCGGGGAGCGTGAACGACCGAAGTAATTAATCCCGTATGTGTAGCGCATGTTTTTCATGGTGAGATGGCGATGATCTATCCCCGATGGATGACGAGATCCGGCGCAGACCTACCGTCGGCTAGCGGGGTTTTCCGCTCACCAGGACTCTCTCCTTAGCGGGGCACCGTCCCAGCCAGGACAAGCTCTAAACTCCCGACCGATCTCCCAGCAAGTGTGGTAATGTAGTGCATGTTTGTGTAAGTGTGTAAGTAAGGCGAGAGGATAGGACAAGGAAGAGATAGGAAAGATCGCATGCGGTCCGTGGCCCGTTTGTTAGGGTACTGCTCCGGCATTCATCTGGTGTTGATCAGAGAAACCACGGAAAAGTACCGATCACAGCAGCCAGCCTACAGAATTCTCTTCTAGACAGCCACAGAATTCGACTAAGCTGACAAGTTGATGCACTGAGCCACCTCTCCCGGTCGATGAAGATGAAGGGGTGGTTAATAGGCAAGAATGTTGGCGTTAGAGTGAGTGGAAGTAAACGAAAACGCCACAGAGGAGAGAGAGCGGGGGAGAAGATGGAGAGGAGAAGGCAGGCGGATGGAGCAAAGAAAGTGGATGGGGTTCAGAGGCAACGAAAGCGAAGGCAGTGAGAATTGATTGAATGATTGATTGATTAATTTTATCGTGTTTCCGGGCGCGTCAACTGCTTTGGTCATTAGTCCCGTTCGTGTAGTGCATGTTTTCTCGGGAGATGGCCGTAATCTTCCCCTGCTGAATGGCGAGATCTGGTGCCGACCTACCGTCGGCTAGTGGGGTTTCCCCCTAACAAGGACTCTGCCAGCAGCGCGCCACCGCCCCAGCCGGGACAAGCTCTAAGCTCCCGACCGGTCTCCCGGAATATGTGGTAGTGTAGTGCATGTTATTGTGTGTGTGTAAGGGGAGAGGATGGGACAAGGAAGTGGAAGGAAAGATCGCGCGCGGTCCATGGCTCGTTGGGTAGGGTACTGCTCCGCCATTCGCCTAGTGTTGATCGCAGAAACCACAGAAAACTACCGATGAGAGCAGCCGGCCGCTAGTATTCTCCTCCAGGCAGCGACTGAATTCGACCCATCTGAAAAGCTAGTGTCGAAAATCCTGCCGTCGTGGGGAGTGGGAACCTAGGAACTCCCGGTCAGAGGCGCTGCAGTGACATCAGTTGATGCACTGAGCTACCGCTCCCGGTGGCCGTGAGAAGGGCAGGGTGGATGAGAGGGCAGGTCGGTAGGATGAGCTGAACGGAGGGCAATAGGGAGCGATGGAGGACAGTAGGGGTGGGTGGAGGTGAGTGCGGGCGGGCAGAGGGCTGCGGGCGGTGCTCGCGGCGAGCTGCCGCCAGCGCCGGCGGGCGCAACATCTGGCCACCGCATATCGACCCTCGCGACGCTCGAGCTGCTCACTGACAGACGCTTTTACTCTCACGGCCACTCGTTCGCTTTACGTCACGCCGTAATTGTTTTATTGCCGCGGCCATATAACACATTCACTCACAAGGGCGGACTTCGTCAGCCCGGCCAGCGCCGGACGCTCCCGCAGTTTTGCATTCGAGCGCTTCTTTCTGCTATACGAGAGCGATGTTACATATGGATACCACAATCATCCTCTCGGTTCGAACGAACAGTCTCACTTTTAGTTTGCCACAGAAAAGCGTTATTTGGAGTCAGAGCTACGATAGAATGAGGAATGAAACCGGATTAAAAATCATGTTTATTTTACACATTTCCACAGAAAAGCAATATTTGCAATAACAGACTCGTTTAATATCTCGGTTCGTTCAAATAAGGCAATTGCACTTTACTGTGTTTTAAACGTTTTACTTTAGATACGGGTACAAACGACCTTTTGTCTCTCACAGAAAAATATAAAGAGAATTATCTGTCTATACCGAGAATCATGTTTTCGGTATTATTTTTTTTCTTCAAATTTTGCATTAATTGCTTCATTTCATGAATAACTTTCAATACCAGTACCGTCATGTAAATATTCTACTTGGAAAAACATTCCATTTAATTTTCTTGCTAATAAGGCTGTTCACCGGTCATAATTGACAACCCTTACAAAGCATCGAGCTCGAGATCATTTTCACAGAATGAGTTCGCACTGTGAGTGGATTACCAAGAGTGGCCAAGTGTTTCGGAAATTACGGGATTCAAAAGCTCCTATTAATTAGCTTCATTCCTAGTATTGTTCCGATTGTAAGATTATAAAATTCCCGGTAAACGTTTACTAGAAGCAATAGTTTTTGCGTCAAATGATTATGACCGATTATTACATTGAAATAATATAACAATACCTCTCGTAGATCAACACGAAATGCAATTTTAAGGAGGAAGAAAAAAATAAAATGCGAAATTAGAAGCAAATGACTTTGTAATTACTGAAGGTACAAACTGCCCTGATGAGGGCTGATTAAAGCCGAAACATACGCACTTTAAATCACGTTGCTTATTGTGACCTAAACGCAAGATATTTCCTTACAAAATGTAACTGAATATGCAGTCTCAACGACACTTTTTCCCACTAGTATTTCAAACTGTAGTACTCGGGAGTGCCACTGTGATGCAATTTCAATAATATCGCAGTGGAGATGCCATGATGTACGAGTTCACAAAGGATTTTCAATACACAAATTGCGTATTGTATACGGGTGTGGCAGGTAAAGAAGTAACCGAAACTAGTTACAAGAATTTTGCGTCAATGGCGAGAGGTCGAACTACAGACGTGGAACCTCAAATGCCATATAGACAGCGCACGATTGACGGAAATGAGCATCAGTGCAACACACGACGAGCAACTGTACGACGAGCAACTGTACGACGAGCAACTGTACGACGAGTAACTGTACAACGAGCAACTGTACAACGAGCAACTGTACAACGAGCAACTGTACAACGAGCAACTGTACAACGAGCAACTGTACAACGAGCAACTGTACAACGAGCAACTGTACAACGAGCAACTGTACAACGAGCAACTGTACAACGAGCAACTGTACAACGAGCAACTGTACAACGAGCAACTGTACAACGAGCAACTGTACAACGAGCAACTGTACAACGAGCAACTGTACAACGAGCAACTGTACGACGAACAAAGAACGACGAGTGACAGTACAATGGGCGGCATTACGACGGGCAACAAGGCGAGCAACAGTAGGGCGAGCGACAGTACGACGAGCCTAGACAACAAGGGGCAACACGAAGAGCGACATTGCAACGAGCGACAGTCAGAGCCACGCGCAACGAGGCTTCAGGGGAAGAGGGGGCGTTCGCGCTTTAGGTTGCGGCGCGCCGCGCGTCGCAGTTGGTCGCAACGCGATGCGCCGCAACCGGAGCCGAGCGCCGCGCCGCCCGCGAACTCTTCGCTCCCGCAGGCGGTGTCGCGCCTGGCGGAGCGCGGTCGGCGCGTAACCGGGCACCACTTTCGCAGGCAGCGCGGGGCAGGGGAGGTGTGGGGGCCGCGGGACGGGGGCGAGAGGGTGGGCTGACCGGCGGTCTTGCGGTCTTGCGGACGGACGGGTGGTGGGGTGGACATACGGGCGAGGGGGAGACGGAACGACAGGATGGGATGTGACGAGATGACGAGATGATGAGAACAGGGTGAGAGAGTTAGCGAATGGGCAGGCCGAATGCAGGAGAGAGGGCAAGAGCGAAAGATCATGACCGGGAGGCAGGCCGGCACGCGGACAGGTAGGGGACAGGAGGGGACGGGCAGGCGGACGGGCAGGCGGACGGGCAGGCGGACGGGCAGGCGGACGGGCAGGCGGACGGGCAGGCGGACGGGCAGGCGGACGGGCAGGCGGACGGGCAGGCGGACGGGCAGGCGGACGGGCAGGCGGACGGGCAGGCGGACGGGCAGGCGGACGGGCAGGCGGACGGGCAGGCGGACGGGCAGGCGGACGGGCAGGCGGACGGGCAGGCGGACGGGCAGGCGGATGGGCAGGCGGACGGGCAGGCGGACGGGCAGGCGGATGGGCAGGCGGACGGGCAGGCGGACGGGGCAGCGCGGACGGGCAGGCGGACGGGCAGGCGGACGGGCAGGCGGACGGGCAGGCGGACGGGCAGGCGGACGGGCAGGCGGACGGGCAGGCGGACGGGCAGGCGGACGGGCAGGCGGACGGGCAGGCGGACGGGCAGGCGGACGGGCAGGCGGACGGGCAGGCGGACGGGCAGGCGGACGGGCAGGCGGACGGGCAGGCGGACGGGCAGGCGGACGGGCAGGCGGACGGGCAGGCGGACGGGCAGGCGGACGGGCAGGCGGACGGGGGCAGGCGGAGAGACCGAAGACAGTAGAGGAACAAAGTGAGTGGGTGAGAGAGTGGGCGTGCCCCCAGACAAGAGAAATGGTTGTGGGCGGGGGGCAAGACGGGAGAGGGCGAGAGGGCTGACTACGTGCGGGTGGTGGAGTGGACAGACGGACGAGGAGGAGAGAGAGAACGAGAGGGGATGAGATGAGATGGCGGATGGGATGATGAGAAAATTGGGCCAGCGAAGTGGCAAAAGAGCCGTCGAGAGCGTGACCAAGGCCGAGAGCGTGGGAGAAGAGTGGGCGGGCCGCTTAAGGAACACGTGCGGTGGGCGCACTGGAAGCGGAGTCGTCGCTCGCCAGTGCCGGCCGGCGCCGCAGAGTCGCGCTCGAGTGCCGGTTGCCTCCTCAAGCGATCGCCGCGCGGTGTAACATGTCCATGGCTGCTTGAGATGAGCACCCGTTTGTCTCCTCCCCGTCGCTACACACGGCTGACGCAAGCTCCCTTTTCATAAAAAATTATATTACGAAAAATTATACGGGAAGACCCTGGGCTGGTATCGCATGAAGCTGGCGGAACGACACGGTGTCAACATGTTTGTTTCGAATTTCCACCAGTTTCATCACCCATATCCCTTGGCCGATGTGACCATAAAGCCCAGTTGTGGGTATAACACCAATAACAACTATCATTGCAGTTCTAACCACCTGAGAATGAAGCAATATGGTTAAAAATTTGATGTCAATAAAATATGAAATACACAAAAATGTTCAGTATTGCACTTTCACAGCAAAAGTATTTTTATTTTGTGTTGGAGTAATTGTGTTATACCACTTTTTTCTATCACTCATCAATAACTACACATCTGAACAAATTAAAGAGCACACTAATGTTGACGGAAGCAAACGAGTAGAAAACGAAAGTTGGCGGGAGTAAACGAATAGTTTTTATAGAAATAAGCAGTTTAAAAAAATGAATTGCTACTTCAAATGAGTAAATAATATTGGAATATTTAAATTTCAGATCTTACTGATTTGTCGTACCTTGAGTAAATAGAGGAAAGAACACAAGTTTGTTCGAAGTAAGTATCCCAATTTGTTTATGCGAGTCCATATGTGTTCTTAATTTTGTGAAATTTTAATAATAGTTACTTAATATATGTTTTTTTTTAATTTAACTTTGTATTTTTTCTGTACTAAAGAAGCCAAGAAAGGGTAGAAAATATTACCTAAGATCTACAAAGAAAACTGAGACGGCATGATTGTCGTATCCCATCACGGAGGATTCCTAAACAAGAAGTGAACTGTAATTCACTGGTGGATTATTGGAAGAGTATGACGAAAGAGAAAGGTAATGATACGGAAATGTGCGCTAAGCATTGTCCTGTCAAGACAAAAGGAGAAAAACTTTTAACGTTAACGTTTTTAAAAATTCAACCAATTGCTGAAGTCATACGTCATGGTCGTCATGCTTTCGTTTCGCTCGTCATACTGTCTCTTGTACTCTGTTGCTCATTTTAGTTCTGACGAAAGTCGCTTGTCGTACAGTTGCTTTTGTATTCATTTGTCGCAAATCCTTTCGTCTTCGTGCGTTACTCTGATGCTCATTTTCTACTTCCCACTTAGTCCTTGTAACTAGCTTCGGTTACTTCCTTACTGCCACATCCCTGTAAATACGCCGTTTGTGTACTGTAAATCCTTTGTGGACTCGTACATCGTGCCATTGCCGCTGCGATATTATTGAAACTGCATTATAGTGGCACTCCGCGTAGCCCATGCAGGACGACATTGTTCTCGCCAATCGTATCAGCACCCGTTTACAAGAATTCGCTTCCGTTTACTTGCACGTGCTTTCCTTGGATGTTCCTGGTGCTACCGGTGTCTCCCTTGGCTCCCGCTGCGCCTCTCGTGCGGCTGCCGCTGGGCGCCGTGCTTCTCAGAGGCCCTCTCCCATCCACCCCCTCCTCCAATTCACCGCTGTCTCATTCCCGGCGCAGCCCCCGCCGCACGCCACTCCGCCTCTAGCGACGCCACGAGCCACGGCAACGACGGCGAACAGCAGCCGCGCGGACGACGGAGTGAGGCACAAGCGGAGAATGGTTCGGAACGGAGATCGCCGACTAGGCGAAGCGGTCGCCCTGCTCGTGTTTGTGCTCTCCTGTCTTCTCCACTCTCCCTTTCCTTCACTTTCATTCACGTTCTCTATCCTTTCTTCCTTCCTCAGCCATCTTCTTCCCTCTCCGATCCCCTCCGCTGCCTTGCCTCCTTGCCATCCCTCCACACACTTATCAACCCTAAATCTCTTTCAATTCTTCACTCCCTTCAAATATCTCTCCTCTCAGCACACCCCGGAATCTTCACACGCTTTTCTACCCCATCCACCCCATTCTCCCCCTTCCCACTCTACCATCCCCTCTACCATCGCCTTGTAATATGGACGCCTTTTATCAGCTCACAGCGTCTCCGTTTATATCCCTACGACCTCCACTGCAGAGAACTGCTTTGACTGCTACCGCCCCCTTTGCTGCGGGCACTTTACCGAGGTTGCTCGCTGGGTGGACAGGTGCCATGGCATTGCGAGGATGCATGGCATTGCGAGTGGCATTGCGAGTGGCATTGCGAGTGGCATTGCGAGTGGCATTGCGAGTGGCATTGCGAGTGGCATTGCGAGTGGCATTGCGAGTGGCATTGCGAGTGGCATTGCGAGTGGCATTGCGAGTGGCATTGCGCCGGGCACGCCGGGGAGTGGGTGGCAGGTTTTGGTAACTGCGGGATGGGTTGGAGGGCGGGCGAGCGGGTACACGGAGGAGTATGCGGCCAGGTAGGTGTGGGTGCGCAGGCGGTGAAAGGGAGGGGGCATGTGGGGGTGGAGTGGACGGGCTGGCAGGCGTGGGTGGGTGGGCAGGCGGACAGACTTGGGCTATCTCTCGAAGGGCGTGGGCGGCGTGGGTGACGTCGGGGCGAGGCGGGCCCGGTGCCAATTACTCGAGCGGGCGGGAAGGGCGACGGGGGGGGGCGAGGGGGCTGTTGACACGCCGCGCGGGGCAATTAGCCCTCCGCCGAGGGAGCGGGCTGGAAAGGCGCCCGCGCCGCCTGGGAGATGCGCGCGTTGAGACGCCCAACAATGAGGACGCACCGCGCGCGGCGCGCGGTGACTGTTGGAGCGCGCGCCGCTCTTCATCTAGTGCAAGGGAGCCTCACATCAGCCTTGCCGGGGAGTAGAGAGTCTGCCGTGCGCCTGGCTTCCTCTTCCCCTGATGCCTCTCAGCCTCGGGTTAGTCATTTCACATACTCATTCTTGTCTTTTGTCTTCACGTGCCATGTTCGTGCCATGTTCCTCTTGGCCTTCCAGGTCGACTCTTTCCCTCTGGTCTGGCTTCGATAATTTCTTTCGGTTTCTATCCTCGGCCATTCCCATAACATTCCGTACCAATTCAGAGCCTTGTTTTCCATTTGTTTGCACTTGCCGTTACCAGGGGGAATTAACCCCGGAGTGGACACCCAGGCGCTAGCCTCTTATCCTCACCCCTCAAGGTGTACAAGTACGCCTTTGCGCTGGTATCTCGGTCCCGCCAGAACTCAGTTGATCCTCACAGTAACCTCCCCCCTCCCCAACGCCCTTCCAGCTCAGAGCTACTGCTGTGTATAACGGCATTGCTGTGTATAACAGTATTTGTGCCCACATGGTGGGCACACTGTGCCGGCCAACATAGTTGCGGCCCACTGTGACCGCTGCAGAGTTGCGCCGGGGGCGCGGCCAGTTGAGAAATGAGGGGTACGGGAAGACGCCACCAGGAGCAGGGCAAGCGGCGGCGCTTTCCCCTAGCCACCGGACCGCGTTGGCAGGAGGGGAGGGACATTTCCCCTCGATGCCCCGCCATGGGGGCGGGAAGTAAGGGACTCGCCCCGATGCCTCGCGGCGTATTTATAGGGCCTCGCCCGGGCAGTAGTCAGTAGGACATTTCTGGAGCAGCAAGCGAGTGCCTAACGATAGTAGTAAGTTCGGTTTTGAAGTGCGTTTGTTACGGTGATTGTATTCTTCTGGCGGACTGGAACTTGGCTTGTATTTCGGACTTGATTTGGATTGTGGCTTTACTGAAATAAACTTATGGTGAAAGAACCGTTGTTGTTTTACTTTGTACATAACAGCTCCTAGCTATCCAGGCTAGTGCCAGGGTCAAAACAATGCGCTACTCACATGCGCCGGGAAGAAGTTCCCTCCTCTTCGCCCAGAGTATCAGGCCACTGCCACGACGAGCCCATTTGGGGGTCTGAACTAAGGTCCAAGCGGCTCGGAGAGCCATCTCGTCTCTCTATTGCCTTCACTATCAACCTGTCGACGTGGGTATCGTCGGAAACTGAGCACCCTGACGGGTGGTATCAGGTTTCCTGCCGGACTTTTACATATGGGATCCGGAGTCCTCCCAAAAGCACCCTTCGCCCGATCCTGCCCAAAGGCCGACGCACATAGGCCCAACTGGTAGCCGGCATTGACGGGCACAAGACAGTGCGTTACCGACTAACTGACTTAGTCCGGAACTTTGTGTGGTGACGTGACACGGACAATCTCACAAAAAAATATTCCGCATTCTTGCCAGTCCCCAGTATAGAGAGCTTTTTTAATTTATTTCTTCTTGTTCGACAATACAGTCTTTCAAGGGTTTTAAAAATACATAAGATATGACAGTTTTGGATTGGCCATCCGTAAGGTAAGTGAGGTTTAAACTCTGACATAATTATTGGTTTAGTGTTAATGTTAATTAAGAAGTGAAAGGAATATGCTTATGTTAAGGAGCTGTGAGTGTAGTGGTTTACGGGGGTTTGAAATTGTCTTTGGGAAACCTTGACTTTATGCGTGGGTGGACCCCATTTTTTCCCATGTTAAAAATGATGGTACTTGGTGAGGTATGCTTGTTGTAAAAATTGTTAGCTAATTTAGCAATGGTTTCTTCTAATTGTGTAATTTTTAACTCTTGATGAATTCGTTCATTTGTAATGAACCAGGGGCATTTAGAGTATTTCTTAGAAATATATTTTTAATTACTTTGATTTTCTTAATATTGCTAGGGGCAGCACCTCCCCAGATTGGGCATACATAGGTTATAGTAGGAAGGATTATCGATTTGAATATTAGCAGTCGGCAATCGATTTTCAATGTAGAGCGCTGGTTTAATATTGGAAATAATTTTGAAATTTTTGCTTTTGCTTAATTTGCAACCGCATTATTATAGAGAGTGTTAAATGTTTCGCAAGGTAGAAAAAGGTGGCTTTCGCTACACTTTAAAGATTATTCAACAGTTTATATATCAAGAAAGAGATCTAATGTGTATTAAATTCATTGATTCTATACACTTGTTTTAGAGAGAAGGTATACGGGTTACGTAATTATAAATCATTATTACCTTAGTATTTGCGGGGCTGATAAACCAGTGTCACCATAAAACACATTAGATTTATTAATGGCGTTCAGTGAAATGATTTTATGACATGCGCTACTTGAAATATGTTTAATTAAACTGATGAGCAGTTTATTTAATATACCTGTACCATTTCAAACTGAAATAAAAAATACAAAACTATTTAGGTGTGAGGACGAAGCAAATTTCAATTTCAATTACTGTTTCTCAACTCCCCACTTAAAAGTCGAAACAATATAGACATCAATTGCCAGCGTACGACAATATTCATACATTCTGCTTCACAAAATGATGCACAAAACGCGGAAGTAAATTCAAAAGCCACCTGTCCGCCAATACTATGTAAAGTACTGCTGCACTACATGTTTTTTTTCAGTAACTCTGGCGTTTGCTATTGTCCACATTTCGGACGTTAACAAACAACAGGCGAAAAAGAGCGGAAGGAGAGCTACGGTTTTCAAAAGAGACTCCTTTTGTATTCAAAGGTAGTCATCTCGACAGAATCTGTCACACAAAATATAAATTTATTACATCGATCCCTAACAAGCCGCCGCTTTTTACCAAAAATAAAAGCTGCTTGTTGGCGGCTGCGTATGAGTCTCTTTTGTTATAGGCAGAGGAACAGGCCCGTAAACAAATTCCGCGCCGGAGAGGGAAGGGGAATAAAAAGAGATTTCGGGCATAAAGTGGCGGCTGCGGGGGTGTAATTGATTGAAATTCCGGCCTATGTGACGCGGCCTATGTCCGCTCACGTGGCTTCATTACGTCTGCCTGACCCGGAAAGCGGCGGCGGCGGCTGCCTCAAAGAGATGCAGATGAGGGGAGGGGCTCGTGAATACGGTTAATTATATTTGGAACTAATTAAACCCTCCACGACTTTCCCGAAATCTTGTTCCGCATCCATATCGGTTGTTTATTGAATTCGATCATGCTGTGTAGTTTGCGGCTCAAATCTGATGTATTATGCTCACAAATGGCATTAATACCCGGCATTGGAAAGGATATAGGGTCAGCAAACACGTACTCTAGGTGTTATTCACGGTGATTGTTTGTTGACATAATATATTAGAGCTCATAATTTCTCAAGTTCAACTGCGAATAAACGCTTTATGAACATACTGAGAGCATAAGTACTTTTGTTATGACATTTTCAAAAACTTGTTACATTTAAGTAGTAAAGGAGTTCTTTTTTTAACCAAAAATTGACGTAAAACAGTTTCAAAAATTTTTTGGTTTGCAGCATAAAAAGTAAAACAGATTAAAAGTAAAACACACTTGCTAGAAAAACTTCTTCCTAATTGTACACGTATTTTATTTGAATTTCTTTTTTACGAGGGTCGGCCGGAAAGTAATAACATTTTTTCTCTCGACCAATAATAAATTGTAGACAGTTATAGTTTTGTACCCCTTCAAAACTCTATTCACGGAAGAAAATTTGAAGATGACACCAATGTGATCTGCAAAATGAAAGAATGGCAACTTCGTAGTTAGGAAAAGACTTGGTACCAGCATGCACGCCAGCAGGCATGCACGCCGTTGTTTCACTCCAGCGCAAGGCTGTATAAATAGAGGGAAATTATGTGGGGAAAAAAGGCAAGAACAATACCAATGTATTAATATTGTGTGCAAATTACAGTTCTCCTAATATCTATTTCTGGGGAAAAATGCGGGGCATTATTTTCTGACCGACCATCGTATTATGTTATTGAACTTTTCAAAGTAGTCAGGCGAAAGAGCAGGCCCAATGGCCTGAGCCTCATCACCAATAAAGACATTTATTTACTTATTAACGTAAACAGGCTGCGCGGTGGTTGGTGAATGGTATAATCTTTGACCGTTCGTTCAAAGAGCGCGGGTGCTATCCCGGTCGAAAAAAAATTAAGGAGGTAGTGACGAGTGGGAGGTCCGAGAGTTCAGCATTACTCATTGTAAAATGCATTCTGGCAAAAATCCATACAGAACTCAACCTTTCGCCTTCACTAGATCGCCTTTCGATATCATCTTTGCGACGGACAACGGACCGATGCAACGGATAAATGATGTCAGAAAGCATTGTACATAGGAACGAAGTCCTTGGAAAATCAAACCAGAGTTTAGTTGATTGTTTCATAGGTGTTTCCGTGCACGTGAACGTCTGAGTTCATTAGTCCTGTTAGTGTAGTGCATGGTTTTATCGTGGTCGGTGGAAATGGTCTTCCTCCGCTGGATGTCGAGATTCCGCGCCGACCTACACGTCGGCTTGAATTGCGGGGGGTCCCACCAGGTGCCTCCTTAGTCAGGACAAGTTCTGAACTCCCGACTGGGCTCCCGACTGGGCTCTCGACGTGAGTGGTACTGTAGTGGATGTAAGTGTGTGTGTGTGTGTGTGTGTGTGTGTGTGTGTGTGTGTGTGTGTGTGTACGCGTAAGGGGAGAGATGAGAAAGAGTACGGAAACATCTCGCACGTTCCGAGGCACGTTTCTTGCTCTAGCATTAGCCTGACATTCATTGAAATAAAACATGGAAAGTACCGCTAAGAGCAGCCGGCCGCTAGAATTCTCTTGACAGCAACTGAACTCTACCCATCTATAAAGCTAGCGTCCAAAATTCTGCCTCTGTTGGGACTCGGAACTCCATGACCTGCAGTCAGATATATTCACAGAGTCGGCGCAAACGCTCGCTTTGAACTAAATTCTGCCGGATTCGAAACTTGCATATGTTCTTCCACTTTTGCATTTTCAGGATCACATTAATAAAATATATATAGCTGTACTTCACAAGAGACTGTGGCTGAAAATTAGTTTGGGAAAAGATAGGTTCTCCAAAACGCCGAAATTGAAAAGTATGTTTTAGAATGTACCAAATGATAAGTATTCTAATTCCTCAGATCTCCATAACATTTACAACATATGCGAAAATAAAAAAAAATTTACTAATAATTCGGTCAAACTCACCACATCGGTACAAACTTCAAAGCTTCTCAAATGGTGAAAACAGCTACTAACCTGAAAAAAAGAAAAATATTAGATATGTTACTCTGAGAACATACATTAAAAACTAAGAAATAACCAATAATACCACTGAACTGATAAAGTATATGTATTGGTAGACATACAATATTTATTACCTGATTCAAAGCAAGAGGATTCCATCGCTCTTGAAAATATTATATATGCCTTTCGTTTAATGACGAGAATGGGATATTTTCTTAGTTGTACTGGTGTTTGCCAATGTTTCAATACCTAGCGCATACGTACAATTCAAAGCATCCAAATTCAACATTTAATGATAAATATAAGAGGATAGGATTTAAAACAGATTCTTAAACGGCCCGTACTTTGACTTAATACATCTCGAAATAATTTGATTCTCTTTACGGACAAACAATACAGAATTAAAACCTACAAGTGACCTAATATAACGCGATATACGTGTGAAAATTAAGGTAGTGATGGTAATTTATAATAAAGCAGGCTATTAAAAAACAAGTGTAACTCACTTGTCCAAAAAGTCCACGTTTCGAGGTAAATCAAGTTGAAGTTGGCTCCGTTAAATTTGTCCACACAATAACGTTTGGTATAGAGACCAAGAAGTATTTCTTTAACACACTCTTTAAAACATAGTATTTCTTTCAGGAAACAAAAAAAATCAGGTCGAAAGATTTCTCCTGTACAATTTCACTATTCTATGACCTAGTTACAACGAAACAATAACAATTTACTGCAGTAAATTCAAACTCTGGAACTACAGCAACGACACCAAACAAAACAATATTATAAATACGATTTAGTGATTTCAAAAAACTCAAAATATAAAAAAATCTACGTAAGTGTGGTTCAGTTGTATACCGACGATATAGTCAATGGTATATTTCATTTTTCTAGCAACAGCAGCAGAAGAAGAAGAAAGAAAGAAAGGCAGAAAGAAAGAAAAGAGAAGAGAAAGAAGAAAAAAGAGAAGAGAAAAAGAAGAAAAGGAAAGAAGAAGAAAAAGAAAGAACAAGAAAAAAAAGAAGAAGAAAAAGAAAGAAAATATGAAAAAAAAGAAATAAAAGAAAGAAAGAAAAAAAGAAAGAAAGAAATAAAAGAAAGAAAAAAGAAAGAAATAAAAGAAAGAAAAAAGAAAGAAAAAAAGAAAAAAAGAACGAAAAAAAGCCCTGTTTTGAAGACTACCAACACAGAAATTTTAATTTTCAAGTTTTCCACGTACAAGCATTTTGCCAGTGATCAACCCTGCCCCTCCCTGTACCCTTTAAGAGCGAGCTGTGAGCGAGTGCACTAGGCCTAAAGGGGTGACGGACACACGCGGCGTGTGACCGCGGGCGCTGGGCGTTGGGCAGTGGGCGCGGCGCGGGGCGGCGCCCAGCCACCGGAACGCCCTCCGCCGCCCGCGCGCGCAGGTGCGCCCACGAAACCGCTTCCGGTCAGCGCAGCCGGCGATGCCCCTCGCCCGCCACGGAAACGGCCCCGACGCCACCGCCGCCGCGCCCACCCGTCACATCTCCGTCTCTCCCACGGTACCGGCGGCAGCGTGTAAGCCACTCTGACCGTTCTCTCGCCACGTCTGTGGTCGTCATGTGACCTGCTCTGAGCCAATCAGCTTGCGGGGATATGGTTACTTTCCCACAGCCAGGGTTCGGTCGGCGTTATAGAACGATTTTCCTAAGGATGAGCTAAAGTGACAGCTAGTGCTGGCAACATAACTGAATGTTCTTTGGTTGTTGTGCCCTCGAGCCCATTAGACTCCCTTCCTGCATTCGTTCGTTTGCAGTTGGCTCACTTGTAAGTGGCTTCGACGCTTCCTTTTGTGATGTCCTCATCCAATAAAAATATAGTGCGCCGCGAGAAATAATTGAAATTAGGAAGTGCAGTGTTATATGCTCTTCTGTAACCATAAATATTACATTAAATTTACTTTTTGTGTGATAAATATTATGTTTCTTTTAAAACCGAGACGAATGCGAGATGCGTACAGGTGCACGTGTTTCCGGCTTAAAATCATTTTTCTTTCTATTTACATTCGTAGCAGTTTTCTTTTACTGATTATGGGAGCATGTTAAGAGATTTTCCACATACGCAATTAAATTTAAATATTTCCCGGACTCACGTACGTGCATATACCTCAGCGAAACTCTTAGACTTCTGCATAGGGATGTTTTCACATTAGCACTTTACGAAGGGGCGTGGCTGAACAGCTGTCGCGGCGGAGGGATACTTCTCTGAATTATGTGATGTTCACATGTTTAGCGAACTGTCACTTTGGCTCATCCTTAGGAAAATCCTTCTATACCGCTCGTCTGACTCACGCTAAGTAGCGGAGTAAGGTTCGGTTTTGGCAAAAGTTGTGAACTTGAAACAAAGGCGTGTCAGCCTGTCAGTAATGTTAATGTCTTCAGATTTCATTTATTTGTCATGTAGGTGAGCCATGTGCGTAGTAATATCTGGCAACAGCGCATTGTGCTGCCAGAGTCGCTTATACGCTGCCGGTACTGCAGCAATCTCCGCTGTCAGGTCCCTCGCGCGTCCTGCGGGCCGTTCTCTCGCCGAATTCTCTCACCGTTCTCTCGCTGAAAATTAAATGTCAAAACAAATATATTTTAAACAATGGTCAGATAGATATAAAAATAACATCATACATAATATATGTATTTGGCGTTATTGGGCCGGTAGTCCGACTTCGCCGGCCAGCACCGGTGTCCCCCATGCCTGGGCCTAGTGAAATTCTCATGCTTGGGGGTAAGAGCGACATGAGGCAAACATGCCGTATTCTCTTCACCAACTTGTAAGATCCGCCTGCTTAAGCTTTTCTTCGTCACACAGCTATAGAAACTGGGACGATTTTAAAGGAAAGTTGTTTTTTTTAGTTTAAAGGAAACTATTTTTGTCTCCACCGGGAATCGAACCCGTAACCACAGCACGGGAAACTAGTACGCTGCCCATGAGCCATCCTAGAGGCCATAAAAATACATAATAGTAATGTAATCAATATATTCCGAAACGTTGCTTATCACATGTAATATATATTGATATATTCCCAAACGTTGCTTATCACATGTAATATATATTGATATAAAACAGTTACTCTAAAAAAATGTTTTCTGTCTTAAAAACAAATAATCAAAAAACAGTCAGATATACTGAAAAATCCGTAGACTGGAAATAAATATTAATTTTAAGAAGTAAACGGCATAGAAAAAGCGGGCCGCGGCATGCAGTCGGAATACGCCGGTAGAGGCGGCCGCTCAGTCTGCAAGCCTGCGACCGTCTTTGAGCGTCTGCAAGCCTCCGAGCGCGCCGTGGGCGGTCGGGCCGGGGTGCGGGTGTCCGTTGCAGCAGCCTAATGGAGCGGTCACCGCGACAGGACTTGCGGCAGCGACGCGGCGCGGCACGTTCACCCACCAGGAGGGAGTGAGAGTCAGTCCCTCGCACGCCGTCCTGCCTTGGGAGCCGCAATCAGCGTCCACCGGTCTACCTATTGCGGATAAAATGGATAAAATGGATAAAATGGATAAAATGGATAAAATGGATAAAATGGATAAATGAAATGGATAAATGGATAAATGGATAAAATGGATAAAATGGATAAAATGGATAAAATGGATAAAATGGATAAAATGGATAAAATGGATAAAATGGATAAATGGATAATGGATAAAATGGATAAAATGGATAAAATGGATAAAATGGATAAAATGGATAAAATGGATAAAATGGATAAAATGGATAAAATGGATAAAATGGATAAAATGGATAAAATGGATAAAATGGATAAAATGGATAAAATGGATAAAATGGATAAAATGGATAAAATGGATAAAAATGGATAAAATGGATGAATGTACAATAATTACATTAAGTGCTCCTTGTATACACACTTTCCGGTATTTCCCAACCGCCCGCTTGTGGATACACCACATATTCTAGTGAGGCCCTGCCTCGAGTGTACACTCCTACCGCGCCCCTCCTGTGACTTTTGTCACCCATTCAACGCGTAAACACGCTCCAACCTGGGCGTAAATTTTGCTCAATGCGCGAGGTTTCTAAATACAAAACCCGCCGGCGCGAGCGAGTCGGCTCCTGCCGTCTTAGCGTCACGTGACCGCCATTGAACGTTGGAGGGAGGTTTGCATATTTCCACGAAACGGTCCAAGCAACGCTGGCATCCAACTGATCTAAAAATACCCGTACACCAACGCCGTGGCGCCAGGCTATTTACCTTTCTGGTATGCGAGCTTACCGCGTCCTCCTTCCACGCAGGGTCGCCAACGTGGCGATACACTATCCTTATTTCTAAACTTTATGGAAGTATTCAAACCAAATTTGGTTTAAAATGAATGATTTGTAGACTTGGCCATGCTTTCGATAATTTTTCCACTGCTCAGCGGCGAGGTTGTAGGGCGCGGTCGACAAGTTGGAAGGGAATTGAGACTGGAGGCGGTGGTTCCTAGGAGGACGCCGCGAACTGAAAAGGTGACAGAGGTGATACAGATAAGTGACATTCGAGTTTTGGAATTCGAGGTTGAAGTGAGTGAGTACTGATTCCGCACCAAATATGTACGTCATTATTTCCTTTTTTTTTTTTGAGCCCATTCAACGAAAAAGATGTTGAGCTTCCCCTCCAACAGCGATGCCTACTGAGTCACGAAAACATATTAGTCTGCACGGTGCTTAGTCTCCTAATATATTCATACTGCTCTGAGTACTCCTTCCTCATATTTTTCTACTACTCGTACTACTTCCTAATATTGCTTCAAATATTCGAAGTGTTAAAGCGAATTAATATTTTTTGCAGTTTTAACATTACTAATTCACAATAATTACAATTTAACTTTCATTTTCTGTTTCGTCAATTCAAGAATTACAACTTCACAATCAATATCCTTTTGGATTATGATCTTCGGAAAATTCACGTTAGCTTTATAACGTACACTTTCGTTGTATAACGTGCGTGTTTCTTCATAATATATTGTTATTTCAGCAATGTCAGTTCTCCGTCATTTTTTATTAATCAGAAATCAAATTCTCCAGTAATAAAAGAAAACATGCCATTTTTCTAAAACTTGAAAATACATTGCTTTATTGAATATAATATTTTAAAAATATATAGAAAGTCAATATTTATCCCGAAAATTATATGAATCTTTAATTTTCATCTTGATTTCCATATTGTTTTACGCTGTCTCAAATATATTCCTACGTACTCTATCAGTAGCGATGATTTACTTCGCTTATGATGGCACAGTCATGTCACAGTAGCTGGTAATTTGTCGGGGATCCGCTAGCTTGCATGTTCTCGCACGACAATTCCGGCCATTTTGCGAATCGCTGGTAATTCCCTCGTCGTCGTGTCAATTCCCTTATTTGCCGCTACCCTGTCCTCTGCCGCGCCGGCGTTGCCTCCTAATCGATTATCCTCGACGCTTCTCCACCGCTATCCGCGCAACCTACTCCCTCGACACCCATATCCTCCCGCCCTAACACGACATCCCCATCAACCTCTGGTCACTTCCCCGCCTATCTCTGAGCCAAATAGCACTTTCACCACCTGCGCTCCGAGGGGCTTTCTCGTGGTCTCTGATCGGCGATTGCCTACGAGACACAAAAGACCCGCTCCCCGACGGAAGTCACGACTTGAGCTGCTCCCCAAGCACATCTTCTCTCACCCCTTTAAAGACTCCGCCGCCACTTGAATCTTTCATCTCTCGTCTCCAGCGCCCTCCGTAGCCTTGGTGTCATCGCCACCACATGCCCCGCCCGCAGTGTCACTTTCGCCCATGGGCGACAGGTTCAGAGGCGATCGAATTAAATATTGACAAGATGTCCGCTGCTAAATGTCGTGCGTCGGATCGGGAGAGGTTGTGACGTCGGGTCGGCGTTCTAGATGGGGCAGCAAAACCGGGAGCGGTGGGTGTCCAGGATGTCGGCTGATGGTGGAGAGAGCGCAAGAAACGAGGGGTTGGGAGATAGGGTGCCGGAGGCAGGGGTGGAATCCAAGGCAACGGCAGAGGATGCGATGGGCGCGCGGGGAGTGACAAGGGGTGGCAAAGGCGGCGCTTCCAAGGGAGTGCCGGGGCAAGCGCGTTCAGCGGGTGAAGCGGAGCGGCGGGGGTGCAGGGCCGGAGGAGGCAATGTGGTAGGGCGGGGGGCGGAGGGGCGGGGAGGGCGGAGGGTGGGGAGTGTGGAGGTGGGGATGGGAGGGTGGAAGGTGTGGGCAGAGGGGGGGCGGAGGGGCGGAGGGGGTGTGGTGAGGCGGTAGGAGGGGAGGTGTGGGCAGAGGGGGAGGTGTGGGCGAGAGGGGGAGGTGTGGGCGGAGGGGGAGGTGTGGGCGGAGGGGGCGGTGTGGACGGAGGGGGCGGTGTGGGGGAGGAGAGATGTGGGCGGAGGGGAGGTGTGGGCGGAGGGGGCGGCGTGGGCGGAGGGGGCGGTGTGGGCGGAGGGGGCGGCGTGGGCGGAGGGGGCGGCGTGGGCAGCAGAGGCATTGGTACCAAGGTGGGGGCGGGGCGCGTCGCGACGGCCACCCCCCGCGTTCTAGCGGCCTGAGTGGATTTCGCGGTCGGCGACGGCGGCTGACAGGGATTCGCGCCGCGCGCCTCACCGGATTTCCGGCGGAGGCGGACGTGGTGAGGCCGGGGTGGGGGGGGGCGAGAGGGAGGGAGCGGGAAATTGGACGCCAACTTCGAGCATTAATACGATCCCCGCTTCTGCCCCCGTCATCAGCGGAGCGACCAGGGTAATTGTATTCGCTAATAATAAATCAATTATATATTTGCGTCGACCGACGGGCTTTAGGAAGCCTCGATTGTTTGGCCAATGGATTACACACGCGGTGCTTGTTGAATGGCAGAGCTTTCACAGGAGGTGGGAGTCCTCGGCCCTTCTCTGCGGTCACTTGCAGATTGTTCTGTTCAACCACTTCGCCACAGTGTACGTAGAGTTTATTTCTGTACATTTGAAAAGACACTTCAGTAAGAGCCAAATGAACAGTCAAATAATTATCGAATAATAGACAAGGCAATAAGTTTTAATTTAAAAGTGAAGGGATAAGAACATTTCGTCAAAACATTTCATAAAGCCATTTTATTAAAAAAAACTCTAAATCAATATTTATGAATAGCTGTGAATACTTCGCATTCCAAGAGGTTCTCTCAAAAATTTTTTTTCTGAAAATGAGTACTGTTGAATAAGAAGTCAAATTTTAAACAAAATATTGCGTTAAGAAAATAAAAATTGTTTAACGAAAGAAGAGAGTCGGAGTGGAACGTCGAATCTCAACAGTTTAGAGATATCAGTTAACCGTAATATTTTTTACAAGCACTCTAATTCAGTTTTGAAGGATAGGGACGAAAATTAATTGTGATACCGGGAATAGCGTGTCTCTTTGAAGAAGTTAAGAGTTAAATTTATTCACTGGTGGTAGCCGAAATCTCGCGGTGGTTCATGACAGATTAAATACCAAGGGATAATGAATTATTTCTTGATTATTATTCTAAGTTATGAGTTGCCATATTCTTCAGAAAAATTTAATTTTTTGTGCGGTTTTTTTCTGTGACGAAACAATTGAATGCGATTGAAGTTGAATGTTCAAAGATGTCAGATAACGTGAATGAAATATACTAGAAAACGTAATTATCATAGTATATTCTGGAGGAAAAAGCTACTAGCTGAAGTTTGATATCCCCCAAATCTGAAACTATTTTTGAAAAAACGTGATTTTTGTTTGTAATCGGGGAAAGAAAATGCCTTCGACATTCATTTATGTATAAAGTGAAGATACTTTTGTGAAACAATTTAAACGAGATCTCAATGGCCGTGAAATCATTACTTTGGCGGTTCTATTTTTATTTATAATGTATGTACACACATATATACACACGCACCATAAATAGAAACAAATTGAAAATGGGTAACTTACGTGTACATATCGCAAGTTATCCATTTCAATTTTAAATAAAATGGTAACGAATATTTCCCAAAATTTTAATTTTGAAATATGCTATCAAAAACAACAATTGATATAATTATTGTTTTTATATTTGTATTTGATGTAATTGATTTGCTTGTATTTGATGTGACTATGTTCTGAATTATTTGGAAGGATTCAATATTGCAACAGAGCAATCAATTGCATATTTCATAGCAATGCTGAAACCTAAATTTAAATGTCCCCTCCAAAAGATGATCTACAGCAGAATATTATGGTCCGTTGAGATTTAATTTCTAATTAGATGGTACAATGATAGACAAGAAAGTGAGTGATACTTTACCTTTATCTACTACTCGCGCAACTTTTCTTGAACGGTGGATTGAAGAAATGCGGGAGGAGTGGAGGTATTAGTCACAAAGTCGGCCACTAGAGTGTTTACAGTATTGCGAACCTCTGGAAAATCAAAGTCAACCTGCTACGTGTGCGGCCAGGTCATCGCTCGGGTAGGCAACAGCAGGGACACTAGATAGGAGTTTTAGGTGCCTCCTATGACGGTTCTGGCGCTGCCGCAGCCATTTCTTTAGATGATGGTAAAGCTAAACAGAAGTTCTCGACCATGAAAGCAACTAGCTTTAACTAGCTTCTGTTTCACGCCAACGAAGTGTTAATGCTTGGAATGCTGTCATCAATGCTCGCTGCGAGCTTTTGTCTGCAACTGTTGATTGCTCAAGGGAGGGGGGAAGCAAGGTAATCGTTCAAGAAAAGTTGCACGAGTAGTAAATATAATTGCTAGTTGTGATACAGGAAAAATTAGACGAATGAAAAATTAGGAGAAAAAAAGAAAATCTATGATGCCATAATTCTAAGTAATCATATTCTGTATTCCCTTATTAATATCCTAAAACATCAAGCACAGCAGCAACTTTATGCTAACGAGTTAAATGTGCAAACAGACAAGTCAAAAAACGTTACATCACTGAAATAATTTAGCCCAGGAAAGAGTATAGAACGAATATGAAATTTTAAAAAGAACATTTTATACGCATAATAAAGAAGCCAACATTCGTAAAGCTATCTTATATATCACATTTTGTCTTTATGTGTGGTCTTGATGAACGTGTTTATTTTCCGCTGCAAAAAGAAGTGTAAATCACTTTCCTTGTTACCACGTTTTTACCGCAACTCTTGACAACGTTTGCAACACTGCTGCGCAGGGCGTCCTTCAAAGAGAGTGAGAAACTGGAGCGAGTGACATCGCTTTCCGGAAGCCACTCAGACACAAAAAGAGCACAATAGGCTTTTTGGCCTACACACCCATTAGCCTCTTCGCATGTGGAACATCAGATAATTGACATGAAAATGAGTCGTGCAAATATTGCTTGTCAAAGAAAACAAAGCTCCTCTCGGTCTTTGCATTCTGAAGAACTGATTTCCATCAGTTTATTGTGTGTACGTGACGAAGTAAACTACTTCAGAATAAGAGGAGAATAACTTAACCCAGCACACTTTAAAACAATCAAGCCCTTTTAGTTTGAAAGTCTTTGCAATGTGTAATGCATTACATGCACATGATAAACGGAGAAACCAAATATTAGTCTATACATAAACAATTTCGTGAAATAATATACGTAGTTCTAAAAATTATGGATGCTTAAAAGTAAAAATATTACGATGTTCATCTTCTTTCTTAGACAAGAGAACGAGAGAGAAAAATGGAAATGAATAAACAACACTATAAGTGAATTGACAAACAAAACGAGAAAATTACTCTCCTAGCTTACGGTCAAGATGAAAAAGTTCGATAATCTACCGTTTCTCAAAGAAATCAGTTCCAATATTTTTGTATGGTACAAAATTTACCATTTAATGGAAAGATATACAATAAACCAAGTACAGTTTGCGAAAATACCAGTCAGCGCATTAGTATGTTGTTCTTTAGTCTTCCGTTCTTCCCGGGAGCGGTAGCTCAGTGCAACTGATGTCACTACAGCCCCTCTGACCGGGAGGTCCTAGGTTCGAGTCCTGACGGCGGCAGGAGCAGTACCCTATCAAACGGGCCACGGACCTCGCGCGATCTGTCCTTCCTCTTCCTTGTCCTATCCTCTCCTCCTACACACACACACTTAGACTAACATGCACTACACTACCACATATTCCGGGAGACCGGTCGGGAGTTTAGAGCTTGACCCGGCTGGGGCGGTGCCCCGCTGGCGGGAGAGTCCTGGTTGAGGGAAACCCCATTAGCCGTCGGTAGGTTGGCGCCAGATCTCGCCATCCAGCGGGAGAAGATCACCGCCATATCCCGATAAAAAGAACATGCACCACACTTACGGGACTAATGACCGAAGCAGTTGACGCGCCCGGAAACACGAAAAAATCAATCAATCCATCAATCAGCCGCTCTTCAGAACGTTTCCGTGAGTTTCTGAGATCCTATTAATGCCACATTATCGACATCTCTCCAGTGCGCTCGCACTTCCAAATCTCTCGTCGCCTCCAGGAAGCGAGCAGTCGCAAGAGCGCGTTCGCGTCGGGCCGGCGGTGCGCAGCGGTGTATGGCGACCACGTGCGGCGCTTGGCAGCGACGAGGCACCGCTGCGAAACGACGCAGAGCTTTTTCTGTGGCTCTCGTCGCACCCACCGCCATTCCACCACAACCACCACCACCGCAACGCCGTCGCCCATGCGTCGCCGCTGCTCCTGCCCGCAACCACGGTTCCCCCCCCCCCCTGCGCCCACGACACAACCTGGCGCCCACGACACAATCCTGGCGCCCACGACACAATCCTGGCGCCCACGACACAATCCTGGCGCCCCCCCACACCACCCAACCCCCACCACACTACCCAGCCGCCCCGTCGCCGCCCCGACGCCCCGCCCGACGCCCCGCCCGCGCCCGCCCCGACGCCCGCCCCGCCGCCCGCCCCCGACGCCCCGCCCCGACGCCCGCCCCGCCGCCGCCCGACGCGCCCCGCGCCGCCGCCGCCCGCCGCCGCCCCGCCGCGCCCCCGCCGCCCCGCCGCCCCCGCCGCCCCCGCCTCCGCCGCCGCCGCTCCCCCCCGCCGCTCCACTTGGCGGGAGCACTCGAGAGCGCGTCACGAGGAATGCCACTGCGCGGGCAAGTCACGCGCTCCCATGCGCAGACCACGCCGATGAAGCGCGAGGCCCAACGCACCACGCAAGCTCAGGCAAAATATCTAATTTTCTTGTAATACACAGACCTGAGGCCTTCTGCTTCTGTCTATGACAAACATTCCAGCTAGTTAAAACGTAATTAATATGTTTCCATCAACTTAAAAACTTATTTTTTAAGTTTTAGTGATTCTTTGACACTATTGTATAAAATTGTGACATGGATTAATTACCTCTAAGGGGCGGATTTGAATCAAATATCTTTTTTTTTCACTTTAGAACGAGATCTTTTAGTATAGACTTTCATGTTTTATCATGACAGAAGGAAATGACTCATTTTTATATGGCTTGTTTTTTGACTTCGACAAATAAGTCATTTTTTAAATTTTCCCATTATTTTTAAAGAATTTTTCGCTAATTTCGTCGAGTTTAATATCATTTTAATGCTTTTTTCTTCGAATAATATTTACGAGCAAATGTTCTCCAAAATCTCGACGAGCCTATTCAATTTTTCGCTTATAAATTAATGTGAGTCGTTTTATGTAATCTAAGGTTCCTCTGACGCCGTTTTGCGCTATTGTTAGTTCGGCCGATTTTGGGAGAACTAAAGACGAAGATTTTCTGGTAATGATCAGTCCAAACTAAAAGTTTGCAAACTGATTTTACTTGAAGAAAAGCATAGAGTCTCCATTATATCAGTATGAGTTGTTCATCTGAACTGGCTTTGTTTAATTCTTTTACATTTACAGCGTGTTTTAGTACAAAATCTGCCCCTAATTATCAAATCATGGTATCAGGGTTCTGGTGCAAATTTTAACGTTATTTTTCTACTCTTTTCATAATGCTGTCATTTTGAGTATTTACATTTTTGACTTTTTTGCCAAGCTACTACAAAAAAGCTGTATAATTAAGATACATTGCAAAAATATACATTTACAATCGGTCACTTCCTCTGTAGCGAATAGTCTACAAGAAAACAAATCGGCAGGATTATAAGCAGATTCCTCTTTGAAGTTTTGTAAATAAATATATTATTCTCTAGTTTCACGAAATTACGAAATCAATGAGGCTAGAGCGCTAATGCAAGAAAAGAGTATAATTTTAGAAGCGTATAGTTTTATGATCGCAATACACTTCTAAGTATCCTCTTCTTCATTCATTTTCTTTACTACATCTTAAACATTTAGAAGCAATAAAATCAGTTAAATAGCGTATAACTATTATTGAATTCAACTCCTCACGTGCACTCGAACCAACTTGACCAAGGGGCTAAATTTATAGCCTCGATTCCACATGTTCATTGCCTAGTCATGAGCTTGCCGTGTTACCAAGAAACGGGTCTTGTCCATTCAAATCAGCAAGAAGTGATTAAATTCACTTCTTGAAATCGCAACAGGGAATGTCCGAGCTCTGAATATATCAGCTTAACCAGAAAGTGAAAATTTTCAAACATTTGATACTTCACTCGTTTCTACAAACACAAAACTGTATGGCAGGAATATTGTTGGCTATTGGCGAGGTGAACTTCCCTAGCTTGCAACGACTTAACAATTACTCCACCACTGTGAACACGCTTGAAATTCTATAGAGCAGATTCTGGAGTCATGCAATAACAGATTATTGAGGGAGTGGTAATACAACTTTAATTTTTTGCTTCAATGTATTTCCTTCTTATTTCTTCCGATATATTACATAAGGTATAATAAAATAGCTTATTTTTAGTACAGCAAAAAGATATGTAATTTAATGAGTCATCATGTTAATATTTTTTTAAAGAATTAAAACATTGAATATTAAATGCGCGTGAGTTTTATTACAACTGTACACCTTTCGACCCCAGAGTGATATTTTTTCGAAAAGAATGGAATGTAGTCACAACTTTCAATTCACCAACATATATAGCCACTGAAGTTAAATGGAGAGGGACAGGATGCCTGATACGCGGACGCGGATACGCGGATATGCAGAATGAAACTAAAAAAAATAGTCTCCTTAGGTAAACTACAAAACAAGAGAAAGATAGGAAGACAACACCTGAAGAGTCCGGAGATGTGAAAATGAACTTGAAAACAGCATGAGCAGTGGATGTTGGAGAAGAGGGAAAGGAATGGGTGTACTGAATGTAATTGTTAGTGTGCAAGGGGGAAAATGATGTCAAGGTCCAGAATGGAAAAATTGCAAATGGTCAACAGCGCGTTTCTTTGGGTTTCATTAGACATTTACCTGGTATTTAACGGAGAAACCACGGAAAACTCCCGACCAGAGCAGACAGCCAGTAGACAATTCCTCCAGAGAATAGGGAGTGCACGTCCACAGCACTATCGATCTTCTACGCATGCGTAGATGCACAAAAGTGATGCGAAACTTTAACTCCGCATGCGCAGAAGAACCATGGTGCCGATCCTGTGGCCGAGATCGCCAAGGCAGCAGTGTCATAACGATCTCGGACCGAATAGTCGCGGGTTCGAGTCCCGCCTCGACATGGTTGTATTTGTGTTCGTCCTTTCACCTCTTATCATCACCATATTGTTTCATCTTCACAGTTGCCATAACATTAACTCCAATAGTGGTCGCTAATGACTAGAGACCGGAAAAATATTTACATAAATATGTAATGAAAACAGTAGGAATATGTAATAAATATGTAAAATCAGGTACAATATGTGATATTAAGATATACCAATTATCAAACACATTAACCTAATTCGAAATTACATTTATCAAAAATTTCCGAAACAAATTTTAAAATTAATTCAATCGTTTTAAAAATCATTTGGAGAACACAAGTTCATGCACGTTTTGTCCTTACACCCCTTATCATCACCATATTGTTTCATCTTCACAGTTGCCATAACATTAACTCCAATAGTGGTCGCTAATGACTAGAGACCGGAAAAATATTTACATAAATATGTAATGAAAACAGTACGAATATGTAATAAATATGTAAAATCAGGAACAATATGTGATATTAAGATACACAAATTATCAAACACATTAACCTAATTCGAAATTACATTTGCCAAAAATTTCCGAAACAAATTTTAAAATTAATTCAATCGTTTTAAAAATCATTTGGAGAACACAAGTTCTTGCACGTTTTGACCTTTACGACATTCCCGTCAGTCATAAAAGCTGTATCTATCGCTATCCATGACCATAGTTTAGCAGCCAAACTAGACGCAATGGAAGCCCTTGTACAAAGTGACAAAACCAAAGTTAAAGGTCACGAAACGTGACGTCCATAATACTTTTCACATCTAAAAGTGAAAATTATCTAAGCGGCGTACTTCCCCATCACTGAGCTAACTGAAGCAGGCGCGCCGGACTGTAAAAACACCTGACCGCGTCTTAATTGTAAGTGCACCTCGAGTCGACAACACTTAGTATTTATGCAGAAAAAACATTATGATTTTTTTAAAAAGATTTTTTCATAAAAGGGGCAATAAAATTTAAGAAAATTGATAGATTAAAAAGTATTTTGTGAAAATAGCAAAAATATAAAATATGTAATAAAGTACTAAATATGTAAACAAAATGTAACGAAAAAATTGATATATATTTGTGTATGGAAAATTTGTGTTAGGATGACGACGATTCGCCAAGATTTCACTTTTGAGAACAGTAAGTAGAAAGGCAAAAAATATGTTGTTGTTGTTGTTATTATTATTATTATTATTATTATTATTATTAAGCGAGTATTTTACAGTACTAATGACCGTTTTTCGCAGTCGACACGCCAATGTTTTTTTTTATTCTGCCAGACATCTTCCTCTATTCTTCTTCTCTTCATCGTCGAGTCGATGACTGACTTCCCAGATTTCCTTGTCCTTCCTCGTTTTCTTCTTTCGAAAGGAATCCACTCAAAAACAATTTCTGGTATTTTGTCAGCATGCATTCTCATTAGATACCATTGATGTTGTTTGGGTTCTACATTTTCGATCACTTGTCTCTTCATTATCTGTCTAATCTCTTCGTTTGGTATTCTATCAAACAGGGTATACTGACAACATCGTCTCCAAAAATTAATTTCCATAGCATTTAACCGAGTTTATTGCATATTTTTTTAACCCAATTTAACCCATTTCAGATCCGTAAGTCACACAACTCTCCACCATTGTCTTGTACATTTGTGTCTTAGATTGCTTTCTAATACTCTTCTTCCATAAAATATTATGAAGTCTGCTAATAATTGCCCTTCCTTTGTTTATTTTTTTTATAATGCCGTTATCATCAGATCCATTTGAACTAAGAGTCTAAAGAGAGAACAAAAATTTGCAATTACATAAAAATCCGGTCTCTACTAATGACCTAGATGTTGATGCGACCTTATATAACAAAAGATAGTGCTTTAAGGGTTGAGGGTGCACAAACTTCCCTGGTGGCTGTACGCGGCCCAGCTCCGTCGCTACCTGGCGGTGGCAGCTGTGCGCCCCGCGCTGCGCCGGCGTCATAACTCGTGGGGCGGGGCGGCGGGGCGGGGAGGAGCGGGACGGGGCGTGGCGGGGCGCGGCGGGGCGGCGGGCGGGCGGGCGGGCAGGCGGGCGGGCGGGGCCGGGGTGGGAGGGCGTGGCTGGGCGGACGGGGAGGGAAGGGAAGGGGCGGGGAGGGGGCGGGAGGGCGGGAGGGTGCGGGGAGGGGCGGTGCGGGGGCGGGAAGGGGGCGGGGCCGGGGTGGGGAGGGGCGTGGCGGGGCGAGGCGGGGGAGGGGAGGGGGCGGGGAGGGGGCGGGGAGGGGGCGGGGAGGGGGCGGGGATTCCTGCTGCTCGCGCACCCGCGGTCGCCGCCCAGGGCGCTGCGGCATGCGAGGGAAGCCCGTGTACAGAGCGCGCTGTCGCCCAAACGAGGCGCCGGGGGGAGGCGGAAATGAGCAGCGACCACCAACCAAAGGAGGCTTCTGGCCTCACGAACCGTTCCAAGTCAGGTTTTAGCTTAAATTTACATGCAAATAAAATTTTTAAAACATGCAGTTTTTTAAATGGTTAGAAATTAAATTTCTGATTGTATGAAAATGGGTCCGAGATGAACAACTTTCCGAAACACAAGCTTTTTGTAATAAACAGTAGAGAGTCTGTCACTTCTTAGAAAAGAAATCGGTCTTCAAAATACAATTGTTAACGAGAGAGAAGTAAATTGAATACAAATAAGGGAAGAAGTTCATTGGAAAAGAATGGATAAAAGATACACTAATATGAAGGAGTGGTTATGAAATGTGACTGTTTCAGAGGCTCTTATCAGCAGCAGGGAGAAAGAGTGAAGAGGAAAGAGATAAAGTGTTGTTATATTGGCATGGAATGAGAGGTAATAACGTAGTAGCAATGCCCACTATCGTATGACTAGAAGGAGAAAGAGAGATGGGAGATAAAAAGACCCGAGAAACTCATAGACGAGGGTAGACTGTGCAAGTATGTCAGAGGCCCCAAACCTATAATGGAGGTAAAATAGAAAAATCAGGAAGAAAAATGGAAATTTTCAGAGAATATAAACTGCAAGTAAAGGTGGAGTAAGAATCAGACATAAACAGTGAAAACGAAGAAATGAGGCGAAGTAGGAAGAATATCAAAACCCCTGAGTATTGTAAAACGTTTTCGCAAATATTAGTGTGCCGTTCATGAGTAGGTGATCCACGGTCTTAGCAGCAAGGAGAATTTGAGACCACTTGGGAACGATGACGTTTGTCCCTCATTAGAGAGTTGATTATAGGAATGTACTAGGTTGTCAAGAGAGAAAAAGAACATAATGGGAGATGCCAAAGTTGGCGAGCGAAGAATATTTTTCACATATAAGACAGCGCCACAATTATAAGCGAAAACGGCACTGAAATAACTTTGAAATAAAAAAGAAAGTAATGAAAACGTACGAGTACAAATCAGATTTTAAAACAGCCTAAATAAGAAGGGTGGAAGCATGGGTGTGACGTACGCCGAGAGTTTTCAAGTATCCTTATGTTAATAACTAATGACTGTTTTTGCTCGTTGAATGATTTTCCAAGTTTATTGATAAAATAAACTATTTAATTCATGAAGACCTGAAATATCACTCCATGTCTTTTTAATACACTTCCTGAAGAATGTTAGCTTCAATCCATCAACATTTTCAAAACGCCTACGCTGGAAGAAGAATGAAATCGAAAGACAGAACGTGACGTGTCCCACCGCAGTAGCTGAGCAGTGATTGGGCCCAGTGCGTCGATGGGAACGAGGTCAGGAGCGCGAACGGCGTCTCGCGGCCTTCGTACACTTCGCCCCCGCGCCGGGGCTTGGAGCGTGTCCGCTCGTGCGAGATGTTTATCCCTTGAGGGCCACAAGTGCCGGACTGTAAAACAATTCGGCTCGTGTTTACGGCTCCTACGGCCAGTAAATTATTTCTAATGACGGCGGTCGCCGCGAGGCGGCGCAAAGGGCGGGGGTGGGGGCTGAGGCGTCGATCGCCCGCCGGCGCCGGCACCTCCTCGGGCGCCTGGCGGCGGGAGCGGAGCGGGCGAGATTGGGGGCGGGAGCAGGATCGGGGGCGGAATTGGGGGCGGAGTAGGAGCGGGGGCGGGAGCGGAAGAAGGGGGGGCGGGGATGGAGCAGGGGCGGAAGAGGGAGCGGGAGCGGAGGCGGGAGTGGGGTGGGAGCGGAGACGGGAGGGGAGGCGAGGGGGGGGGGACGGCGGGCAAGCGGGATCGGCGCGAGCGGGGGCGGAGCGGAGGCTAGGCCGCAGGCGTCGATCGCCCGCGCGGCGCCGGCACCTCCTCCGACGCCCTGCGGCGCGGGCGGGGGCGGGGGCGAAGGCGCACGTCGCGTACAAGGGCGTAAATTACGAGAAAGTAAAAGTCAGGCGCGGGTTGATAGAATTTTTACGCGTTCATTGACCCACGATACGAGCTAAATGTATTGTGCGTTGGAATGAAGTATTCGCCCCGCTGGACTTTTATTTCGCTGCGAAAATATTGTCCTTGGTTGTAATGTGTCTGATAGGGTGACACGCCCTTTGTTTTCGGTACAAGAAGTTTATGTACATGCGGTGTCATTAAGAACCCATTACTTATCGCGGTTCATGAATAGTCAATTATAGTGTGTAATGAGCAAAGAGAAGACTGTGATATTCCAAAGGTAATATGTTATGAGAATTTGGTCGATATACAAACAATAAAATATCATCAGCATTCAAAACATGAGAGTCGAAGCGCTGTAACTTGTTTTTAAATTAGTTTACTCTGCATAAAAATAGAAAAAATAGCTTTGAAAGATATTTTACACCGGAATTAAAATTTTAGTCGATGAGTATCTGACACTAGCGCCAGGAAGAAATATCAACAGGTTACAAAAGTTGTATTGGTGAGTTAATTAGAATTAACCGTCCTTGCTTCACATTGAAAAAATATTTCACGTAAACTTTCCTTGCGAAAATGGAGGGAACTTTGAGGAGTCTGTAGAAATGGCCAAATTCGCAAGTTCCGGTTTTAAATGTCATGTCTGTACGTCAGTACGGAGAGAACAAGCAGTAAACTCAATTGACGTTTCAGTACTCAGAACAAACCTTTCTTCCTGCAGTTAACAGCATGTGAATATTCTCAAAATGTAGATCTGTAATGCAATGGTATTGCAATTGTTTACACTTTTTTGCAAAAATATCTTTGAGCTGAATTCCTTTCTAAAATAATTTGATATTGCTCTTGTATAACATTGTTTAATATATTTCTATACGGTGAGTGAAAGATTTCCTCATTTGCGATTGTTACGTTATGAAATGTCCCTCGGTAGAAAAATTATGAGCACATCCAGACAAACGCTGTTGTAAAAATTCCACATGTCAACGAAAACGAATAGAGTTGTCTGGCAATGCAATATGTTGCACGTCATTGTGGCTGTCCACCCCAAAACACCAAGTGCAATTTTGACGCCTGCAACATAGCGACAGAATGAGTGGCATTTTCAACAACCCTTCTGTCAAATAAATGACGGATGTCCCCCGTGAAACTGGCGGCGCGATGTCAAACCTCAATTATTACGCAAATCCAAAAATTTGCAAACTTGATGAACTGGGGACTAACGTGATTTTCTCTCGTATCTGCTGTTGTCATTTCCGAAACGGTTCACTCAAAGCATTTAAAAACCATACAAACGTTAAAATATCGGTGGCGAATATTATGGCGAACATGTTTCCCCTCGACGTTTCGTGATAAGACGGCAGCACACATTCGGTATTTGGCACATACTGAGCGACTGCTCGCCGAATCCCGAATAGTGTGATGGTTGTTTGCTACTTGCACGATATTCTGGTTAGCCCTACCATCGCATAGCAGTCTTTTATTCGGCGAGTAGCGAGCGACGCTTGGAATCATAGTAGTGTGGATGGGTTGCTAGCTGACTGACGAACATTCTGTGCCTGCCCTACTGATCGCGTGTCGGTCTTTAGGACCTATAAAAGGAAGGCGACGGGATTGGGCGACAGTTGCTCCTGCTCGGCGAGTGACGAATGTGTGGAGCCGCCTTCAAAGGAAGCGAACATTCGTCGGCACACTCAACATTAAGGCGGCACATTTCACACAAATTCCACACTTCGTAATTCGCTAAGTTGCTAGAGACTGCTCGCCCAATCCCGAGCAGCTATTGTGCCCGGAGAATGTTTGCTTCCTTTGATGTGCGCAAAAGAGTTCGTCTCTCGGCAAATTGCAAGCAACTCTTCACACCACTCCGGGCTCGCTACTCGCCGAATACCGAATGTGTGGAGCCGCCTTTACGCGAGAATCGCCGGCAACTCGGCGAAAGCCGCATGTGTAGATACGCCTTTACTCACTTCGGCCCTTCTGTTGCCTACCGTCCTCAGCTGACTCGCCCTTCCACCATCCCCGGCTGGCCTCAACATTCTTGCCTGCCCCCCACCCCACCCCTATGGCTGCGGTTGCAGCACGTGCTCGCCACACGGTGCCACCAGGCTTCGCGTTCACCCCCCTCTCCCCTGCCCCCGCGCCCTTCCTGCACCTCCCATGACCCCGCGCGGGCGCGAGGACGACCCAGTGGAAGGGCGCTGGAGAAAGAGAGCCGCTGCCGGTGTGAGGTCGACGACAGCAGGCAGCGACGCGGGAATCCCCGACGCATCCCGCAGTCGTTTTCCCTCCCCCCGCTTCCCCATTTTTCTTTCCCTTTTCGTTGCCTGAGAAGCCAGTCTGCATCCCGTTTCGTTCATCTGGTGTTTTGGAATGATTTTTTTGGTTAAGTTTGCCCTCATCACTCCATAGAAAACCTCCAACACAGGTGAACATGACAAAATCCACGGAATTGGGTCTGTTAAGTCTACGAGGTAAGAAGATGGTCATGATAGGTGGATTCAAGTTTTATTTCCACAAACTTTTAAGCGGTAGTTTTCAACGATCACAAGGCTCTAAAAGGCCATGCAAAAGTCTCTTGATAACAGACAGAAATTGATAAATTAAAATCAATCAATGTAATACTAAGTCCAACACAAAACAATCCTTGTACGACGGAGGAAAATGTAACGCGATGGAGTCTGGCTATGACTTTTTGGGGACACAGGTAAAAGTGTACCATAATGATGCAGTCAATCTTTACCCGGGAGGACAGGAGACGACACACCGGCTGCAAGTGATAACGGAGGAGACTGCCCGCGAGCAACGATGAACGCGTCAACGCTTCTTCTGGCAGCAGTAGTAATATTAGACTTCACAAATTCCACCAATCGCACATGGACAGTGTCTATAAATCAGAGGTAGCTATTTACATTGTCATGGCATTTTATTGATTACCATATCTTTGCGCCTCATGAGATGCTCTTTCGGTTAAGCGATTGCGCAATTGCAAAGAGATACCAGTATCGCTTAGAATCATTTCGATACGAGATAGAAATTAAGAGGAAACTACCGGAGCAGCTGGTAAGAAACGTATCTCGCTGATCGTGACAAGTATTAGGTCTGGCTCATCCATAGATTTTGTTTTCATTGCGTGCTTACTTAAACTGTGCCCGAGCAACAGCATTTGCTCTCGGGGTCATCTGCTGTATTATTTACTTCATGTGAAAATTATTATTATTATTATTATTATTATTATTATTATTATTATTAACTGCATGGCCAATTAGGGATACTAGAGGGCGATAATGCAAGTTTTAAAATAACCACTCGACTTCATAAAGTGAATGTTGCGCTTTGAAATTTTTAAATCGTCTCCTCAAATTTTTCAACTATGTTAAATGCACATTGCGACAATGCACGATGTATCCATTAAGGACAAAAAGCATTTTCCCCTGCAATGTAGAAAATACAAAAAACTAATGTATATATTTTTATCGTGTGTTTTGTTCACATCGCACAATATGGCTCTGTCTCCTCTCTGACTAGATCCTTTTATTAAGAAAGGTTAAAAGTTGCCTTTTATACAAAGAACTTTCTTTTTGCACAGACGAAATAAGTTTTGCCACTGCACACATTGTAGAAATTTTCTTTCCTTTCAGAAGTGAAACAATATGGTCGAAGGCTCTTCAAAGAGGAATGAAAACAAAGCAGATGGAAGCATGTCTCGCAGTAAGTGCATCTCAGTACATGTGGTTGTCTTTTTTTTTGCCTACGTTTTTTGGTCTCAGGATTGCAGAATTCTTCCCCATCCATTACATCTCACTCCGCCCCAGATCTAATCCTCGAAACGCACTCTACTGGGGAAAGACTAAATCATTTCTGAAGGAAACTTTATTCACCATTTAATCGCTCTCTCCTGACAATACGACTATCAAAGTAAAAGTGAACACAGTGTGTTGTTTACTAAAACGATTCGACCTTCAAGAAAACCCTTATTTAGAATCGAAATGATAAACTGTCAGCTTTAACTCGGAAAGAGAGGAAATTACTAAAAAGCGACCGCAAGAGTTTACTGGCTTGTGGATGAACGTGTGAACGCGCTATCGCGGGTGCTTAGTGCGAAAAAATTACCCCTCGAGACGTTCAATTTTATAGTAATCCCAGCGGGGAAGGAAGGGGCGAAGGAGGGGGTGGCGGAGGGGGAGGGGCGGTGAAGGGTGTTCGATTTAACAGCGCTGAGCGCTCAAGCGTCACCTCATTCCGCTAAGTGTGCGACGACGTTGGCGGTGATAGCGGCGGAGGCGGAGGCGGAGGCGGAGGCGGAGGGAGGCGGAGGCGGGGCGGAGGGAGCGGAGGCGGAGGCGGAGGGGAGCGGAGGCGGAGGGAGGCGGAGGCGGAGGCGGAGGCGAGGCGGAGGCGGAGGCGGAGGGGGCGGAGGGGAGGCGGAGGGCGGAGGCGGAGGCGGAGGCGGAGGCGGGAGGGAGGCGGAGGCGGAGGCGGAGGCGGGGAGGCGGAGGCGGAGGCGGAGGCGGAGGCGGAGGCGGAGGCGGAGGCGGAGGCGGAGGCGGAGGCGGAGGCGGAGGCGGAGGCGGAGGCGGAGGCGGAGGCGGAGGCGGAGGCGGAGGCGGAGGCGGAGGCGGAGGCGAAGGCGGAGGCGGAGGAGACGCAATACTTGTAGTGTTCTTCCTCGCTTCTGGTCGTTTGCTCTTTGCCGTATATGCTTGGCAAGAGCTTCTGAAACTTCCCCCACTAGTGTGAACTTCTTTATCGCCTGGTTCAGCGTTCTGTTCGGTGATGAATGTGACCACTGGGTTGAAATTTGCGTGGTCAGGCGAAAGAGCAGGATTGATGGTCGCAGATACGCCGCCGTTAAATAAGGTAACATTGATTGGTGTCTTTACTGAAGGAAGACAATTACATACTTTCAGGCATTTACTCATAAAGACGGCTTACTCAGAAATACCAATTACATTCACTCACGAAAAACGAAAAGCCCTAGTATCGTCTCGAGCAAAAATAAGGCACTGTGTATTTTATGATCATATAATTGTGCTGTTTTCATTGTAATGTATTACCGAATATTTGTATTTAAATTTTTGCGTGCTTTTAAAAGATCAAAAAGGATAGTTTGTTTAATGTTAGAGATCTCACATGTTTGATTCCGATGTTTCTGTCCTTTCATTCGATTTTTCAGTTTCTTCATTTTCAAGTAATGTCATCTTGATGTGATTATTTTAAAGTACACACGCATTCTATCCTTGATTATAAATCAGTCTTCATAAATTGAAACTCGTTACCAACTCTTTCCTATCGCTTGACGTGCTGATTGCATCAATTCCTTCCGCCCCTTTCCGCTGTATTATTTCCCCTGGCCTTCACGCATATCTCGCCCTCGCAGCCCTTGGGCGAGTGCCCAGCGGCGGCCGCAGCGACAAATATTCGCGCCTCCTCCATCATGGGTTTTCCTCCCCAGGAACCTGGCGGAGATGGAAAGGCCGAGAGAGAGAGAGAGAGAGAGAGGGAGAGAGAAAGGGGAAGGTGAACGAAGGCGGAGGAAGTCGAGAAGAAACCGGGGAAAGAAGGGAGAGATTCAAGGGAGGATGTGAAGAGGGTGGAAAGAGGTGAGAAAAGTTGGAAATGGCGGGATCAGGTGAAAGAGTGTAGGAGAAGAAAAAAAAAAGGCCAGCGAAGCAGAGACGAGTGGGAAGTGGGAGTGATAGGGTGGGAAAGGGCGAGAAAAGAAGGGGAAAGGAGGGGGGGTGAGGGAAGGGAGCAAGAGAGGAGGGCGGGCGAGGGCCGGCAGACGAGGGTGGAGCTGAGCAGCGCGCCGTGCCGCGTCCTCCGCTGCAGCTGTCCCCGACGGCTTAGGCGGCGCCGCGCCGTACGTCTGCATTACGCGGACACGTTAAGCCCCGCCCCGGGAGCCTCTTTACGGAGGGGATCACCTGTTTTATGCCCCGCGCGCCTGGACGCCCCGCGGCTCATAACCTGTAGCGCTCGTGCGGTGGCGGGGGCGGAGGCAACGGACGCGGCGGTGGAGATGGCGTTGGCGCTGGTTGAGCCGAGCTGGCAACGGACTTGGCATCTTCCAGCGAGCGGTGACGAAGTGGAAGGTAACTCCAGCGGATGCAGTGACGGAAGCAGTGGTGATGAGAAAGCTGTGGGGACTCTGTCACTTACAGGCGGCCAGGCGGCGGTAGGTAACTCCAGCAAATGCAGTGACGGAAGCAGTGGTGATGAGAAAGCTGTGGAAGCGATAGAGAGAGAGAAGAAGAGGCGATGGACTCTGCAACTTACAGGCGGCCAAGTGGTAGGTAACTCCAGCGAATGCAGTGACGGAAGTAGTGGTGACAAGAAAGCTGAGAAGGGTGGAGAGAAAAAAGAGGCGATATTAATAAACGGAAACGGTAGAAGAGGCAGAGATGGCATAATTGTCCAGATACCAAGACAGCAGAAGAGCGAATAACGAAGTAGCAGTAACCGATTTAATGGATACGATGAAATGCGAGTTGAGGGTGTAAGTGTTTGTTAAGCAAAAAGTTTGACACGAAAAATAACGGCGGGATTATGGCTGCAGATGTCGAGCCAAACAAAATAATTACATTTGGGCACAGCGACATTTCGAGGCAGCGAAGGAAAATCGTCTGAAGGCAAAGGCACAGGGCAGAAGACGGAGAGACATCATAGGAGACACTTACAACAAAGGGAAAAGAAGGCCGAGGAAGTGGAATAACATGTGTTTTCAAATCAGGAAGCAAATCTTCTATGGGGGAAGGCGGATATCCAATCAGCTCATCTACAGTACTGCACCCAGCAAGGCAATGCCCCAGCAGCCGCACAGCTTCGACGTATCCCTCGAGGTAATTGAAAAGCCCTTGCTTTGACGCAGCAGCAACTGTACTTGTGCGAAAGCCTGTAATGGAATTTCGTGAACCTCCACGTCGAGCCGCAACCTCATTTATCCCGCCTTTCTGGCATCTCCGCGCCACAGCCTTTCCACCCCCCCCCACACAATTCCCCCCCATCTTTCCCATACACCGCCCCGCCCTTCCTCCAACCCGCGTCGTCCCCTCCAAACCTTCCCATCATTACTCTTGTCCCCATCAACACGCCTCGCGCCCACCCTGTCGCCTCTTCGCATCGTCCCGTAGCCACCTCACATGTTAGCCAGACCACCCCCACCACCCCTCCACCCCCTACCAGCGCAAACGGCCGAAATTTCACTTCTACCTCACCCACCATGTCCCCAGCCGACCACCAGCCACCGCTTCAGCTAGCCGCCCTTCAGCAGCCGCCATCCGTTCGACCACCGCCCTACCAGCCACCGCTTCAGCTAGCCATCACCCCAGCCAACCATCACTCCAGCCGAACACTACCCTAGCCGACTACCAGTCCAGCCACCTACCACCCTAGCCGCTCAACCCCTCGCACACCGATACACATACACTGATACGTCTCCCATTTCACAACCCTCCTCGTCGCACAAGCTCATTTCAGAGTCCCGCCACTAGTGCCTGGCAGCTTCCTATTGGCCACTCGAGCTTCCCCATTTGGGCCAGCCGCGACGGATGCGATCAACGAGCTCCCTCGCTCTGTGCGCCCCGCCCCCACACCTGCGTCCCACCTCCCCACGTGGTGGGAATGTGGCATAGGCGCGGGAGTCGGTGCTTCATCGCGCACGTTGGTCGCGCTGTCGCGGGCCGTGTCGCCGCGACGCCCCAAGCTCCGCTGAGCTCATTGCGAAGCTCAGCACAATCGATCAGACGGCCCGAGCCCCGGACACGAGGACAAGGGGAGGGATCAAATGAATCAGAGGCTTTTTGTAGCGCGGAAATACCCTCCGATTCACGTGGACAGTTTCATGTATTGCAGAATTGCCTCAGATCCTCTGCTTTGCAAACCTGATCCCGTAATAGGTCGGATTGATTTTCATGAGTAAATTACATTACCTAGGCAAGAGACATCGTAATCCTGGATTATTGTATTGTCTAAATTATTTTATCATTATTATCATTATTATCATTATCATATTATTATCATCATTATTATCATTATTATTATTATCATTATTATTATTATTACTATTTCATTATTATTATCATTATTATTATTATTATTACTACTATTATTATTATTATTATTATTATCATCATCTCCTTTCGAATACTTCTTCCTAAGTTGTATTTTGTTCTCTTCTCTAATCTATTTTTATTGCTGTTTTATACGCAGAACATCTCTATTATAGCTTGTATTTTCTTTAAAGAACGTAATAAAATTATTATTTATTTTAATATATTTTCAGAACATTGTATTGTATTGTATTATATTATTAACCAGATAATACTGAGATAATCAAGAGACATACTCTGTATTTCTTCTCATACTGGACTGCGTATTACAAAATTATGAAGGTTCATAATATTAACAATTTTCCAACGACTAAGATTGGATACTAGAAAATAGATTGATTCACACATAGTATTGATGGTTTTTACTACGGTAGGTTAATACATATCTGGATACTCTTCTAATCGTCTGTGGGTTGATTGTATAGATTTGTGGATTTATCAGCAGTAAGATGACATTTGCTGATAGTAAGTTTCTGCATTATCACCTAATGTTCGCTGGAGTTGTTGGTATGTACACGTGCCTCTCAGGTATCAGATGAGCAGTACTATCCCTTCTGATTCCAATAATTAGCAAATCCGTGCTCGGAATCTGAATACCGATGAGTGACTACTGATGAATTGGCAATCCATTTGCATGTTAGTCAGTTCTACATACGAGATGGATCGCGAAAGATTTTTTTGTTGCAAGACAACGCGATCCGCATCCACGTTAAGCTCTTCAAATCTGTATTTCGAGGTGTCAGAACATTCCGTTGACAGTTCCGACCTTGTCCTGTCTAATTACCATCTGTTTTGTCCATTTAAAAATCATGCTTTAAGAAGCCGAATATTTGTCTCCGACGTACAGGAAGAAAGCAGTGTATACTTGGCTTACTGCTCAATCGTTTTTGTTTTTTGTTTTTTTATTTATTTTTTAGGGTATCCAAAAACTGGTGTTATGACGGGCCAAACACATTAAAAATCATGGCACTTATGTTTAAAAAATGGGCTCATTGTAAATTCTGTACTCTTGTAAGAAAATGTAAACACCAAGTGCACTGCTAGCCACTTTTCACTTTCCATCGTGAGTCACAATGAACACAATAAAAGTATACATCGCTTAGAAATAATAAATAGTTTGATGAATTCAGGCGTCTTAGAAATGAGTTCATTTTTTTGCATTTTTAATTTTTTTATTCGTACGCAGACGTCCATCCAGGATGCGACTTTGTCGGGTTAAGCTGAAAATGCGTTCGATTGAAGATTTTCATCTAACTCATGAATGAGTGATTCACATACAATTGAATTCTTTTCAAGATTGTCTTATCGTTATATCAGGGAGATGACGTTTGTATCTTCAAAAAGAAGAATCCGATAATAATATGTAAATTCACTCTTGTTTTAACTACATAATATGGAACACGTAAATATTCGATTTTCTTTAACCAGTTGTAGTGACAGAGATCACTCTTACTCGGAATCATCCTCAAGCGCTTCTAGAATCAACGACGTAATGGTAATGTGATTGTCAATGATGGGGATGATTGGGATCAGAATTGAGTGTCCTATTGTCAATCGGGAAAACTACTTACCTTTGCATACATTAAAAAAAATTACGATTTAAAAACTCTGAATTTCACAGAAAACAAAAAATGGAATTGCAATGCATGCCCATGAAGTAAGATACCCCAAGACATCTAGTCATTTTGAGAACAGTTCCACAATTTAACTGTACTTTATTACAAAGGCATGCATCCTTTGAAACAACATTCAAGTTGAATGTTATTTTCAAGTGAACATTAAAAAAATCTTTGAAGAAAAGAACTGTGTACCGATTACATTGGATGATACACAAACTGAGTTTGGTCCAAACAACAAAAACCTGTGTGTTCATTTTCCTGTTAAAAATATTCCATCGGAGAATTTTCTCAATTGAAAATCAAACATCTTTCCGATCTAACAACATTAAACATTTCAGTTTTAAACCATTCTCAGTGACTAAGAACTTAAGATAGCATCTCAGTTATTTCAGCACATTTGAATTAAATATGCCGCTTTATTCAAAATATTATTACTCCACCTTCGTCGTGAGGATTAACGAGTTTCAAAGAAAACCATTAAGTGAAATAGAAAACAGTGAGGTGACAGAATACAATGAGCACCAGTTCTGCAGAAGAATGGACTGAAGTTCTAATTCAGGGAACAAAGCAAGGCGTAAGCGCCTAGCCCTAAGCCTCTTAGAGATAAAACATGCAGGCAGCGACTCTCTCCACGTATAGCCCCGTGGTTGCAGAGGGTCTTCCCGCATCCGGCTACGGATCGCCCGATAGGCATCTACAAAGAATGCGAACCGCCGCTGCAGGCTGTGCAGGCACTACACGACGCAGAAGTAAAAAATGTTGCTCGTTTCCTACTGAATGCAAATGGCATATTCGAAAACATAACCTGTGTATAATGTTACAGTTAAATACCACGTTACAATTTCTCGGAAACTGCTGTATATGCTGGGTATGGTAATTCAAGCTTTTCTGGTACACTTTTATTATACCAAGCAGCTAATTGTTAACTGTAACCGTATACAGTTCTCCGATGAAGCCGAAATATAGCTATAAAATATGGTTAGTTAAGAATGTTTGAAAATCCATTTGAAAATATAATGCCAACCATCGAAATTATCAGGCAGGAAAAAATATGACCCATTCCTTAAAACGACTCTTCATCGGAGGTTTTGAAAGCAGAGTTGTGGTGTAATTAATGTCCACGAGCGTACAGTAGCCCATGAGCGGCTTACGTTAAACTTTCAATTGACATTTCCAGAGTGTTGAACATAACCGCTGGGTTACGTTGCGTGTCGTGTAACATTGTGAATGTGGAAATCCAATAAATTGTGAACTCAGTGATATGTTCCGTTTCACGTGTAATTAAGAGGTTCGTGCACCACTACGAAAACACGTCGCACCAGGAAATACGTAGTTGGCGTGTAACACTATCACAATAATAAATACTAAACACTAATACTAAAAAAATTGATGTTAGAGAGTGAAAAATATGAAAAGCAATAAAGGTAAAGAAAAGAAACTCAGAGAGAAGGAAAAGGGATAGAAAGAAAGTAGTGGAGACCGAAGAGGAAGAAAGAAAGATGGAGAGACTGAAGAGAAAGGAAGATAGAGGAAACGGAGGAAGGAGAGAAAAAGAAGAGATGGAGGAAACGGAAGAAAGGGGAGAAGGAAGAAGAAAAAAGACACAGAGGAAGGAAGAAGAGAAGATGGAGGAGAAAGAAAGGAATATGAGGAGACGGAGGAGGAAGAAAGAATAAGAAGCGAGGAGGAAGGGAATAGAGAAGGCAAGAAGAAGAAGAACGAAAGGTAGAAGGAAGTGAAGGACAAGTGTGAAGAGCGAGTGGCCGAAGCGGGACGGAGAGGCGTCCCAGGCAGCGCAGAGATTCGTGCGGCGAGCGCGGGGCACAGCCTCCCAGGGCCACGAGCGCCTCCGCTGGGGGTGCGCCCCCGGCCAGAAGCGGCTGCGCCCTCATTATGGGATTAACCACCATTTCCTGCGGAGGGCAGCTGGCGGGGCGACCCAGCGTACACATACTCGCACTCGCGTACCCTACCCTGCCCTGCCCTACCCTACTCTGCCCTGCCCTACCCTACCCTCCCCACCCTACCCTACCCTGCCCCTACCCTGCCCTACCCTGCCCTACCCTGCCCTACCCTGCCCTACCCTGCCCTACCCTGCCCTACCCTGCCCTACCCTGCCCTACCCTGCCCTATCCTGCCCTATCCTGCCCTATCCTGCCCTATCCTGCCCTATCCTGCCCTACTATATCAGGTCTATGCCCCTGCGGACCTCCGGAAAGCAAAAAAACTTTGTGTAGCAATTTACTATATTTTATTATGCGCACCCCAACCTCAGCATTTCATGCTTTAACACTAGAATGTTAGTGCTGAAATTTAGTGCTTATTAAGTAAAATATCAAAAGTAAATTTACACAAGGAAATAGTTTAAATTAGGCAATTAGATGATTAGGTTGTAAACTTGGCTATGAGGAGATTGCATATTGTTAAAAAGCTATTTTAAAAGACTCTAGAAATATTTACTTAAACACAAACACAACACTGCGATTACGTGCATACTAACCTCCAAATAATAAATATTACACTGCCAATAGACAATATCTCAACACACCACGACAGGAATTTTTCAACATGTATGCCTGTGAGAAAATTTAACCATCACTATTATTTTCTGGCTAAACTTAAATGTGTATCGATATTTTTTATTACTTATTGTATATTTATTATTTCAAAATATATTTCAACAAGGGAACTTTTTAATTCGTTAACACAGCCTACCACTGCCTACCATTTATGTTTGCTCGAGTCCTTGCAACAATCGCTCTCGCTCTCGAATCTTCGTACACAGGCACACTTAACACGTAAACTGCGTGTCTGAACCGCCGCCTGACTGAATGCACAAACAGCTATGTTGATCGTGATCTTGGATATCATAGAGTGCATTTACATAACGAAATAGAATTGAAAAGCCACGTTAACACTCAGAAACAGTAGATTTTTCATGAAGTATTTCTAAGTTTTTTTCACACAACATATTGTGCCTCGAGAAAACATCCCTGGCCGCCCTAGGGTATTTCCGAGAAAATTAGCTTTGAAAGCCTCTTTTACTATGTATATCATACAGGACCAACGTGTACTTGCTACTTATTATAGATGTGTAGACTACAAATGAATACCTGTAATTCAAAATTCTAAACTAATATCGCTTGTATTTTAGCTAATTCCGACAAAACCTGCACAACTCCAAATTAGCTTCCAGCTTAAAAGATGAAGATATGAAAGAGGAAAATCCTCCCCGGCGTTTTTCACCATAGAGGCCAAAGGATATCTCTATTTGAAACGACCCACCGCCTGGGTAGGGCCCTGCCGCTATAAATGTGGGCATTTCATCACCACTAGCAACTCCATTGCTCCACGCAACGGCACTCTTCCACTGACATTCACACTACACGACCGTACTTAACTATCCATGAACTTAATACAAAAAATATAAATGTACTGTCGTGATTCGTTAAGTCAATACAGAATATTATAATTGCTTTAACAATTCTTCCATCGCCTTCTGAATCTTCTTTCCCTTCCTTTTACTTCGTTATTATTCTATTTATTATTATTATTATTACTACTACATTATTATAATATTATTATTATTATTATTACTACTACATTATTATTATTATTACTATTACTATTATTATTATTACTATTATTATTATTACTATTATTATTATTACTATTATCATTATTACTACAATCATTATTATTATTATTATTATTATTACTATTATTATTATTACTACAATATTATTATTACTATTTATTATTTTATATTATTATTAAACTCTTCTGTCTCCATTTTATTCGTTTCCTTTTTTTTTTTTTTCATCTTCATCTCTTCTTCTCGGTGACTCTCTCAGAGACAAATGCAGAGATCGCTGCATAAACGCCTAGCGGGTTGCTTGACAAAAAAATTGATAGGCGACAGCGATTTTCTTTCTTTTCCTTCTTCTTCCACGCCTCATCCAATTGCGCTCCGTCCGCCCTTGCCTGCCTGTGAGGGACGCTCGCCTCCCGCGATACCGTGTGCGGGGCAACGAAAGAGGTCAGCGTTGCCGGCTGTCGGCTGCGGAGTTTGTCGTCTCGTCCGCGCGTTGAGAGAGCCGTTCGTTGTCGTCGCACGTCGGCTGAATGCGGTGTCGTTTTGCGAGGGGTTCCGAGAAACTACTCGCTACGCTTCAAGCGAATACCACCGAGAGCGGTAGCTCAGTGCATCAACTGATGATACTGCAGCGCCTCTCACCGGGAGGTCCTAGGTTCGAGTCCGTGGTTTCTCTGATCACCACCAGGCGAATGCCGGAGCAGTACCCTAACAAACGGGCTACGGACCGCGCGCGATTTGTCCTTCCCATTCCTTGTCCTATCCTCCCCTTACACACACACTTACACTAACATGCACTACACTACCACATATCCCGGGAGACCGGTCGGGAGCTTAGAGCTTGTCCCGGCTGGGGCGGTGCCCCGTTGGTGGGAGAGTCCTGGTTAGGGGAAAACCCCACTAGCTGACGGTAGGTCGGCGCCGGATCTCGCCACCCAGCGGGGGAAGATCACCGCCATCTCCCGAGAAAAACATGCACTACACTAACAGGACTAATGGCCAGAGCAGTTGACGTGCCCGGAAACACGAAAAAATCAATCAATCAAGCGAATACTCAAAATGAAATTTCTCCGTAGAGCTCGTTTCTGGGAAAGGGGCGAAATCACTATGAATCGCGCAACTTTTCTTGACCGATGATCTTGCTTCCCTCTCTCTGGCACAATAAACGGTCGAAGGCAAAAGCTCACAGCGAGCACTGATGACAACATTTCGAAAACATCTTCACTGGCGCGGAATATAAACTATTTTCTGTTGAAGACAAGAACTTCTGTCCGTGATTTTCTCCAAAAATTGTAAGAAACGACCGAAGAAGATCTAGTGCATCACAGGAGATACCTCGAACTCCTGAGAAAATTAGAACTCAATTTATTGAGAAGGGTGCGAAGGCATTACTAATAATCCTGAGATCGGTATTCCTTCTAAATATCTAGTGGAGGATTTCGTAACTAATACCCCTACTCCACTGGCATTTCTCCAATCCATCGGTCAAGAAAAGTTGCGCTAGTAATACGAACAATTCAGATGATCGCTTGACATTGACTTTGGAAATTATCTCGAGAATTATTAAGATTTATTGATTGATTGATTGATTGATTGATGTTTTCGTGTTTCCGGGCGCGTCAACTGCTTAGGTCATTAGTCCCGTTAGTGTAGTGCATGTTTTTTCTCGGGAGATGGTGATCTTCCCCCGCTGGATGGCGAAATCCGACGCCGACCTACCGTCGGCTAGTGGGGTTTCCCCCTAACCAGGACTCTCCCGCCAACGGGGCACCGCCCCAGTCGGGACAAGCTCTAAGCTCCCGAACCGGTCTCCCGGAGTATGTGGTAGTGTAGTTCATGTTAGTGTAAGTGTGTGTGTAAGGGGAGAGGATACGACAGGGAAGAGGAAGGACATATCGCGCGCGGTCCGTGGCCCGTTTGGTAAGGTACTGCTGCGGCATTCGCCTGGTGTTGATCGGAGAAACCACGGAAAACTACCGATCAGAGCAGCCGGCCGCTAGAATTCTCCTCCAGACAGCGACTGAATTCGACCTAGCTAAAAAGCTAGTGTCGAAAATCCTGCCGCCATCAGGACTCGAACCTAGGACCTCCCGGTTAGAGGCGCTGCAGTGACATCAGTTTATGCACTGAGCTACCGCTACCGGTCGAGAATCATTAAGAGTGAATATCGATTCAGAGTGCTTCATTATATCCGTGAGAGTCAGATTCTCTATCCCGGGAGGCAGCGGTGTTCCTTCCCCGCTGGATTGATTGATTGTTATTTATTGCGAGCGCGTCCACTACTGACGTCATTAGGACCGTAAATGTAGTGAATGATTTTTCATGGGAGAGGCGGTGATTTTCCCCTAGATGGCGAGATCCAACGCCGACCTAGCGAGTTTTACCCAACCAAGTACTCCCTATCAAGATAGAAATATGATTTTTTTAATAAAATACCAGCCATGCTAATGGCAATTGCAATAGAAGAGATGCAATGGCAATTGCTGTAGAATGTACTTACTAACTGTCGTATGTCTCTCAGCAGAAATTTTGATACCACATGGCCGCACACTACTAAACTACCCGTATTCAAAACCTCATCTCCCTGATGTAACGGTAATTGTAAACCGGTCAGAAAAGTACTCATTTTCTTCATTTATTAATGTTTACATGTGTATAACACAACTTGAAACACCCCAAACAAATCCGTCTTCAAACAAGGTTAATACAAAACATTTCATCGATTTCAGTATTTTCAATGATTGCCTTATGCAGTCCCAAGTCTTCCCTCCTCATACATAATAGTATATTTTTTGAAATGGCAAATTATTTAAATCAAATTACTTATTAGTATGATGATATTATCTGTTTGTAAGTACTAATAGTTTACTGCAGGGAATAAACGTAAATAACATGCCTCATTGCATGGATTTCTTTCATCTACTATTTAAGCACCTGGATGGAATGAGAAGAATAAAATGAGAGTAGCAAAAATTTTCTGAAAAGAATGAAAAAAAAAGAAAATAGATCATAGCAGAATGAAATTCAAGAAATTGAGGTGGAAAAATTTATATTAAACTTAAGTAGGATATCCTGAAAACGAAAATCAAGGGTTTGAAAAAAAAATGAAAAAATTATAAAAACGAACCATAAGAGAAGCAGATTTATGATTTTGAAAGCTAACAAGAGATTCCAAAACCTTACCAGATTGGTTCTTGAGACTCTGTACTCAGAAGGTCCAACTTCGAAGAAAGTTCGCATTTTCGTGTTGCACTTTGTTGAGAGCAAACTCTCACCCAGCCCTCGCAAACTCGCAGAGCTCACAGCTCCGCCAACAACTTCCTCGCGGCGACTCCGCCATCAGATGGCCGGCGAACGAACAATGCGGGCGCCGCGCGGGCAATAAATGGCGCGGAAAAGTGGCGATTTCGGGCAAAGGGCCCGGCCCTTCCTATGCGGGCGGCGCGGCCGCTAACGCGTTTGTTATGCGCCCTGATGAGAAAGTAATCCGGCGCGTGATGGATGAGCTTTGAGCGCTTTGTTTGGCGCTCGCCGCGGTTCACCTCGCTCCCCTCCACGCACCGCCGCGCCCCTCTCGCCGCCCGCCTTGCCCCCTGCCCCGCCCCCGCCGCCGCCTTGCGTCACGTCGCTCCTAGCGCCCCGCCTCCGCACATTTCATCTCGCCCTGCCCTGGCGATTCGGCTGGCCACTCACCCCCAGATTATTCACGGCGGAGCCAGCTACTTCTTCCCCACCTTCAGCTACTCTTCCTCACCTTCAGCTACTTCTTCCTCACCTTCAGCTACTTCTTCCCCACCTTCAGCTACTTCTTCCTCACCTTCAGCTACTTCTTCCTCACCTTCAGCTACTTCTTCCCCACCTTCAGCTACTTCTTCCCCACCTTCAGCTACTTCTTCCTCACCTTCAGCTACTTCTTCCTCACCTTCAGCTACTTCTTCCTCACCTTCAGCTACTTCTTCCTCCCTTCACAGCTCTGCATTTCTGCACGTTCTCTTTTGAATCGCGTCAGTGAGAATCAGAGCATTCAAGCTTTTACCCTAATTTCATTAAAAAAGAATTTTCATGAAGCAGAAGCGCACCCAGGAGGAGTACTCATGAAACCTCAACCGCCACCCAAACATAGTTTTTACTAATTTTCAATTGAAACGCAAGTCATTATATATCTGCATTGATTGTTATGTTTTTGTATAAATATTAAATCAATAGATAAAATTTCATTTTGAAAATAGCATAAATGAAAAATTATTTATTAGAAAACTTCCTAGTCGGTTGGTTACACCTATGGCCTCCGCTAACAAAATTCCTAGTTGAGCCACTCTCACAGAGGATACGTGGATGTCCGAACGATGTTGAGACAGCGTTGGAATTGTGATGAGATAAATATTGATCGAGTTTTGCTGCATGAGCAGCGGGGCAAATTATACTTTTTCCTTCACCAATCACGTGGATTAGTCGCGCTCGCAGTGAAAGGACAAAAGGTGGAAGGTGAGCGCGCGAGACACGTGTGGCCGCTGGCATAGAGTAAAGAATTATACCTCTTTAATCTATGCCGCCGCACCCGTCACCGCAGAATTGCCACAGTCACATCTTTTGTGGGGACGAACTGCACCTTCGGTACTCCAAACATTCCAAAATAAAATCCTTTCCACTGCCGCCAAAGCGCCTTGATACGTGTCAAACAAGCAACTCCATAGAGAGTTTGTTCTTCACACGGTTGATAATTATATCAATCACCAATCAGATTTTTTTTCTTTCCTTACCATCTTCCCCTGCCACTTTTATGTCCAACCTAGGAAAAACATATAATCAACACCGAAGAATCATATCTAGACTCCCAAAATATAAATTTAAACCGCCCTAAAGAGAAATGCATGATTTCAGAAACTCCCTTTTTACTTTCTTTTCTCCCTGTAATTGCCCTACTCTCCCGTACATTCCCGTATACAAAACTATTAATTATTGAGGTCTCCAGTGGTAGTATCCTCGCCCGTAACACTTAATACTAAGCTCGTTAAGTTGTACTCCATATACAATCTTGTAAAGCGCTTACTTCGCTACATAACTACATAAAGTTAACAAAGGAAACTCTGACCGGGAGGTCCTAGGTTCGAGTCCCGACAGCGGCAGTATTTTTGACACTAGCTTTTCAGCTAGGTCGAATTCAGTCGCTGCCTGGAGGAGAATTCTAGCGGCCGGTTGCTATGATCGGTAGTTTTCTCCGATCAACGCCAAGCGAATGCTGGAGCAGTACCCTACCAAACGGGCCACGGACCGCGCGCGATCTGTCCTTCCTCTTCCTTGTCCTATCTTCTCCCCTTACACACATACACTTACACTAACATGCACTACACTACCACATATTCCGGGAGACCGGTCGGGAGCTTAGAGCTTGTCCCGGCTGGGGCGGTGCCCCGCTGGTGGGAGAGTCCTGGTTAGGGGGAAACCCCACTAGCCGACGGTAGGTCGGCGCGGGATCTCGCCATCCAGCGGGGGAAGACCACCGCCATCTCCCGAGAAAAAACATGCACTACACGAACGGGACTAATGACCAAAGCAGTTGACGCGCCCGGAAACACGAAAAAACTAAACCAAACCAAACAAAGAAAAGTCTTTTGTGAGCGCTGCAGCCGCCACTTCACAGTTGTCGTCGCCACCATCACCGCTGCTCGCCACCTCCACCCCTGACTTTCAACGTAGTGGGGGGGAAGGGGCGGGGGCGCGAAAGGTGGTGGACGGGCCCCCTGCTGCGCCATAACGCGTAAACAGCACCAGGGGGGGGGGGTTGCGGGGGGGGTCACGGGCCGCCGCGGGGCGGCGCGCCGGTCGCGAGGCAAAACGAACGCAGTTGGGAATGAAACTGCCAATTGACGGCCACTGCCACGTGCCGGTCATTACCAAAACCTATATCATGCATCTGACGCCCGCTTCATCGTCCGAAAAATGGTCTTACGGCATCGTATTGCTATGACTTATATCGTTCCGGCTATTAAAGGAAACTGAAAGCGTTTTGGGAAGAAGAAAGAAAAAGAACCCCATTATCACGTCGATAACTCTTCGGAAAAGATTTTTTTATGCCCATTAAATGGGATAATTACCTATTTCTTTTGTGAAAGATGAAAAACCACATCATATATTTCACAACAATTGCTTCAGATATCTTCGCTTTGTCTATCGAGGTAGAAATGATGAGATGATTTGAACACAAAAAACTAACCAAAAATTAATATTACTTCAAAATGCTTTCAAGATGTTTCTGCTCCTTTTTCAATAATTGGCAGCATGAATTAACTAAAATAAAATATATAGCTTTTTTAACTTATGATTTGTATTTTACTGGAAATTAAAAGTGCCTAAATATTTTCCAGAAAATGAAATAAAAGTGTCAGAATTGTAAAGGTGTGAAAGATCTTTTTGACTAGTACACTTTTGTATTAGGGGATTAAACAACTATTTTCTGAAAAAATGGCTATTTTTACTGAAGATTAAATGCTTTCCTTAACTACGCAAGTATATCGGGAGTAATAATTTTGGCATTGGAGATCCGTCGAATTAATCACTCTATTCCCTATCCATTTAAACAATTCTCGACGTATAGCCTTGCGCGAGAAAAGAAAATGAAGGAGGAAGTAATGAAGAAAATGGTCTCAATCATCGTAAGCTCTCAGCCAACACTGACTTGATTGCGTGGACTACTGTATGGCGACTTGTTTCCAGCGGAACGCACATGTTTGTCCTTATAGAGATTAACATAACCATAATTTAATTCAATTTTGGCTCTCATAGCATTACAAGAGACAACCTTCGTCATCGATTGATCTTTTAATAAATTGTAGTTAACGTACGACTCTGTAATTGCGCGAAATGAACTTACTGAACATCGATGGCAAAGTAATGAAAGAGGAGTGATTTCCAGATACAATTTCGTGATCCTACAGACGCTGTCGATTGGGTCGCAAAGAACAAGGTGAGTCGGGAAGGTGAAGTCAGCGGATCTGGAGCCGAATGATATTGATTGATTGATTATTTTTTCGTGTTTCCGGGCGCGTCAACTGCTTTGGTCATTAGTCCCGTTAGTGTAGTGCATGATTTTTCTCAGGAGATGGCGGTGATCTGTCCCCGCCGGGTGGCGAGATCCGGCGCCGACCTACCGTCGGCTAGTGGGGTTTCCTCCTAACCAGGACTCTCCCACCTGCGGGGCACCGCCCCAATCGGGACAAACTCTAAGCTCCCGACCGGTCTCCGAGAATATGTGGTAGTGGTGTGCATGTTAGTGTAAGTGTGCGTGTAAGGGGAGAGGATTAGACAAGGAAGAGGAAGGAAGGATCGCGCGCGGTCCGTAGCCAGTTTGTTAGGGTACTGCTCCGGCATTCGCCTGGTGTTGATCGGAGAAACCACGGGAAAACTACCGATCAGAGCAGCCGACCGCTAGAATTCTCCTCCAGGCAGCGACTGAATTCGACCTAGCTGAAAAGATAGTGTCGAAAATCCTGCCGCCGTCAGGACTCGAACCTAGGACCTCCGGTAAGGCGCTGCAGGACGTCATGCACTGAGCTACCGTGAGCGAATGAGAAAGGCGAACTGTGATACGGTGGAAAGAAAAGCAAAGAAATGGCACTGTCAGAAACTTTCAATTAATATTTTCATAGTAATGCTATTGATTAAGGTGATGGTTGTTATTTCGCGGATGGCATGAAGTGAATATATTTGAATTGTTTACTGTGAGTGAAGAGGAAAAATATTAGCCAAAATTTGGAAAATGGTTTTTACTATTGAAATCAGACATTAACCATTTATTTGTGGATCCATACAATGCTGTACCTTGTTGGGACAGCGGTCTTAGTTGGGATGATTTGAAATCTCATCTGTTGTGTTGTTAGAACTGTCAGTTGCGACAGGTGAGTTAAAAGCTGATTATCACGTTTGACTGGTATATTAATATTTCAGGCTGGTGTCAGACTACAAACACACTCAAAAAAACTGCCCTAAAGTGTCTCATGAAAGGCCGCCGACCCAAGTATGCGTACGTAGCTGTAGAACGAACATTTCCAGAAATTAATCACATTAAATCTAGCTGTCTCTACTATTCAAGTAGATCAGAATTACACTGAAAGTCTTTTATTACAAAAGCAGCAAAGACAAAGAGGAAACATAAGCACCGCAAACACTTTCTAGTTGCATTGACACAATGATATCATTGCTAATGTTCTCTCGTGAGCGGCACACTATCTCAGTGCTCGTTTCATTCGCTTAGAGTTCATTACAATTACGCTTTCGAATTTGAGTTCATTACAATACTAACCGACCATATGCGAACTGATCAGTATTTTTAGGAATTGTGATTGTCGTATTTTGTATTAAAAAACGGTAGAACATTGGATACGGCAGTGACGAAACGTGTCCGACGTGACGGCGAAAGTCTGGGTGGAAGCTGGAGACGTGGCTGAGAGTCGGGAAACGGGAGTTTGAGCGTGGCTCCTCTTGTCGGGAACTCAAACACGAAACTACTTCGCGTTTGCAAGCGGTCTACCCCTCGCCCGCTCCTTCGTGCCACCTCCAACCGTTTAGCAGCGGAGGCGGCGTTTGGCGGAGTGTGTAGACCAGCAACCACAGCCACAAGATGGAGCCTCAACTCCCAGACTAATTTCCCCTGCTCTTATTCCATTCATTACGGCAACAAGATTTGGGGCTTAATGAGTATGCATTATAAGTAGCTATTTAAAGCAATTCGTTTTGCTACAGATTTGAGGAGGAGGAAGCGAAAACGCAATGAAACCGAAAGACGCCCAACAACAAAAACGTCATTAATGCAGGTAAGCTAGTAAATCTACAGGAACGTATGTGTACAGTGTTTTTGAGCTCATAGACGTCTACTAGTTTTTGCATGTTGTATCGATTCAATTCCAACGCTGAGATTTCATTCTTAATGACTATTTTCCGTCATGATATTCAGTCTCATGAAAAAGGGTTCTTTTCTCTCTGTGGAATTCATTAATATTTTTTAGCACGCCGTTTCATTTATTTCCCGCAGATTTTCATTCATTTTACATACTCTAACAGTACTGTACCAACGTACAGGTAATTCAAGTTCCACACAATAGGAAATGAGTTTGATTTTGAGATTAAAATTCCCTTGTGACAAGCGAATCAAAAGGTAGTGTGAATATGGTCACGTTATTGGTTAAAAAAATGTACAGTATGAAACATAAATTTATATTAAATTTCGTATATAACAGGCTTTCGTTCAATTTACAGTAGAATTTACTTTCAGATCTTCATGGCAAAAATTCTCAAAAATATATTTGTTACTAATAAAGTGCGAATCAGGCTAATTAACGAAACAGACAGTTAATGTTCACATTATACCTAATGGGTGGATAAAGTACAAAGGAGGAACAGCTTCGAAGCATACATAGGACTTGCGGCGTATGAAGTTAACATTAGACAACACGAGGTGGCTATGCTAGGTGAAATAATTTCGGTAATACAGGAAGAGCAGGAATGTGTTAAACCGGGATCAGCCTTTTGGTGTAAAGTTGATAAGGCTCGTGTGAGTGGAGGTGTGTAGCTTCCGATCTCCGCTCTGCCGATTGTGAATGTCTATTTACCGATTCCACCAATCCTTACTCCAGTTGAGGCTCTTCTACGAATTTACGAGTTGCTAATGACGCTCCGGCCTTCGGATTTCACGTTAAGGCGGCTCCACACATTCGTTATTCGGCGAACAGCGAGCAACCGCTCGCCGAATCCCGAGTAGTTGGGATGAGTTGCTTGTATTTGCCGAGTGACGAACATTCGGTATTCCCTACCCACGCGTGTCGGTCTTTTGGACACATGAAAGTGAGCGAACATTCGCCGAACGTCAGTTGGTCGGGATTGGACGAGCACTAGCTCGCGCGCTCGGCGAATGCCGAATGTGTGGAGCCGTCTTTACGTCAATTCTTGACTCTCTGCATGGCATGATTCAACACTCATTTCCATGCCAAAAAAAGACTTGCAAACACATACGCTCGACAATCACCTTACCGCCTTGTGGCTGATACCAACTTTATGATTACGTAGGCTTCCGCGGCTGGAGTATGTCTCTTGGCTGTCCGGGACAAGCAGCGTCGATCTGCTCGTAGATGTCGTTTCGGACAACATATTGTGGCATTCCTCAGAGCGTACAAGGAGTACGTTCCTCAGACGTAAGGAAGGCCACAATATGTTGGCCGAAACGTCAGCTACGAGCAGATCGACGCGGCTTGTCCCGGACAGCCAAGAGACGATACCAACTTAGTCGAATGGATTTCCAAGTTACTGCGTGGGCTTCTGCGGTCGGCGTTTGTTTTGTCTATGAATTCTTGGCTGCCCGGGATTAGCCGCGTCATGGTCGATGGAGCTGACGTTTCGGCCATCTTGCTGTGGCCTTCTTCAGCAGTATAGCTCTGAAGAAGGCCACAGCAAGATGGCCGAAACGTCAGCTCCATCGACCATGACGCGGCTAATCCCGGTCAGCCAAGAATTCAACGACTCCGGCCGCGGAAGCCTACGACTCTACTTTGTTTTGTGTAGGCTATCCGGGATGAGCCGCGTTTCAGGCGTGGTGGCTGACGTTTCGGCCAACATGTTTTGATCTTCCTCAGAGCGTACACAGCGTACTCAGAACTTTCTGACGAATGCTACAACATTACGCGAAAAGTACTAAAAAATTGGAAAATTCACATAATCTTATTTCAAAACTACTTTAAGGAACAGATTTCATTGAGGAAAAGAATCTCTATCTTTAATATTTTTATTGTAGGAAGACTCGTAAAAAAATGAACTTTTGCAATTTTCTAAAAATTAAAGTACCCCCCCCAAAAAAAATTAAAATATCAGTTTCAAATTAAAGGGGCCACATCAGCCAGATCGATAGGAAAATGTCAATTTTGGAGAAAATCGTCTGAACGGTTTAGCAGCTAGCGTTATTCATAGATGGGCAGACGTTTTACATTTTTTGGTACCAAGGACTCACAAAACATGGACTCCGTCAACGCCACGCAATAGATGATTTTTTTCTAAATTTGGTAACTAGATTTATCCACTTTTTCTTTACCAGGGCTCCCAGAGTATTACAAGTTTTTCTACAGAAAATTCGCAGTTTTTCGCGCAGCATTACATAACTTTCTCTCTACTCCGTAGCGAGAAACTAAAAGGGGAAAGGAAAACTCAGTATTACAGAATAAATAATAACTAGCCATTAACAGCACAACTGAACACATATTAATACATTTCTAATTATGGTATGAATTTCGAGTCAAAATACGTAAAGCAAACTCGTGGAAACACACATTATCCAAAGTACGTTCGTTGGACGCAAGTGTCTCGAAGTAAATTGCTGCTGCTGAACTGCCGCGCGACCGCACGAATCGCGCCCTTGAGCGCTGCGGTCGCTGCGTGCCACGCGCTGGGCGACGCAGGCGGAAGCGCAGGCGCGTGCCGTGCAGCCGACAATTGCGCCGCACAACTTGCGGCCAATTACCGAGCGGCCTGCGCCCGCGATCTACGACTCGCCAGCCCTGTTGCGGCGACGGTGCGGCGGAGGCGATGAACATGGCCATGGGGGGGCGTCCATAAGCAACGTATTGGCTGCAGTGGGGTTTATATGGACGATGGTGACGACACTTGGAGTCGAGGAGACCGTGATGTTGGGCACGCTACGAATGATGACAATGGAGGCAATGACGACGGCGAAGACAATGACGACGGCGAAGACAACGACGACGGCGGAGACAACGACGATGGCGGAGACAACGACGATGGCGGAGACAACGACGATGGCGGCAAGACGACGGCGAGACAAGACGACGGCGGAGACAACGACGATGGCGGAGACAACGACGATGGCGGAGACAACGACGATGGCGGAGACAACGACGATGGCGGAGACAACGACGATGGCGGAGACAACGACGATGGCGGAGACAACGACGATGGCGGAGACAACGACGATGGAGACAACGACAATGGAGACAACGACGATGAAGACAGTAACGATGGAGACAATGACGATGGAGACAATGACGATGGAGACAATGACGATGGAGACAATGACGATGGAGACACCGGTAGCGGTAGCTTAGTGCATCAACTGATGTCACTGCAGCACCTCTGACCGGGAGGTCCTAGGTTCGATTCCTGATAGCGGCAGGATTTTCGACACTTGCTTTCCAGCTCGGTCGAATTCAGTCGCTGTCTGAAGCGAATTCTAGGGGCCGGCTGCTCTGATCGGTAGTTTTCCGTGGTTTCTCCGATCAACACCAGGCGAATGCCGGAGCAGTACCCTATCAAACAGGCCACGGACCGCACGCGATCTGTCCTTCCTCTTCTTTGTCCTATCCTCTCCCCTTACACACACACACACACACACACACACACTAACATGCACTACACTACCACATATTCCGGGAGACCGGTCGGGAGCTTAGAACTTGTCCCGGCTGGGACGGTGCCCCACTGGTGGGAGAGTCCTGGTTAGGGGGAAACCCCACTAGCCGACGGTAGGTCGGTGCCGGATCTCGCCATCCAGCGGGGGAAGATCACCCGCATCTCCCGAGAAAAAACATGCACTACACTAGCGGGACTAATGACCGAAGCAGTTGACGCGCCCGGAAACACGAAAAAATCAATCAATCAATCAACGATTGAGACAATGACGACGGCGGAGAATGATGATGGCGGAGATGATCGAAGCAGCGGGGCCAGGGCTAATTTTGTGGACGAGAGGCGAGCGGCGGGAGCAGAGTAGCGGCTGCGGCAACGCACGTGCGCCCGGCGAGTGGTTCCGTCGTTGCCCGCGCGCTTTGTACTAAATCGGCGGCGGCGGCGGCGGTGCGAGCGGGCGGCGCGCGACTTTATTGTGCGTGCAGTGCGTGCGACGGCCCGCGCCGCGCTACAGCGTGTGGCGTTAATCGGATTCCTCACGGCGGGTGGCTCGCCCTGCAGCGGAACTGCCCTCGCAAATATATTCGTTTCGGTTCGTGATGCATGCTCCGAGCCGCAGAGAGAATAATATAAGCAGAACGTTTTATTCAGTGAATCGATCGGTCGGTCGGGTCGTTATGGTCTCACCATTATGATGATATCTAAAGTCCAACAAATGGGGGTTTGCTCGCGTACAATTTTCGTAAAATAATTCAAACATGGAATGCTGTCAAAAGAGTGGGTATATGTTGCTTATGAACCGTTGCCCTATTTTTAACCAGAAAAGAGTGAATTTTAGAAAAGTGACTTTATGAGGCGTCTATTTGTGTTCGATAGATTTTTGAATTCGTGCTCGTGCAATTTGCAATACATTCAGACAATTTCTAGGCAAAACTATTCTTCCATGTTTTATGTCATAGAGCTATCGTTAGTTGTCTGTGTCTTCCAAATAGTTACACAATATCATTTTTTCTTTCTTTTTAGAGAAAAGTAAACGAATTCTTCAAAAGTCGCATCAATTATCATGAAAAATCTTACGTTTCAACAAGTTTGTCCAATTCATATTCGAGGTGAAACAGATGTTATTTTCAGGAAATCATTCCCACAAAATATTTTTATTACATTAGCCATGTTTTTATTTAAATATATTGTGTATGAGCCATTTAATTACAAATCATCATTACTGTGTATTTATATCCCATTTTAGGCAGATTTTACTTGCATTTCTTAATTACAAATAAATATTTTCCCTGATAACTCACGACATCAACCCGGTTGAGTTTTAATAGTTGTTGAAATAATATACATTCAATGGTTAAGTATCAATTTTGTATCATGCTCATAATTATGAACTAAAAGAAACAAGATATTTTCCCGAAAAAAGTTAAGGAAACTGGCCTTTTATTCAGTATACCTTGCAAGAGCAATCGCCACTAATGGGCACATTGAACGGTAACTTCTCTGCTTGTTAATTTGTCTGAAGGAAACATCGTATAGTAACTGTCCCATGCAGCCAGTTTGTTTTACCACTTGGATTATGTTTTCATTAATATAAATTTCAGCGGCAAACATGTTGACAAACGCGACGGTTCGCTTTGTGTTAAAGTGAAAACGGTGTAACTTTCTGCCACCAACTTGTTGGTTGTTGGCTGTGAAAACTCTACTAACTTGTTGGGTTTGAGCGTCAGCTTTCCTTGCTGGGCGAGGGCTGTGAAAACGCCACAAATTTCTCAACATGTTAGCTTTGCGAATTTTTAACCACAGTACTGACTTATTTTGGTTACACTAACAACTCTCGTCTGATGGATTTCTTTCTTTAATTCATACGTTTTGAATAATTACAGATATAATTTACTAATGAAAATCAGAACCAACTTCATTGAATTCATATAGAGAAAAGGAGACAATTTAAAGACTCATATCAAAACACAGATCCTCGTTTTCATGTAATTTCCAAATGTGAAAGTATTTACAAAACCAGTACAAATCTTGTTCAGATCATAATTTTGTTGGGGCAAGTGAGTAAGAAATTAACCTTTCTGTTTCAAGAAATAAATAGTTTGAACAAATATTTCCAAAATACATTTTTCTTTTCTTCATGACACCGTTTTAATTCATTGACATTAATTAGTCACCCAAATTTGCGCCTACAATTTACTTTAAAAATTATTCCTTATTTTTCTAAAATTATACGAAATGAAATCTCATATATTTAGAATGTTTGGTTATTCTCGAACGATTAAACAAATTTGAAAAACTCGACAAACCGCTATTATTGATTTCTTATGAACACATGGAGGTTTTTTTTCCTTTCCGCTGTCTCCATTTAAAAGCTGTACTTCATGGTTTAAAGTCGTTTTCAAATTCTCGAACGAGCAAATGATCTTATCATCACAGAAAAATAAGTTGTCAATACGTCTTTAATCGACTCTTATGATTTCAATTCAAAAGAAATTAAGCTCTATATTAGCAACATTGTGATTTATGAACACGGAACACGATTGTGTAATCCGTCAATAAGCAAATATAGAGGTGAAGCGGATTGAAGCAGATAATGTGAAGAGCATTGCAGAAAAGAAGGCGCGGATTTAGGAAACGCGGCGAGGGGGTGCCTGCGTGAGAAGTTCGCACGCGCGCACCCTCTGCCCCCGCGGGGTGGGGGTGGGGGAGGAGGTTGGGGGAGGGGCATTGTGCCCGCGGAACGGCCTGCGAGCAGCGATTGTTTATTCTATGGCGCCAGCGGCCGCATTGTGTTTCCGACTGATCGGCCGCTCACAATGTGCCCGCGCAATCACCCTGCCGACGCCCCTCCCTCCCTCCCTCCCTCCTTCGCTCGCTGCCCCGCCCTCTCCTGCGCCGTCGCGTCGCCTCCTGCAGGGAATTCTAACGGCCGGCTGCTCTGATCGGTAGTTTTCCGTGGTTTCTCCGATCAACATCAGGCGAATGCCGGAACAGTACCCTACCAAACGGACCATGGACCGCGCGCAATCTTTCCTTCCTCTTCATTTTTCTAGCATCTCCCCTTACACACACATACTTACACTAACATGCACTACACTACCACATATTCCGAGAGACCTGTCGGGAGTTTAGAGCTTGTCCCGGCTGGGGCGGTGCCCCACTGGTGGGAGAGTCCTGGTTAGGGGGAAACCCCACTAGCCGACGGTAGGTCGGTGCCGAATCTCGCCATCCAGCGAGGGGAAAATCACAGCCATATCCCGAGAAAAAAAGGCACTACACTAACGGGACTAATGACCGAATCAGTTGAGGCGTCCGGAAGCACGAAAAAATCAATCAAATCCTGCAGGGACGCTACCTCAACTGTCGACACTTCTCACTCCTGCCTCCGCCTCTTTCACCTCAGACCCTCTGCCCTTACCCTGTCCTCGCTTTGTTTCCCCAGCCTTCACAGACCGCACCGCTGTCTATTCCCCAGGTGCCTTCGGTTGATTTCGTATTCGCTGCAGGCAAAGCCTGAGGTCGAGAAGGGTCAGGCCGCTTTTCCTTCTTCTAATTCTTCTTGCAGACACCGTCTCATCTAACTTTCTATCACATTTTCGGACTGCGACCAGGCTTGCCCGGCAGGTCGCTTTTAAGATACCGGGCCACGGAAACGCTTTATCCGACTCTGGCCTGTGCCTATCTTCCTTCGTCGATTCTCACCACTCCTACTTTCCTCAACTTGCAACATGCACTCAGCTTCCGGAACTAAGACTTCGCTGATTTGAGAACCACTAATAAAAATCTCAAATCGACCCAGGCCTTTCCATATATCGCCACCCAGCGAGTAAATCATCCTATCCCTCAACATCCAAAGCTGCCACATTACGGAACTAATGACTTAGCCTTGATTCCTGCCACTATCAATAAATCAATAATCCCTTTTCTCCACAACGTCGTTTCTCCTGATCCTCTATCCACCAAACCTCGCTCTTCCCCTCTCACCCCCACAAAGTCCTTTCCCCATATCACATCCCTCTCCACCACCATCCCCTTCACCACCCCTACCACTTCTCTACCACTCTCACCATTTCCTCACCTCTCCGCACTGTGCTCTGGTGTCCTTCCCTTTTGCCGCTCGAGTACCCCCCCACTGCCCCGTTCTCGGCCCTGCGTCGACTCTCCCCCTCCCCCGCTTTGGTCGGCGCCGCTCGCGTCTGTGTCCTTGCGGCCGGGCACATTGGGGGTAATGAAGACCTCGCGGGCGTAATTGGCAGTTCGAAAGGCCCGCCAGCGCCCCGCGCGCCGCGTGGCGCATTACGCTAACGGCGGGGGGGGATGAGCGTCCGGGCAACAATAGCAAATGGGCCTAAATCGCCCGACGCTTCTTTGGGAGGCGCTACGACTCGACTTCCATTTGTGGAGCGCACTCCAAAAGCCGCGATCTAATCACTCACTCAGGAAGTATAGGACTCTTGCTAGAGGACGGAAAAACCTAGTTTCTAGGTCGCTTTGGTAATCAACTTTCATTTGGTGCATTCTTGAAAAAAAGCGGCCTCGCCGCCAGCTAAATTGAGACGTAAAAAATGTATCTAATATTGTTTTCCAACTCACAAAGAACGGTCAGAGAGCTTTCACTGTACTCTTCGTGAGTATAAAGGGACTATCAATTCATTTTTCAGAGCTCTCAGACTAATAACGTACAAGTTTATTTCAACTCGTCTGCACTCACCATTTTTCATGCGAGAAGGAAATTCCAATCGAAATCAATTTGACTGAGATTGATTTATTCTTATTTATCTTATCGTGTGCTTTATAATATTGAAAAATACAAGTTTGTTGCCAAAATTGTAAAATACCCTCCCCCTTGCATATTGCTCAAATAACTTATTCTTGGTGCCACCTAAGAAGAGCTTCAGAAACAAATGCCTTACAGTGGGTCCCATTGATAAATACGTGTATAATTTCGGTTTAGAACATCACAATACTTATCCACAATTTAAAGATAAAAAGCTAATATGATCAAAAATTCATGTTCATACGTTGGGGACTCTCACGGTGACATCGGCAAAAATATACTCCTGAAATTGTGGAGTTTCAATTACAAATCGTTTTGCTCAACTCTAAAATCATAAACCGTTGGTAAGTACACGAAGTTAATCAAATTTTGAGAAATAAATTGTCCGTCTCACTTTTAACACCCTTTTAACACCCACATTCCGTCCACTTGTTCAACCAGAATCTGGAACACGAGGTAATGAAAATTGCCCTCTGCTCGAGACGCATTGCGAACGACGATATCGGAGATTCTTGCCAGCAGAGCTGAGAATTGCGAATCGGAAAGCTATTAGTACGAAACGCAGCAGCGAATCGCCAAGATGGCAGCCAATTTGAGGAACGTTTCAAAAAATGCGCCCTCCATCGCAGCGACCGTCCACCATCGCGGAGCAGCCGACTTCTCAAATTGGCCTCGAAATCGTCGCGATATTAAATAACGCAAATTGGGGAAGGGCTCATCTCCGAGAAACGAGCCTGCAAATGGGGGAGGGGGCGCGAGGCAAGGAGGCTCCGTCGAAATGAGCCTGCAAATCTGTATCGAGGCTGCCTTCAAGCCGACGTCTCCTGCTGCTCCTCGCCACTTTCAGTCGACGCTTCCACCGGAGCTGTGGTGGCTCAGAGGTAACTTTCGTTGTCTCTGTAGCGTCGACCAGGAGGTTCAAGGAGTTGAGTCCCGACGGTAGTGTATTTTCATCATTAGCTAAATAGATCGGTCGAAATCAACTAGTCTTGAACCTAGCAGACTGTTGGCCTGATCCGTAGTTTTTTTAAGGGTCTTTCCTCAATACCAGAAGGATGCCGCGCCACTGGATTCAGGGTGAAAAGCATGGGGGCGGTGCCCCCTACTGCAAAAGGCGTAGAGGTTTTGTTTCCTTTCCATTATTGGCAAAATTTCTTTAAATATTTATTTATGTTCGAATTATGTAATTATTTAAACAATAATATAGTATAGCATCATATCTACAGTACATAAATTATATAAAATATATTAACAAATTTCTATTCAACAAAAATCCACGTTGCCTCCTCATCCAAAAAAAATTATTCACCCAGACGGCTGGATCCACCCCTGAGCAGTACTCTCACAGACCTGACACAAACCAACCAAACGATGTAGACATTAGATTTGCTCATTCCTGGGCAATCGTATCAAATAGTAACGACATAAAATTACGTATTTTCGTAGTATATCTTTTGCTTGTTCCATCTTAATTGTTTGATGAGAGGAATTATTATTCTATATCTCTTCTTCTCAGATTTTTATTCTCAATTTCAGTAATCTTATTACTGTATCTAATAGGAAGAGAAAATTGTATTTAGATTACTGCACATTCGCAGAACACTCAAGAGTTCTGCAAAAAATAATTCGTGATAATAAATAAAAGCCAACGAAGAATATTCAGAAAAATGTCATATAAATTTTACCCGAACATCACTTTCAAGGAATATAGTAACCGTATAATGATCTCATTAGTAATCTCTTTTTTAGTGAAACATGTGAATATAATATATTTTATATAATACGATATTTTGAAATGAAATCGAGTTGTTTCTTTTCTCATATGGAAATCGTAACCACAAATATCTGCCTTAATATGCATATTAGTGTTTTCGTCTCTTATTGTTTCAGCAAAAAGATATGCTTCATTTCGACTCGCAATTAACCAATCGATCAAGATGAACAATTATATGCCATTTCTCCATCTTCTACAAAAGATTATAATGACACAAAATTGAGCTAATTTTCCCTCCACACACAAGAAGAGAAAGTCATTATTTCGTGTATAAAGAAACATTCCGGTTCTTACGAGACCGAAAAGACAAGCGGAAGAGAGCCTCGCGTGTGGATTAGTATTCTTCATACAAAGGCTGAAGCTAATTCCAGTCATTGTCTTGTGTACTTTGAGGCCCCACTGTGTCCATAAAAGCGGCAGTGGGAGCACATTACAGCCTTTGAAGGGGATTCCCCGCTGTGGCTTTCGCGCTCTCAAACAGCAGACAGCTGCGTCGCCCGAGCTCGCGACTTGTAAACGCATTGCAGAGCTGCGAATAGCGTGGCACTCAGAGAAAAAAATTGATACGTAAGGTTCGATCCAGGTAGTGAAAACTAGGTTCACACATTTTTGGCCAATTAAGAATCTCAAAAAATTATAGATAATTAGGTAATTAATTTATGTAAAATCAGATCAGTAATATTTATTAAACGATGGCGTTGGCTTTTTTAGTTCTTAATTTACTGGTCATTCATTTTAAAAAAATATAAAGAAAATTTTCAACATTTTATTTCGTAAAATTGTTTGTGCTATTTCTATTGCTCACTCTGTCTTCATCATTTCTCTTCTTATTTTCTATGTTTTTTTCTCTTTTTATATCCATTATATTTGTACCCGTTTTCGTATTTAAAACTTCGTTTCTGGACTTAAATGTGAAGCAATTTTCTTTCGGAAGCAATTCTCTATTCCTTACATTGTCTTGCAAATGAACACGCACATTACACAAAGAAGAATGATGGCTGCCAAGTGCCCTTCCAATGAAATAAGTGCTAGAGCATCCTGTAATGTATTCATTACTTCAATGCAAACAACAGAATGCATGCTATGATATTTTGCAATTAACACAATATTACGGCTGATATATTGTCATAATATTTTCAATGCAAATATTACAAATTACAAAACAAAATAAGCAGTATTTATAAATATCCAAATATGATAATAGAACAAAAAGAGATAAAATGAGTGAAGGAGTCACTCAATAATTTGTAGCAAAATGTTGTTACATGAACCGCACAACAAAGAAAGAAATTGTGAAATGCAAATAACAGATTTTGAACGAACGCGAGCGTAGCGTTGAAGCGAGAAACGGAATGGAAGGAAGGTTGAATAGTCATTCGCGCTTCTACCCCAGAGCACCATCGGAGGCAAAATTTACATCAGCGAGAGCGCGCAAATAAGGCATAGTGGCGTGGCGCGGCGTGGCGTGGCGTCCGCTTGACCAGTGTCCCTCAGCGATAGTGGCGTCCTCTGCCCGCCCGTTCGCCCACTCTCCCATCCACCCCACGGGGATGGAGGTGGGGGGCGGGGCGATTGTCAACACAGCGCAGTGGGCTCAAACCAAACACGCCCGGAGCAAAATATGTCATTTGCGAGAACGCATATATTCTATAAATTCTCAAATAAGAGGTGAATTATTCAAAGCTAAATAAGTTTCTAAGACGTTATTTTGGTTGATGTATTTCTAGGTTTCTCTTTATATTTACTACATATTTTAAAGACGACAGATGTCCGTATACTTCTTATAGAAATATTACTCTTTTGAAAAAGACGGAAGATGCTTTTTCAATATTTTGTATTTGCTCAAAATCTCGTTAAAACACATTTTTTCTTTCAATAACGTAACATTTAATAAATTCCATAAGATTCTAGGGAAAAATACCCTATTTTATCACATCCAATTACCAATTTCCAAAGCTTTATCAATAATTTTCGAACATGAGTAAGCCTTACGACCCATTTCAGATTTTAGACCAGTGGGTAGGGGAGGAGGTGGCGGTGTAGGGTTAGTGGGAGTGGCGATCGTCGTGTGTCATCGCAAGATTCGTGGCGCGGTGGCGACCGCCGCCGGAAATTCGGGCGTAATTACTCTGCGCGAGCGCCGCGGGTCCCGGGTTCGTTGTTTCGGCCGCAGAAGAATCCGCCATGTAAACACAATAAATCAGTCATTAGCGAGTGGCGCGGGGCCTGCGTGACCGCTATGGCACTGGCCGTGCGGGCGTTGGTGGAGCGGGGCGTGGTGGGAGTCCAGGAACCGGGGGGAGGGGGGGAGTCGGGGGGGGCGGGGCGGAGCGGGGCGGAGCGGGGCGGAGCGGGCGGAGGCGGGGGGCGGAGCAGGGCGGGGCGGGGCGGGGCGGAGCGAGGGCGGAGCGGGGCGGGCGGGCGGAGCGGGGCGGAGCGGGGCGGAGCGGGGCGGAGCGGGCGGAGCGGGGCGGAGCGGGCGGAGCGGGCGGAGCGGGCGGAGCGGGGCGGAGCGGGGCGGAGCAGGGCGGAGCGGGGCGGGCGGAGGGGCGGAGCGGGGCGGAGGCGCGGGGCGGAGCGGGGCGGAGCGGGGCGGAGGGCGGAGCGGGCGGAGCAGGGCGGAGCGGGCGGAGCAGGGCGGAGCGGGGCGGGCAGGCGAGCGGGCGGAGCGGGGCGGAGCGGGCGGAGCGGGGCGGAGCGGGGCGGAGCGAGCGGGCGGAGCGGGGGCGGAGCGGGGCGGAGCGGGGCGGGCGGCAGGGGCGGAGCGAGGGCGGGCGGGCGGAGCGGAGCGGGCGAGGGCGGAGCGGGGCGGAGCGGGGCGGAGCGGGGCGGAGCGGGGCGGAGCGGAGCGGAGCGGGGGGGTGTCGGGTGGAAGCTAATCGGGGTGCGGTACGGTCGGCGACGGTGTGGTATGGGGAGGCTCGAAGAGAAACTATGTCCATCGAGGGAGGCGATGGCGTAGATCGCATGGAACACCATTTACTAGGATAGACTTGGTGGAGTTAAACATGAGAGATTGAACTGAATATCCTGGAAAACATATGAGAGTGGCAGCGCGGGAAGGAAAAGTGAACTGAATGGAAAAAAATTAAGTGGGAATAAGATGAGACAATAGTTGCAATGCGACTGCACAGAGTGGATGTTGGCTTTACTGAACATATACTGAAGGGATGGTAGAACGAAATAGTGTGAAAAAAGTTGTGTCAACGGCGTGATAAAATCTATAGCAATGACTCGCTGCGTGTTGATTTTAGAAGAGCGAGGTAAAGAGACAAATTCACAAGTGTATAATTTAACAAAAGTATAATTTGTAACAGGGAAGAACACTGATAATGTTTTATTCATTTTGATTGATTTTTTCGTGTTTCCGGGCGCGTCAACCGCTTTGGCCATTAGTCCCGTTAGTGTAGTGCATGTTTTTTCGCGGGAGTTGGCGGTGGTCTTCCCCCGCCGGATGGCGAGATCCGACGCCGACCTACCGTCGGGTTTCCCCCTAACCAGGACTCTCCCACCAGCGGGGCACCGACCTAGCCAGGACAAGCTCTAAGCCCCCGACTGATCTCCCGGAATATGTGGTAGTGTAGTGCATGTTAGTGTTAGTATGTGTGTAAGGGGGAGGATAGAACAAGGAACAGGAAGGAAAGATCGCGCGCGGTCCGTGGCCCGTTTGCTAAGGTACTGCTCCGGCATTCACCTGGTGTTGATCGGAGAAACTACGGAAAACTACCGATCAGAGGTGCCGGCCGCTAGGGTTCTCCTCGAGGCAGCGACTGAATTCGAAAGCAGCTGAAAAGCTAGTGTCGAAAATCCTGCCGCCGTCAGGACTCGAACCTAGGACCTCCCGGTCAGAGGCGCTGCAGTGGCACCAGTTGATGCACTGAGCTGCCGCTCTCGGTTTCGTCATTTTGGTTTTGCACATTTGATCGCTTAACAAGGGCTCTCGTGTCACTAATCATCTACGTTCTTATCATCGTCTACTTATAGTTACATACTTTAAGTTAAATTGTTAGAATTTAGGTGGATACCTTATTGAGAATATATTGAAAAGAAGTTGCAGAGACATGAGACATTCAGGAGACCAAACCCGTTTCGAAGCAAAATAACCGTACACTAAGCCATGTATCGGTGAAGACATAGGTAGAAACGCGATGAGTGAGCATCGTAGGGAAAGTGCAGCGTGAGTATTGGAAACTGAAGTAGGAAACCCCAGCCCGGGGGAAGAACGGGCAGCAGTGTGCTTCGATGGGGGGAACTGGGTACAAACTGTGACGCCACTGTGACGCTGTGACGCGACGCGACGAGCTGTTCTGCGTGTCACCGCGACAGTTCCATTATTCCGGTCCGCTTGCTACGCTGCCTCTTCGCAATTTTGTTGGTGGTTTTTCATGAGCTTCCTCTCAATGGAGTTCTCTCTTCATCGGCGCAATTTCCCCGAATACCACTCTACCACTCAGATTGGAAAGTGCAGAAGCGCGAAATCGAATAAATACTTACAGTCATATTAATCGTACGTGTAAGCTGGTTAAATATCAGATCTGTTGTCGCGGTGAGAGAGTGGTTAAATAATTTTGCCAGCAATCTAATGTTGAGTTTTACATCCGCAGTGACCGTTTTTAATGAGACTTTTTATGTCCCACATATGGGCGTACCAGAGCAATTTTGTGAAAAATCCTTTAACGAATCATTAATAGTTTCGCTATAAAATTCTAATAAATTTTCGTGTAAAACAACTATAGGCCATAATACTACGTGTCTACATTTGAATAGCAAGTACTAACTGCGTTGAATCAGGTAACTAGGTAAAAGTTGGACCTTCGTTAGTCACAAGTAGTTTTTAGTCCTGCCACGTTCAGCATCCTTTTTTTTTCAAAGCAGGTTTCACTGTACACATTAATTAAAAGGAAACTCGCCCCTCAGCATTCCTTCTATAAACAGACTCAAATAACAACCAGAAGAACATCAAAAGGAACCTCCAAGCGCAATGCGTTTCCGTGGCAACGAGAGGTAGCCTTCAATAAACCCGCGACCCTCCCTAGGTCTCATTGATGAGCCAACTACCGCATTATTTGCGCGAAAGGTAGCAAGGGGTGGATCAGTCTGTACACCTTCATCAGCGCTGCCGTGTGTACCCTCGCCGAAAAGGCTAATGGTCCCAAATGGAGGGCTGCTCACGACTCCACCTGAGTAACCAGAGTTTCTTTCTGGTCGCCGGAACCTGCTATCGCATGCGGGCCCGGCCGCTCCCCCTTTCCGGCCTCCCGCTTCACCCTTCCCGCACCCTGCCTCCTGACGCGGCTGCCATCCTTGCACTTCTCCCCGCCCCGCCCCGCTCGCCATCCCCATGGCCCTGCTATTTATCATCCGCCTTGTACACAACCGCTTCGAGCCAAATGGATCGAGAGTGAGAAAGGTAGATCGACGATGCCGTTGACGTGAACCAGATGTGATGACAGTGCTTACTAGAGAGAAATACAGGAAGCGAGAAGGGGAAGAGAAAAATAATGAGGGTAAGTGCGGAAAGTAATATTACTGTAGATGCAGTGTAGATTAGAAACCAATGAGTAAATCGCAAGTAGAAAAAAATTATTTTATTCCTAGTGTGAATACATGAGAGAGAGAGAGAGAGAGAGAGAGAGAGAGAGAGAGAAAACGTACGTGAAAAAGCGAAAATGTCCATGAGACAGAGACTAGAGGAGGAGAAGGAGAGAGAGGAATAAAGAGAGCTAGTGTGGCTTGAAATTTCGAGTGATGTGGATATCAAAAATAAAGCTGGCGCAAATGCTGTGGGTATGATGAAAGAGTCGGCTGAGTCATCTAAGTGAGTTGAGTCAGCTGAGCCAGTTGCCCAGGCTAAGAACGATCTGCTAGTGGGCTGAGTCGACGGAGTGTTGAGTCTATCAGATAGAGTAATTTGTCCATGTAGGCCAGGGCGCTGAATCGTGCGAGCCGGGTACGTCGGGCGATGCGAATGAAGCGGCCTGGCAGGTGAAGATGTTGAGGCGAATGAGGCAGGCGACGCGGGCGGCCGGCGAATTAGGCAGACGAAGCGGACGACGCGGGTGAGGCAGGCACGTTGGGCGATGCAAGTGAGGCGGGTCTGGCGAATTAGGCAGGCGAAGCGGGCGAGGCGGATTAGGCGGGTTCATCGGGCAGCTCGAGTGAGACGGGCCTTGCAGGGAGTCGGACAAACAAGTCGGGCCAACGAGCGAGGTGGGACGAGCGCGACGGGTGCGAAAGACCAAGGCACGCAGAGTGAACAGAGAAACGACAGATAACGCGTGGCGCGGTTGTGGCGAGCATGATTATGTATGTATGCATACATCCCCTTGCTCCACAACCCGCCAGCTTCCGCGGTGAAGCGGGGAGGCGGTGAGGCGGGTTTGGAGTGAGACGGGCCTAGCAGAGGAGTCGGACAAACAAGTCGGGTCCAACGAGCAGTGGGCAAGCGAGTTACACGTCCCCGGCCCTCCCGCCACCGCCGCCGGCGGCGCGCCTGACGTGAACACGAACCGCCCCCCGCCGGGCCGGCCGTGGCGGCCCCATTCTCACGCACTTGGCGCTTCCGTGCCTTGCATCTTGATTTTGTGAAGCGCCCTTAAAAACATGCTCACTTTGCAAAAAATAAATTAATTCCTCTCAATTCTTTAGTAAGCTGCAGCGTCGTTGTTACGAACGGTTTTTACGTTTAACATGACCCTCGAAACAAAGTAACGCGGGTAAAAGTGATTTATGTAATGTGTATGTTTAATGACAATTTACTCATGAATCTACCAACTTTGGTGGGCCAGAGCTTGATTGCCCCTGACCGCGAGTAGCTAGAGTTCAAGTCACGACGGGCCCCCTACGGGGGTAGGATTTTTGACAGATAGTTAGCTCGGTCGAATTCAGCCGCTGTCTGGAGGAGAAGTCAATCGTCCGGTTCTGATCGATAGTTTACCGTGATTTCTCCGATCAACAACAGGCGAATGTGAGAGCAGTATTCTAACAAACAAGCATGGTCTGTGAGTGATCTTTCCTTCTTGTTTGTCCTATCCTCACCCTTACTTACACTCACACTAACATGCACTACAATACCACATATGTCGGGAGACTAGTGGAAAACGTAGAGCTTGTCCCGGCAGGGGCTATGCCTTGATGATTGAAGAAACCTAATTGGGGAAAACCTCGCTATTCGACGTGTAGATCGGCATCGGGTTTCACCATCCAGAAGGGGAAGATCACCGCGATCTTCCGAGGGAAAACATGCAGTACACTTAAGGGACTAACGACATTAGCAGTTGATTGATAGTTTTTTTCGTCTTTCTGGGCGCGTCCACTGCTTTGGACATTAGTCCCGTCAGTGTAGTGCATGTTTTTTCTCGGGAGATGGCGGTGATCTTCCCCGCTGGATGGCAAGATCCGGCACCGACCTACCGTCGGCTAGTGGGGTTTCCCCCCTAACCAGGACTCTCCCACCAGCGGGGCACCTCACCAGCCGGGACAAGCTGTAAGCTCCCGACCGGTCTCCCGGAATATGTGGTAGTTTAGTGCATATTAGGTGTGTGTGTGTGTGTGTGTGTGTGTGTGTGTGTGTGTGTGTAAGGGGAGAGGATAGGACAAGGAAGAGGAAGAACAGATCGCGCGCGGTCCGTGGCCTGTTGATAGGGTACTGCTCCGGCATTCGCCTGGTAATGATCGGAGAAACCACGGAAAACTACCGAACAGAGCAGCCGGCCGCTAGAATTCTCCTCCAGACAGCGACTGAATTTGACCTAGCTGAAAAGCTAGTGTCGAAAATCGTGCCGCCGTCAGGACTCGAACCTAGGACCTCCCAGTCAGAGGCGCTTCAGTGAGACATTAGCAGTTGACGTGCTCGGAAACACGAAATAATCAATTTATTCATTTCAATTTTCAAAAAGTTTAATTTTGCCGTTCGCGTAATTTTAGTCCCTTTATTCCGAGAATAAAAATAACGTCTACGAAATTAATATTGTGGTAGACGCTTGTTAAGTAGTCAAGAAAAATTGTTTTCAATTATTTCAATAAATGACATCCGTTGATATTGAGATTTAAGTATCAAATTATAGTGTGTGTGCTGTTGTGGTCCAGAGAAATCCAAAGAGTTACCTTGTTCTCAAGAGTTTAGTTTCTGATAACACATACAATTACGACCTTCATCATGGAACAACTCATTAAAAGTTTTTCTCATTATGAATTATGGTTAAAAACATAATATATGTAGCTCTGTGGATGTTTCATCCTACGTGTCTTCCTCTCTCATTTGAGATCTACAGAAAAAGATTTACGTGTGAGGAAAACATTCTTTCCAATGAACCACACAAATTAAAATTTCTAGAAATAACTGTTATTGATTTTTTACACGATCTAGAATTTTAATGCATTTTAAACCAAAATTGATAGTTATAGATTTGCTTTCGCACTAATTTTTAGCGCGATAAAAATTGACTTTTTAAAATATGTCTAACTCCCACTTATTTCAGAAGGCATACCATGGGTGAAGTATTTATTTTATCAAAGCAATTGTGTTCTTAAAGTAAATAAAATTATTTTTAAACCATTTTCCCCAAAAAGGTTCATTTAGTCCAATTCCTTGGTTTAAGTATCCGGTGTCATGTACCTATTCAACGTTTACGATGTAACCATTCAAAGTGAGAACAATGGTCTCCCAATAACAAACTTCACTGCTCCCTCTGCAACTCCTTTTCGCTCGGGCAACCGAGGCCGCCGTAGACGCTCGGAGCGTTCCTCGCGGTCTAAGAGCGAGTTAAACTTGGGAGCGCTCGGGTTAATTAGTAACGCACAATGCGAACTCGGCCATAAATGCAAATTACTATTATGAACGCTATTCCATTACGGGAGTCGACGGTAAACGCTATAAAAACGTAACGTTGACGGCGGCGCCTATAGCGGCGACGGCGGCGGGCGAACGAATTAAGCCGCTTGTGCCGCGCGCCGTTCCCCGAGCGGGGGGAGGGGAGGGGCTGGCTCGGTCACGTGCCGCGCTCCCCTCAACCCCTTCGACAACAGGCGTGGCCAAGCGCCACGCGACTCCCGCTGCGGCGGCATACAGTGCGGGTATTTGATCGCGTGTGTCATTCGTCACATAGGCAAGTGCATGTTACATCCCGAAAGGGATTTTCCGTGGTTTCTCCGATCAACACCAGGTGAATGCCGGAGCAGTACCCTACAAACGGGGCCACGGACCGCGCGTGATCTGTCCTTCCTCTTCCTTGTTCCATCCTCTTACACACACACTTACACTAACATGCACTACACTATCACATATTCCAAGAGATCGGTCGGGAGCTTAGAGCTTGTCCCGGCTGGGGCGGTGCCTCGCTGGTGGGAGAGTCCTGGTTAGGGGGAAACCCCACTAGCCCACGGTAGGTCGGCGCCGGATCTCGCCATCCAGCGGGGGAAGATCACCGCCATCTCCCGAGAAAAAGCATGCACTATACTAACGGGACTAATGATCAAAGCAGTTGACGCGCCCGGAAACACGAAAAAATCAATCAATCAATCAATCCCGAAGGGCGGCTGTGATCCATTCCTGATGGAACGTGAGATCCAACGCCGTCACACTCGCCACCTTGTCGGATTTTCCCTCCCAGGTATCTCCCCCAACGAGGCACCGCCCCAGACGGGAAAGTTCTAAGCTTCCGATACGTATGGTAGTGTATTGGTTATAAGTCTGGGTGTAAGAAGAAAGAAGGGAACATTGATGAGGAAGGAATAATTGCGGGTCATTCGTGGTCCTTTTGTTAGGGTATTGGAATACATTCGCCTGTAATACATCACAGGACTCATGAAAAACTACTAATAGGAGAAGCCGGAACTAGAAATCTCATCCGGCAGTGAATTCCAACCGGCTATGTTGCCAGTGTCGAAAGTCCCTCACGAACGAGACTCGGCGTTGTATTTATGAAGCTCTGCCAGCAGACCTCTTAGGGGCCTGCCATCTGGGGGCTTGCTGGGAAGGCAAGGGGCGACTGCAATTGGCTGAGGGCCGTTCATAAATCGCAAAACTGAACACTGGCTGTCTGCTAGGCTTGGCAGACCCCTGGCAGAGGTTTATAACTACGGCCCTCGAACCCTAGGACCTTCCCGTCAACGACACTGCACAGCAAACGATGTTGCCACTGATCCACCTTCTAGCGCCGACAGATACATGTCTGGCATACTTACATGAAGATCGCGGTTTATATTATACTTTTCTAGACGCTTTCTTATAAATGTCAGGCGGCTAGTAATGCGGATTTCCGTTGGTTGGAAAAGGAAAACTGCAAAAATAGGTTTTATTGCAATGCGATTACTTGAGAAACAAAGTTATCAGTTCCTCTAGGTGATACGCATAATCACAGCCAATCGGCACGCCTCAATAATATTAAATATTATTGAGAAATGTTGTTCTTAAACACCGTAAAAAAAAAGAAAAAAGAAAAGAACAGCTCGTGCAATCGTTTCTTAAATAACTGTGGTACTTCTCAGCAGTCGACTAACCACAAATGAGGCTTGGTAAGACCTAAATTAATAATTTTAGTGTTAAACGAAAATGAGCTATCTACAAAATTTCATTTTGAGTATTCTGTTCACAAATCTCAAATTTCGTCTCTCCAGTTAAACAGTTTTCCAATCAGACAAAACTTCGTCTCAGTATAAAATCTTCCAATACCGTCCGAATTTGTACTTAGCGCCGATGTTGTTGTGCATCTCATTCCCGGCAAGAAACAAAACGTAATCCCACTTTAAAACCGGAGGATATAGCATCACGTTCGTGGCAATGATTTCCCGACCGGTAAAACCGAGGTTATTAACATTCCTCAGCAAAACCGTGCTGACGAGAGAAACTATAAAAAGCACAAAATCGATTCCGCGCGCTCCTCGTCGATCATCCGTCCTACTTCCAGCGACGCATCCGGCGTTGACGAAACGGGCGACGGGGCTCTAAGCTGTGCTTACGCACTGTTCACGCGAGATGAGATCCTTTACGAGGGAAATTTTATCATCCTCTCTCCGTTCAAACAGTCCCCCCCACCCCTACCCGTCCTCCGAACCACACCGCCTCTACCACCGCTGCATCCGCCTGAGGATTAAAAGATAGGAGGAAGGCCCTCCAATCACGTAATAGAATTCCTGGCAGCGACGCGTTTTACAGTGTCGAAAATAGAATGCGAAATACCGACGGTTTTTATTTCACTAAGTGGCGCGATGGGAAACGCAGGATCACGTTTGCTACGTGCGCGTGATGGCTTTTAAAGCGAGAAGGAAGGGTAATTTTAAATGAGATATGACTCGCAGAAATTAATTTTGAATACGGTGCTAATGGCACCATGTTTACAGTTCCGAGGAGGAGAAAGGAATGAGGCAATAAAAAGAGGACGAATGTTTACAACGATCTGTGGAAACATTCGGGTGGTATATGCATTGAAGTATTATAAATTATTAGCCATTATTGCTTCACAAAACGTATTAGACGTATTTCAAATATTGAACGAATTTCTTGATAATGTTGATGATAATGATAATGTGAAGAGATTGCCAGTAGACGCAGATGGAGTCGCAGTCGTGAAAATGTATAGCGTAATGTAAATTCACAAGAATTTTCTACGAGTCATTCCAAGAACCATTAACAACTTTTGTCTATCAGAAAACCTGAAATAATACTTTGAAATTATTCTACATGATTAATTTATTGCAGATAAGATTTTTTAAAAAGTGAAGAACATTGTTAAATACCGGTTTAATTGATACTTTTTGAGAGACCTATCTGAAATAATAGAATAATTGGTTTAAAAAATTTTTGCAAAATAAATGCTAATTTTTTAAACCAAAAATAGGTAATTTATGTATTAGTAAGTTGAACAGATATTAAATTCCGGCTTACCGCACATTTAAAAATATTCTAAACGTATATATTATTGTATATAATACATTATATACTCATATATACATAACAGATGGTGATATACCATTGTGCATCACCATCTAGAAGCAAGCTGTGGCATTTGTGGCAGAGGAGAGAACAAACTAGGAAAGTGCCAACGATACAAATTCCAATTCCCTTTGGCAGTGTGTACCTGGCAAGTGAACCGCAACGAAACCGAGAATGTTTCTCACCGTCAGTTGGTATCGAGCGACGGCCACTTGGCACAAAACCTGCCAACTCTTTAAAACCCACAAGGTGAGAAGAAAAACACGACGGGCGGGACCCAAACTTTACAACCGCGGAAAGTTGCCGCCTCCCCCCTTCGCCATCCTCCGACGGAGTTGACCGATACACACGCACCCTCGTGTTCACACAATTCCAAAGAAAACTGGTCCTCGCGGCTCCTCCAATCCTCTTAGCACCTCCGCGACGAGTAAAAACAAGCGAGCAGCGGGAGATGGCGTGTGGCACCGCGTTGTCGGCGGCGATGGCGAAGGCGGTGGCGGTGGCGGTAGAGTGGCGGTGGCGGTGACGGAGGCGGTACGGAGGCGGTGACGGAGGCGGTGCGGTGACAGAGGCGGTGACGGTAGAATGTTGGAGGCGGTGGCGGGGCGGTGGCGGTGAGTGGCGGTAGAGTGGCGGAGGCGGTGGCGGTAGAGTGGCGGAGGCGGTGGCGGTAGAGTGGCGGAGGCGGTGGCGGTGGCGGGAAAGCTTAGGGAAACACGAAGTTGCTAGGTTTCCCTCTGGAACCCATAACAAGACAAACTGTTTGCCTCGTTTGCAGTTTGTTTTCTAAACATTCATATTGCTTTGGCTTTATTCACTTTTGAACCAGATCTCATTTCGCACCAACTCACTGTCAACACGTACGAGTTTAGTTGAATCAAGCATCAAGGTCCACACAATGATACAAAAATGAACTTTGAAACAAGCAAATGATGGATAAAAGCACATCCTGAAATAAAATAGTCGCATTCTTTGTGGAAAATTTAAGTTCATTTATTTCGAGCAAATCATGATAATATCTATCGAAAGTAAGATCTCGGAAAGTCACTAGCGGAAGATAAAACGGCGTCATATTCGAATCAAAATGAGGGATCGTAATATAATTTCAGCAATTCTAAGATGGAGGAACTGCAAGAAAATGGATTAGTAAACATGGTCCACTTGTTGTAAATTAATTATAAATTCATTCTAGGCACGATGTTAAATTGTAATTTTTTATTCATTTGGAATTCACGAATAATTCGTTGCACGAGTTGTTACAAACATAGAAATTAGGTGCTAGTTAGTAGCTATTTTCAGTTGTAAAACTAAGATTTATGAAGTGCGGAAAGTTCCCACCTACTATTTTTTTAATTTTTTAAAACAGCGTTTACGCCCTGTGTTTGAAAGAACAGATAACCATCTCGGAAGTTGTGGAATAGCATTAAGGATCTCGCCTGTTTTTTGTCCCTGACCAACAAGCAGCCCGCGCCGCGCGTGGCGGCCGCTCGGGGCGCCAGAAGGAGCCCTAATACGCCTGCCCCGCGCGGGGGGAGCGCACCCCAGGGGCCTGGTTCCAAGGGGGCGCGCACGCCTCGCCCCTCCTCAAAATTCCCTAACTCCACCCCCAGTGGCGTCGGCGGCGGTGGGGACAGTGGTGGTGGTGGCGGCGGTGGCGGTGGCGGCGGCGGTGGCGACAGAAGTGGTGGCGGCGGTGGCGGCGGCGGCGGTGGCAGTGGTTGGGCCGGCGGTGGTGACGATAGAGGCGGCGGTGGTGGAGGTGGTGGTGGTAGCGGTGGAGGTTGTGATGGTGGTGCTGGTGGCGGTGATGGCGGCGGCGGTGGCAGTGGCCGGGCGGGCGATGATAGCGATAGAGGTGGTGGTGGTGGTGGTGGTGGTGGTGGTGGAGGTAGTAGTGGCGGTGGCAGTGACCGGGCCGGCGGTGGTGGTGGGGGGGGGGGGGGTGGGGGGGGGGGGTGGGGTGGTGTGGTGGGGGCGGCGGCGGCGGCGGCGGCGGCGACGCGCGCCCCCCGCGCCAGGCTCCTCGGGGGTTTAAAAAGGGCGGAACTGGATTCGCATTGTGCTTGACGCCGCATCTGCGCCGCGCCGCCGTTCGCCCAGCATCCCCCCCCTCTCTCTTTCTCTCTCTCTCCGGGTGGAAGCTGCGCCGCTGATTCAGCACACAGGCATCGGCATCACTACGCGTTCGCTCTTCTGCCGCCTCTCCCTCCCCAGCTCTGACCGCGTTACGCCACTTGCACCGACGCTGCTGTTGACGCGTCTATTTTCCATTGGTTCAAGATTGCCATCACCGCTCACATTTTCGTGTCTTTTCTTATTGTAGGCGCCAACATCACTACTAAACAGCCGCCACATTTAATCATGCTGTCTCAACAGTTTTTCCATATCCCTGATTTGAATCCCCGAACTTAGATAATTGTATTATAATAATCAATGTTTGTTGTAAAATGTAGTTAAATACTAAATATCAGCACATTCTAATATAAATCAATATAATTGAACCTTCTCATTATCTTCGAAATATGACAGATCGATTTGATTTGAAAGATGATATGTTTTTGACATATGACGTTATGAAAATAAGTACATATATTACAAACATACAAAAAAAGAATATGAATAACGTATAAAAACTTCATGTATTTGAAAGTAATTGCCTACAAACCGAATAGTCTTGCAAACAAGTCACACACCATAATTTGTACACCTAATTTAATTATTGCTTAAAATTGTTTAAAGGGTTGTGCTACGTAACTTTTTTATTATTTCTAAAGGCATCCTGGCCGTCACGACTGCCGTCCCTGTGCAGTTACCGTCACCATCTCCGCCGTCCCCAGCGCGATCCCCTTTTCGCTGCACCGCTGTCTGCGCCCGCGGGCGAAGGGCCGAGCCCTTTCAGTTGGCGGCCCGCGCTTTGGCCCCGCTGCCGGGCCACGGGGCCACTTCCACGAAATCTGACGCGCGCTCGTTAGAAGCGTCTTTCGTCGCCCGACGTCCACGGCAATCGAACAGAAATGAGCGCCACTTTGCTTTCAACTACCGTGACGCTGGATATCGATTCTCGCAATACGAAGCAATTAGTGGTAGTTGAAGGAGATGTATTTCGGGTAGTTATCCATGTTTCACAATGATGGAGAAATCCATTTTGTCTTGTAAATCATCCATTTCCAGCAGGAGCGGTAGGGCTACAGTACTTCACTGGCATCTCTGTGCGTATGAGGTTGTTCAAGTATAATTTTCGACTCATATCTAATAAACATACTGCTATTTAATGGAAAATACAAGACGTGTGTTAATAATTTCGTAATAAAAATGCGTTTGTGAATTATTTCTCTTCTAATTAAAATTCATTAATATTTGTAAAATAAGTTTTTCCTTCGCGAAACAGGAGTCTACTATTCCGTGGGAGGAAGAGTTTACAATTGAATTATTATTGCATTCTATGTGAAATTCTCGCTTGAGTTGAATGATCTTCAATTTCAGCAGCGAAGTTTTGTATTTTTTAAATATTCATAGATTTTGGGTGTTGTGTAAAAATATTTCTATAATGGCCGAGAATCCAGGTCAAATGTCGTTTCTTTAGGTCCAATAGAATAAACATTTTCAAAATGTCTGAACAGGTTTCAGAGAACCGTCATGGCTTCATGAAACCATTTTTTAGATTAAAAAATCACTATAAGCAAAAAAATACCTTTTAAAAGGATGAAGCAGGACAGGTACTGTATCATTTCAAGAGCATATCTCAAAATCATTTGTTCCGTTAGTTACGGTGATTAACAAATTAACAAATTCTATAACTGTGGGAATTTTACCATTTAATACTTTACAAAAGATTGATGTCAATTCACAAGTTTTTTTTTACTTCTCAAACTCTGATCAGGAAACTCGGAAAAATATTTCGGTTTATCCACTAAAGGGCATTTACTGCGTACCGCATTTCCTCCTCATCCATCACTAAGCTATGTGAAACAGGAAAAACGCGCCCGCCCTTCTAGTTCTCGTCCAATCACAATATTGCTTTCAGACCACCATCAAGAAAATCAGACCACCACAATTTCCGTTCGTTATTATTTGATCATTCAGAGTACTGTCTTAGTTTGAATTAACACTACTTAGGGAAACTGAAAAGGAAACATCTGGAGCGCTTCCTCAGCCAAGTAACAAAACTTCCATGCAATCAAAAACAAAGTGGCGTCTTTCTAAACATTATTTCTCTGTTTTCTCTCTTGTGAGGATTAGACCTGAGGCTTGTTCCGTTATTAGGCTCTTCCGATATAGCTACCGCAGCATTTCCCATACTTCTTTTGCCAAGTGGCTTATACTCCCCTGCTTGATTTGGAATCTTTTCTGGTGGCATACGAATGACATGCTCTCTCCATTTTACTTTTAGTGGATGCTTTTCGGTTATTGGTTGCATTCCTAGTGCTTTCTTGAAATTGTTGCGTCTACTTCGACACAACGCGTCTCCAAGCCCCTTTGGGGGGCGTTGAGCGCTTTGCGCTTCTGGGAGTAATCCTCCCATTGATTACTACATTTTTGATTTCTCTGGTGCAGCCTGTAACCTATTTAAGAAATTTCATTTCTTAGGATTCTAGTTGTTTAAGATCTTTATTATAGAGCGTCCAGGATTCTATTCCCTACAGTAAAATGGGGACTGCTATGATCATGTAAACTTTTAACTGTGTTTCTTTTCGTGTTCTTTCTTTACGAGTTGTTCTTATTGTGACACACTTGTTGATATGTATTAATATTATTCTTAATGTCTTGGTCATCATCATAAGATATGTCACTGCCCAAATACTGTAAATGAGATTTATTTTTCGGTGTCCTGAAAATTGTTTTAAAATACGATTTGTCACTGCTCTGGTAAAACATGCTAAGTAAGCGAAAGTCACTGATATCACCCTTCAGCCTATACTTCGACCTCCACTACCACCGTTTGCTAGATGTCGCAACATGTGCACCATACGGGTCCTCCGGTGACTATTCGTCAGCTGCCTCCAAGCACCCCTTGGACCACCCATCCCTCCCCACCCCACCCCACCCCACCCCACGCCACGCCTCGTACCCTTCCCGCCCCTTCTCGTCATCACTCCAGGGGGGTGACGCGACACAACCCGCCGAAAAAATCCCCCGGTCGATAAGTCGCTCTTTCGCAGCAGAAAGGGCGCGAGTTGCACCGAAGCAACACAAAAAAATCATTCGGCGGTCCGTGCTCTGCAGGCCGATGGCGCCGCCGCGGACGCCTTCCAGGCAGGGCGCACGCCTCAGAGGCGGACACGAGATCTGATAGGTTTCTCTGAAGCCTGGGGCTCGTAAAAGCGTCTTTTAACTTGTGATGCGTTTTCAGTATTTTCTTTTCAATGCCTCCGGGCGAGTTCCTTTCAAAGTTCTCCGCCCCCGAGCCCAGGAGTGGGGCCGCGCTTGCTTACTCTCCAAACCGAATTCCGTTTTTGTTCTACGCCGATCCGCCGAGATATTATCGAAAGACGTTATCTCCGCGTTTGACACCAATAACGAGAAATTTCTTTGGTTGGGAGGCCCAACAAATATTACCCTGGAAGCGGAGATGTTAATTTGTTTGCCAGAACGCAAGAAACCCTTTTTGTCGGTTATTTTCTGAGAATTAGTGGCAGGGCGATAATTTTTCAATGTGGCTTTTAGTTGCAATTTGCAAACCATTTATTTCCACTTTCAAAAGAAGTAAAATTATACTCAACTTTTAATTAACTGAATGGCTGAAATCAACTACTATATATTACACGAAATTTTAATTATATATTCCTTAATATTTCAATTGTATGTACTCGTAATTAATGCATCTAAGTAAAATCAGATTAACATCTGTAGAAACATAATTTTTATGTGGAAAGTAAATTTTCATTTACATATAGAACATTATAACAAAACAATAAAAGAAATAGGAATCTTTGATGCCATGGATTCTTCAAAGTCTTATGAACCACTAAAATGTCAAGGTTTTTACATTAAAAAACGTGGAAAAGACTTAACAAGCTACAAGTCTGCTTATGAAGATTGAAACACGAATCATGAAAGCTATCACAAATAACAACACACACAAAAGAAAATTAATATCTCCCTTCATTTCTTAAAAGTACGTAAAATATTGCAATGCTTCAGATATTACGTGCCTCCTTCAGGCGATACAACGTCATACGCAAATCCAATGGCCTGTAAAACGTTTAATGTTGAATGATTCATGACTGGAATTTCAACATGCAATATCGCGTCCAGCTGGTCGGGACGGAGGACGCTATATCGCAGGCACAATATTGGAGAGGGGGCTCGAAGCCAGGCCTTCCCATCCCCAGGGACATCAAGGCAGGGGACGGGCTTCGCAGCCTACGAGGAGGGAATGTGAAGTGCAAACAGCAATGAGGAAGGAGTGAAAAGGAAAATAGAATGAAGACAAAAGGAAACCAAGAATGGAAAGCAATGCATACAAGGTAAAGACAGTAAGGAGTGGACATGAAAAATATATAAAAATTATGACGGCTATGAAGCAAAGAATACAAATATGATGAATGTCGACAGCAATTTAAGCAGAAACGTAACGATAAAGACCTGTACAAATCTTTAAAATCTAACAGACTAATATTTAATTCATAACTCACATGTTATACATATTGCTTTTAGTACATTGTCAATATTAACTCGTCGTTCTCGATAACTAACGCAACATTCTAAACATTTCATCAAACCATGTCTATTTAGACGCTATCTGGAATTATCTTGCGAAATACACCGAATCCATTCCAACCAGTTCACGAACCGCGGCCGCCAAAGGTACGCCAGCATCGCAACAGCTGGAGTTCCCCAGGGTAGTTGTATCGGACTCGCTCCGCACAGACCGCAGAATGTCTCTCGCTACTTCCCAACTTGATCTCCTCTTATTAACTCTCGTTGTTCTCCTATAAACAGATTATTCTCGCCGCATCTGGCGACCGCTACCCCCACTCCACCCCACCCTCTCGCAACTCCCTACCTCTCCTCTCCCGCTCCGCCCTAGCGTTTCTCCTCCCCCGCCTCCTGACCTTCTCCCCGAGCTCGCAGTCTTCGCGTCTTGATCTGCAGCGCCTTGCGGTCAATTTTCCTTTTTCTGCCGCTTCTTAAAGCGGAGCTCCACCAACTGCAGCGGTTTCTGCTTTCTTTGTGAAGGCGCGAAGTCGCCGGGTCTTTCTTTTTTTTCTCTCCTCTCCCTCTCTCTCATCGCGTCGCAACCTCCCCGCGAGGTCGCAACGCGAAACCAGACGCCGCGGGAGCAGCGTATGTGACGGGGGGGAGGAGGTGGCGAAACAAATAAGCTCCTGGGATCGCGCGCTGCAGGAAGAAGACCCCGAGATTCCGCGCCGCCCTTTGGAGACATCGCCGTCGCTGCCCCGCCCCTCGCGTCGCGTCGCCGGCTGCCTCTTTCAATTCCGGAATCTCTTGTTCCGCGGGCGGCTAAATTTTCCGCCGACGCGCAGTGCATGAGGATGCGCCTCCCCGGCGGCACAAGAGCATCTCTTAGGCTGATGAGCCCTGCGATGCGCGGGATGTGGCAGGCGGTCCTTTGCCGTCGCTGTCAAGTCTGTTTTACACGAGTTCATTGCAGTGCCTCTGACCGGAAGGTACTCTAGGGTCGAGTCCCGACAGTGGCAAGATTTTCGACACTTGCTTGTTGATTGATTTTTTTTCGTGTTTCTGGGCGCGTCAACTGCTTTGGCCATTAGTCCTGATAGTGTAGTGCATGTCTTTCTCTCGGGAGTTGGTGGTAATCTTCCCCCCTGGATGGCGAGATCCAAGGCGGTCTAGTGGGGTTTTCCCCTAACTAGGACTCTTCCATCAGCGGAGCACCATCCCAGCTCGGACAAGCTCTAAGCTCCCAACCGGTCTCTCGGAATATGTGATAGTGTAGTGCATGTTAGTGTAAGTGTGTGTGTGTGTGTAAGGGGAGATGGTGGGACAAAAAAGGAGGAAGGACAGATCGCGCGCGGTCCGTGGCTACTGCTCCGGCATTCGCCTGGTGTTGATCGGAGAAACCACGGAAAACTACCGATCAGAGCAGCCGGCCGCTAGAATTCTCCTCCAGACAGCGACTGAATGCGACCTAGCTGAAAAGCTGGTGTCGAAAATCCTGTCGCCGTCAGGACTCGAACCTAGGACCTCCCGGTCAGAGGCGCTGCAGTGACATCAGTTGATACACTGAGCTACCGCTCCCGGTACATTGTTTAGGTCGAATTCAGTGCTGTCTGGAGGAGAATTCTAGAGCCGGCTGCTGTGATCGGTGTTTTTGCGTGGTTTCTCCGATCAACACCAGGCGAATGACGGAGCTCAAAAAGAAAGACAAAGACCAGTCAGAGAAAAATTCTAAAAGAAGTAGCGACGGTAGAAGTAAGGGAGTTATGTGTCATGCAAGTGACAATGTCAAAGGGGTGTTAATAACTATTCATAATTAGAGAAAATTTGTAGGACAAATATTTTCACACGCTTAACGTAAAAACAGTTCGGATCAAAATAAGCATTGGAGTCTAACTTAAACGAAACTATTCCTCTGGTGAATGAGGAAAAATTGAATTATAAAATTATTTTCATAAGGAATCTAGCAGCTAAATAAATAACATCCAGTGTACACGTACACGTGGTATCTATCTAAAAGGAAAAAAAATTATGCAAATAAGTAAAAATATTAATTGTAAATAAGAAAAAACATATTATATTCATCATAATTGCATATCATTCAAATAATGTTTTGATTATTCTATCGAGAGGACGAAACGAAATACTTTCCCGTCCTCTAACAGCAACAGATCCGGCAGCGCTCATCATTGTAGTCAAAACTAAATTCTACAAATGGAAACTAAACAAAATTACCAATTTGAACAATACATTTTTCACTTCACGGTTTCCTCTCTCTTAGGTCATCCTCCATGAGGTCATCTAAGTTTCATTCTAACGAGGCCATGCCGGAACACTTTTGAATTAATTGTACTTCCCGCAATTTCAGAAATTCCACCGATTTTAATCTAAGAATGTAGGTCGGCGACGGCAGCCTGAGGTCGTTGCAGCCCCAGAGGTCTCCGGGGGCAGCGTTTAATATTTACGAAGCGAGGCGACGGACGATAACTGTACCGCGCGCACTAAGGAGAAGCACTTCCAGGGTAACTGCGCTGCACCCACGCGCTCATGAGAACTGCCCCAGCAGGCGCGCTGCTCTCTCTCCTCCAATCGACCTTCACTACGGATTATAATTATTCAAAAATCATTATAATTATTATTAATATTATTATCATTATTTATATTATCTTTATTATCATTATTATTATCATTATCATTATTATTATTATTATCATATTATTATCATTATCATCCTTTTATTTTCTCATTTTATTGGTACATTTGAATGAATTATTGTACAGATATTTGAATCAAAGCACAATACATCTATTTTTTTAAAAACAACAATTTATAATACATTATTTCCCATGAAGTTCCCCACTATAACTGCCTTCTGCATGAGTTTGTACAGATCTTCATTCAAACCCAGTTGCTTCAGGCCCCACATCAGACACCTAGGGATCACTCCGGTGCTTGAAACAATTATCGGGATGATGTTGACTCTTTCCATATTCCAATGTTTCTGAACGGGTTCAAGAAGATCTGCGTATTTACTGATTTTTTCGATGTATTTGCTTTGGATGTTGCCAGTATTTGGGATAGAAACATCACTAAGCATGACAGGTTTTTCACACTTGTTAATCACAACCAAATCAGGTTGTTGTTGTTGTTATTATTATTATTATTATTATTATTATTATTACGAATTTTTCACTCTCTGCACTTTTGCATTGAAGATCTACATGATGGAAGTCTCGAGCATTTATAAGGCTGAAAATCATGAGGTTCGAGCTCCCGACAAAACACAAAAGCATTTATAAAGTACAGAAAACAAAGGGCAAGAAAGGCTACATCAAAGTTCAGGAAACCTCGCAGGAGTAACACAATAAAAGGGCTGGATTATAGCCGGTAATTGTTGGTGCTTAGAGCTACACAAATTTAACGTTAGAAGAATACAAGGTAAAGTGGTTGGGGAAGCAAGACTAGCAAAGCAATGTTGCTAGAAAATGAAACTGGAGGTCCCCAAAACTGAAAGCTGGCAAACTTGGGAGGTGCGAAAACCAACCATAAACACTGCCGGGGTTGGGGAGGGGTGCTGGGCGCACACGACCGCAAGGGCAAATGGGCAGAAGGCAGAAAGGGGGTTGTGGAGGGCAGTGGGGACGGGTCGCGTAGCAACCGGCAAGGGTTCGGGCCGCGCGATAATCGTAAGAACAGCACTGCGGCTTGTAAATCGAGCGGTCCCCGCGCACCGCCCAACGGCCAGCGGCGCTCTGGACCAGCCCTTTGCTCTCCTAGCAGCTTTCCGTTTCTCCGTTGCCACCACCCCGCTGCAGCCGACAACCTGACTTCCGTCCATCCCACCCCACGTTACAATCCCACCTCTGCCACACTTCCCCGCTATCACGCTCCCACGGAGGCAACTATTACTTTGGGAATGCAAATTACACGTCCGTTCCCTCATCCGCACTACACGCACTCCCTCATCCCACTGCAGCCCCGAGTCCACCACTCTCCCCAATAACCCCACTAGAGCAACTGATGCACTGCAGCGCCTCTGACCGGGAGGTCCTAGTTAGAGTCCTGACGGCACAGATTTTCGACCTAGCTTTTCGCTAGGTCGAATTCAGTCGCTGTCTGGAGGAGAATTCTTGCGGCCGGCTGCTCTGATCGGTAGTTTTCCGTGGTTTCTCCGATCAACACCAGGCGAATGCCGGAGCAAACTGGCCAGGGATCCTACCAAACGGGCCACGCACCGCGCGCGATCTTTCCTTCCTTTTCCTTGTCCTATCCTCTCCCCTTACACACACACTTACACTAACATGAACTACACTACCACATATTCCGGGAGACCGGCCGGGAGCTTAGAGCTTATCACGGCTGGGGCGGTGCCCCGCTGGTGGGAGAGTCTTGGTTAGAGGGAAACCCCACTAGCCGACGGTAGGTCGGCGCCGGATCTCGCCATCCAGCGGGGGAAGATCACAGCCGTCTCCCGAGAAAAAAACATGCAGTACACTAACGGGAGTAATGACCAAAGCAGTTAACGCGCCCGCAAACCCGAAAAAACAAAAACCAAACCCCCACTAGAGCAACACACACTCATTGTTACCACACCACTGTAAATGACTCGTCTCCGGTCACACTTCACCTTCGACCCCACGTCATTGCTATTGCCATTGCCATTACGGCACCACAACAATTTCCGCTATTGTGACGTCGCACATCGCTTCCTTGCGAGCCGTGCCAGGAAAACCGTCCTCACCCGTGCTTAAGCCGGATGCGGGGTTGGAGGCGGTTGGCATGCGCTGTGCACGCTGACGCGCGCCGAGCTGAAGACGCATTGAATAGGCCAGGGGGTTGGGGCAGGAAATTCTCCAAATATAACTATAGAGAAAGGTTAGTGCGAGTCGTGGACTATGTCGCAAGACTCCTAGAGGAGGCTGGCCATCGACCCTTCCTGACGCCCGCCGGCATGGGAGCGCCGAGATGAGGGGGCGAGCCTCCGGGTACTTAAGGTTGCATCAACTGCGCCCACGCGGGATATGTATCTTCGAGGCGAAGACCGGTTTGGCTTCAGGCCATGTTGTAACGATAGTTGAGGGACTCTGCGTCCGACAGCTTCGCACCACGCGTTGCTAGCCTGCTTTAAAGCAGTGGTGCTCGGCTGGGCCTGGGGACGGTCGCGGGGTTTCGCGGCTAAGGGATTGAAAAGGTTGCCGAAGATTTTTATTTTGTAAATTATTGTGTAAATATAGTTATATATTTCTTTTAAAAACAGTCGTCTGTGTTATTTATTTCCAGTACGTCACATTATGACCCCGACAAGCCCTACCGCCATTATAGTATCTTTCTATCACCATTCATCATCACTGCATTCGATTAATTATGGTCACCAGTCATGTTTACCTACCCCACCGCACAGTCACAACAGAAAGAGTCACCGTCATTAACGCCATTATCGCAGCCAGAGATTTTACCCAACCACGCTTCCGCAACATCCCAAATCACCACTGTTGACTCTTCAATACTCGCCACACTCCCTCCCACACTGCAACCATGTGTCTTTGTCACACAGCCCACCACGCTATAGCTCACTCCCAAAGTTCTACACCTCCATACATGTCGTCGCCACAACTGCACATCACACGCCACCGCAACTCCCACCCCACACCCCAAAAATGTACCCAGGGCTTTTCCAGAAGCAGGAGCCTCAGCCTCAGCCATGGCCTCAGCCAGGCCTCAGCCACCGGCCCCGGCCAGCCTCACCACGCCCGCACGGCCTCAGCCACGGCCTCAGCCACGGCCTCAGCCACGGCCTCAGCCACGGCCTCAGCCACGGCCTCAGCCACGGCCTCAGCCACGGCCTCAGCCACGGCCTCAGCCACGGCCTCAGCCACGGCCTCAGCCACGGCCTCAGCCACGGCCTCAGCCACGGCCTCAGCCACGGCCTCAGCCACGGCCTCAGCCACGGCCTCAGCCACGGCCTCAGCCACGGCCTCAGCCACGGCCTCAGCCACGGCCGTAAGTCCGCTAATTCATTCCTCGCCACGCTCCCTCCCATGCTACAAACTCGTTTCCGCCATACTCCCGACCACGCTTCAACCTCCCCACTGACTCACTCCCAGCGTTACCACTCCTCCACAATGAACGCCCCCCACCCCCCCCCCCCCATAACGAAAATTTCCATCCCGTCATCATGGCCCCCGGGCCCCCTCCACTCCCCACCGGCCACCCACCCCCACCGGGCCGGCCGACCCCGTTTAATTACGCCCTCGGAGGGCGCCCCGGCGGCGAAACGGCGCCCTAACGCGCCCAGCGGCCGGGCGGCGGCGGGGCGCGAGGGGCGGCGGCCCCGGCCCTTCGCTGGAGAATTCGCCGGAAGGACACGCCGCGGCGATGAGGTGGCGGCGTTAATTGATCCTCGCGTGCCGGCGGCGCCGGGCGCCCGCGCCACGCCCCCCTGCCCCGAAACGGGGCAGAGCGGTCGTTTTCTAAATTGCGTTATTCTACGCGCGCTTCCAGCGCACGAAATGCGCCTTTACTGCGCTGTGACGTTGCCGGGCCTGGGTTTCACTCGTACACCAACTCACGTGATGATGACGCATCCATAAAACTAGTTTAATGAGCGTGACTCCATCAGCCTACATTGATGTTGTGAACGCAGTTGGAGATGTCACAAGATTTCTTTTTACTCGATTCCTCTCCGGGAGGAAGTTTAGAGGGATGGGCGATTTTGGAGATTATGGGGGTTTATGGATGTATACGACAGGTATTTTCACAATATATTAATAATTAAAAATTATAATAAAAAACCTTTTGGTATCTTAGAAATGTTTGTTCTGTAGAGAAGGAATCAACAATTTCGTTTATGTAACTACAATATGACAAGAGGGAAAAATATAAATATAATATAATAATAATATAATAATAATAATAATAATAATAAATGTAAATCAACAGGAAGAACAAATATATTTGTTTTATAATTGTTAAAGTTGTTATTATTTTCCAAGAAACAAACCATTCTCACTGGATTACACGAAGGTATCACATGACTACAGATGCCTGCAATTCGCAAAGGATCGAAGACTCTTTTGTACATTGTTAAAAAATCTCAGGGTATGTTTCTTTCGTTTTCATATATTATGTCAAGAATATCTCTACTTACAAAGAAGTAATAGGATATAAAATAATAAAATAACAGAATAAGAAATTTAAGCCCGAAAACGAAATGATATCCCACGCACTACCATTTCATTCTAAATAAAACAGTGTGCCGGCAAATTAACTACGAATTAGACTCCTACTATTTGGCTTCTTTTAGTACGAGAGTAATAATAATTTTTGTTCGTATGTTTTAATTGAATGTAATTAGAATTTGAAAATAGTAGAAACGAAAGTAAAGGATGAAAAAAAAATGAAGATCATAATGAGAAAAGTTACAAGAGAAACCGTAAGATGGAATTATTAAAAAAAAGCAACTTACTATTATGGCGCTATTAGGAAAATGTAGCGAAACGAGGTGCACAATCACTCCGCTTGCTACAGTCTGAAAGCGCTGGTGCGGTTGGTGGGTCGTTGAGCGCCATCCGCGGCAAGAAATAATCCTCGAGCGTCTTAAAAACTTTACGTGGCTGAAGTGCGTCGCCGACGGAGCGGTGGCAGTGGCGGTGGCGGTGACGGGGGCGGTGACGGTGGCGGGGGCGCGGTGACACAAGGGGCGGCGGCAATGAAAGGGTGGCGAGGAAGAGTCAGTGGAGACAAAGGCGGAGGTTACGGCTGGGCAAAGGGAAAGGGAGATGGCAGAGGAGGAGATGGAGGAAGCAGAGGCGCAAGGTGGTGACAGTGTCCTTGCGATGGAAGGAGAGATGGCGACGAAGCGGCGGCGAGGGAGGCGACGAAAGAGGAGGCGACGGAAGGAAGAGGAGGCGACGGAAAGAAGAGGAGGCGACGGAAGAGAAGAGGAGGCGACGGAAGAGAAGAGGAGGCGACGGAAGAGAAGGGGGGAAGGGGGGAAGGGGGCAGAGGTGGGGGAGGGCGGAGATGGACCGAAGGTGATGATGGTGCTAAGGTGTCGACATCGGAGGCAACGGCAGCCAGGTGGTCGAGGGAGGCGACGGGAGCGGGTGGGGACGAGGCGACGGCTGCGGCTAGTGGTAGCAGCGGGGGGCGCGGAGGGTTGGAGGGTGGGCCCCCGCTGGGGAATTTAGTGGCGCCCTCGTGTCGCCACCCCCAGCGACCCTCTGTTCGCGGCGCTGATGAATATTCAGATGCAAGGAGCTATGTTAATTCCGGATTTTATTCTGCTTATGAAATAATGGCCGGGAGACCGTCAAGCGGTGTCGTTAAATCTCGACCGCAGAAGTCATCGCGTGGAAGGAAGAGTGACCGTGCTGAAAATGCGAACTATAGGAACTGACAACCCTGCTTCGGTAGAGGAAGGGCGGTATGGAGGAGAAGTTGCGCGTAAAAGTGGTTGAGGGCGGTACCGCACCCTGCTTTAAAGTTTTCCACCAACCAATGCACCAGCAAATTGATGTCGCTTATGAGTTATTGTTAAAAATTCTCCAATGAACACAACCTCATTCTACCGAAAACATACTCCTGAATCCGGAAACATTTTTGTCCTGAGAACGAAGAAAAGTTATGTTCAGTGTTTTCCGACTATTACACTCGTGAAATGAGATAAAAACCAATAGTGTTCAACTATAAATACAAAATGCTCCAATCAGGGCGGTGTATCTCAAAACCTTATATCGCTTTTTCTATCCTATTTTTTTAACACCTCTCCCAGTAGGGAGTGGCCAGTAGGCCAATCATAAACTGTGGCTCATCTATCTTAGGAGGCTGTATACATCGATTGCTTCATCGATGTCGAATAAACCGCGTATGTACTATAACATAACTTCTTTGATTTTAACATAGCTTCCAGTCATTTTTAATTTTTGGCGCATTTTGGAAATTTGTTGGACAATTTCATTCGTGTATTAGTCCTATTAAATACCACTCGTTCTTTGAAAATTCTCAGATAAATCCCCTCCTCGCTTCATGACTCGGGAATTTATCGACAATTCGAAATTACTCGTAGTATTACCTATGATAACTTTAGTACATTGTTTAAAAGTGCTTTGAATATGAATGTGCTATGAACGCAGAATGTTTTACTACAATGCAGAATTAATGTGTTTTGCATGTTACTAGCATATGAAGTACAACGGTTCATGAAGTACAACCTTTCTCATTCTCAATAAAAGTTCATTATATCACGAAAACAGAAGAGAGGATAAAGAAATAATTATATGTCGAATTCATGAATCATAATTTATTGAGTGTAGAGAAATAATGGAATATGCTACATGCATTACGAATCGTTTGCACCATGGTTTCAATTTTCTCCCAACACTTTCAGAGAAGTGTGCAGTACGAACGAAAGTGTCTAGAAAAAATAGCAAGGTATTTTTATTGTTTAAAAATCGCAGGTATAATTGAAATCCCACATAAAGACGAAAAGGTACCTGTATGTGTCAAGAGGAGTAGACGAAATAAAAATGCGCCGCATATGGCCAGTCAAATAATGTGACGCATATGAGTGTGCAATGCTACGCAAGACAAGTTATCTACTTAAAATAAAAATAAAATATTAAAGATCAATTTGTAGAAATAATCTCAACCACATCGTGAAAAAGAATTTATTCGATGTATGATAATATTCATGTCCAAACTAGTTTTGGGAGAAAATTTCCCCCCACAGCTATCATACGACAATGGCGTCTACAAATTCCAAACTTCAGCTGAAACTAATAAATAAATTAAAAAAGCATCAAAAAAACTTTCAATTCAAAAGTAAATAATTTTATGATTCATTCATCTCATTTGAGAACAATAAGACGTGAGAATATAAAATAATTTCACAATTTTAATAGTCCATATGGAGAGTAATACTAACTCTATTTTGGAATCTCTAAAAATTCGGAAAATTTTCAATAGTCAAAACATACAAATATTAAACACTGATGTAAAACATAATGAACTTGCACGGGTCACCCATCTTTTTCTACGATACACTTTACACAAGAAATTCTGCAAGAACACCGTGTACAAAATCTTGCAACGCGACCGGAGGAGAAGGGGGTGGGGGTGAAACGAAAACCACGTGAACAGAGCGCAGCGTTGCGCGCAGTTGAAATGTTGGTCCGACGCCGCTCAATTAAGGCGTCGAACGGGCGACAGCCTCGTTAAAGCGGCGACCGGCGCAGGCGGCGGCGGCGGGCCGCGACAAAGAAATCACGTTCACGGTGGCAGAGACTGCGGCGTGTCGTCGCGCCCTCCCCCCTCCCCCACTCTCACAGCTCCGCCGGGGCCGTGGGAAGGGGCGGGGAGCTGGACTTCTCGCTGCGTCGGGAATTGCTTCCCGCCTGACCCCTCCCACGCACGACCCCGCTGCTGCCGCCTTCGAACAGTCGCTCGAAATAATTCCGAATGAATCCGTGGAGGATTCTTTTTCTTTTTTTAAATTTTATTTTTTATAATTTCCTACAAAATTATTTGAACAAATAGTGCTTTTCACTTGTTACATGTTGGATTTTTCTTTGGACATGTACTTTGTAACATGCTGGATTCAAATCTTAACATCATGGGAGAGAAACAGAAAATGACCAGAGGGAAATAATAAAAAACAATGAGAGAAGAAGGGGAAGGGAGGACGGGGTAGGAGTGGGGGGAGAAAGGGGGGAGAGAAGAGGAGAGGGCAGGGGTGAGAGAGTAGTATTTTTGGGAGGGTTCACCTAAATCATTATTTTAAATACGTTGGACTTTGATGATTCTTATTTTCAGTTATTTGCAAAGAAACTAGGTAGCCATGAGACGAGCGTTTCACGAGCAATGTCACAAGCATGGCTCTTGTTTCAAGTGACTGACTCTTCTGTTGCACACCTCTGTTCACCTCGCCCTCAATCTAACTAAATTTGCCACGGAAACGAAATTTTCCCAGATACTGTAGTGTACGCATTCACTTATTTAATAATATTTGACCTGCACACCTATGACCAGGGAGCGCAACCAGGTTCACCTGCTCCTTTCTCTCTCCCTTCACCGAGGCTGGCGGTCGGTCGATGCCTTCGTCCCTTTGAATACCTGGCCCACCAAATTGGCCTTCTCATACCCAGCCACCGCCCTTGGGCGACCTCGTTCAGTTCATCTGGATCGTACGTCTCCAAATTGATTGATTGATTAATTTTTTCGGGTTTCCGGGCACGTCAAATGCTTTGGTCATTAGTCCCATTAGCGTAGTGCATTTTTTTTCTCGGGAGATGGCGGTGATCTTCCCCCGCTGGATGGCGAAATTCGGCGCCGACCTACCGTCGGCTAGTCGGGTTTCCCCCTACCAGGACTCTCCCACCAGCGGGGCACCGCCGCAGCCGGGACAAGCTCTAAGCTCCCGACCGGCCTCCCGGAATGTGTGGTAGTGTAGTGCATGTTAGTGTGTGTGTGTGTGTGTGTGTGTGTGTGTGTGTGTGTGTGTGTGTGTGTAAGGGGAGAGGATAGGACAAGGAAGAGGAAGGACAGATCGCGCGCGGTCCGTGGCCCGTTTGGTAGGGTACTGCTCCGAAACGGAAAACTCCTCGCCGGCCAACCCCCGCTTCCTAGCTGAAAGCTAGTGTCGAAAATCCGGCCGACGTCGGACTCGAACCTAGGCCCCCGGGCTCCCGTTTCGGGGACCTCGCTATGGTCAGAGGCGCTGCAGTGACATCAGTTGATGCACTGAGCTACCGCTCGCGGTTCCCAATTTCAGAAGGCCAGAAGAATGCTACAACTTCTTACTTCGGTTGCGTCTATGTACTTTCCTTCGATACTGAGTTATTGAGAGCGTCCTGCCGAAGAGACAGAATAAAGGCAATAACAGTTAAAACAGTAATATTGAGTAAATTATGCAAACATTTATTCGATAATTTTAACAAGCTACTTTTGGTTCCACGGCGCATGATTATCTACGTCAAGAAACTTTAGAAAGAGTCAGAAAAATACAATAATTAAACCTTCAATTACATTGGTAATGCGTTCTTGATGAATCCAAATACATCTGGAATTTTTAATATTCAGTTAAATATCAAAATTGAGTATCGCATAAAAAGACTGGCTCCTAGTTGTTTAGTGGCTTACTATTGATCCTTACGATTTTCAACATTAAATATATATTTGTGTAATATCATTACTTAGTATTTTTACCAAATTTAATCCACCGAATAAGAATAATAATTAAATCCCCTTATATACGAATATTCATCGTGAAATATTTTTGTTGCATTGACCCTATCATTCTAACAAATCGGTCTTGCGTAATTGAATCTTCATTGTCGTGTAATAAGCGAATATGTAAAACAATATAGCTAAAAATCAAATAAATACTTATTAGAATTAATACTTCCATTAAAGTTTTAAATATTTTGAGTGTCGGAAATTCCCAGTCATTTCCTTGTTCGCCTCCATACGCGCCTGCACACTCGCTCCCTCTGCAACCACCCCGCGCATGGCGTACCATCCACTATTTATCGGCAGCGGCCGCCTGTTCGCGTGCACCGGGCCCACCACCGCCCCCTCCCGCCGCACCGAGAAACTAAAATAAAGCTGTCGATAGCCGCGGCGCCCCGGCCTCCGCCCGTCCTCACGGCGGCCCGGCGTCGCTCCCCACCCGCACTCCCGCCCTCGCCTCCTCGGACCCCCACGCCCCCTCCTCCGGCCCAACTCGCCCTCTCTGCTTTTCTCTTCCCGGAATACCATCGCCCTCTTACTCGACCTCCCGGCCCTCATTCTCCCCCTCCTCGTTCTCTCATTTGCCCTCCCCGTCTTCTCACCCCCATGCCATCAAAACCCGCCCTCGTTGTCTCCACACCCACATCGTCCCCCCCCCGTCCTTTCCCTATACCCCAGCGGCGTCGCCCATCGCCATCCCCGTCCTCACCCATGTCTTCTTAGTTCTCACAGTCGCCCTCGGCAATCCTCACACACGCCCTCGCCTCGCCCCCCTATCCTCACACTCGCCCCCCTATCCTCACACTCGCCCTCCCTATCCTCACACTCGCCCTCCCTATCCTCACACTCGCCCTCCCTTATCTCACACTCGCCCTCCCTTATCTCACACTCGCCCTCCCTTATCTCACACTCGCCCTCCCTTATCTCACACTCGCCCTCCCTTATCTCACACTCGCCCTCCCTTATCTCACCTCGCTCCCTCGCCCCTCTCTCCTCCACTCGCCCTCCTCACTCGCCATCAGTCCTGCCACACGCCTCCACCTCACTCTTGCCTCCCTCACCTTCCCTCGCTCTCCACCTCCCCGCATCCTCACCTTCCTCGTCTCACTCTTGCCCCTCGCCATCCTCACACTCGCCCTCCCCGTCGTCACACTCGCCCTCCCCGACCTCACCACTCCCCCTCGCCGCACGACCCTCGCACCGCGGAAAACCGCCACGTCTGCGATTCTCCGCAACCCAAACGATTTATATCGATGTTCGCAGTATGCGTGCGACCAGCGGAGGACGCGGCCGCTATCGATTTGGACGAGTTTTCTCTCGAAGGAAATAAATGTTGCGATGCGGACAAGAAGAGATACGTCTCTGAGACAATGAGGTCATCGGTAGTTGTGTTGGTCTCACGATCGTGGATTCCAACCGGGAAATAACGTATGCTGAAGAAATATATGACGAATCGAAAAAAAAAATTCAGTCTGGTAAATGAACGGATTGTTATTGTTCGGCTCTTGTGCAGAAAAAGTCACAAGATCTTATGGGACTACTGTCTTTTCTGGGGGACTTGCAGTTATCACTGACGGATACTATTATTATTAATCATTAATCTAAGGATATGTTTCATCAACATGCACCAAACTAAACGTAAGTAAATGTGTCGATAAAATTAATGTATCTGTGAATGTATGATTCGCTTCCCGATCAAAAATCAATTCCAATATCAACTACAATGATCAGTAAAGAAAAGGAGAAAAAACTTGAATGAAATCGTAATAGAAAGGTTACAGACTGATGTTGACGAGAGTTTATAGAAGTCTATGGATTATTAGAACACTTGTGTGAACAAGTGGTTCATTAAGAAACAAATCATTGTTGATAATAATGAAACATGAGTTTTTACAGTCTTTACGTTCTAATAACATTGAACATAAACTGAATCAAACATCTTAAATTTTACCATTTTTACTGTCTCAGGAAGCGCCGTCGAATTCATACAAAATAAAAATATAAAGGCACCAATTTGCCAAGAAAACATTTCAGTAAACTCTCAAATTATCTTATTATGGTAAACCTATAACATGTGTGTGGGTCCATTCTCGTGTAGAAATCATAGGCAATGAAACATGATACATCTCCAAAAGAACAATTTTCTCGTTCTAAAGAATTGATCCGCTCAGCATCCCATTATAATATAATCAAAATTTATAAGTATAAAATAAAAAAATGGATCTCAGATTGGTTAAAGTAAAGAAAAACTAAGCTTTATCAAATCAGAGAAAATACTTATTAATTTCAACCATCTTGGGAGACTAATAGAAGAACTGAAAACATTGTGCCTAAGTGAGAATTGGTCAATGAAGGGTAAACCATGGGCACATATTTACTAAATCAAATCCTAACATTTGTACCTCCTGCAATTCCTCATAGGCCATTCGCCAAATGATTCTGGAATGTTTAAATACACCCCAAAAGAATATAAGAATTACAAATAACAGTATTTGAAAAACACCTTAACTTACCCATAGTTCTTAAAATATTTAATTTTTACTAAAACAATGAAATCTATATAAAATGATTTAATATTATAATGTGAGTTCAATATTAAAAAATTGTAATGAGGTCACTCATAATCACAAAGATTAATGTGGTTTTTAATATATTTTAACTACAACACATACTTTCTGACATTATTTCTAAATTTGCCATTTTGAACCATTCAAAGAGTTAACGAAAATAAGACCCGTACCATTTTTTGAATCCCTTTCTTCTATTGCCCTATGAACTTTCTTCTATCTTTGGAACAACATTTGAAAAAAAATTATCAGTTTTTGAGAATTGTTTTTTTTCATAAAGTGAATTAATTTCAAGCCCAAATTACGCAAAAACAAATTGTTTTTCACAAAAACGAACACGACCTTTTTTAAGAGCTGATGTTTTGGAACAGAATGTCTAAGACAAAATCTCTATCTTCAATTTTGTAGTTTTGAAATGTTAACTTTTTGCAGTTTACGAAAATACGGAAGTCTTAGATTTCAACGAACATGAGACCTACATTGTTTTCTTAAGCGTCCTTTACGCTATCTGAAGAACAAATTTCATAAAAAATTTTGGAGTTAGATTTGTGAAAATTTTGAAAATGTTTTTGAAGCTCCACATAAAATACTCTCAAAAATAAAAATTTCCCGATGAAACTCCCAAATCCTTTGAGTTCGTTCAAATCGATCCAGGAACGTCAGTTTTGGAGAAAATCGGCTGAACGGTTTAGACGCTAACCTTCATCACAGACGGACGGACGGACGGACGGACGGACAAACGTTTTGCCTTCAATCATGTTTCGGTATCAAGGTTCCATAAAACATGGATTCTGCCTACACTACATGTTAGAGGAAGTAAACTATTATAAATAGGAACAGAATTTATCCACTTTTTAGATACCAGGGCCCAGCAATAAGAGTTTTTCTGACGAAATTTCGCCGATATCCAGCGCACAATTACATAACTTTCTCTTCTTACGAAGAAAAAATTATCTAAGTTTGTAACGTTTAACTTGATATCCAAAGTGAATAAATAACCTTTATTTGATTTGTTCATTGAAGTTTCTTGTTTTATTTAAAACAGGTTTCTATTAATTTGAGAGATACTAAAAGGGAGATTAAGGCTCTAATATAAATTAACACATTTAACGGATGTTTAATATTGAAAAAGACTGTTTTAGTTTACGTAAATAAAAATATCTGACATTATAAAAGCTATCCATTTTTTGATGAACTTTTGCGAGAAGCAAGTCTGCTTCCAATTGGCGAAACCGAAGGAAAACTATATTTCAGCTGAAGCTATCACGAGTAGAAAAAATATTTCGGACCAATGTTGCCAAATTTGCCTGCAATTTCCGAATCAGCAATAAAAGTGGAGGTTCTATTTAAAATATAAGAACGAAGATGTAAGATTTTTAAAAGATACAGAGTTTATCCTATTTCCTCGTAAGTTGAGATTCCAAATAACACTGCCTAAACAGATATTGTTCGTTCAGAGTTGAGATGGCCCCTTAAGTTTATCGTGTACTTAAGTTTGGTGAAAAGCAAGTTTCCGCTCTCTAACCGTCTTTTAACATGTCCTAACACCTCGTTTATGTCAACAATCCTTGTTAAAATCGACCCTAAATGTGTTTCTTTCAAACCTCTAGAAAGACGATAACCCGAATTGAGAAAGTAATTCCGCTTTTTTGTGCTTGGTATAAAACGAGCAATGCTTCATTATAAGAATACTCACCTTTTTCGCATTCCTGTGAATAAAATCTTTTTATTTATACTTGACTAAAAAGTCGCCTTTTTGTTGCACATTTTACGAGATCTATATCACGAAGACCGCATCAGTATTGAGGTAAAGTCAAACGACACAAGCGTTGACGTTTGTATGTTCCGAACAACGAAGGATTTAGTTGCATGTTGCGCATATCGGCATGCATGTGAACTGCACGTTAAAGAGCCATGAACTCTAAGATTTATATCGCCAATCGTAATGTGCGTGGCTGCCACGGAAGCAAGTTGAATATCGATTGAGACACGTCTTCTATTCAAGGTAAATAAGTATGTCGCTGTGAATAAAAGACAGCACGATACAAAAGAAGGGTTGGTCGCCTCCTGAAAAGTTCCTCGTTTGACGCTCCGATTTTCGGAGTTAAAAGAAACGCTTCGTTGAATCAATGCTCTCTCTTTTCAGATATCTCACTGATAGAAACTTATCACTGTACTTCTACATCGGCAAATTGTACCTGTTTCTTCGTATCTCATTGTTGTTTCACGTGATTTTTCCCTTCGATGAATTCTGCTCCATTGCGATTTGATTTTTTCTTTTAAAAATATTGTTGGTACTCTAGAGAATGGTTTTTCTAAGAAAACTGCTCAATAAAGAAATTGAAAAAGGCATTCAGTTATTTTCTGTTCACTTCAATGAAATGATTTTTCGCATAAAAAGTGACGTAGTCTTTTAGGAATCATAATACTTATCTTAACATGTCATGAGAAAAGACTTGTTCAATTTGTAGGGACGTTCAAGTTAAATTCTCTTTCAATTTTGATTAAACCTTCTTCTTGCATCCATTTGTTTTTCATAAGTAATTTTGTTCAACTTTCAAATATTTCAATTATTTGCTTTTTATTATAAAAATATTATCTTACAAGTTACATGACATTTTAAAGTATACTTTCTTCTAGAGTAAATAGGCAATCACGCATCTATAAGAAGCAGAAAAAGTAACGAAATTTCGTGAAAAGAGATTATATATATAAAGATGTACGATTTTTAATAACCTTTACATGTTCATTACGTCAACATAAAGAATATTAAATGAAATTTTTATTGTAGCTGGTTGTTTCAATAGGAAAGTAAAATTTCTATTGGAATGACAAACGACCATTCCCATTTGCCGACAATAGTTAAATCTTCATTTATGTGGCATAATTTATAATATGCATCGCCAGATTTACTTCCGTTTTAAAAGTCAAACATTTACTCGCAGGAAAAACCTATCAGTCTCCATGAAATTTAATCTCTAGGTAGATTTACGCGCACGAAATTTCATTCTAATCTCGACAAGAATGAGAACGATATTTAAAGTAAAGCCGCAAGGGAAGGAAGATAGGAAAGCTACCATTTTCCAAAAGTATTTAGCAATCCCCCCCCCGCCCGATAAGAACATTAACATTTCAGTGCATTACTTTTATTAGAATGCCTTTTTTGAAAAATGCACAATCTAACACTCCAATCAGGGCCCAAACGACGAGTTTTCAAATGAATGTATATTTTGGCGCCAATAATTCCCTTGGCAATGCGACGGTGAAGCGACCTTGCGTGCTCGCCCGATTGAATGCATGCGACCTTGAAGGTCTGCTTGCGCATAGGCGGGGAGGCGACGGCAACAACTACCCGACTTTTGATGGTAGCAGAATGTGACAGTGGTTGTGAACCTGGAAAACGTTTGAAATAATTCAGCGACATGATCTGCTTTACGTTGTTATGTAGTTGGAATGTCTATTCTATATTGAAAACTCTAAGAGTTGTCTTTTAGAAAGTCGTTTCAGTTTTCTAATCAACAAATTATGTTTTTCTCGTTTTAAATGAAAGTCAGAGGGTCCTGGATGTGTTATCATTGCCTCTCATTAGCACATTTTATAGTATAAATACTAATAATAATAATAATTATTATTATTAATATTATTATTATTAATACTAATAGTAATAATATCATTAAATTAATAGAATACATGCTCTTCCAGCATGTGTTCATTACAAAGTTTTGTCGTGTAAGTTGCCGTCGATCTATCAAACACAATCTCCGATTCGCCGACTGGGGCAAACAAGCGTGCGAGTTGAGTTATAGTCAGGGAAGAGAAGATTGCAGTTTTTATAAGCAAAAATCAATGAATCACTTCTGAAGTTTTCTTCTCAGTCAGTTTACGTCAAATTTTGATGGGTTTCCACAAATACCTTTTTCATCTGCTCTATTATTATTATTATTATTATTATTATTATTATTATTATTAAAATAATCAACTTCACAAATTTTCAATTTCATAACTCTCGCGCAGTCACCACAATGTAATTGCAAACTTCAGTGGCGTTAAGTGGTGCAGTCCCATCATCAGGAGTTTTCGATCCATAACATCGCTCCGGTAACTCTTCACTCCACTAATTTGATCTTTAAAAATGAAATATGTCAATTGCGTTTCGTGCGACATGCAGTCGAGAGGCAGCCGCATGAGCGGGGCTCCCGAGTGCTCGATGCGAAGCACACGAAGTATTGATCTGCGCGCCGGCCAGCCTGCTCTGCCGCACACTGGTACGAACAGGCCCAAAGCCAGGCCATAAGCAAAAAAAAAATGCACGTGCGCGCTCGGGATTTTCGATTTGCAAATTTTGTTCAGAGGACTTTCGAGCACAACACTTCAGCTTTAGAACGATGTTTCAACCGTTTTCGTGTCTTCCGCAATCTCGAACGTTTACCCTAGGACGAATCGCTGCAATGCGTTGGTTATTTTGGCGACAGTTCTTACGAAAATAAACACCTTTTTGGGCTATTATATTTCTGAATAGAGGGCCCACAGAGAGAAGTTACGTATTTTTTTGGCAAATGTATTTAATATTTTTTTTGGCGACAGTTCTTACGAAAATAAACAACATCTTTTTGGGCAATTATATTTCTGAAGAGAGGGCCCACAGAGATAAGTTATGTATTTAATATTTTTTCTGTTATTATTTATTCTGATTTGACTCATGTAAAGTTAAGTCTAACTTATTCTGCGAAACAACATTAGCCATGAATTTGTGGATTGTGGATATTTTTGTTTAACGTATGATCGCTTCAACCAATGTGTTTGTTTATAAAGTATAATGTCCTTAATCAAGAAACATACATTTAGCGGCACATATGTACACCTTTTCGTTTTATCGCCATTTTTCTTCAATGCTCCATATGAAGATTTAATTACATTCTGCAATATCGAAACATCCATATTTGTACACATATCCATTTCAATTTGTGTAAATCTATCAGCCATTTTGATTTACCATTATAATTTCGAAAAATTATATTTTTATAATGATATATTTCATCTACCATTATTTCGAAATAGAATAATTATCACTACCTGAATCTCTGCGATTTCATCGCACAAAAGGAAAAACTGTAGAGAAGTTGCAACAGAAAAGTTCAAATATGCGTGGTATTTAGAATCGAAAATCCAAAGAATATTTTTCATGTCATTCAATACTTATTTTCAACGATGTGCTTGACGATTGCTGTTTTTTGTATTTATATAAACTCACTAATATGTGCAAATAAAATTTCCTTTTTCCAACTAAATAAACAACTCGTTCTCTAGCTTGCGAAATATAACGTCACCCTCACACACGCTTGCTTTCGTCACGAAACGAGGACTGCCTTTCATAGATCGATTTCAACCCACACAACTAAATGATTTAATAAAACATGACGATAGATATAAATGAATGACATAATTCTATTAATTTTACTAAATTACTAAAAGTTAGTGTTAATACTACGTATAAAACCTGTTAATAAATAGCAAGCCATAACATATCTGGGACCCATTAGCTTTCATTTGAAGCAAATATTATGAACTTGGGTTGAGTGCAAAGCACAATTTTCTCTCTAACCAAAACCCCTTAATTTTTGAAACATAAATATATTCGATATCAGTGACCTCGTAAACCCATGTATACATATTTCTACACATATTCCCTTCATTGTTTTGAGTCGATCCGCCAATTTGAGCTGCCATTTTGAATTTTGAAATTTCATTACAATATTCGAAATCAACAACCTCCGTAAATCATGTAAATATATTTCTACACATGTCTGCTTGGTTTTCTATGAGTTGAACTGCCATTTAGAAGCAGCATATTCAATTTTAAAATATTGAACAACACGATATTCAAAATTAGCAACATAAAAACCCTTTATATGTGTATGTATTTTACGCAAATTCTCTCGTGCAATAGAACCCCGATATTCCGAACGAATATGGGGTGTAATCTGTTCGGATTCGAAAATTTTCGGATTATCCGAAAAATTGTATCGTACGTATAAAAAATACATCTACAGGATTGATGCGATGTAAGAAAATGGAAACGTGACATAAAGTTGCGATGTTGCCAACATACAAGAGCAATGCGTACTACATAATCGATCGCATGCAGTAGTGATTGCTACATTGTTTAGAAGTGCTGAAGAGTTTTAGCAGTTTTTGTCGTAGCTGTTAACGGCTATTCGACGTACAATATTCAGAATTTGGTTGACTTCCATTATCTTCTTGATTTTTCGTTCATACATTTAGTTAATACAAATTAAGTGTTTTTTGTTTAGTTTTTACTCTATCCCGAACTTTGTTCGAATTATCCGAAATTTTGGATTTGCGGCCTCCGATTTAGCGGCCTCCGATTTAGCGGCCTCCGATTTAGCGGCCTCCGATTTAGCGGCCTCCGATTTAGCGGCCTCCGATTTCTCCTTTGTTCGAATTATCCGGGCCTCCGATTTAGCGGCCTCCGATTTAGCGGCCTCCGATTTAGCGGCCTCCGATTTAGCGGCCTCCGATTTAGCGGCCTCCGATTTAGCGGCCTCCGATTTAGCGGCCTCCGATTTAGCGGCCTCCGATTTAGCGGCCTCCGATTTAGCGAGGTTCTACTGTACTTGCAATTATGCCCAGGTTTCGAGGCGTTTCGCACCACGGAGCGCGGGCGGGTGAGTCGGGGGGCAAAAACGCGCAAAGAGAAGAATATCGCGACCCGTTTACCCGCGCCATCACCCGCGACAGCCGGCGTGAAATATAACAAAGCTCCGCAGCAATGAATTTCGCGCGCGCGGGCGAGCGCGTTAGAAGGGGAAGTGACAAGTGACACTCGCGCCGCGCAGCCCGAGCGAGATGTTCGCCCGAGGAAATCTGTCGCTGCGGCAAAAAGGATGAGTGTTCGGTACTCGCTAAATATTTTGGAGTGTACGAGGCCATTCGAAACGCGGATAACCTGGGGTGCATAGGTTTTCACTGTGAATGTGAATAAGAGTAATCACACCTACAATCTAAGGTATCCGTTGCCTTAATGAAATATAATACATTTTCAACAGGAAATTTTCGTAATTTCACTGTACCTGAAATATGACGAAACTATTTTCCAAAACAATTTCTCATCTGCAGTAAGACGACAGCGGAAAGTACATGTGAACTTTTTGATTTTATGCGCCCGTGATTGGCTTGTTATTATCTTCCTGTAAAACGCTTTTCGCTGGTTTGAATCTAATAACTCATGAGTGTAATAGTCCTTTAAAAATTGTAATTGATATTCCCGCTATTTAGCTGAATCGATAAAATTAATATACTAATCTAGAATTGGATTAATTAAAGTACAATTTAAATTTCCTTTTCCCAAAAGTACCTCCCTTTGCAGAAGATAATTCTTGGAATCCGCCACACATGGCTATCTCGTTTGTGATGACTGCATGAGAAATTAAATAAATAGATTAGCGGGATACGACAGTGAGAAACGAAATATTCAATTGAATGATTTATCTCTACAATATTTGTTTTTCATTTATACTTTTTAATTTAGTATATATCGTACTATACGAATAAACTGCAACCATTAATTCAAGATTAACGTCAAAAGTGTGCATGTTTCTTTGTCATGCATTCGCCACACAAACTGACATAAAAATATATACATGAGCCGAGTAATACTTTTGGAAATTGACTAAGGTTGGCAGCAGAAACAAAAGATGTTACATTTTCAGAATTTTAAGATAAGTTAATAATGTCACTCTACCACAATATTTTATAAAAATGAAGATTTCTATTTGTATATTTGTAACAAATAAGAATTGAATTGGGAATTAAAATTTACCTACATAACCAATAGTGCCTTTTAAACTTATTACCTACGTCATACAAACTTTTATTATTGATTTGTGTTGACAACATTATGAACATATTTAATTTTTTTTAAAATTAATGCATAATTAGTTTCCAAAAAACAAAAGGAAACGTGAGACTAAAATAGGAATAAATTCATATGTCAAGAAATTCGTAAGTGATTTATAAGCAAGTTGTCAGTGACAAATGAAACAGTGTGGCACTCGGAAGAGGACTTGCTTTCACGACTTAATAGAACAGCGTGACATTTGCAAATGATCAAAACATATCCATTTTCTATTCATGTGAGTTGCATTTCTTGCATGATAACCAGTTAGGATCGCATTTTCTCTTAACCTTTCGAAAATGAACGTTTTTCTAGTCAGTCACGCAATTGGCTCTTCTGTTCTGAATACATTTTGTCACCCACTTCAATAACAAGTGTAGGCAGACAAAAAGTGTATCGTCAGTGTGAACTGGAATTAGTTTTGGTATCCATTTGTCATATGAATGCTTTTGAAGACGCTTGTCCAGGAAACACGAAAGGAAGAAAAGGGTGGAAGGAGAAAGTACTTATGTTTTCTTCCTATCATTCCGCTAACTCTACGTTCCAGCATTCGCCATTTAAAAAACTAAATGGTAATCCCATCATGGGGGTCGGATGTATTAGTAGACCAAACATCCAGTCACTTACCTCTTCCCATTACATTTCGTGTATATGCCGGTTCCAAATACCACTCGGTACGAAGATGTCAAACACCGGGATGGAAGATATTGACCAACGTACACGTAAGCTTCCGAGGCTGGAGTCTATGACTTCTTGGCTGTCCGGAAATTCCTGAGGACTATGCGGCGAGCCCCGCACAGCTAAGAAGTTACGTTGGCCAACTTCCCTGATCGGCGGTTTTCGTGTTTTTTCTGATCACTTACAGGCGAATAACGGAGCAGCAGCCAAACAACAGGTTACGGACAACATGCAATCCTTCCCTCCAAACCCTACCACTTCTCCTATCCTTGGGTCCGGCACGGAGCTGATCCCCTATTCCCATACAGTCAATCCCCCTATCAATCCATGAAAATGTCAGACAAGCTTAGGTAATTCAGTAATGCCTCTAAAAGTTGCACGTTCCCAGAGGTTCGAAGTGTCCTGCTACTACTGTTACAAGAATTAATCAACGAATTAATTAATAATAAATAATTGCTATCTGCGTCTCCAATTTTTAAGGCTTAAATATTGCTCTTTTCTCTTCCATTTTTCAGGAGCAAAGCTGGCTTATGGTGCGCGCGTCAATCGAGAATTCGTTTGAAAGGATCCGAAATGTCGACCCCTGTCTGTCAAACCTAAAAGCATGCAACGCCGATAAGCACAGCTTCTCTCTGCGACACCAGCAAATCCTCTGCTCTTCACGAGGCAAGGCAACGTCACTTAAATGCACATAATAAGTCATCCGTAATCCTTAGTACTTTGAAGTGCAGCACAGGTTCCGCAAGATACCCATCGCTGGAACTAAAAAATTCTCTCAGTGAATAAAATGTCAAAAAATGCTAATGGCATCCTGACACATAAGTTGCTCACGCTTTTTTTTTTACAGAATGCTTTCGTGTATCGTGCAGATTTATAGAAGTGCACTCCATACGCTATCCATCCACGATCCACATCTCTCTTGGAATTTATACCAGAAGAGTGCGCCAATAGTTCGTAGAAAATAGTCTTTATAACTTTCAAAGAGCATTAAAAGAAGTCCTATTGTTATGCCCAAAAATCACGGGAAATAGAAATAGTGTAAAAGAAAATAATACCGAGAATGAATGAAGATATCAGAATGTTCACGTCAATCGTAAATCATTTTCTTACGACTGTCTATTGAATGAACACGTAAATGACGAAAAAGATCAAGAACGCGTTATCTGAGAAGTGATGAAAGTATCACAAAAGAGGTATTATTAAACTTAAACATTTGGATTTTTATTTAAGTGTTTACAAAAATGCTTCCCGTCATTCTATCTACAATATTGTTAAGTAAATTTATATTCCCGGAATAAACGTAAAGGGTCCCAATAGAGTTCTCCTCCTTGAAATGTCAGGTATTCAAGTCAAAGGGGGCGGGAACCTCGCTTCAATCAAAGAGCATCTTCTTTAGAGCTCTGAAACCCTTCGCTTATTGCCTGACTTCTTGTTCGGCACAGATTATCCCTTAGCTTTCCCGCCACCTCATCTGCAGTAGTCTGCAAGGCATAGGTCAAGAGGTCCACTCTCCGTCAGAAACTTGTTAAGGGAGGCCACTGCAGTCACTGACCGCGACAGCAACGGAGCTAGCGGAATCTGCCCTCAACCGGGATTTCAATCAAAAAACCCCCACACGAAATTACTCGCCCTTCCGGTATTCTCCACTTCTATCCAGTCATTTTCCACTGTTTGTTCCCGATTTTGAGACCGGGCAGAGAATGAATGAAATGCATGTCCATGTACAAGAGAATGTTTATTTTTGCGTAAATGAGGAAAGCTGTATAGCTGAAAGCCGCATAATGAGCTTGGCTCGTGCACATGGGTGAAATATTTTATACAACGCGAAAGAAGCAAATAATTTACCTTTGAGCGAGGGGCTAGGAAAATGAACAAACACGCCGTAAATCAAAACCCCAGCAGGATACGCGCCGAAAAATCAACCAATCAGGCATCACATGCCATGGATCCAATTAAAAATAGAAATACTGTCCTCTACTCTGTCCACGACAAACGTGGCTCTCAAACTACACCTGCGCATGAAACATTCGACAATCAACTGCGTGCATAGAAGTGCGAACGCTGCACTTCACTACGAGTATTTAAATCTACAGTATGAAAGGTTCTGTCGCGGATCAAGAAACTGCTTGACGAGAGGGCACACTTAAAACTGCAAATGCCTTTTTAGAGAAAATTTACTTTATCAATTACGTCTTGTAAAATATACAAATATTTAATGAAATCATACTGGCAACAAATTAATACAATGTGAAATTTAAATAATATATTCAATGGTATCGAAGATTTCGTTGTTCAAGGGGAGAGAGAAGGTAAGCGTTCTTCAGGTTTATTCCCGGGTTCTGCTCCAGTACATGTTCTACGTCTAGACTAATGAGACTGACGAAAAGGGTTTCTGTAAAATTTTAAATCATAAATGGTATTGCATTTTTCGCTCCCAAACGCCGCGAAGGTCAGCGTTACGCTTATAACCGTCCTTATCATACATCTCCCCGAACACACACACACACACACACACACACACACACACATACACACATACATACATTACGCTCATACACTATACATACATTAGGCATATACACACACTACAGAAGGCGGATTTTTAGTGAATATATCCCTATATTCTTTTCGCAATCTTTCTCTTAAATCTTATGACAGTTTGTTGCTGACAATCTTTCCTCGCGGGTATTTGCGCATTTTGATTTTTTTACAATAGTATGTTCTTTAAAATATTTTTCACACGTGACTCTTGCTCTCTTACGACATTTCATGCTAGTTTAGCATGGCGTTTTCTGTTGATATTTTCATGTTATAAAGTGTTTTTTCCTTAAGAAATTCATAATAAAAAGAAATTTTGAACATATTACAACCGCCTTCCTAGTCTATTTTCAAGCATAGAAAATCATATTTACAAAGTCCCCATTAAAATATTTGTCCTGTTATGTTTCTTTAAAAACTTAGGTGTAGTTATCTTCAATGATATGATTTCAGTTCTAATGATTCGTATAAATGTCGACCTTATACTTTCTGACTAGCGATTTTATATTAAACATACAATATTTCCTTTAGCAACCCTCGCAACTGTGGCCTTCGGGGATCATGGCCTTGCCAGCGCCGGCACTTTGCGGAAAAGGTGCGAGGCCGCGAAGGCCAACTTCCCCAAAAGCGACAGAATACAGCACGTTTAATTTAAAATCACAAGTCAGAGAGAATAACTTTGTACTCAGAATACCATCCAAGCGTTACCATCTGTTACATCATCGCATTCCTCTTTTTATGATCAACCTATTGCTGGTGAGAAAAAAATATGGTTCCATTTAAAAAATCAAGAATGATCAAATATTTCGAAAACTAAAAATATTTCAAACAATATCTCTACACCATATTCGCCCCTATGATTCCGCATTGTAGGACGAAAACTGCATTTCGATATCGTGAACCGTTAAGAAGTTATGGGAGGGACGTAGTTGGTGAGACTACTGAAATCATACAAATTTCTCATTGTCTTCCTTTTAATATGAACATCAAACATTCCTTTACATTTGAAAACAAACCTAAGTTATCTCCCCTGACAACATATTTTACTCGATTCTAGGACAACATGCGGCTCACACAAAACGCCATTCTACAAAACCATTAAAAACACCTGTTTTCCAACAATTGTTTCAGAAGAGTGTAGAGGGAACCGTATACGAATTGTGCCAATCGATTTGCCTTGGAAAAGAGAATCGAATGAGCTACTGATCATCTCTGCCTGTCTCCCAAAACGTGTTTCAGTTGCTTAAAAAACCAACAATCAAAAAGAAAAACGCGTTAGAGAAATTTCTTAGTATCTTCTAGATGGATCCTAAAGAAACTGATTAGTTCCTCACCACGAGACCAAGACGTATCCAATGACACATTTGTCTCGATTAGTCTCGATTCGATTGGTAGACCAGAAGAAGCCTAACCGTAACAGACTGACGCAGGTTGTTCGGCAACTACTCCTATATATCCTTATATACGAGTGCTACGTAACTAAAAAATATTCACGAAAATTTAAGCTATTTATACAAGTTTGCAAACAAATGTAATATAGGTACTTCAAAAATGATTAGTCGTTATCAAAACAAATATTTGTGAATGTTCTTTGGCTGTGGCCGTAGGCCACATTCCCTGAATTCAGATATTGTAATACAACTCCACGCCCCACTGAACACAGAATTTAAGCAGAGGGAATTACTTTGGCCGGGGAAAATGCCTTTGAGCTGAATGTTTCCAAGATTTACTAGAAAAGGATAAATCATAATATTTTTTGTAAAGATATAACACAATCGAAATAAGCGTATAGAATTCTAACAAATGTTTGCTTCATTTTGTCCGTGGTGTAGATGGTGCTTTAAAATATATCAGCACGTTGTTGCAAGTGCAAGTTGACATCATAGTATACGGGCGGCGAATATTGTGTTGGAATGTAAACAAATTAGGAGCTAAAGAATACTCTGTTGATATTCTGCAGCGAGTGTAACCGGTTAGCAGTGCTTCTCCACTGTTACTAAAACGTACTTTGTGATTTTCAGACTGTCAAATATCCAGCTAGGTTATCTACATTTAAAATGATTATTAAATGTTACTGTAAGATATTGACAGCAGTATTCCGAATCAAGTTACGTTCCCAAGAAGAATTCTCTCGCAGTTTTTTTCCCGAATTCGACATAGAATTTCTGTAACTACTTCTTGCTAGTTTACGATCTCTATCCACTTTTGTAAAGCGTTACCTCGTTGTAGAGTAATAAAATGTTAAAAAAAACTTTCTGTACAAATAAAAGTTTTATTAAAAACCGAGTTTTATCAAAAGGTCTACTTGAATCTGTGGAGTAAAAGTAAACAGATCATTATTTACCCAGCTTTTGTATCTAGTCTCATTGTTATTACTTTTTGTCTGTTATTCGGAAATTCGGGATTCGCAGTTTTAGGTTCAAACCACAGAAGTTTCAGCACAGAAGTTTCATGTCTGTGTTGCCATTCTGGACATCAATTCCAGTGTCCGCACTGCGAAGATTCTTTCAGTGTAGATAAATAAAATTTTGCCGTCACTGCATTATTTCAAGGTAACTGAATATTTGAAATCGAAACACATATCGACAGTGTTTACGAAGAGTGAACAAACGTTTTTTTCTCAATGAAGTTTCTTATAATAACAAAAACACAACAGCAAATACTCCGCATTCTTTTAAATGTTATTTGGGCCAATCCTGTGAAAAACACAAAAAATAAAACTAAATAGAAGAATGTCATATTTTATGCAACATTACATCCACATTTTGGGGGGAACTGTTTCATGAAACATTATATCCATCGGCTTTAGACACATAACGGAATATCAATTTGTTCAATGGTTCGGGAAACGTAGTGAATAATCAAGATAATAAAAATTGGATTGGAAGATGACACTTTAATAAATAAAATAATATTAGATTTGTTTACATTTGCGTGTTTTGAACGAATTTTCCCCATTCCATAAATTCGGTTCGAGAAATTACGAAAAACAAAAACAGTCGGCGATAATTGACAAAATGTTTCGTTGTTTAAACGAAAAAAACGGATAGTACACTATCAACTAACAATCATAAATTTTCCACGACGTGATTTTTCAGATTTTAAATTTTCTTTTGCAATAAACGAAGAGTACAGAAGAATAGTTGAGATGTTTATCAGTCTGCTGTCAGTCAGTAGTCTGCCTCACGAAGCGACACACCTCCCGAACCATCACCTTCCCCACGAGCGCATCGCGCGGGGGCGTTGCCGGCGGCGCCTCGTCGCGCTCCCTCGCTCGCTCGCTCGCTCGCTCGCTCGCTAGCGTCCGCATCGGCGGACTCCGCACGGCCGACTGACTGGGCGCGCCCCCTTCCTGCGAGGCCTGCGCACCCAGCGTGCGCCGCCGCCGCCGCTTCCCGTGTTGGGGCCCCGGGTTCGCCTCGCACGTCCTGCGCACGCCTCGCGCTTCGCGATGAGACAGCAGCCTTTCGATGGAACGGCAGCCACTTCCTGCTCGTCTCTGATGAGCAGGGCGCGGATGCTGATGATCTAAAAATTCTTCAAAAATGACTTCTACAATCACCTAAAAATGACAAGAAAATGTCTTAAGATGTCTAATGAAAAAAGAACTTTAAAATGTCTTAAAATAAGAGGCAAATGATCTATAAAATGTCTAAATAAGAGGCAAATGATTGTTTCTTAAAAACACTCAAACATTTTTGAATGGAAATGTTTATTTATTCGATGAAATTTACCAATTAAATAAATTTATTTATTGAATTAACTAATAAAAAGTCTTTATTTGAGAGGAAGTCTAATTATTAACTCCAATCTTCTTTTCCAAACCGTCAGTTTTAAAAGGTCGAGAAATTTAATCCGCGTGTTTTTCAGTTCGAAAAGTTGTGTCAATGCAATAGTGAATTTTCTCATGAAATGATGAATTAAAACTTTGTTTTAGAGTGTTATTTGCAAATCCACGAAACATTCATTAACAATGACCTCGAAAAGAAAACAAAATGCATAAAAATGGCAAAATATTACCCAATAACTATATTACATTTCTACCACCTACATGTCAGGGTAAACATTCATTTACAAGGTAGTTACGTCTAGAATGCATGACATGTTATTATGACAATCCGAGCTGATCAGAAAGGGCCTTGGATAGAACTGCGAAGGCGGCTACTATATTCACAGAAACGCGTTCATAATGATTCTTTTTCAAAATACTGTATTGTTATCATAGTGACTTAAAGCAACCAAATGCAGAAATTGAAAGTTTTTCCCCGTTTGTTACGGATTTAACCGTCCACCTCTCGCAAAAAACAAATTTATTTGTATTAGTAGACGGTGTGTAAGTAATTTTATTCCAAGAATTTCTTGAGTTATGTTTATAGTATTTCTTGTTTCATTCCGCATCCCCATATGTCAAACAATTTCGAAGATATTCGCAATGACGAACTTAGTTGGTCCACCAGGAAAGTTACCACTAGTAATTTTAATGAGTTTATTGTAAAAGCAATCCATCAAAGGGCCATCTCCGTAACTTCTAAACGGTTCATGATATATAAATGCAATTTTGCTCAACAATGCGGAATTTTGTGGTAAGTAATCCGCTCTAGATATATTGCATGAAATATTTTTAATTTTCGAGAAATTTAATCACCTTTGATTTTTTAAATGGAACCGTATATTTTTCTCACTTGCAATATACATATCATAAATAGGGGAATGCAGTGATGTAACTTATGTTAATGTGTTGATTATATTTTGAGTATAAAATTATACTTTTTCACATGCGATTTTAAATTAAACACTCAATATTTCTTGTAGCAGCCCTTGTTAACTGTCGCTTTTAGCGAAGATCATGTTTTCATAACCCCATCATGACCACATCTCGATCAGGTTTTTCGTCCAGTTTCCCTGATCCATTGAGCAAATGCTGAGATGGCCCCATGTTTTGCTTCTGGACATAAATGTAACTTCATTTTCTGAGCACATCTTCTAGAATTCAGTGGGAAATACAATTATTCAAATTATCGTTTCCATGTTGTCGCGGCAGGAAGTATTATTACGAAGGACAACATGGATAAGAGCCAAAATTTATTGCTTATTTCTCCTTGAAAATAGATTTTATTACATGGATTTTTTTTTCACAATTTAAGTAGTATATGACCTAGTGTAGGATCACAGAATTTTGAAAATGTGCACAAAATTCACTTTTCCCCATAGCACGTCATACGCAGTTTTAACTGTTTTTTGACGTAAAATAAATAAATAAAAATACATAAATAAAAATATGGCCTTCGCGGTCTCTCCACGCAACAGTGTTGGTGCCGCGAATGTAACCTTCCTCGAAGGCGACAGTTGCAAGGGCTGCTAGAAAAAATATTGTCACTTTTATTTAAAATCATTATTGAGTTTCCCAAGTGATCTCAGGAAAAAAAATTAAAATTTGATACTGATATCCATTCTTTGTTAAATTCTACTTCATAATGTGAACAAATTATTAAATTTCTATGTGCTGCAAAATAAGGAAAATTGTATAGCACTTTCTTTTCTTGTAAAAAAAATAACTTGCTTGTTATGAATGTCTATTTGTGAATGTTTTAAATTGTTAAAAGACAATGCCATAAAATATTGTTATACAATTGACTGTATGATAATTGTATATTTTTATTAAACGTAAAATTGTAAAACATGTTTTGATCGCTTATGACCATGTAATTGCAGAGCGATTTAACATAAACTGAATAAAGAAGTCTAATTTTGCACTCATATTAGTATCAAAATATTAACACATAATACATCATTGTGTTCCCCTTTTATCACCTATTATTTGTTGGCAAAAAATTTATATAAATCCATTAAAAAATCGAAGTTGATTAAATTTCTGAAAACTAAAAATACTTTAAACAATATCTCTACAGCAATTCACTTGCTCCATGATTCTGCATTGTTGAGTTAAAACTGAATATCGTTAACCGTTTAGAAGTTATGGCCATGGCCCAAACCTCATGGGACATCCTGTTTGTATTGTTCTTTGAAACAAATTATTTCCATTCAGCTCCCTATTTATTTTGAACGCATTCCATATGCGTCACGTATTGGCCATCTAAAAGTGGAGAAATTCTGCAGTTTTAACCTTCTTAAATTAAGTGACTCCCGTCTGAGACCGAAGAGTAGTGAATGTCTGTATTTGACATTCAACTCGCTGAATGATTTGATCCGGAAAAACTTTGGGCCCAAAGATTCGACAGATTCGAGATTTTATTGATAAAATCCGTGATGTTACTGACACGAAAAACGTGGTGTTTACCTAGATGCTTGTGTGGATGGATGTGTAGATAAATGAGTTCACGCTTGTGTGTGTCACCTTAACCCTTTTTTAAATTTTTTTTTAAAAATTAATTTTCTTCCTGTTTTGCAGTTTTGCCTTTCAGGGGTTTGTGCATTTTTATTTGTAATACATAACGTTTGGGCATTCACGTTTAAGCATACAACCTCTCACTCTTGTATCTTACTACTAGCTAATTTACAGGATTTAATACTTATATTTCTAATGCTTACAACTAAACAATTTGACATACAATATTTTTGCCACTCAGTCGGTCGCTGTACTGGAATTTACTACTTAATCCAAAATTACTGCTGATTCGATTATTTTAGGCATGTTTAATGCGTTCTGATACAACATTGGGTTTCAATGTATATCTGACTACCTTTGGTTTAATTTTATTTTTTCTACGTAGTGTTCTTCATTCTCTTCTTTTCTAACCCTTCCCATTTCTGAAATGAATTACATTTTATTGAATTCTACATTTTACATATTTCTTATATCAGATAAACAAATCAATATTTATGTATATCCACCACATAAGCAAATGTATCAAAAATATTAAAATATAAAGAATTGTAGTGGTATGATTGAATAAGATACAATTATATTGGACAAAAATTACATCTCTTAAAAGGCATTCAAGCTCTAATTTAAAGAGCAAACGCCGTTTTTTTCCGAAAATATTAAATGGATTCTAGTAAAAGCAAATTTTATTATCAATTATTATGGAAATAACAAAGAGAATAAGATTCTTATGTTAAGATACTGCTTTGGAAATACGAAAATACAACGGCCTCTAATTTATTTTTGCCACTTCTTAATTAACTATTACAATCAGTCAAGGAGCCAGATTTTAACTTATTTTCAGATATTAACATTTTATTTGCAATAAATACAAAGCTACAGATATCTCAATAATAACTTATTTGTCCACAGCGATAAAGCGGTGAAGCACAGAAATATGATAGAATTTGGATGAGGAATGGCCAGGCAATAAATCATTTCTCGGTGTTTTAGGAAGTCAGTCTATAAACTTGCTATGAGCGTGTTTTCGTGCTTGTCTTTTGGCTGCCATATAAAGAAAAATAGTTTCTTGATCCAAAATGCTCACAAATAAAATATTTGATCTATATTAGGCGCGGAAATGGAAGGCCAATATTATATATATATATATATATATATATATATATATATATATATATATATTATACATATAATGATAATTGGAATGATTGAACGTTGTCATTGTCAACAATATTATTTATTTTACAAAATGTAAAATATATTTTGTAAAATAAATACTATTGTTGACAATGACAACGCCTTCAATCATTCCAATTATGTAAATGTCAACTACACCTCACCACTGAATCAATATAATGATACATTTACATTGACTTCTGAACATTGTTTCGAAATTATAAAGGGCAACACGTTTAATAAAATAAGTGTTGGGGTTCATGTATTTCAGATAATTAATTCAATTATTTCCAACAGAATAAAATTTAAAAAGATAAAATTGAATCCGATAATTTTTTCAGAACTTGTAGCTTTCAAAGTTATACTACTAAAGCTATGTCATGAAACTCGACAACTATCAGAATAACACGTGGGCTGAGGATCCACTTACATTTTCGTTTTACAACTGGCGACCAATCGTCGGACCAACAAACGATTACTGTCAAGTTCAAACAAATTCTGAGAGTGGTAAATTTATGTCCAACGTGAATTTATTCATTCTGAAGAATGCATCTCACAAGTTCATACGGGACATTCGCATTAATTCTGGAGTTACAGGATTTCAAAATTTATACTTCATAATATTTGCATTTCTTCAAAAGTGGTTCAATATTAATAGAACACAAAAAGTGTTTTAATGAACAAAATAAGATAATCTAACCTTGTAAGATTTGATCAGAGTCAAACAAGTTCATCACCACATTTGAATGCAAAAAGTATGAGACCTATCGTGTTCTGAACGTTTTCAAAAAACGCCTTTCATGAAGACAATGAACACTATTATTTTTTTATTTCACAAGATTTACTTGACTTTGTTTGCGAATTTTAAAGATAAAACAAGAAAGTCTTTGTTGCAGGTGTCTCTAAAACGGCATACAATTTTTAAGTTCGCGCGTTTTAAAAAGTTTCTCTCCGAGTGTTTATGTTTGAAGCAGCGGCAGAACTTTTGATCGCGACCTGTCGCAGCCCCCATTAGCGCAGGACAGGACGGCGTTGAGAGGGAAAGTTGAAGGTTCTGCCAAACTGCCTGATAAAGGAAACGCCCATCGGGGTGGTAATCTTCTTAAACCCGAGAGCCATTACCAACCTAAATACAAAGAATAACACTTCTTGCGAGTTGTGTAGGCAGTCGAAATGTTCTAATTAAGTTTTCTCTGCTGCTGCCTCGGTAATTAACTTTCTGCCTCCGTTCTTACGATGATTTCCTTAACAAAGAGGAGAACAATGTTTTCGACTTCCTACAGATGTCATTCTTCGAATTCATTTATCACCGCTAGACCGTACGTCTTCTTGTTTCCGCGTTAAGAACGGGCCTTGCCGTGGCGTTTACGCCGATCGATTTTAGAACGAAGGCAGAAGATATCCATTGAGAATTGAGACGTGGAATACGACAGGAAAAGGGATAGGAAATTAAGAATTACTCTGAGTTACCGATAAGTGAAGTCAATCATTTTGACCGGGAGCGGTAGCTCAGCGCATCAACTAATGGACCGCTAATGCTTCGCTGACCGGAAGGTCTCGGTTCGAGTCCTGACGGCGGCAGGACTTTCGACACTAGCTTTTCAGCTAGGTCGAATTCAGTCGCTGTCTGGAGGAAAATTCTAGCGGCCGACTGCTCTGATCGGTAGTTTTCTGTGGTTTCTCCGATCAACACCAGGCGAATGCTGGAGCGGAACCCTAACAAACGGGCCACGGGCCGCGCGCAATCTTTCCTTCTTCTTCTTTGTCCTAGAGAGCCCCTTACACACTTTCACTAACATGCACTACACTACCACGTATTCCGGGAGACCAGTCGGGAGCTTAGAGCTTGTTCCGGCTGGGGCGGTGCCACGCTGGTGGGAGAGTCCTGGTTAGGGGGAAACCCCACTAGCCGACGGTAGGTCGGCGCCGGATCTCGCCATCCTGCGGGGGAAGATCACCATCTCCCGAGGGAAAAAATGCAATACACTTACGGCACCAATGACCTAAGCTGTTGACGCGCCCGGAGTCACTAACAACCAACCATCAATCATTTTGTTGGTGAGACAGTTGTAATAAATAGGTAAATAAACGGTGATCGCGACGCGATTGAGAAAATCTTAAGCTTAAATATGTACTTGATACCGGTGAACACCATTTATTTACTTATCAGTATTTTTGTTTAAAAATGATAAATCTAGGCAGAATCTCGAAATTGAACTAGAAATAAAATATAAGAAGAAGTGTTTTAGACAATATTTTGAAACTAAATGGCGTAAGAGTTTATATAAAAATAATACATTATCTCTTACATGCATATTGTATCTCCTCCCCGGACGTGAAAAGAATTGCAGAAGATACGAATACGTGGTTACAGAAATAAAACTTAGCCTTTGGAGACGATAAGGTATCTATTAAAATTAAATGTTTACTTCACACAACTCACACAATTATGTAAGAAGACAACTATTCTCTGCTGGGCGACAATATTAGATTCCTAGTACTAAAATATTCTAAACGTGAATCAAGTTGTTGATCCTTGCAGGGGAATGACGAAACGTCACGTCCTTGGGAGAAGCTGGGGTAAAATCCGGACCCTCGACAGAGTGACATACAAAGAGCATCCTGTAAGACGACAGAAGCAGCTAACGCAATATGCAGAGTCGCGGCTCCCTTCGTGCCAGATGTCTTCACGGCCTTAGAATTTATAGACGCGAGCGAGCGAGCGAGTGAGCGGCTGAGGGATGAACGTAGTTCTCCGCGTGGCCGCTAGGAGCGCCATGTGTTGACCCCGGGCCGCAGTCGCTGCGACGCGACGCGGAGGCAGCAACGTTCAGAACGAGCAGGTGGCCCTTTGAGAAAGGTCGTGCGGTACCGCCAAGCACGAGCCCTGCCGCTCGGCGCGGACAAATCGGGTTGCGACACGCGTCGCCGGACCGCACACGTAATAAAAACCCCCATCTGCCGGCGCGTTGCAGTTTCAATGGCTGCGAGAGCTCACTCGCAGGCAATGGATTGCGAAGACGTTGGGACGCCATTTGCTTTATATTTTTTTTGTCAGGCGATAGTGGAGAGGACGTCTATTCATGAAGTCAACACCTGGCTTTTAGAATAACACGTAGAGAATAAAAGGACAATTTCGACACGACGTTGCCTTGGATGAAACAAGTTTAGGCACGTTGAATCTTGAGGATGCAATCGTGATAGTTATTATGTGCCGTACTACGCAGTTTCTCCTACTTATTGCAAGAAAAGGAAGCACAAGTAAATAGAGTGCGATGCAATTCGCGATATGTAATACAATATAAGATAAAGATAAATTTATTTAAACTGCAATTGGGTGTAACCCGGTGGCAGTTAATTACATAAGTAAGATATTAATTTTCATGCAAATAACATAATAATGTTGATAATAATGCTAAAAAATAATAATAATAATAATAGTAATAATAATAACAGTAATAATAATAATAACAGTAATAATAATAGTAATAATAAAATAATAATAGTAATAATAATATAATAATTAATAATAATAATAAAAAGAAACGTCAATCTAATCAGACTGGTCTTAAACAATGAAGACCGCACTGCACTTGCCTACCTTCACTTCATTTCACTTCACTATTACACTAAAAAAAAAAAAAAAAACACCTTCATTATTTCTCTGCTCTACACTGCACAACACTTCACTTCACTTCACTTCACTTCACTTCACTGTATAACTTAGTATTCCTAGTTAACTACCTCAAACTTAGAAATGCCTAAATTACTTTCCTAAATTGTTGAACGCTTCGAGGAAAGGGTTCAAAGGCGACATCCGTTCTCTGCGGTCTTAAATTTATTTTGTGCCTGTGATCACTCTCTACTGGTGTCCGTAGGAATATTTAGTCGCCGTTTAATTTCTTTCCAAGCTGGATGACCGCTATAAGCTTTATACAAGGCGCTAAGTCTTGCCAATGTTTGCCTGTTTTCGAGTGAATCCCACCTATCCTTTTCTTGTCCCTGAAAGTAAATTTAGCTGCTCTACGCTGAATCCTTTCCAAATTCTTACACTGCATAATTTTGTGCGGATCCCAACAAATTGCTCCATATTCCATTATCGGACGAACAAGCGACAAGTAAGCAATTTCCTTCGCGTTTACTGTACTCTTTTAAGATACGCATTACAAAATGAAGAGATCTCCACGCTTTCCTACAACAAAATCTACGTGATTTTTCCAGCTTAATTTACTATCGAAATGGATACCTAGGTACTTACACGAAGAAACTCTCGGAATAATGTCGTTACTTAAACGGTAATTTGTTACGCTGTAATTGTGACCTCTGCCAAAAGTGATAGATTTGCTTTAGAACTATTTATGGTCATACCATTATTTTCCGCCCAGTAAGATAATGCATCAAGATCCGTTGCAGCATATTTTCATCGTCTTTCGAATTTATAATGCGATATATTATGCAATCGTCTGCAAATAGCCGAACATTTGAACATTAATTGCGCTGGCAAATCATTAACGAACGCTAGAAATAGAAGAGGTCCAATGACACTTCCTTGCGGTATTCCTGACGTAACGCTTGCGCAGGAAGATAACTCTTGCCCAATTCGGACTTTCTGTTTCCTGTCACGCAGAAACTCGCTAATCCACGCCACCACCCTGGGATCGATGCCTGAATTTATTAATTTCTGAACAAGTCGGTCGTGTGGAACAACATCGAACGCTTTGGCAAAATCTATAACTACTGCGTCTACTCTCCCGCCCGCGTCAATTTCATCTGCTAGGTCCTGAAATAGCGTTACTACCTGACTTTCGCATGAATAATTAGTCCTAAATCCGTGTTGGCCATGATAGAGCCTTTTTTGACTTCCCACTCTTGCTTAATGTAACTCGCAACTAGATGCTCCATAAGTTTGCAGACCACTGACGTGAGACTTACCGGCCTATAATTACTTAGTATAGTTTTGTCCCCACTTTTAAAGATTGGTACTACAAAAGCTAATTTCCAATCTTCAGGTACTTTTGAATTGTTCATAGACACGTGAAATATTCTAATTAAGTACGGTAATATTGCTCTCCTCCTAGTTTAATTATGTCCGTAGAAATGCCGTCTGGGCCCCTTGACTTACCATTTTCATAAATTTTACTTTATTACGTAGAACGTTTACTTCAATATTAAATTGATTTGTAACCGAATACCTTTGAATAAGTGGATGGTTCGTATTGCTTTTGAAAACCGAACTGAAATACCTATTAAATGCGTTAGCTTTTGCCGTTCGCCTGTGATGAGTGTGTTTGATGTTCACGAACAACTGGGATATACTTTTGTTTCCTTCTTCTACGGACATATTTGTAAAATCCTGACCAGTTATTTCCCTTTTCGTCTAGAATGTTTTTTAAATACGTCTCCTGAGCAATTTTCTTTTCTCGCTAATTTTTAATTTAAAAAGGCTAATTCTTTCGAACAATTTCTAAAAATATGCATATGCTCGGTACTGCGTTTTCGGTTTTTAAATGCATTTCTCGTTATCCTCTTCATTCGCCTAATTTTGAATTATAATATTCTGGATCCGGATTATTTTTAGAGTTTTGCATGGTACGAACTTTTGCAAAGCTTCGTCTATAATATCTTTAAATGCGTACCATATCTCTTCCATACCTCCTTCTGTTCTCAGAAAGTTGTTGTATTTTTCTAAGAAACTCATGAAGCCCTCTACGTTTGCTTTCTTGAACTGACGCACTTTCGTTCCTGTCGCAATACATTTCCTTGAAATATTTTCGTCTAAATCAAGAAGAACCGCTTTGTGATCACTAATTCCTCAACGACTTCACAAGATATGAAAAGATCTTTCGGCCTAATTAGGTAAACATCCAAAACCGCGTCCTGCCGCGTCGCGCACCGTACTACCTGGGCTAATCCTATCCCAAACTAGTCTGTTAACAAATGTTTGACTTTCGCCTCGCTCACGGCTCCTCCCAGTTTGCGCTAGGAATATTCAAGTCTCCTCCGATAACAATAGGATGACCGTTTTCATTTCCGTTCTTTGTATGATATCTTCCAAAATTTCGTAGCCGTCACCCGGTGGCCTATAGCATGCAATAATTTCTAACACGGTTCCTGAAGTAGTAATTTCTATTCCCATCATTTCAAAATCTGTACTAACCCAATCTAATCTAATATTTATGTCTGCTTTGACGCAAATAAAGACACCGCCACCTCTACTATTTCTATCCCTCCTAAAAATCTTGTAATCAGAATGAAAAATTTCCGAGGATTCGATTTCCTGAGTTAGCCACGACTCAGTCCCTATCACTATGTCGGGATCACAGGCATCAATTAGATTCCAAAACTCTATTTCTTTATTGATTATACTACGACAGTTCACCTGCAACAACCTAATGAATCCCTTCCCCACCTGAAAGTGTACTCGGAATGCGCGGATCCCGAAGCTGCAACCGCGTCGTCTCTGCCGCCGCCGTCGCCTCGGCTCCGCGCCGCCGCCGCCGTCGTCTCCGCCGCCGCCGTCAACTCCGCTGCCGTCGTCGTCATCGCCGCCGCCGCCGTCGTCGTCGTCTCCGCCGTCGTCGTCGTCTCCGCCGCCGCCGTCGTCGCCGCCGCCGCCGCCGCCGCCGTCGTCGTCTCCTCCTCTGCCGCCACTGTCACCGCCTCCACCTCCGCCAGCACCAATGCCTCAGCCTTCCTCGCGCGCAGTCACTTAGCTCGCAAGCATGACTGAATGACCTCGTCATGCAGGCGACCCAACTTCCATGCACCGCGGAAATTTAGATGCAGACCGTCCCGTGCGAGGTCCTCTTGTCCCAGCCAGTGGTTTGGATCTACGAAAAAACCATCGATCTTTCCGCAGGCCCACCGTAACCCTTGATTAATTTGCCATGTCCTGCCGATGTGCACATCTCGGCGTTGCATCACACCTGACAGAACTATTATTATACGACTTTATTATTATACGATATTATTAGACTATTATTATACGATATTATTAGACAGAATATATTATTATAAGTATAAGAATTTATTTTCCAGAATGTTTAAGCATAAACTAAATTATACATGGTAGTGTAGTGTAGCACCTCCCAGGCTTTAAAATTATTAAAAGAATGTTATTTTCATTTGTCAATTTTTTTAGTATTTAGGCTTTCCCAAATCAATATAAGGAGTTTGAGACCCACATCCGCACACCACCTGAAGAGTCTGAAAAAAATCACGCCATTTCGTCACTGTCATTAAAGACGAATTGTTTAGGAGAATATACCAATGTCAATCATAGTTCCTAATTATAAATAATAACTATCTAGATATTGAAGAAAAGAAATCGTGATAAGTGCTGATAATTATTTTTCCTCAGATCTACAAAATTCTAAATAATATTCTACAACATTCTACAACATTCTAATATTTTTTTAAATTTTACGTGAAACATATTTAAATAGCTTAAATATTAAATAGAATGATCGTCAATCTCCTGGAACTATGAAGTAAATAATTCGGGTGTATCCCACCTATGTGCACTTTTTATTACATAACCCGTGCTATTATCGCCTGCGATCCTTTTGCGGCATTACCGCCAGCTATTTTGTATATATAATTTATTTCCGTATTCATCTTCCTCCATATTTGTATTCTTATCTATTTATAATAATAATAATAATAATAATAATAATAAATCATAATGATAAAAAAGATTGGCTTTATTGGAGCCCACATTTTGCGCAAATAATTTTAGAGGGACCGACTGTCTCTAGATCTGCTTTTTAGAAAGCTGGCTGCAACTCGGAGTAGATTTTATTATCAACTCAATTTCGAAGGTGGTGAAGTATACCTCTCGGTAAATCTTATAGTTTATCGCACTTTGTTGATACGTGTGGGTTCCCGTAAGTCCACATCTCTTAAAGTTTGAACACAGTCCGATACTGTGGACAAAAGGGACAATCGTGATTCAAAGTCCCTACCCCTCTGGTTGGGAGGACGACCTCGATCTCATAGGATGGCTAAAGTGCAATTTAATTAAATAATAACGTACATATTTTTTGAGATTTTATAATGCGTATTTTACTTTTTTGCGCGTTGCGTGAATAGACAATTATATACGCTTTGTTGTTTCAATTTACACTTAACAAAAATATATTAAAATGTTTTGTGTTTATTTGTGACAGTCCTTTGTGTTATTTATGCATTACGAATGCGGTTGTTATTCGTAATTGAAAGCCACCAGAAACATAAAATAAGAACAGAAATTTAACAAGTTTATTGAAGGTTGTAATTATGTTTTTATTTGACAATAACACTCGGATTGTATGTTGTAATTTTTGGGAGCTATGTTGAACTGAGTGCAAGTTCAGAGGTTCCAGGTTTTGTTGGAATAAAAAAAAACAACTATCACACTGAAAAGAATACAAGGACAAGAAGTGTTAGCATGCAGCATAAATTACATACTTTTTTGTGACTGGTATCCTGGTCTCTTAAATTATTATTATAATTTTCAAGAGATGTTTATCAAAAGAGCGTTTTTACAGTTTTCACGAGAACAACAGCGAACAACAAGCAATCGAATCGACGCAGAGAAAAAATCATTTTAATAACACTTCTTTTCTCTTTTGAAATGACTGATGTAAGAATTTACAGTTTAGGCGGGTGTACCGAATAACTGAAAATGTCCCCTTGTGATATCCATTTTTCACTGGCTTCAACGTCCAGAATATCTCTTCCCAAGTGCAACGATGTCTAAATTCTCCTTTAACAGAAAGCTGCGAAGGCACTGTATTACTGGCGAATGGACTTTTAGAAAGTGTTCCAATACGCAAGTCATTTCGCGCCGAAAAGTGACCAGTAACTCTCCAGCTTTCCACTCCTCGTATAAAGGATTTCTGGCGAAAATATTATCACCGAACCAGTGAACAGTGGTCGCTCCCCGAAATTAGTTTTTCCCTGCCCGAGAGGACCGCGCGTACAGGCTACCGCGTCCCCGCCCCGCTGCCCGGTCCGTTGCCGGCCGTCCCCCAGAGGGGGAGTTTTTAATCTGCGCACTGCGCTGCTCGACTGTTGAGAGCGCAACGCCCGAGGAGCGATTTATGGGGAAGGAGAGCTGAAATATGACGCGGGCAGGTGATACACAGGGACAGGACAAACGCCCTCCACTTAAAGGCCCATTCATTACGATTCGTTCCGCCACCGTCCCGCGCGCGGCAGCGTTCTGCAGCCACCGCCCCCGACCTACCTCCGCGCACGCGTGCACGTGTGCACGTGCGATGACACGCATCCCCCCTCCCCTCGCTCCCCCGTACTCTAAAATGAAGAGGCACGTGGAAGGCCGGGTCGTCCCGATCCATCACAAGAGCTGAGTTCAAAGGACCCCCCTCCAGTGGGAGGTGTGATGGAAGGTCTCCAACTTCGTGAGGTATAGCCGCTACCGCGTAAGTGTAAAACGAGTATAGTAAATTGTGATTTTGTCAATAATTGGACCGGGAGCGGTAGCTCAGTGCATCAACTGATGTCACTGCAGCGCCTCTGACCGGGAGGTCCTAGATTCCCACACCCCACGGCGGCAGGATTTTCGACACTAGCTTTCCAGCTAGGTTGAAATTCAGTCGCTGTCTGGAGGAATATTCTAGCGGTCGGCTGCTCTGATCGGTAGCTTTCCGTGGTTTCTCCGATCAACACCAGGTGAATGCCGGAGCAGTACCCTAACAAACGGGCCACGGACCGCACGCGATCTTTCCTTCCTCTTCCTTGTCCTATCCTCTCCCCTTACACACACACACTTACACTAACATACACTACACTACCACCTATTCCGGGAGACCGGTCGGGAGCTTTGAGCTTGACCCGGCTGGGGCGGTGCCCTGCTGGTGGGAGAGTCCTGGTTAGGGGGAAACCCTATATATGAAGTCATTTTGAAACCAAGGAGCGTCCAACTAGCGCTCCCTCCGGTGTCTGGTGCCTTCCCAGCGATTGCACCACGCTTTTAGTTGTATTAATATGTTTACTGAACTTACTCTTTGGCACTTTGATTTACCACGGTGAACATACGGCCTTTTGGTGGCGCTTCCAGACAAGTGGCGCTGCTTAACGCTTCGCGGCGACGGAGGAGAATACCCATATTCTGTCTTCGTCTGACTCACTGCAACGTAGTCTTATGAATTTCTCTTGTTATTGCAAGTACACAAGTTCAGTCGATTATTGACGGTATTCAAAGCATTGTTTATGATATTTGGAGAATTTGTTTTCATTTGATATTAGACTTGTTGATTCAAAACCTACATTGGATGAATTCTTTGTGTAAAGGTGGTCGTTCTGGATGTAAGTCCCTTAGTGTCTCGAAAAAACCAGTGTGGCTGCAGCTGGCCAGCCGTTTGCGAACGTTTTTGTGAATGTGTGACGAAGATCTTTTATTATTGCCAAAAATACCAGGGTAGTCAAGTTTTCGAAATAAAATAATTTTATTTATGTGAAACCTGTCGAAGCAATATTGCTTGTTGCAATGTTGCAATGTGCTGGAGTCGAATTTAGCGCCCAGTGGAAATCAAAGCCAGAGCCACGGATGCGGGAGGTGTATATGCGCGGACACGACGCATAAAATTATGTAAGTAATGTGTCAGTCTAGACTTATATTTAATTTCGATTTAATTCATATGAATTGCGTACATTTTTATTACATATTCGTATTTTGAATTTTGGAAATTACATTTACGTCTTTCGATGGATTGATTGATTGTTTTTTTCGTGTTTCCGGACGCGTCAACTGCTCTGGTCATTAGTCCCGTTAGTGTAGTGAACGTTTTTTTCTCTGGAGGTGGCGGTAATCTTTCTCTGCTCGATGGCGAGATCCGGCGCCGACCTACCGTCGGCTAGTGGGGTTTCCCCCTAACCAGGACTCTCCCACCAGCGAGGCACCGCCCCAGCTGGGACAAGCTCTAAGCTCCCGACCGGTCTCCCAGAATATGTGCTAGTGTAGTGCATGTTAGTGTCAGTGTGTGTGTGTGGTAAGGGGAGAGGATAGGACAAGGAATGGGAAGGACAGATTGCACGCGGTCCGTGGCCCGTTTGATAGGGTACTGCTCCGGCATTCGCCTGGTGTTGATCGAAGAAACCGCGGAAAACTACCGATCAGAGCAGCGAGCTGCTAGAATTATCCTCCAGACAGCGACTGAATTCGACCTAGCTGGAAAGCTAGTGTCGAAAATCCTGCCGCCATCAGGACTCGAACCTAGGACCTCCCGGTCAGAGGCGCTGCAGTAGCATCAATTGATGCACTGAGCTACCGCTCCCGGTTCTTTCGATGGAGGTGCAACCTCCTGTCTGTAGGCCGCCGCCTGCCAACCGCCGCTACCAACCGCCACTGACCTAAAGGATGAACATGAAATATTTTAAAGGCGAAGAAGACATACCTAAGTGTAGTTATTGAAAATTGTGGAGTTAACTTAATGTTTCATCATTTTTTCAGTTTGAAAAACCAATATTGTGTAAATAATAACAATAATAATAATAATAATAAATGTTACCATCTATTCTGAATTTGAAAGCCTCGAAATTTAACACTTTCAGTAAATTACCTTATTCAAAACTGTGGTGTATCCCATAGGATCATCGACCCAGACAAATAGTGAAAATTTTTATTTTTCCTTATTAAATAGTTTTATTATATTTTTAATTAACGGAAAAATATAAAATCCATCGCAAATCCGCGGATATATATATATATATATATATATATATATATATATATATATATATATGAGAGAGAGAGAGAGAGAGAGAGAGAGATAGAGAGAGAGAGAGAGAGAGAGAGAGAGAGAGAGAGGGAGAGGGAGTTGAGATTCGTATGGACTGTTAGTATTAGTATTAGCAGCATTTGCAGTAGAAATGCAAGGAAATGGTGTGAGATGTTCTTTGAGTAGACTGCAGAAAGCTATACCTTAGTGCAAGAAAGGAAGTTTTCTTGCAGTGTACTATTGAAATATATCATAACAGAATACATTTAAACAAGCCATTGAAGGGGAGTAGGTACAGCCATTTTAGGTCAAATTTTCGATTTTCCCTTTTTTACGTAATTTCATTCCCTGTGTATTTAGGAGTTTGGTGCTACTTTTTATTTTGCTAAAATCCGACCAGAAATGTGTTTTTTATACATTTCTCTGAATGTCAACACTTGATGGCCACGCCCCCTTTTCACAAAAGCATTTGTCCTGCATCTATTTACGTGTTTGTGTGTGTTGAATTTGTGAAAGCACTCAGATATAGAAAGAAATTTATCTTTTCAAGTGTTGGCTACACTTATTTCCACCATGGAACTCACTTTCCGTAGTTTCTCTCTGGTATTTTGTTTGTTTTCTGTATTGCGCGAATTTGTGAGTTTGACTTGTGAGTAGATCTGCATTGCAAAGTGAAGTATTTATTTGTGAAGTGACGTAAAGTATTTATATAGTGCCGCGAATATGCCGCGAATTAAGAAGTTCGGGTAAGAAAAGTGATAAGAATCAGCACAATATCAAAAGAATGAAAATGTGAAAGACAATATTACCACGCCAACTCCAGTGGTGCAAGTGGAACAAAGCAAGTCAGCTCTGCTGAGAGAAACTGTCCATTCGAAAATGCTTGAACAACGATTTCTCTGAGGAAATGCAAATGAACGACGGCGTTTTGAAAAGTGGATATCAGCTAATTGATTTACATATGCTGTCAATTGCTGTAAACAGCTTTACAAAATGTAAATATTGTGATGGTGAAAATTGTTTAACTGTTGGTGAAGTTGTGAAGAAGAGAAGGATTGGCCTGCAGTCTCGTCATTATCTGTGACAATTGCAAACACAATCTGTGCTTTGATACATCAAAGAAAACTGGCAATGGCTTTGAGGTTAATTTAAGGTTTGTGTATGGTTTACGGTGCATTGGCAAGGGACGAGAAGGAGGCAAAGTGCTGTGCGGGGCAATGAATCTACCTAACCCTGCTACAAAATTTAAGTCAGCTATGACAGCAATATCAACTAGTGTTGAAAAATGTGCTGAAATATCAATGAAGCAAGCAGCATTAGAAGCTGTAGAAGAGAACAATGGCTGTACAGAAATTGCTGTTGCTGTTGATGGAAGCTGGCAAAGAAGAGGTCACAAAAGTTTGAATGGTGTTGTGACAGCAACCTGTGTGGATACTGGAAAAGTGCTTGATGTTGACATTCTGACAAAATATTGCCATGGTTGCAATAAATCTAAAGACACTGAAAAACATGAAAGTAATTGTGTCATTAACTACAGTGGTTCTTCAGGTGGGATGGAGGTGGAAGGTGCTGTAAACATTTTTAATAGGTCTACGGAAAAGAGAGGTGTTCAGTGCACTGAATATTTGGGTGATGGAGACAGTAAAGGGTACAATGCTGTTGTAGAATCAAAACCCTATGGTGACATTAAAATAAATAAACTTGAATGTGTTGGGCATGTGCACAAAAGAATGGGTGCTAGACTACATTAAAATAAACAAACTGCAGGACTATTATGGTAATGCAATTAGAAATAATACTGACAGTTTAGAAGCAATGAGAAAGCCTGATGGTGTACTTGGTTCCATAAAGCTTCAACGGATGAGAATCCATGCATTCCTTGTGTCCGAAAGCTTCCTGGTGTAAATATAATAAAGACCACAAAACTATAAACATCATGGCCTTCCTAGTGATGTAATGGAAGCAATAAAACCAATTTATAGAGATCTTTCCAAACCAGAATTATTAAAAAGGTGTTTGCATGGAAAGACACAAAATGTCAATGAATCCTTTAATAATTTAATTTGGAACAGAATTCCAAAGGGTGTGTTTGTAGGGTTTATGACATTAAAATTGGGAGTGTTGGATGCTGTTATTAATTTTAATGAGGATGCATGGGAAGGCTAAATGTTTTAGAAGATTTAGGTATCAGTGCAGGCTACAACACAGTTACTTCATTTGAAGCGATAGAACAATTAAGAATATATAAGGCTAATAAATCTATTGAAATTAAAGTTAGAGAACTGAGGAAGAAGAAAAGAATATCTAATGATGATGAGGAAGATTCAAAATCATTATATGAACCTGGTGGATACTAAGGTCAGTTAAATTACTACTTCAAACTTTGAGTGTCATTTCCCGATATTTGTAATTTTTATTTTTTAGGTACGCTTACCTCTGAAATGAATACAGATATTCAAATGAAATTTATACCAGTTATAGAAGTGAATTAAGTCTACTGATTGAAGGTGTATTCATTTAAAATAAATCATTGTTTTTGGATCTAGATGCAGATATAGTTGAAAAATTTCTGTATTTTTTTCCACTATGAAAATATTTTTTTTCTTGTAATAAATATGAAAGTAATGGAAATGGCAAATATTTTAATCATACAAAGAGACCCTAATAAGTATGTATTTAAAATTTGAATTGGCTAGGAAAGAGAATGTTGAAGCTAAGCGAACCTGAAATAAGGTAATTTAACATGGGGCTGTATAGGCAGTACCTACTCCCCTGAACTCACTTTGAGCAGGTTATTCCAGTTTCTGATCAACGTCCTGCTTCCACTTGACTTCTTACGCGACCGTATTTCTGGCTACCGCACTCCATCTCTGTCAGAGATTACAAGAACATGTTACAAAAAGACAGGTTCTCTTCTCTTTGTGAAAAAAAGTATAAAAATCTCCGGAAAACGCATAATAAAATAGTTCTTTTTCATTAACTTTATAGGGTCGAGAATGTCTACTTTCGCGTGTATTACAACAAAAAGAAATAATACAAGAACGACATTTTCAGCGAAAACTCCAATCTTACTTTTATAAACAATGGATTTAAACGCCTTTTTAACCTTTTCAAACCTACGTCCTACATAACCTTTGTTCAATATTTCGAAAATTATTTTGTATTTATAAGTTAATATTCACTAAATAATGAGTTGACCCAATGCAACGGAAGGTCAATCAATTTCAATCAGTTTTCTGTTTTCTAAATGTTTGATATAAAACTCTAGTTGGTGATGTTATTTGAATTGACTTTGTGTCTGAATGATATTGTATTTGTGTACTGAACTTTAATGAAAAATAATAAAAATATATAACATTTTATATTAAAAGAATTTCCGGGCCAGATTGGAATTTCATTAACATTCAAAGGCGGTCACCTTCATTTAATCAATAGCTATTCTACTTACGTTATCAGATGATTTTATTAAGACAAACGAAGTGTGAAATTTCATCCTACATTTAAAGTTACGTCTTCTGAGAATTCATTGAAAGCGTTGAAATTCTTAGCATTTCAACATTCCTCCCTTCTCATGTTTTACAAACTTGTTAAAACATTTTAAATTTTTAATTGTCAAATGATCTATTTAATATCCTCGTATCATTCCTTAAATTCGTCTTCATAAAATTACGAAGGAGTAAATTTATTTTAGACTTTCGATATTTACCGGTCAAATTTAATTACTCATATTTATTTTCAAATAATTGTTTTTACTTGATGGTTACTACTCCTGAATGTTGGAAAGAAAGTAAGCAATGCTTTTCGCCCGATGGACTAACTGGCAATGATGTTTTTAACCAAACCACAGAAAGTATATTGGCGGGAACTCTATTTTTTGTGTGCTGTTTTATTCAATATGTATATAAAAATGGCTCTCATTAATCGAATATTTCAAAGGAGTCTTCCCCATGAAAATATACTATTCTTTTATTTCAAGGAACAATTAAAAAACAATTTCAAATATCATTGGAAAGGGAGTGGGAAGTGACATTGCCATATCCTCTCTCTGAAACACTTTCCGAATATGAGAGATCGTAAGTAATGCATACTATCTCTGGTGAAGTAGCTATTTTGTTTTCTTGAATCAAAAACGTAAATTTATTCCGATAAAATGCGATGTATTCCATTTTATTAAGTAATTTATATTATGTACTACATATTTTGGTTACTAGATAAACATAATATTCATAAAATAATCCTTTCGTGTCCCACTAGTACAATAAATAAACTAACTAATAACTTTATTACCCAATGAAATGATGTGTTCGTATTAAAACACATGGTCGTCCAATCGCCTGCTAGTTCTTTGGGATTACATTGGATGTTGTTCCTGTTCGCTTTCAATCATTCATTTCGATTGGACTCTCGAAAGGAGTGCAAGTGGCACAGTGAGCGCTTGCTCGAGGCAGAGCTGTGCTGCAGAACACAATCGTCATAAACGTGTTATCTATGAGCACTACCTGCCAACAGAGCTCCAACATGAGCAGTCGAAGGCGCTTCGGAGAACGCACGTCAAGAGCGCATGCGCCAGGCGGAATCCAACCCCGCCTCTCCCTAACAAGACGTACGTGCCCGCCCGGAGGCGCGGGGCGCAACCTGATCCGCGCGTGGTCGGGGGGCCGGGGGGGGGGGGGGGGCGGCGGTGGTCGCGTCGGTGGCGGTGGCGGTGGCGGTGGCGGTGGCGGTGGCGGTGGCGGTGGCGGTGGCGGTGGCGGTGGCGGTGGCGTGGCGTGGCGGTGGCGGTGGCGGTGGCGGTGGCGGTGGCGGTGGCGGTGGCGGTGGCGGTGGCGGTGGCGGTGGCGGTGGCGGTGGCAGTGGCGGTGGCGGTGGCGGTGGCGGTGGCGGTGGCGGTGGCGGTGGCGGTGGCGGTGGCGGTGGCGGTGGCGGTGGCGGTGCGCGGTGGGGGTGGCGGTGGCGGGCGTGGCGGTGGCGGTGGCGGTGGCGGTGGCGGTGGCGGTGGCGGTGGCGGTGGCGGTGGCGGTGGCGGTGGCGGTGGCGGTGGCGGTGGCGGTGGCGGTGGCGGTGGCGGTGGGGTGGCGGTGGCGGTGGCGGTGGCGGTGGCGTGGCGGTGGCGGTGGCGGTGGCGGTGGCGGTGGCGGTGGCGGTGGCGGTGGCGGTGGCGGTGGCGGTGGCGGTGGCGGTGGCGGTGGCGGGGTGGCGGGGTGGCGGTGGCGGTGGCGGTGGCGGTGGCGGTGGCGGTGGCGGTGGCGGTGGCGCGGTGGCGGGGGCGGTGGCGGTGGCGTGGCGGTGGCGGCGGCGGTGGCGGTGGCGGTGGCGTGGCGGTGGCGGTGGCGGTGGCGGTGGTGGCGGTGGCGGTGGCGGTGGCGGGCGGTGGCGGTGGCGGTGGCGGTGGCGGTGGGCGGTGGCTGGCGTGGCGGTGGCGGTGGCGGTGGCGGTGGCGGTGGCGGCGGCGGCGGCGGCGGCGGCGATGGCGGCGGCGGCGGCGGCGATGGCGGCGGCGGCGGTGGCGTGGGTGACCGCGGCGATGATGATGACGAGAACGGAGGGAGCGGTTGTGGAGGACTAGCCCGGAGGGGAAACGTTGGCTGAAACAACGTTGGAGCAGTGCGCGGGATAATGCTGGGATGGGATAATAAGGGCGTGTGGCTAGCAGTGGAGAGGAGGAAGGGAGCAGGTGATGCAGAAGAACCGCTGGTAGCAAGGTCGAACGGCGTGGACCGATTCCGACTATCAAGCGCCTCATTTACATTGGATGTTTCTCTTATATGTTATCGCAACCGTATACTCTGTATTCTCTCATTAACCGGTCAGCAGAGAGAAGACAGTCAACGTTACGGATTAGGGAACAGGAACTTTTCAAGAAAGAAAATAGAAAAAAAAAGAAAAAGAAAAGAAAAAAAGAATTATTAGTTAATTGGTAGTATAAGAGCAGTTTCTTAAATTTAAATTTTGAAGACACACTGCCAACACTGCTTAACGTCCGTAAATTATCCTCGCTCATTTGATTTTTATCGAGCTTTTTGAACGATCATTAACCAAATACTAAGGTATGAAAATGAAATACTTAATTTAAAAAAATAACCAAGACGTTCGTTTCATGTTTATTGTTGTTCTTGTAGCAACGCTTTAAAACAATTGTATCAAAGTAAACTGCCATTGTCAAAATCTTCGTCTACAATAGATATCTTGAAAGCAGTGAATATTTTATTTTCATTTTCCTTGTACTTTTTCTTTCGACAGACTTCGAAAGTTACTCTTTCCCCGATTAACGTGGTACTAAATCACGCGATACTAAATGAAAACTGAAATTTACTTTCATTTATATCCCATATTTCGGAAAAATGTTTCTTTTATCCTGCTGCCAATAGAGAGTTTGTCCCTTGGCCCTATCGATCTTCTGCGCATGCGCAGTTTAAGTTTCGCATCACTTTTGAGCATCTGCGTATGAGCACAAGATCGACAGTCGGACCGCTCAGACGGGCTCATATCCTCTAGTTTGTGCACCCTCGAACAAAGCACTATCGATCCTCTGTTATGCGTAGTTCAATTTGCACTTTAGTGCACTGCGCATGGCGAAGATGTAGTGTTATCTGGCGTGCACAAACTCTCTAATGTCACTCTCACTACTGTCTCTCTCTTTCCGTCTCTGTATGTCTTTCTCTCTCCTCGTAGTTCTCCTCTTTCGCTATCGACGCTTTGGACGTCCGTCGCAGGCGTTGCCTTCACCACCCCATCGCGACCACGTTTCCGCCGCCCCCGTCATTTCCGGCCCTGCGTCCACCTCGGCGGCCCGCGCCGCGCCCGCAGCTGACGGCCACAGGGCGGAAGTGGAGGCGGCAGCGGAGGGGTCGGAGGCGGTGACGGTGGAGATGGTGGTGACAGTGGATTGATTGATTGATTTTTTCGTGTTTCCGGGCGTGTCAACTGCTTTGGTCATTAGTCCCGTTAGTGTAGTGCCTGTTTTTTTCGCGGGAGATGGTGATCTTCTCCCGCTGGATGGCGAGATCCGGCGCCGATCTACCGTCGGCTAGTGGGGTTTCCCCCTAACCAGGACTCTCCCACCAGCGGGGCCTTAACCCCAGTCGGGACAAGCTCTAAGCTCCCGACCGGTCTCCCGGAATATGTGGTAGTGTAGTGCATGTTAGTGAAAGTGAGTGTGTAAAGGGAGATGTTAGAACAAGGAATGAGAAGGACAGTTCGCGCGCGGTCCGTGGCCCGTTTCGTAGGGTACTGCTGCGGCATTCGCCTGGTGTTGATCAGAGAAACCACGGAAAACTACCGATGAGAGCAGCCGGCCGCTAGAATTCTCCTCGAGACAGCGACTCAATTCGACCTAGCTGGAAAGCTAGTGTCGAAAATCCTGCCGCCGTGACAGCGGTGGAGATGGCGGTGGCGGAGAGGACGGAGGAGGAGGACGAGGCTGAGTAGGTGGTGGTGAGATGGAGATGGAGTTCGAGGAGGTTGAGGTGATGGTAGAGTGTAGGAGGGGGAGTGGTGAGATGGAGAAGGTGATGGCGGCGGGGCGGAGGCGATGGCGGTGAATTAGAGTGGATTGGCGGTGGGGTGAGGTGGAGAGGAGGTTGAGGTAAGGTGAGAATGGAGGTTGGGTGACGGCGGCGGCGGTGTCGGGCGTGTAATCGCCTTCGCTGAGGAGTGGCGGGGCGTGCGCAGCATGAGCAGCGACGGGCCGCCAGGACAGCGCTGGCAGAGCACAGTGGTTCGAACCTCACTCTACATCATTAATAAACTCTAGCACCCGGCGTTGCCCGGGATTTCTTCATATTCAATCCTTGCGAATGAGGGAAAAGATCAATTTTATATAAACCACGGTGGTTTACGTCATTGCTTCAAGTTTTAATAAAATACTATAATTTTCTTTCGTTTTATTTTACAACACGTTGCTATGAGATGAAATTTTTGTTATCTTATGCACCGCTACTGGCCTCTAGCGAATAAATTAGGTACCAGTTTTGCTGCAGCACTACTGGGCTGTGGCGGAATATGTTAGGAACCACGTGCTCTAAGCCAGAGGAGAAAAATGGTCGCAGTGCATCTACAAACATATTATTTAAATTATTTATTTTCGCATTTGTGTTAGTTAATCTTTACCATACTTTGCTGGGCACTGCGAAATCCTGAAGAAGAACTTGTAAAAATTTCATATTTATTCATTAGCATATTTTGTGGTATCGATGTCGGTTACACGTCGTTGAATTCACTATTATTAGTACAGATTTTCAACATCTATTTGCCAATTCTAAATTCATTATGTACTAACGAGAATAATTATTGTAGAAATTAGTGTAAAGTAAACTTTCATCGCTCCAAATGATGTGAAAGTAATTGATTGGTGTTTCCGGATGCGTCAACAGCTATGGTCATTAAGGGTGTGGGTGTGGTGCATGTGGGGAATTTCCCACTCCGCGTATCTCCGCAAGCGTTCACGCCTCGTCAAACAACCTTTAAGCTCTCCACTGGTCCTTCGACAAGCGAGGATGTAATTGGCATGTAATGTGTGTAAATGTAATGTGGATGTAATAAGCATGTGATTTATTTATTTATTTATTTATTTATTTTACGTCAAAAAAGCAGTTAAAAACTGCGTATGACGTGCTATGGGGAAAAGTGAATTGTGTGCACATTTTCAAAATTCTGTGATCCCTACACTAGTCATATACTACTTAAATTTTGAATTTTGAAAGGAGAAAAACTCCCATGTAGTAAAATCTATTTTCAAGGATAAATAAGCAATAAATTTTGAATTTTGAAAGGAAATTTTGATTGGAAATGTGTGTAAGAGTAAGAGCAGAGGATAGGACAAAGAAGAGAAAGGAAACATTGCGCGCGGTTCGTGGCCTGTTTCTCAGTATTTGTGCTAATATTCTCCAGAGAAACCTTGAAAACCATCGTGCAGCACTGACGGCAGCTAGAATTCCTGCCTAGACAACGTAGTGGTTGAATTCGACCCACATCCGCCACCCTTGTGTCTCAAACTCTAGTCCCTCCAGGTCACAAACGTTGCAGTGGCAACAGTTGTTACCCTGGGAGAATTTATCGGACGAGTAATGAGGTCAGTAGTTTTCAAGAACACTTTTTTTTTAAAAATTATAACTTATATTTCTCTTTACAAATCCTGTGATCTAATAAATTTGTACATTGAAACCCCCAACAGTATTCAACTGCACTTAACTGTTAAGACGATTAAAGCACTCCAGCTTTATTTCTTTTACAATATTTTAAAAATTAAGGTCGCATCAACATCTAGGTCATTACGACCACTATTGGAGTTGACGATATGGTAACTGTGAAGATGAAACGATACGGTAATGATAAGGAGTGATAGAACGCACACAAATACAACCATGCCCGACGCTGAACTCGAATCTCCGAACCTTCGGTCCGAGATCGCTTTGACTACTGCCTTAGCGACCGGCCACCGGATCGGCACTTTTTGTTTCATTCTGAACCACTGTGAGCCACCGGTGGCGGCGCTGTCGGCGGCGGAGGGGCGGCAACAGAAGCGAAAGGTGCGCGAGGGCGAGGGCGAGGGGGAGGGAGAGGGCGAGGCAGAGAGGGTTGTGCAAGAGTCAGCACGTGCGCTTGTAGCAACAGGGGAGGGTTCTGAACGGGCCCTGCTCCACCACTCTAGGCAGGCGATGCATCTGCCAGGGGGGTCTCATCCCCCCTCCAACATCTCATTACAAATGAAATGATACTTCCATTGAGGGGATTGCCAACCAACTGAATTTCTCTGCACTCTTCTTCATGTATTTAGGAAATATGAGGAGGTAGCATTCTGGAAACTTGTGTGTTGGCTTGTTGTGTACGAGAAGATCTATTATTCCCGAACTACTATTCCCGAGTTGTTCATCTCATCTTTGGTTCATCATTTTTCATCGAAGAGGTGTATTCAGACAACTTGAGTAGCGAAATTAGTGCAAATTACATAATGATTTTACTCGATTTTTTTCTTTATTCTTGATGCGTAATCAAATTTTGGAAACAAATCATATAATTAGATACATTGAATGCGGAATATTATAATGTTTGCAGAATTGAAGAAATGTTCCTGGCGTGAATGAGGAGAGTGTCATAAAATGTTTGGGAACGCTGTGCTTATTTAGGGTAAATATGCCAGTTCAAATTAAGCGGAATGCAGGATATCCGAAAAGCAAGGTTAAAAGATTTTTAACAAATATATAATTGCAAATTTTAAATGAAAATGCACGGAAAATATTGCAGGTATTGCACCATTTTTTAACATAATCACAGTTTTCTTCAATATATCTTGTTAATCGCGGGATGACGTTTATCATTTCTTCGCCACAGTAGTGCGGGCATCTCCTTAAGCCACTTTTCCACTTTGATTTTCACTTGGCAAGGATCACAAAATTGTGTTTTCACTCTTAGATGTTCATTTAGAAAACAGTTGAGAGTCGATAAGTGCAAGATCGAGATTGTGAGAGGGATGGTTTTAAACATTCTAACCAAACAAATCTTGCGTTGCCCGAATGAAGTGCAGACAAACTTTCCCATGGAGACAGACTCCCTTCGGCATCATTTTACAACGTTTGTTTTGAATGTGTGTACTGTTATATGCACACACTTAACTAAAACACATATCTATCCACACATACCTAAAATTGAATTTTCCTACACAATTTGTCATATTTTGCCGTGAAAAAGTCTTCAAAAACTGAAACAGTTGATCTCGGCGACTCTTGATTATAACAACGCGTGTAATAAAGCGTACTTCGCACTTGACCGGAAAGGGAATGAGAATGCTCATCTTCAACCGTCACCCACACCAGAGCATGGACGCTATTGAAGTCCCTTATCACATGTTTATTTATTTATTTATTTTACGTCAAAAAACAGTTGAAATTGCGTATGACGTGATGTGGGGGGAAGTGAATTCTGTGCATATTTTCAATTTTCTGTGATCCCTACACTGAGTCAACAATACATAAATTTTGAAAATTAAAAAAAGGTAAAGACCGTAAAGAGACAATGACCGAAATGACCAATGAGACAAAGAGGGAAATGAAACCAATTTAAAAAGGCCAAACACACGAAATGAGCAAGAATGTCAAAAACAAAGAACGAAACGAGACAAAGGCTGATAGGAGACAAAAGCAGATGTGAGACAAAGACCGAATACAAACAAAGACCGAAATGAGACAAAGACCGATATGAGATAAAGACCGAAATGAGATAGAGGCCAAAATCAGAAAAATACCGTAATGAAACAAAGACCGAAATGAGACAAGACCGAAATAGAAAAATACCGAAATGAACAAAGACCGAAATGAGACAAGACCGAAATGAGCAAAGACCGAAATGAGAAAAGACCGAAATGAACAAAGACCGAAATGAAAAAGACCGAAAGAGACAAAGACCCAAATGAGACAAAGAAGGAAAAAGATACGGACAGAAAAGAGACACAGAATGAAATAAGACAAAGACCGAAATGACACAAAGGCCGAAATGTGACAAAGATAGAAATGAGACAAAGACCGAAGCCAGACAATGACCGAAATAAGACAAAGACCGATAAGAGCCAAATGCCGATATGAGACAAATACCGAAAAAAATGAGACTAAGACCGAAAAGAGATGAAGACCGATATGAGACAAATAAAATTGAAACAAAGACCGAAATGAGACAAAGACCGAAATGAGTCAAAGACCGAATTGAGACAACGGCTACAATGAGACAAAGACTGAATTGAGACGAAGACCGAAATGAGACAAAGACCAAAAAGACTGAGACATAGACCAAAATGAGACAAAGACCAAAAAGAGACAAAGACCGAAATGCGACAAAGACCGAAATGAGGCAAAGTGCGAATTGAGACAGAGACCGAAATGGAGACAAAGACCGAAATGAGACAAAGACCGAAATGAGACAAAGACCGAAATGAGACAAAGACCGAAATGAGACAAAGCAGAATATAGACAAAGACCCAAATGAGACAAAGACTGAAATGAGGCAGAGTCCGAAATGAGACAAAGTCCGAAATAAGATTGAGTCCGAAATGAGGCTGAGTCCTTAATGAGACTGTCCGAAATGAGACTGATTCCGAAATGAGATCGAGTCCGAAATGAGATCGAGTCCGAAATGAGACATAGTCCGAAACGAGACAGAGTGCGAAATGAGATAAAGACCGAAATGAGACAAAGTCCAAATGAGACAACGTCCGAAATGAAACAAGTTCGAAATGAGGCATAGTCCGAAACGAGACAAAGTCCGAAATGAGACAAAGTCCTATATGAGACAGTCCGAAATGAGACGACGTCCGAAATGTCTCAAATCTTAAATAATGGTTGCCGAGAGAGGATATACTATTACACACATCTTTACTTGAATCTAGGGAGGCGGCGTCTTTTGTCAAAATAGGAAACAAATTATGAAACTCAACAAAAAGATTACTAATTCCTATCCTTTAACCAACAAAACCTTTGTGCAACTGAACTGTGGTTGCTGATTGAGGATACACTTACTCACGCATATCTCTAGTGAAAACACGTTGGCCCGAGGGTGGGAGGTGTCGGGGCCATTTGTCGCGGAGATGTCGGCGTAATTCGCGGAGCGCGAGGGCGGGGGGGGGGGGCGGCGCGGGGGCGCGAAAAAGGGGGGGCGATGACAACTACAGAGCGAGGGGCGTAAGTGGACACGCGGTCGAAGGGGTGGCGATGGGGGGGCGGGCAGACATCGGGAGCAGCACCGGGTGCAAAGGTTGTGATGAACGGCATGCGAAGGGCGACGGGGGCTGCGATGGCGTTTCGCAAACGGTGCCCTAAGAACTTACAATTAAACTGCTCAAAAAGGACCTCAACTTGCTCGAATTGGCGATGTTTCACAACGTAGCGTTAGACAAGAATATATGTGCAAAATTATACGAGTATTTTATTTTTCCTAATAGAAAGTGTAGAAAATATTAGATATTTTGGGACACTTCAGCCTTTTTTCTGTTCAGTTTTAAACGTAAAGGCTCATATGTGACTCACACTAATATGGGTTTTACAACTAAAGTGTGTTTTCTGATTGTATTTATCCATCACGATTACTAGCAATTGTTGGTTTGTCAGATTTTGTAGATGAATAAATACTGTCTGCATAATGCGTACCGACGTTTAAACATTGTAAATTCGAAGAAAATGAATGTAATCAAAATTAATGAACTAGAATTGACAAATGTCTTAACATCCTAAGATAGTAGATGAATTAATGAATTTTTGAGTTCTACGTGGGGAAATGTCTGATTTACTGAACATCTTGAAGTATTTAAAAACAAACTCATAATTTCAGTGTTGTTTCTTTACTGTGCACTAAAAGCTAGTTCCTTTTCTTTCCAAACTTCTCTATTCTCTTAAAATAATCGATATACTTTAATACTGGTATTGTTCTTTTGCTTTCATCAAATCTCTGAAAATACTGAATATGAATTTTTTATGACACAAGCCTATCTATATGAAACGCTGCAGTACTGAAAATGAAGAAAAATTGCAAAACTATTTAATTACAGTTCTCATGTCTTCCATTAGACTTGCTTGAAAACAAGCCATACGATTATTGAACATAATATCAAGGTGTTATTTTAAAAAACGATGTGATAAATAAAAATACGCATATCATTGGTTAACATATCACATGATTCGTAGTATTTTAGGAGTCTCTCAGCTTGCCAGCTGCGTTCTGGATCCCTGTCATTTGCTGGAAAGTTAGATGGATTTATTGCTTTTTCCAGGGATGTCACGTTTTATGGCCCCAATCCCGTTAGAAAAGTACATGTTATATCCCTGGTAATGGCGGTGGTCCTCCCTGGCTGGAACGTGAAATATCACACCGATCCTGCATCACCGCCGATTTCCACTGTCAGGTATCTCCGCCAGCGGGCACCCATCCTGCTTGGCCTCGCGTCATGTGGTAAGGTAATGCAGTAAAGTGTAAGTGTAAGTGAGGAACCGGGAGCAGTGGCTCAGGGCATCAACTGATGTCACTGTAGCGCCTCTGACCGGGAGGTCCTAGGTTCCCACTCCCCCACGGCGGCAGAGTATTCGATACTAGCTTTTCAGCTAGGTCGATTCAGTCGCTGTCTGGAGGAGAATTCTAGCGACGGGCTGCTCTGATCGGTAGTTTTCCGTGGTTTCTCCGATCAACACAATGCCGGGCAGACCTAAAACGGGCCACGGCCGCGCGCGATTTCCTTCCCTTCCTTGTCCTATCCTCTCCCTTACACAAACACACTAACATGCACTACACTACCCCTATTCCGGGAGACCGGTCGGGAGCTTAGAGCTTGTCCCGGCTGGCGCGGTGCCCCGCTGATGGGGGAGTCCTGGATAGGGGGAAACCCCACTAGCCGACGGTAGGTCGGCGCCGGATCTCGCCATCCAACGGGGGGGAAATCACTGCTATCTCCCGAGAAAAAACATGCACGACACTAACGGGACTAATGACCATAGCAGTTGACGCGCCCGGAAACACGAAAAAATCAATCAATCAATCAATGTAAGTGCGTGATTAAGGAGGCGAGGAGGGACAAGGAAGAGGAAGGAAAGATAATACGCGGTCCGTGGCTCGTTTATTAGGGTACTGCTCCCGCTCCGTGGCTCGTTTATTAGGGTACTGCTCCCCGACATTTATTGATCAGAGCAGTCAGCCGCTAGAATTTTTCTGAATCAAAGAGGAATGGCTCCTATGAGACTTTACCGGCCTCTTGACTTTACCAACTTTGGGATAGGAGTGAAAATAGGATGAATGAAGAAGGATTTCATGCGACCCATGATGCGTTAAGTAGGATGCTGACATTGCAATCACTGAATATCACGAAATCACCTCAATCAGAGTAGTTGACCTTTGAAGGAACCTCTCCATTGACAACTGTGTTTTACACATCAAATAATTTCAGGTACCCGCATGCAATCGAACCTCAAATAAATGACATTCAATTGCTCTACGTTTGTTTGAGGTTTAGAAAACATCAATACCGCTAGTCCTTATTGAATCCTAAGAAAAGCGTATTTTCTAGAGAAAACGTAAATATTATTGTTAACTCGTGAGAACCCGTCAAAATATGACGGTGAGATCTGAGATAAATGTAAAATACTGTGCCCAGACTAATGTTCACAATATGTTGCGTTGTTTGGATCTTCAGGGTATAACAAAGATATTTTGTGATTGGAGTTTCCAAAATTTTGAACATGTATAGCCCATGACCAGGCGGCAATGCAATATCGGCACCAAATGACACAAAAGAAAGAGCACTATTATACAGACGAATATTATTTCTAAAGTTTTTTGATGTATCATCATCTATAAACAACTTTGATATCCTCTGGCATATTGCTTGAAGGTAAACTTATTTTCCCATTTAAGCAACACAGAGTAAACTCGTTTGCAGAATTTCTCTCACATGGGAATTGCAAAGCAGAACAAAACTGACATTTCATAGACAACGACCGAACAGAGAACGAAATGACCTCACTAACACGACTTCTACGCTGACTTTCTCTTTCCCTGCGTCCACTTAATGTGCGTTTGCGTCTTTTGGGACGCGTGGGCTCGATCGACATAACCTCTGCACAACTTCACTTCTTAAGTACAACCGAGCAAAACCCACTGTCCGAATGTTCTCTACAAAATACACCACAAAAGCAAATACATGTCAGCTATCAACGCCACAATGCAATTATTACACTGAAACAAAACCTTGACGAATTGTAAACAAATCTCAACAATCAAAACAAAACATCAAGCAGCGCCACTATGAAGCAGCTTTGGAGGAAAACAATTGACTATTGATAAGCGTACTATTAAAGAATGTTTTAATTAATTAATTTACACTGTAAATGTTGGTGATCAACACTAACAGTATCTGATAACATATCTAGAGATCACGTTCTTCATTTAAAGGAAAAAATACTACAATCGGTTCAGTAGAAGCTCTAAACGAAGCCATGGCACAATACCTTATTTTTTTTAAATATATAGATTGAATTACAAGCAGTGATGAAACTGATATCAAACATCACGGTATTTCTGTTTCACGTGAATATTTTGCCGTAATGGATTACAACATCCAAAACATATAGATGGTTTGCGAGATGATAATACTCAACCGCGTTTATTCCAGAAGTTTCTTCCCGCAGTTGCACGGGCGTCTGGTTTTGGCGTCCATAAACCACAGGCGCACGCCACACACCCTTGAGGCACTTGACTCGCACGCGGTGCGGCGAGGGGGAATGTTCCACTTGCCATTGACCGCCAGCTCATCTCAACGTGCCCCTCCCACGCAGCAATTCGCCTTCGCCACAAGCACGACGCCAGCCCCCCGGTCGTATTCGGGTGCCCTATCGCAGTCCCGCCGCTGCCAGCCACGTCGCTCCGGAACTCTCTAAAACCCGGCGACCTTCGGTAGCTCGCATCTCGCGCCGACAACCGCTGAGTTGGCTCAGAGGCAGCAATATTGCTGTCTCTACAGAGAGTCTGGGTTTGGTTTGGTTTGTTTTTTTCGAGTATCCGGGCGTGTCAACTGCTTTTTGATCATTAGTCCCATTAGTGTAGTGCATGCTTTTTTCTCGGGAGATGGCGGTGATCTTTCCCCGCTGAATGGCGAGATCCGGCGCCGACCTACCGTCGGGTAGTGGGGTTTCCCCCTGACCAGGACTCTCCCACCAGCGGTGCACCGCCACGGCGGGGACAAGCTCTAAGCTCCCGATCGATCTCCCGGAATATGTGGTTGTGTAAGTGTGTGTAAGAGGGAGAGGATAGGACAGGACAAGGAAGAGGAAGGAAAGATCGCGAGCGGTCCGTGGCCCGTTTGGTAGGGTACTGCTCCGGCATTCGCCTGGTATTGATTGGAGAAACCACAGAAAACTACCGATCAGAGCAGCCGGCCGCTAGAATTCTCCTCCAGACAGCGACTGTATTCGACCAAGCTGAAAAGCTAGGGTCGAAAATCCTGCCGCCGTCAGAACTCTAACCTAGAACCTCCCGGTGTGAGGCACTGCAGTGACATCAGTTAATGCACTGAGCTATTGCTCCCGGTCAGAGAGGGGGATCTGAAGATCATAGGGTTCGAGTCCCGACAGAGGAGGATTTTTTTATACTAGTTTCGTCGAATTCTGCCATTATTTGGAGAAAAATCCTAGTGATTGGCTACTCTGATTGTTTTTCATGGTTTCTGCAATAATTATCAGGCAACATCCGGACAAGAACTTCAACAAATGACCCACGGACCGCACGAGATCTTTTCTTCCTCATATTCGTCTCATTCCTCTTCCCTTACACACACACACATACACACACAGACACACCTACGTGCACTACACTACCACGCATGCGAGGAAACCAGAGGGGACCGTAGAGCTGTTCCAGGTGGAGCCCCACTGGAGGAGATACCTGGAGAAGAAACCCCTTAAACAGCCGTGTAGGTTGGCGCCGAACCTCACGCAATATGGGGGCAGGGGCACTGTCTCCTCCCGGAATATACCCTACACTACCGGGACCAATGCCCATAGCGGTCGACGTAACTGAAATCACCAAGCACTTCGTGAAATCTCGACCTCGCCGGCTTCCCACAATTCATGACTTCACAATACGTTTAGAGGCATTTCGTCTTCTTGATATCTTTCTTGTCCTCCTACAAACGCAATAACCCCAAAGGGCTGACAGTGTGCAGCGGGCGTTTGTATACGGCGCGTCCTAAAGATAACCTGGCGGAGCCCCTCGCCACTCCACCCGCAGCCCAACAGGCGCCCGCACTCGAGAGGCGCGCAGCCGGCGCTGCGGCGGGCGGCCACGTGCCGCGGCCCTCCAAGGCGGCGCGGCGCCTTCCGGCGAGGCGGGGCAGCGGGCGTCAGGTGGGCGGGGCGCGCGCGATGGCGGTGGCGGCGGCAGCAGAGGAGGTAAAGGAGTCTGGGGAGGCGAATAACGCGGGACGGGAAGCGGCGGAGAAATTGGAAAGGAAAGGGACAAAGAACGTAGGCGAGAGAGAGAGAGAGAGAGAGAGAGAGAGAGAGTCGGAGAGAGAGACAGAGAAAGAGAGACAGACCAAGAGACAGTCTGTATGTGAGAGAGGAGGGTGTGGGGGGAGAGAGAGAGAGAGAGAGAAGAGAGAGAGAAGAGAGAGAAGAGAGAGAGAAGATAGAGAAGAGAGAAGAGAGAGAAAAGAGGGAGAGAGAAGAGAGAGAAAAGAGGGAGAGAGAAGAGAGAGAAAAGAGAGAGAGAGAAGAGAGAGAAAGAGAGAGAGAGAAGAGAGAGAAGAGAGAAGAGAGAGAAAAGAGGGGGGGAGAAGAGAGAGAAGAGAGAGAGAAGAGAGAGAAAAGAGAGAAAGAGAGAGAAGAGAGAGAAGAGAGAGAAAAGAGAGAAGAGAGAGAGAAGAGAGAGAGAAGAGAGAAGAGAGAGAAAGAGAGAGAAGAGAGAAGAGAGAGAAGAGAGGGAGAGAGAGAGAGTGACTTGGTAGGGGATACCCCGATAGCAGGCAGTAGGGCGGCGCCGGATCACGCCATCCAGCCGGGGAAGATTACCGCCACCTCCCGAGAATATAATACATGCACTACATTTACAGGAGTAATTTGTCTCGGTAGTTGACGCGCCCGGAATCACTAATTATACAGAGGTTTTTACTTGCTGCCTGTGACACTTCATCAGCTGTTTCGGTGCCATCCAATCGAGACCTTACACGTCACTACAGTGACGTCACTATGGTGGCGTTCAACCTTCCGATTGGATGACACCGCAACAACTGATTTACGTCACAGGTAACTTGATAAAATACGCAGTACAGTCGACTCCGGTTATAGTGAACTTCTGGGGACTCACATGTTTGCTTCACTACATCCGAGGTTCACTGTATCTAATGATGTTAAAATTAAATAGAATTTCTCCACAATGATTGATTTTATTAATATAGAGATATAGTAAAATTCATTAACAATTCGAATTAAAAATTTCAATATCTTCATTTACCCTTAAAGAAATCAATTATTTTCAATTGTTTCCCTCGTACATTTTTCATCACAAGATCCTTCTTCACCCAGAGTTCGTGCTGTCTCCATACTTGGTTCTACATTGTCCTCTATTTCTAAGTATCATAATGCAGTCTTAACACCTTTCAATGCTTCTTCCACTGTAGGAACACCGTCCCACTTTCCGAAGCCCCTTTAACTCGTCTAATAACATCCGAGATCCAATTAACTTCCAGGACGTTGCATTTCGTACGTTCACTATAGCCGAGGTTCAGGTTCAGTATAACAGAATCTTCTTATGGTTGTTTGTTAACCGGTAGCGGTAGCTCAGTGCATCAACTGATGTCACTGCAGCGCCTCTGACCGGGAGGTCCTAGGTTCCCACTCCCCACGGCGGCAGAACTTTCGACACTAGCTTTTCAGCTAGGTCGAATTCAGTCGCTGGCTGGAGGAGAATTCTAGCAGCCGGCTGCTCTGATCGGTAGTTTTCCGTGGTTTCTCCGATCAACACCAGGCGAATGCCGGAGCAGTACCCTAACAAACGGGCCACGGACCGCGCGCGATCCTTCCTTCCTCTTCCTTGTCCTATCCTCTCCTCTTACACACACACACACACACACTAACATGCACCACACTATCACATATTCCGGGAGACCGGTCGGGAGCTGGGAGCCACCAAGGTCACCGCCATCTCCTGAGAAAAACATGCACTACACTAACGGGAGTAATGACCGAAGCAGTTGACGCGCCCGGAAACACGAAAAAATCAATCAACCAATCAATTAATTTGTTACGCAAGTGAAACGGAACCAGTGACGTACGTTCACTATGACCGAGAATTCACTATAACCGAGGGTTCACTATATCCGAATTCACTATAACGGAGAGTTCACTATATCCGAGTTCACTATAACGGAGATTCACTATATCCGAGTTCACTATAACCGGAGTCGACTGTATAATCAATAATCAAAAGCCGCTCCCAGCGTTCGGACAAACCGCGCGAAGACGCGCAGCGGGCAATAGCTTGTCGGTGGGCGTGACCGCGGAGGGAGGAGGATGGCCACGTGGGGGGGGGGGCGGCGCGCAGATGGGGCGGCGCGAGCGGAAACGCGATACCTCAGAAGGAGCTGCACGGGGCCCAAGGAGCGAGGGATACGAGCGCGCCGAGTGAAAGGTGGATGGCGGAAAGGGGAGGGGTGCAGTCGACATAATAGCCTGCGCGCTCTGAAAGCTGGGCTGGAGCCTGCGTTGTATGAGTACGGGCCGCTTCTGTCAGGTTGAATGCACGAAATGCAATACTTTGGATGATCGAAATCGCAGATAATACCACTGCAGGCGGTCAGTTTTTCATTAATTAAATCAGAGTAGCGACTATGGTTTCATATGACAATAAACCCTGCGTTTGCTTTATTTAATTTTACTGTATAATTTTTTTCTAAAAGTGTGTATTATTTTGAATTTCCAATTTTTAAATCGATTTATACAATGTTGTAAGGAACAAACATGATATTGAACTATACATTGTATTGAAACCAACAGTAGATAAACCGGCAAAGATGGCTCAGGGTATAAACCAGTGAAGGTGGCTGATGTCACTGCAGTGCCTCTGACTGGGAGGTCCTCTGGTTCGGGTTCCAAAGATTGCTGAATTTTCGACAGTATCTAGATAGCTAGGTCGAATTGAGTCGCTGATATGGAATGGTTAGGCTATGGAATGGAGAGGCTATGCTTCTAACTGTGATGATAACGAAATAAAATTATTTTATTTCGACATTTTTACTACCCTTGTGTACATTGCAATAATGAAAGTTCTGTAAATTTTTCAGGAAAAGTATTCTCTTGTAAGTCAGAGAGATTCTTACTACCTTACCAAATATGCTTTGTCGGGATCGTCAACAACACAACCACAAATAACACTTATACAATAACATTCTCTTTAGAACTTCCCCACACTTATTCACGACCAGTTCACGATGCATCCAATGACTGTCGCTTGCTGGCTCTTTGGGAAAGAACAGATTCATAAAATTATGCCGCGCTGTAAGCGGCTGGCTCGTTGCCGAAGAGTTCATAGCCCGTTGCTGTTCGAAGTCAACCCGATGACACTATGATAAAGCATAAGAACGTGCGTCCGAAGAGTAATTGCAGAGAAAGAGCTTAAGAGCGTAAATGATGCATGCCGTTTGAAAGAGCACCATACGCCGGGGAGAGCGTACATCGGCGTTGTTTTATTTCAAAATGATTTCATATAGAGTCGTCGTATATCTTACATCGATATTGCTGCAATATCCTAAATATAGAATGGGGTTAAATGGAACATGTATATTCCTAACTTATTATAAGCATTTTTTCGATTATCTGGAGGCTGTGCAGGGGCTTATGCTGGGGGCTGTGTGTTTGTCTTAATACGGTCAAAAGCAAACTTCACTTGATAGCAATGCAAAATAATACATAGTACAGTAGCTCAGTGCATCAACTGATGTCACTGCAGCGCCTCTGACCGGAAGGTCCTAGTTCGAGTCTGACGGCGGCAGGATTTTCGACACTAGCTTTTCAGCTAGGTCGAATTCAGTTGCTGCCTGGGGAGAATTCTAGCACCGCCTCTGATCGGTAGTTTTCCGTAGTTTCTCCGATCAACACCAGGCGAATGCCAGAGCAGTACCCTACCAAACGGGCCACGAACCGCGCGCGATCTGTCCTTCCTCTTCCTTGTCCTATCCTCTCCTCTTACACACACACACTTACACTAACATGCATTACACTACCACATATTCCGGGAGACCGGTCGGGAGCTTAGAGCTTGTCCCGGCTGAGGTAGGGCCCCGCTGGTGGGAGAGTCCTCGTTAGGGCGAAACCCCATTAGCCGAGAGTAGGTCGGCGCCGGATCTCGCCATCCAGCGGGGGAAGATCACCGCCATCTCCCGAGAAAAAAATGCACAACACTAACGGGTTGACGCGCCCGGAAACACGAAAAAATCAATCAATCAATCAGTACATAGTACACGGCTAACTACAAATTTCAGACAAGATGTAAGCTGTTTAAAAGTGTTATAAAAACACACATTGACCAACACATCCATCTATAAACCATTGTTCTATGTGGGTATACATATAAACACCTACAAACCATCAACATTGGTATCACAGCACACTCGAAAGCATTTCTTATCGATTTGATCTTTAAAAAGATCTTAATCGGGCCTTCGATTGGTGGCGTCGCGCGGAGGTTTAATGCCCAAGACAAAAAGGACAATCAAACATCTCGACCTTTACCAAAACGTGTCGGCCAACCTGGCAGCGCCCGTCCAGCGATCGCAGCGCCCTCCGCGCCTCGTGGCGGAAGGAAGCGGCTCCGATCCATCAGCGGTCTTATCTAGGCGCGCAGGCGCCTTGGGCGGGGAGCGCGGGCGGCGGGTTCGATCCTCGGCGGGCGGGCGCTCTGGCGGACGGGCGATTGTCCCAGGACGACAGTGGACTCATCGATCGCGCCGTGACGTGGACACGAGCGGGCACTCAGCGCGCCTCCGGTGCCCGCCCGCCCGCCCCTGCAGCACGCGCACCGGCGGATTTGATGTCACTGCAGGGCCTGTGGCCGGCAGGACCTGGGCTTCGAGGCCAGACTGTGGCAAGATCATAGACACTAACTACTCGCGCAACTTTTCTTGAACGATGGATTGAGGAAATGCGGGCGGAGTGGGGGTATTAATTACAAAGGTGGCCACAAGAGTATTTACAGGAACGCCAACCTTTGAAAAATCAAAGTCAACCTGCTACGTGTGCGGCCAGGTCATCGCTCTGGGTAGACAACAGCAGGGACACTAGATAGGAGTTTTAGGTGCCTCCCTTGGAGGACCTGGACCTGCCTCAGTCATTTCTTTAGATGTTGATAATAAACCTGAACAGAAGTTCTTTACTATGAAAGCATCTAGCTTTGACTAGCTTCTGTTTCGCGCCAACGAAATTTTAGTGCTTGGAATATTGTCATCAGTGCTCTCTGCAAGCTTTTGCCTTCATTGCTCTAGGGAGGGGGAAGCAAGGTCATCGTTCAAGAAAAGTTGCGCGAGTAGTACCTAGGAATCAGAAACCAACAGCTGACTGGAGAAGAATTCTACCGACCGGCTGCTCTGATCGGTAGTTTTCTGTTGTTTCTCCAATCAACACCAGGCGAATTCTGGAGTAGTACCCTAACAAACGGGTCACCGACCGCGCGCAAACTTTATCATTCGCAAATATCTCTACCTATTACAAATACTTTTTTGTAATTTGTTTCTTTAATTATGTGTTTTTATCCCAACGAAGAGCACAGTCTTTTCTTTAACACAAGCAAAACATAGCCGTTGATGAAACCTGATTCCTGCAAATGACTTTATATAGTTTTCTTTCTCATGGGAACATTTCTGTACAAGATTTTGAAAGTAGTACTTTTATTTTATATTTTCCTAAATTTTAATCCCTTCCGCAACGATGGGCGCGGGCTGTTTCACAGTCGGTGTCGCATTTGACAAGCAGTACCGCGTTTGTTTTATTCGAGGGGCACGTGTTTGCATTGTTGCTAACAATATAAGATACTATTTTAGCAGTCAGTTACTGTTCAGTCATGGCTAGGCGCGGTTGTGAGAACAGTACTGTAGTTTTTGTTGTATTTGTGGCGAATTTGCGAGTGAAAACAGCAACGGAACATTACAGACTTAGTTATAGAGGGATTTTCCTAAGGATGAGCCAGTGACAGCTAGTGCTGGCAACATAATTGAAGGTTCTGTGGTCGTAGTGCCCTGAGCACATTAGACTCCCTTCTCGCATTCGTTCGTATGCAGTTGGCTAACTTGTAAATGGCTTCGACAGTTCCTTTTGTCGAGTCATTTTCTGACAAAAATATAGTGCACTGCCAGAAATAATTGATATTAGGAAGTGCAGTGTATGTGTTCTTCTGTAAAAATTATTTTTCTTTATATATTACATTGAATTTACTTTTTATGTGATAAATATTAAGTTTATTTCAAAAAAACGAGACTTGAATGCAAGATGCATACCGGTGCACGTGTTTCCGGCTTAAAATCATTTTTCTTTCTATTTACATTCTGAAGTTTTCTTTTACTGATTGTGAGAGCATGTTAAGAGATTTTTCACATACGTAATTACATTTAAATATTTCCCGGACTCACGTACGTGCATATAACTCAGCGAAATTCTTAGACTTCACAGGGATGTTTTCACAGGAGCCATTAGCACTTTACTTTCAGGGATACTTCTTGAAATACATGTGATGTTCACTTGTTTTCACGAACAGTCACTTTGGCACTTTAGGAAAATCGTTCTATAGAAATGTGTATTTTTCATATTTCGGATTAAGCTGGGAGATCAGGTCAAATCTTAGGCACACATAAGGCCAGGCATTTAAACACTTTATAAATAATTCTCAGGTAACAAAAAAGACCTATACTATCTAGCAATTGTTGCCAATATGGTGGAAGTTTTTTAAAAATTGGGATGTTTAATGAACCTCAAGGTTCACTTTTTAAACAATAATTTACAATTATTTCCGGACAATTTAAGCAATGTTAGTGAAGAAGAAGTTGATCGTTTTCATCAAGATTAAAAGTGTGGGAAAACGTTATCAGGGACGTTAAAACACAAACATGATGGGATATTACTGTTGGTCACTTCACCGAGAGAGTCAGTAAACAGCGCTTATTAGAAAAAGCTATATCATGTACTAAAGAAACAGACGCAAAGCAAATATACGTCATGGACCTAGACTTTGTAGAATGTAATGATAAGAATATAAAGCCATTTTTATGTTTGAATAAAGTTCTGTTGGTTTTTAAAACTCTTTTACTTTTTATTTTCATTGCATTTGAGCATATTTTCACATATCTACATCAAATTGTTACGAAAATGAGGGTGATGGAAACAAACAGAGTTCAAATGCGGATTCAGCACCCTCAAAACTATAAAAATCAGCTATCAAGATTTAAAAAGCATCTAGAACCCTCTTTTTTGTTGGCCTGTGTTATTTTCTGTGTTTATAGAACAAATGATCTTTTGAGATAAAAAAAAAACATGATGTCAAATGCAAGATTCAGTTAACAGTTGTATTGTTGAAAAACATGCGTAGAATGGTTGAGTTACTAGCATTTCTTTTAGATTGGTCTATAATAAAAACATCGGCAACATGATTGGATTTGACTGGTCAAGCTTCATTATTTAAACAAATCCCATACCCATTTTTGTCGTTTTAAACTGGAGCAAGCGACAATTTGAAAGAATCCTTGGGAGTTTGAGTTATGTAACTTATGCGACTCAACAATGTTTTCATTGTCAAAACAATGGGACACCCTGTGGTATTGACTTTATTGCTAGTACATTAGTGCGAGTAATAGATATTTGATTGTGCTTGTTTGTACTCAACCAATCGTTTCCAATGTTGGCGACAGTTCTACAGTTGAAGAAAATGAAGGACCGCCTAAATGACTATCTCTATGTGGCAAATTATAATGTCAAAGTTTACAAATATCTACTACTTTTAAAATTTCTGTCTATATTCCTTTTCCACAATCATACTCTCGGTTCGTAACGACTCAGCAACAAACGTACATCATCATTTTGTTCTGGTAAGCAGAGTAAATAGTTCCAGTATCTTTACCAAATAATATCACTTGCTTGCATCATAACTTGCTCTTTAAGGGAGATCATGTGACGTTTGCTATGGCAACCTTGAAGCATTGTGTAATGAAATGAAGAGGCCGCACCGATTCCTTCACGACTGTTAAGGGCCAGTTCCGCACCTCAGAGCCAGGCAAAATGCACCGTAGATTGCAGCGCAACCCTTAGAGCCAAAGTACGAGTTAACATTCCACCTGCCTGTAGTAAATGTTCGTGATTCCCGCCAGGACGTTCAACATACTGAAATGAGTCGTAATTGTGTATTATTCGCATTTCGTCGTATTTGACTTCAAGGCAGAAATACAAGCATAAGTACCGTCTACTGTGAGAGGAAATCACAGGTTGGCAATGTTTGGTACTGATGTCACGGAGACTGCCGATCTAAGAACAAGCCCAAAAATCTACAGTCAAAAAGGAATTGAACGTTCTTGAGCGAGGGCGTAAAGTTGGGTCAAGCAGTTTTGGGGCAGAGCTGAAATAGAATGCTTTAATCTGAGTGTAATTGAGTGGAGCGTTTGAAGTAAAAGACGAAATATCGTATTGGCGGAGTATTAAGGACAGTTCTGTGAAAAATTGAATGGATTAAAACAATTGGGAGAGTGAATATAGTGAATCATCTGCATGGGATTAGACCTGAATAAATGACTTCCGTTGTTTTGAAACATAAAGAAGACGTACATAGATAGCCTCATTTTTAATTGTGAATTTAGCTAGACGTTTTCGTCATTATTTCCGTTTAAAGAGTATTGTGTAAGTTCATTTTTGATGATGAATAAATGTTATCTTTTATTTCGAATTTGAAAGTATTTTAATTTAATATTTTCAGTTTTGAAATGCCAAAAATTTAAAAGTAGATTAAATAATTGTAATATTTTTAGAATAGTTAACATTAAAATTAAAGTTTTTGAATTATTTTTGTGTTTTTATATTACGCCAGCTTGACCATGATGGGGTTAATACATTATTTTTGTAAAATTGTATCAAGTAATATGTGTAATCTTTTTTTGTTATTTAAGGTCACATCAACATCTAGGTCATTAGCGACCAAAATATTATCTTTGTTTGATTTTTGTGTATTTGAAGTAACTACCTAGAAAACGCTCCACCAAATATTTTCTTTATATTTCTAAGTAGCAAAATAAATATTCTATATTCTTCTATTTTAAACCGTACGACACTGTCACAAAACATTCATCTATTTATCCTTAGAATGAAATGTACAGTCACGAGTACATTGGGAGCAAAAAAACACAAAACACGCGCCTCCCGTAACGAAACCAATTATCGTAGAGTGGGAAAACGGGATGGAAGGGCGTCAGAAGTATCGGCAGGCAAACAGCAGCTGAGGGCGAGTTGACGATTGTGTGACGCTCCAACTATGAGACGCGAATGACATAGCCGTGTTCCCTATGACGATTCATAGTCATGATAACGATTACGTCGGACGAGATGTGTCACTAAAAATAAATGATGTGGTTTGAAATTTATTGAATGATGTTGAAGATATTAAAGTTGTTCGTATTACAGAGCTCTGACAGGGCATTCTTGCCGAGACGATAATAATCCTGGAATTTCGACTTGTTAACAGAAATGATTGGAAAGTTGCCCCATTCTGGCAGATTTCAATTGAAATTATTATGCAAAATACACAAAACTCTTAGGCAAAGTGAAGTATGTTAAGACACAGTGCCTCAGGGAAAGAAAAAATCATGTAAATGTATATGTCAGAATAACATACACTTCAGAACATATACATTCCTCTGTTTTCTTACTAATAATTTTTTGAGGTTTATTAAGTTGGAGGTAAAGCAAACGTCTGAAACATGTTTCACATTCAAAAACTTTGAATAAAAGAAAATGACGGAAATATTCACAAAAAAAAAATAAAAAATTTTTTTTTTTTAAAAAATTAAAAATTAATAGAAAACCGTAAAAACGAGAAACAAACATTCAAATATTATGCAAACTCAGATTCTCATGACTAAGTTATCTAGTCTGAATAACCTATTTAGAAATTGCCAGACTTTATATTTTATTATGTATTTTATACAGTAAATAATAAAAAATTAAATAAAATAATACACTTGCTAAACACGTGTGATCACTTGGGACAGAAGTAAATGCTGTAGAAAAGTAATGTACGAAATTACTGTGTATTAATGAATATACATTATATTTTATATTTACTGAGATCTTTACACATATATTCGTGGATTGTTTTGGTCAATGACAACAAACGGCGCTATCAATCTTCCATAATCTTACCATAATTATCATACTACGAAATACATGAAACTCAATTTCCAAATAATAATCAGAACTCCCTCACCTCTTTGATGTTTTCCGTACATACCACAAGAATGATATATAAGAAAGTACATGAAATACTTACAATTGATAGTCACAAACAATCGTTTGAACGATCACACAACACGATGTTCTCTCAGCAAGTCAACTTCTCTTCCATTTCCCACGAACTTCCAAAATGCGCATGCTGCCATCTTCCGTTTCCATTCTAGCCACGTATTTCAAACACAAATTTCATAGCATTTTATTAATAAATGACAACTGTGATCTATTCAATATATAGTGATCTCTACTCCCAATTTTTTCTCCTCTTTTTTTGGCACTACACTTGTTTAAAACCGTTCGCTGGGAGCCAAATAACAGGGTTATAAAAATCGTTCTCCTTACGACATTAATAGATTCTGAAAATAACTAAAAACTAGAATATTATTTACAGAGCGTTGTCTAGAATACTGCATTATTTGGTATGGTTAACTATTCTATTATCATCCCATTAATTATTTCCTTTAGCGTTTGTCTTAGGGGAGCGAGAAGTCCGGCGACGCGTGAGGGTGATGGAGGTAGTGGCGGGGCAAGCCGGGGCGTGTCGGCACGGCCATCACCCTTCGCGGGGCGTTCGGCGGGGGCCCCGCGGGGCGTTCGGCGGGCGTGAGGGGGGGGGCGGAAGACGGGAAGGGCGGGGGCGGGCGGGCGGGGCAGTGCGGCGCGGCCATCCCTCGCGGGGCGGCGGCGAGAGCGTGAGCGGGCGGTCGGCCGCCGGGCGTGGAACATGCTGTAACGACGCGTGCGCTGGGCGGACGCCGGGGGACGTCGCGTCGCCGAGGTTGGCAGCGCCGGGCGGCGTTAATGAATAGACGCCTCTGGGAGCCGGCGGGCGGGCGATCGCGCGGGTGGGCGCGGGGGGGCGGGCGCGCGGGCGGGTGGATGTCAGTGTCGCGCGCTTAATGCTCCCGCGCTAATGAGCGAAGCGCGCTTCCATCCCCGCGCTCGCCCACGCCTCCTCCCCCAAGCCAACGCTCGTGACCCCGTCCTGCCAACTCTTGCGCTGCCATCGCCCTCTCACACACCTCTTCTTCCCCGGACAACCACCACCCCGCCGTTCCACCCCGCGCCGCCCGTCCTCCACGCTCCTTCCACAGCGTCCCACTCAAGAGACGGTCGCGACCTCACCCTTCCAACTCTTTCACCGCACCCATTCCAGCCTCCGCCCGCACCACCGCCTCTCCTCTTCTCCCCACCGGCATTCTGCCTTCCCACGCCACCCCGCCCGCCCGCACCCCTCCTCCATGCTCCTCCGACAGTCCTGCCTCCCGCCCCTCCCCCCCATCCCCTCCCCCGCCCCCCCCCCTCTCCGCCCCTCCTCCATGCTCCTTCTGCGAAGTCCTGACCTCATCCTGCCAACCCTCGCCGTCACGCCCCCCCCCCCCCCCCCCCCCCCTCCCCCCCCCCTGACCCATTCCCCCTCCCGTGCCAACTCTCTCGATCGTGCCCGTCCCCTCCTCCAAGCTGCCTCCGCCGCTCCCCGCCCAAGCCAACGCCCGTGTCCCCGTCACGCCGCCGGCTCGCATCCCACAGCGTTCCCCCCCGCCCCCGCCTTCACCTCCTCACCCCACCGCGGCACCCCCCTCCACCGTCCGTGGCCCCGCCCACCCTGCCGCGGGCCCGGCGGGCGGGAGGAGGGTAATAGAGGGCGAGGGGGACGGGCGGGGGAGATTGCGCCACTGGCGGGAGAGGTGAGGACGAGTGAGGACGGGCGAGGATGAGCAAGGGCTGACGAGATGCTCCTCCACGCCCAGCACGAGCAGGGCCCGGTTCATTCTCTGGCGGCCCACTACCCTGGATAGAGCTCCGCATTTCACAACATTCTGCTTCACATAGAGTGAGAACCTTTTTTCATACTAATTGGTTACAGGACAACACAGGTAATTATGACCCAAACACACTACTTAAACATATTCACAACGAAAATGAAAATGTCTAGGACAAAAATTAACTCTTCAAACATTGTTTTCGTCGTAGATGAATGAAAAAATAATTTGAAGTTGATTGTTTTATATGATTCAGTACTCAAACCTACATTGGACTTGCTGAAGTTGCCTGAAGTAGAATGTTCAAAAGAATTACATTCTAGTTGTCAATAAAATCAAATCTAATGTACTTGTGTTTTAGGTGTGAAACCAACAATTTCTAGCTCGCTCAACACATTTCACTTCCAGTTTCATTTCTGGAGGACTGGAGGAATTCCGAGGAAATAGAGGGAGAGTGACAATGTCGATGGGGTGTTCTTTGAGAAATTAATATCCATGAGCTGATACTTATCTGTCTCGTACATTTCTTCAAAAAAGATCATTTCCAAAAAACCTGCTCTAAGAAACAATTGAGAAAACTAATATTTTAGTTAACAATGAAAATGGGAAGCATGTTTGTTGATTAACAATGCAGTGGTACTTTAAATTAATCTGAATCAATTCAATATTCAAAGAACTGAAAGAAAACAATGTTGTTTTTGAACCGAGAGTTAATTTTTTACCATTCCGAAAAAGCGTTACTTCGGAATATCATTTACGAGCCCAAACGCGACTCATTAAGCGACCAAATTACAAAACTTTTATATTCATCATACTTTACTCTTTCTTTCCAACTTACCTTTTACCTTGTGCCATATTCATACCGCATCTTTCACAATAATGTACGTACAACAATTATTGAAGAACCCAAATACTCACTACAAATCTTCCCTTGTCACTTATGAAATAATATAACACGCTTTGTAAAAAATGCGAACGAAAAGTCACGTGCAGAAAATGCACGTGCATTAATTTTTTTAAAACTTTTGAAATTTGACCCTATCTATACCCACCGATGTTTTACCCCTGTCGGTCAACGTAATATTTTCAGGGATTCGGTATCAGTGACAGTTGATATTGAAGCATGATTGAATGACACACATAAGGTTCCAATCGCATGTCATCAGGTAATCGCGATTCAAACGCTCTCTCAGACGTCCTCCATCTCAGGAAGTGTTTGATTGGCGGAGAGCTGATGGAGAGTTAGGTGGAGACGCGTCCTGTACGTGCCGCGAGTCAACTTCCGCACACAAAGCTGTTGACTTCATTTGTTGGCGATTCTGTGGAATACGTGGTGCACTAAAGACTGGAAATGCGAAACGCTGAATGTGTGTGCCAAACTCACTCATTCGGCGCATTCAGCATTTGAAGAAACAGATTCCGAAAGAACACACAAATTTATATATCTATCGGAGTCATTTTGAACACCAGGGAGACATTATAATTCTTTCAACTTTTCCCAAGTTATTCGCCTGGCTATTTGAAGCGGTTTTTAACAAATCTGAAAATATGAAACTTTGGCACTTCCAGCATGTCTTACTTCCAGTCAATTCCCACCAATGCGTTGGTGGACAGCGTTGCAACACCATAATCACTAAAATCTAACTTCCATACCTCCAAGCGGTGGTCATTGAGTTATTAAAGGCCGCTTACCACATACGCGGTTACGAATGTTCAGAAGTGTATTTCGTTACAAAGAACATTTTGTAAACAACTTTGAATTTAATATAATGTCCAATGGCTGAAAATGTAAGCTTTCGTAATCAAGTAAGGGATCGTTAGGAAAACCTTCAAAAATGCATCTTATAGGAGAATATTTGTATATTGTCGGTGCACAAGAAAACAGACATATCAAAACATAATTTTGTTGGTGAACAGATTTAACCTGCCGCGAGTGGTTTTTTACATAATACAAACTTTTTTCTCTAGTATATACCGGCTGTCTTGTAAACTAAATTTATGACATTTTTTATAGTAAAGTATTCTAATATTTTAAAAAATTCTTAACTTACGCAAAACTACGTAACATTTCCTGTGCAACGAGGATATATTAATACAGAAATAACTCTATACAAAGAATAAAATTACATAAATGTTTTTTAGAAATGGAAATGAAGTGACTAGTCTCCGGCGAGAAAAAATAAAGTCACCAAAAAGACAGAGGAAAACAATGAAGCAATTAAGATAAGACATGCAATAGAAGCTACAAGTGACTACGATCAAAACGTATCTTTCATTTCAAACTGCAGAAGGTTTGATTATCGGGGCAAACTGAATGGCAATCACAAGGTAAGCGCAAATCGTGCTTATGAAAGTTGTGATTAATTTGTAATTAATATTGAAGAATCCTCCTGCACTAAACTCTATCTTGTTGGTGTCAAGCTGAATCAAGAAGTATTTTATTTCTCGATGCAGCTCCGAATTACCATGATAGAGTAAAAATTCAGTAAGGTTTCTTCTAAGATCATCCACGGTTTCCATACAATCTTCGCATTTTTTGGTAACCAGGAGAGCTGGCAACATCAGATCCAAAACAGTCACCACCAGTATTACAAGATGCAAGATACCTCTATTCCATTCCGCAAACCACGCCGCCAGGAAAATATAATACAAGCAGTTTGTGACAAAAATGACAGTGAACGCTAAATATATCGCCAAGTGCAACCCGTACATTCCGTTTAGAGATTCGCAGATTCTCGCGAGATTGAAATGCACGTCTCTGAGCATCTTAATTTTCGCCAGCTGCTCCTCTGCTTGTGCTGTTGGAGACCTGACTTTCACAAGGCGCAGAGGCAGTTGAGGGTCGCTCAGACTGAAACAAGACAAACAAATTTTGTGTTTCACCGTTGAGTTCTTTTCCCCCAGTAAGTTCTCCAGCGCTGAGTTGACACTTCGCATGTTGTCGGTGAGTACTCCAACGATATTGTAATACTGGAGCAGGATGAGCAGGTTCTGGCAGACGGTGATGAACTGAATGACGAGCGACCAGGGCGGCATGCCCCACGCGTACAGGCCCGACAGCAGGTGGAAGAGCAGGACGGCGGCCACCACGCACAACTGAAGTAGCACGTAGCGCCGCGCGCGCCGGAGGGCGCCCTCGTCGCCCACCAAGATGGCGGCCTCGACGCGGCCCAGGCGCTGCGCAGGGCGGCCACGCGTCGCCGGTTGGCGGTGAGCGCGCGCACCACGAACAGCGCTGGGCACGCCAGGCTCACCTGCCACACACCACGCGCCAGCAACGACTCTCGCGGAGGAGAATTGGATAATTGATTGATTGATTTTTTCGTGTTTCCGGGCGCGTCAACTACTTAGGTCATTAATCCCGTTAGTGTAGTGCATGTTTTTTCTCCGGAGATGGCGGTGATCTTCCCCCGCTGGATGGCGAGATCTGGCGCCGACCTACCGTCGGCTAGTGGGGTTTCCCCCTAACCACGACTCTCCCACCAGCGGGGCACCGCCCCAGCCGGGACAAGCTCTAAGCTCCCGACCGGTCTCCCGGAATATGGAGTAGTGCAGTGCATATTAGTGCAAGTGTGTGTGTGTGTGTGTGTGTGTAAGGAGAGAGGATAGGGTAAGGAAGGGGAAGGACAGATCGCGCACGGTCCGTGGCCCATTTGGTAGGGTGCTGCTCCGGCATTCGCCTGGTGTTGATCGGAGAAACCACGGAAAACTACCGATCAGAGCAGCCGGCCGCTAGAATTCTCCTCCAGATAGCGACTGAATTCGATCTAGCTGAAAAGCTAGTGTCGAAAATCGTGCCACCGTGGGGAGTGGGAACCTTGGACCTCCCGGTCAGAGGCGCTGCAGTAACATCAGCTGATGCACTGAGCTACCGCTCCCGGTGAGAACCGGATAATAAGTGAGGAAAATACTTAGGTCACTAGTCCCTACGGTGGCAGCATTTTTTATACTAGCTGGATAGCTAGGTCCAAGTCAACCGCTGACTGGGAACTATTTTACCGGTCGGCTGCTCTAATCGGTAGTTTTCACGTCACCCTAAGAGTATACTTAGGTCATTAGTCTCTAAGATTTGAGTCCCAACGGTGGCAGGATTTTCGATACTAGCTGGATAGCTAGGTCGAAATCAGCCGCGGACTGGAGAACTATTCTACAGGTCGGGTGTTCTGATCGGTAGTTTCCACGTCACTCTAGGAGTATAATGGGTAATGAGGAGTAAAATACTTAGGTATTAGTCCTAGGAGGCAGGATTTTGTACTAGCTGGATAGCTAGGTCGAAACCCGACTGGAGAACTATTCACAGGTCGGTGTCTGATGTAGTTTCCACGTCACTCTAGGAGTATAATGGGATAATGAGTGAGTAAAATACTTAGTTCATTAGTCGCATGGGTTCAACTCCCGAAGATGGCAGGATTTTCGATACTAGGTAGATCAAATTCAGCCGCTGCATGGAGAAGATTTCTAGCGGCCGGATGCTCTGATCGGCAGTTTTCATTTGGTTTCTACGATCAACACCAGGAAGCCGGAGCAGTTACATAACAAACGGGCCACGGATCGCGTGTGATTTTTTGGTACAAATTATTCGATATTAATAATTAAAACGTTCATTGGATTCCCTCAAATAAACCGTTAAAATATCTAGGAGTTCTCCCTGACTCCAGACTAACTTGGAAACCACACATTTTAAATAAATGTAATATAGCACAGGCCGCATTTTTCTAATTATATCCTTTAATAAAAAGTCAGCTCCGTCACCTAATATTTTTGCATCTCCGGTCTGGGAAGAAGCGTCGGTGTGTAAAACGCTCCAAACATTCCCAAATAAATTCCTTCGCACTGCCGTCAAAGTGATTTTTTTCTCTTATCATCCTTCCTTGCAACTTCCACATTAAACCTAGGAAAAATCTATAACCAACGCCGAAGGATAAACTCTAGATTCCCAGAAAAAAAATTTAAACTGCCAAAAAAGAGAAATGCATGATTTCCCAAACACGTTTTGTAATATTTTTCTTCCTGTAATTGTAACATATACCTTTATTTTTTCATTTTCATCACGTACAATAACTATTGATTATTGAAGTCTCCAGTTTGAGTATCCTCGCTCTCCTGTTTGTGACTATTAGTGCTGCGAGTGCTAGAATGCTGTTCTATTCACTCTTATAAAGCGCTTGCCTTGCTGTATGGGTAAATATAAAAAAATCCGACACCTTAATAATGTGCCATAAGTTGAAGAATTTGAGGACAGATAGTCCTAAGCCACTTCAATTTGATATTGAGTTTTATAAAAGAGTGTGTTATAGCCCACGATTATAACTGAAAAATATTTACAACCAACTATCATGAATTGTGTAATTGTTCGAACCGGATACCAACGATTCCCGTCAACCAGGACTCTCCCACCAGTGGTGAACCGTCTCATCGGGACAAGCTCTAAGTTCCCAACCGGTTTCCCGGAATATGTGGTAGTATAGGGCATATTAGTGTAAGTGTGTGTATATAAGGGGAGAGGATAGCACAAGGAACGGGAAGGAAAGATCGCACGCAGTCCATGGCCCGTTTGTTAGGATACTGTTCCGGCATTCGCTTGGTGTTGATCGGAGAAACCACGGAAAATACCGATCAGAGTAGCCGGCCGGTAGAATTCTCCTCCAACAGCGGCTGAATTTGACCTAGTTATTGTCTAAAATCCTGCCACCGCCAAACTGCAACTCTAGGACCTGCCGGTCTGAGGCACTGCAGTGACATTAGTTGATGCCCTGAGCCAACTAAGCCGGTACGTCTCGGTCATATCATGGACTTCGTCAGGGCTGAAGTGTTTCTGGTACGTGTGTCAGTTTCTTTGAAACACATGAAATAAAAAAGTTACACTATTGGAAAGTGTTGATTGTAGATTAATTTGTAACAACGAGAGTATGTTCTCTGCCTCAACATGACCAAAGCCAAAGTTATGGTGGCTCTAAAATTTCGCGGGGCACAAAAGAAATGTAACATTTATTCCGAGCCATCCTGCACAATGAAGGCACGTGGCACGGGCAAAGATGGCTCAGGGAATCAACTGATATCACTGTAGTCCCTCTGACCGCGAGGTCCTAGGTTCAAATCCCGACGGAGGCAGGATTTTCGACACTAGCTTGTCAGCTAGGTCGACTTCTTTATATCGCTGTCTGGAGGAGAATTATAGAGGCAGGCCGCTCTGATCGTTAGTTTCCGTGGTTTCTCCGATCAACACCAGGCGAATGCCGGAGCAGTACCCTACCAAACGGGCCACGGACCGCGCGCGATCTGTCCTTCCTCTTCATTGTCCCATCCTCTCCCCTTACACACACACTTACACAAACATGCACTACACTACCACATATTCCGGGAGACCGGTCGGGAGCTTAGAGCTTGTCCCGGCTGGGGCGGTGCCCCGCTGGTGGGAGAGTCCTGGTTAGGGGGAAACCCCACTAGCCGACGATTGGTCGGCGCCGGATCTCGCCATCCAACGGGGAAAGATAACCGCGCATATCCCGAGAAGAACACACACTAACGGGACTAATGACCAAAGCAGTTGACGTGCCCGGAAACACGAAAAAATCAACCGAAAATTCGCGAGGCACAAAAGAAACGCAACATGTACTCCTAGCCATGGAGCCGGCGCGCGCCTCACCGTCCAGAGCAGCGTGGCGAGCAGGCGCTCGACGGGGCGCTGGCGCGGCGCCACGCCCACCGCCGCGCTCGCCGCCCACAGCGCCGCGCTCGCCGCCTCCGCCATCCGCACACCACTCTGCAGGCGGGTTGGGCTGCAACAGCGCGTGCTTTCACGCCAAATTACACGAGCAGTACTCAAAGTTTCGAAAAATTATACAGGATCTTTTTTCAAAATTTATCTTTAAGGAACAGATTGGATTAAGGGGGAAAATCTCTTTTTCATATTGTAGTGTAGGAAGACGCCAAAAAATTTGAATTTTTGAAATTTAGAAAAATTGATTTTAAGAACATGAGTCTCGTCATTCTTAAATTTAAAAAAATATTAAAGATATAGCTAATTCTTTGAAACTCTTCAAAATGTTCTAGGGGATTCATGATATTCCAAAATTGATATTTCCCTGATCGATCTGCGTGATGTCGCGGCTCTTTGAATTGAAAACCGATGTTTTAATTTTGGGGTACTTTACATGAAGCTCCTGGGACATTTAAAAAAAAGCTCCAGCATTTTTTATTAAACTTTGTTGTTGGATAGTGCGAAGGACATTTAAAAGTTTCGTGCCGATCTCATGTTCATTGAAAACTTCGATTTGTTTGAAAATTGCAAAAATAAAAAAAAATTTCGGAGTCGTCCTACAACTACAATTATAAAGATAGAGATTTGTCCCTTAAAGAAATCTGTTCCATGAAGCTAGATTTTGAAATAAGGTCATGTATATTTTTTCAAAAGTTTGAGTACTTTTCACGAAAATACGGGTGAGAGAAATTACGTGAAGTTGTATCACCACTACATTTCATGCTACTAGATGACTGAGCAATGGTTGGTACCCCCCCCCCGCGTAGTTGAATCATTTATGATGATATATTTTTTACTTAAAAAAATTAAAATAATAAAATATTTAAAAATATTTTTTTAAAATAGAAGATGGTCCAAATGTTTACTTTTGGTACACTTTGATGCACTACGTTTTTCTTCATTGTAACAAAAAAAGCCGAAGAATGATAGGGATTACCTAGAACTGGAAATATGATGTAGGTTTCCAATGACAGCCAAAAATTGAACATTCGGGGAAATGATATTAACGTTTGTAACATTCTAAAAATCTCTAGAAAGAGAATAAATCAAAGGCCCTGACTTCGCCAAAAGAGAAAAGAAAGAAATAAAGAAGAATTCTCCGCGAAAAAACCGAATCCTTTTACTGGTCCGGATATTTATTTATCATATTCATCTATTCAGACAAGAAATGGATTTTGCATTCTGTCCGAAGTGTATTCTCTCCCTAGTCTGACTTGGCGTGTTTTGCTCTGCCCTGCCTTTACGCCGAACTTCCCAAACCCATTCTTCTCCTTGCCACCGACCGGTAGCGGTAGCTCAGTGCTTCAACTGATGTCATTGCAGCGCCTCTAACCGGGAGGTCCTAGGATCCCACTCCCCACGGCGCGACGGAAGGATTTTCGACACTAGCTTTTCAGGTAGGTCGAATTCAGCTGCTGTCTGGAGGAGAATTCTAGCGATTGGCTGGTCTGATCGGTAGTTTTTCCGTGGTTTCTCCTATCAACACCGGGCGAATGCCGGAACACTACCCTAACAAACGGGCCACGGAACGCGCGCGATCTGTCCATCCCATTCCTTGTCCTATATTCTCCCCTTACACACACACGTACACTAACATTCACTACACTACCACATATTCCGGGAGACCGGTCGGGAGCTTAGAGCTTGTCCCGGCTGGAGCGGTGCCCCGCTGGTGGGAGAGTCCTGGTTACGGGAAAACCCTACTAGCCGACATTAGGTCGGCGCCGGATCTCGTCATCCGGCGGGGGAAGATCACCGCCATCTCTCGAGAAAAACATGCACTACACTAACGGGACTAATGACCGAAGCAGTTGACGCGCCCGGAAACACGAAAAATCAATCAAGCAATCCATCCTTGCCAGCGACCTCGCTCTATGGTGCTTTGCCTGACTACGATACCACCCGCATTACCGCCAGGTAGTGCGTGTGTTGACTTTTCAATATTATTGTTCATATTTCTTTCTTCTTCTGGAGTTTTTTTTTAGCCAACAGCCGGTTACCCTTTACGTCCCGATGGGACGCATATTCGACCATACACTAGACCAACATGCTTGCGGGTTCCTCTGATCTGGGGTCAGCAGAACACGAGGTCCTCCGCGACAACACATACTAAGTCAAGGGACAAACAACCATGCCCAAGGCGGGACTCGAACCCGCGACCCTTCGAACCGAAGCGCTGAGTCGTTGTTCGTTATTAGCCACCTCGGGCATCCAGGTCGACTTGTTCATATTTGATACACAAAAATAATACACGTGTAGACAAGGGGACTTCCAGTTTTCAAACATCTTATTTGCTGATATTTATTGAGTAGTTCATCCGGATAAGAGGTGCTTATACAACATATTTGAGACTGATTGATTAGTTCGTGCTTCCGTCGGAGGCGGGCAGTCAGTGTGCGTCAACTGATAAGACAGTCAGATCCCTGAGTGTAGTAAATGTTTTGTAGTTGCAGCTATATATTTTTGTAGCTTCCACTAATTTTTGATCTTGGAATTTAGTTACTAATTATCATGTTTTTAAAGTTTTATAATATATGTTTCTTAACTCGCTAACATTGCTATAATTCACTAAGGGGAGATATTAGTTTTGGGGGATCCAGTTTCGAGGACATGTAAATGATAAGTATGGAACATGTTGGGGAAATGAAAGGGAACAGGTTGGACCCGGATATTCATTAACTGTTTTACTGTGTCTTAGAGCGTCCGTACTGGAACGAAAAAATCAAAACACCTGTAGTTGTGAGTCGTTTTCCGATTTTTTTTTCACATGGAGTCTGTAGTTAAGAAAATATAAACTAGAGTGGTAGTTGTGTTGGTGGGAGGTGGGCAAAGATAACTTTCAAAAATCTTTTTTTTTATGATAGAGTCATAGTGTATAGAGCGATTTTCCTAAGGATGAGTCAAAGTGACAGCTAGTGCTGGCAACATAACTGAAGGTTCTGTGGTCGTTGTGCCCTCGAGCCCATTATACTCTCATCCCGCATTCGTTCGTTTGCAGTTGGCTAGCTTGTAAATGGCTTCGACACTTCCTTTTGTGGTGACCTTGTCCGACAAAAATATAGTGCGCTGCGAGAAATAATTTATATTAGGAAGTGCAGTGTAATGTGCTCTTTTGTAAAAATTAGTTTTTTCTTTATATATTACATTGAATTTACTTTTTGTGTGATAAATATTATGTTTATTTTAAAACCGAGACTTGAATGCGAGATGCATACCGGTGCATGTGTTTCCGGCTTAAAATAATTTTTCTTTGTATTTATATTCGTGGCAGTTTTCCTTTGCTGATTGTCGCGGCGGAGGGATACTTCTCTGAATTACATGTGATGTTCACGTGTTTTCGCGAACTTTCAGTTTGGCTCATCCTTAGGAAAATCGTTGTATAACAACTCCTATGTCATTTGGATTTAGAGAACTTCACAAACTTACCCGTGAGTACACTTCAGTATCTACTATCCTTTTTCTTTTTCATAGGTTTGCAATAGTAATATAGTTAGATTCACTTCAGCACTCGCACCTTTCTTTCTTTTTGCATAGAATAAAAGTCCACATTGGCTCATCGAAAGTGAATTATCCTCAAATCGATTGTGGTTGTGGGTGACACATATTTATAAACGGAGCTGACAATGTCAGGATCAGTACAGCGAACCCATTACGTCGAGAGCCAGTACGTCGGTTGCTATTAATTTCGCAGCAGTAATTAATTAATTGCTTCTCAGTATGCCCGGTGAGATATGCTACATTTAATATCATCTAATTAATCAAAAACATTACTATGAATAGAACAAAACAACGAGGGGTTCTACAGAATGGTACTCACTTTCTCATACTAGTTAGTTTCCTATTCTTTTGAGTGTGGGCTACCATTTTACTTTTGCCCTACCCTCTTCCCGGCAGCAAACTATTGGCGGGGAAAGTACATTAAGTGCATTTTTTTCACATTTTCTGAATTTTTCGGTCCCCTAATAGTCGAATCGAATAAGAATTTAAGAATAATATAGAAGAAAAGAACGTGGTCCTAAACGTACATTTTCTTTGCACAATTTGGATGCTTAAACATTTTTTTGAACGTTTCTGAAAATGTGGATTTTGAATCCGAATCCATTTAACGCCATCTTTCTAAGAGTATTTCATTCTATCGTTACAAGAACATTAAAGAAAATAATACGGCAATTTTTCGAATTTGTACTCAAAATGAAATAATATGCTAAAACATAAATATTAACACGTGAGAAATATTTTAAAAAATTACATTTGCGTAATTTTGGAAAAATCCACAAAATCATGAAAACGATCTACATATCTATCTGTTACACTATCCCTACAAAATGATAAAAAACATTTAATGCCTTTTAAAAAAATTTTTTAATTATTTCATTAAAGTGCACAGAAACTATTGTTATTTAAAAAATCAGATGACATTAATTAAAGAACAAATTTCATTGGACAACAAATTTCATTTGAAGAAATATCATTTATATTCAATAATGTGTACGTGGGGTTGAAAAAATTACAAACTTTTCCCATTTCCAAACATTCAGGGGTAACAGTGAATATTTGAGTTACGCCATCTTTATAAGAGTATTTCAATCTATTCTTACTAGTAAATTCAAGAAAAAAATGTGACAATTTTTAAGAAAATTTTGAAAATTCCCCAGGTGCTTAATTTAATGCATTCTCAATATTCAAAGTCCTTTTTCAAAATTTGCAAGGTTTTGAATTCAGTGTGATCTGCGAAAAATATTCATATTGGAAACAATCCAACAGATAATTTAGGCATTTGTGTAAGTCGCAGATGAACAGAACAGCAGACGATAATTTGTGATAATGTACACGTGCTATAGCTACTCCAGGGGGCGCTGCTTGCAGTGACCGTGAAACTGTCAATCGCATGTAAACAAACACTCCATTTAAAATATTATAAAAAATAGAATACAATAAAAACAAATATTACATACGACCTGTCGTCATTTTGACGCACATGTGATAATAACTTTTGCTTCTAGAAAGTATATATTTATCGTCTAACTATTAATACATTTAACAACTCAACAATAAAAAAAAAATTTATTGTTAAAAATAATAATAATATAAAATAAAATAATAATTACCGAACGCGGGATATCAATTAATAGTGAGAATATAATTGTATTTTATTCGTGTGTAATACACAACGTTTTAACTTAAGCAATAGTTTTTTATTATTAACACATATTATAATAAATTATAAAAGGTATGACGTAGAATTATATATTATACTACACATTACAGCATAATGTATAAATTACTCAGACAATATACTGGATAAAACAATGAACCATTTCAAATACTGGTAAGTATACGTACAGTAAGAATACGTAAGTAAAAAGCACACAACAGCAATTTTGTACGATAAAGAGCCTTTATTTAGTAGAGAAAGATCTCTTACTCGTTCCTTCATCATGCAAGGTAAAAGCTGCCTCTCTTAAATAAAGTATCTCTTTATCACTTTCTAAAACCAACTACTGTATAAGAAAGTCAATAGTATTTTAACAACCGATGGCAAGCTTTGAACGCCTTGAACGCGTAGCACGGCGGCCGGGTCGTTGGTGTACTTGTCGGACTCCCAGAGACGAAGATAAAGTTTCTATTTATCGCCTTAAAAAAAACAACCACTGTAATGAAAACCGGGAAGATAAAATACCTCTTTTCGCCTTGAAAATGAAACTACTGTAACAGAAAGTATATAGTATTTTTAACAACCGATTAGAAGCTCCGAGTGCCTTGAACGCGTGGCGTGGCGGCCGGGTCGTTGGTGTACCTGTCGGACTCCCAGAGACGAAGATAACGTTTCTATTTATCGCCTTAAAAAAACAACCACTGTAATGAAAGCAAACAGTCGTTTTTAACAGTCGATTGCACTCTTAGAACGCCTTGAACGCGCGGCACGGTGGCCGGATAGGACGACCGGGACTTTTCTCTACCTGGCGGACTCCCAGAGGCGAAGATAAAATACCTCTTTTTCGCATTGAAAATGAAACTACTGTAACAGAAAGCATATAGTATTTTTAACAACCGATTGCAAGCTTCGAGCGCCTTGAAGGCGTGGCGCGGCGGGCAGGGCGTAGCTGTACCTGGCGGAGTCTCCTGGGCGGCGTCCGCGGCGGGCCGGCGTTGTCGCGCGAATGGCCGACAGACGTCCAATCAGCCTAAGAGGCAGGCAGACAGGCAGGGCGGGGGAGGACGGCGACGACGGGGTGGGGACGGGCACGGCGTAATGACTGATAGCTGACAAAGGTCTCTTGTGTCCATTCCGAGAGGGAGTTTCCTTCTACGTGAAGTGAATTAACACATCTAAGTGACCGGAAGCGGTAGCTCAGTGCATCAACTGACGCCTCTGACCGGAAGGTCCTAGGTTTGAGTTCTGACGGCGTCAGGATTTTCGCCACTAGCTTTTCAGCTAGGTCGAATTCAGTCGCTGCTTGGAGGAGAATTATAGCGGCCGGCTGCTCTGATCGGTAGTTTTCCGTGGTTTCTCCGATCAACACCAGGCGAATGCCGGAGCAGTACCATACCAAACGGGCCACGGACCGCTCGCAATCTTTCCTTCCTCTTCCTTGTCCTATCCTCTCCGCTTACACACACACTTACACTAACATACACAACACTACCACATATTCCGGGAGACCGGTGGGGAGCTTAGAGCTGGTCCCGGCTGGGGCGGTGCCCCGCTGGTGAGAGAGTGCTGGTTAGTGGGAAACCCTACTAGCTGACGGTAGGTGGGTGCCGGATCTCGCCATCCAGCGAGGGGAAAATCACCGCCATCTCCCGAGAAAAAACATGCACTACACTAACGGGACTAATGACCGAAGCAGTTGCCCGGAAACACGAAAAAAATCAAGCAAAAATCAACAAACATCTATGTGTGTGCGATATTTGCAAAACATGTGAATTACAAGTAGTAATGTTCTATGCAGGGTGAATTTTAAGACGTCTCTAGAATACAAACCGATTATTTGAGGATGTATTTATTGTTTCCTGTGTGTCCATTTCATAGGCCATTAGTTCAGATGTTTCTTTGTGTTCTATATTGTTGGAGGTGGCTCTGGAGGTTATCTGTTCTGCTGGTAGACGAGTTCATCTGCTAGTAGCCTCCAATTTGATTGCGTTTGTCTCCGTTAGCAGAAATACCCCCTCTAGCGCCCCCCCCTAGAGCTCTAAACTGCCGACTGATCCTACATGGTGAAAGTATAATGCATGAAAGCCGACGATTTTAAAGTTTAAATGAATGGTTAAATTGATATGCCCTAAAGATGAGAATTACTAAAGAGATTGCTCTAAAATTCCCGTGGTTTAAAAAGTATCGCAAATAAATTTCAAGTACTTTATAATTGCTTCATTGTACTTAATGCTCTAGCTATATGCTAAATAGCGATTACAAGTTTCGTATCTAAAGTAATTTCTGATCCAGTTAACTCGGCAATATTTTCTTGAGAAGTATGGAGAAGAGGGAATTCTTCTATGCCCTGTGAGTTTTGGGTCTATTGAAACTCGGACTTTGGTCAATTGGGGGTCAGGAACATTTTCTTTTTGTAACAAATTAATATACAAACAACACTTAAAACTAGTGTAATATTTTTTTTTTACTTCGTGTGTGTTTCAACGAAACTCACATAGTACAAGAAACATTTCATCCATGAAGTCCTCAAAATGATCCAAATGCACTGATTTAGGCGTCTTCAATTAATGTCACAGCAGTGCCTCTGACCGGGATGTCCTAGGATTCGAGTCCCGACGGTGGCAGAATTTTCGACAATAGGTATGTCAGATTCAGCCCCTGCCCGCAGGAGAATTCTAGCGGCCGGCTGCTCTGATCGGTAGTTTCTATGGTTTCTCCGGTCAACACTAAACACCTGGAGAATGATGGAGCAGAATCTCAAAGAACGGGCTACTGACCGCGCGCGGTCTTTCCTTCCTCTTCCTTGTCCTATCCTCACCCCTTTCACCCACGTACACTTACATGCACTGCACTATAACATATGTCGAAAGCTCAGAGATAGTCCAGGCTGGGTGCCCTGTTAGTGGGAGATACCTGTCAGGAGAAAACACCGCGAGTCGACGCATCATGTAGGTTGGCGCCGAATATCGCCATAAACCATGCACTACACATATTGAGGGAGAGGAAGAGAGATTACCGCGACTTCTCCTAACGAAATATGCATTACACTTACGGGACTAATGACCTTTGCAGTTGGCGCGCCTGGACACTAATCAATCACTCAATTAATGGTCGAAACGTCAGCATCACAGAATTCATGGCGGCATTACTCGGACTGTCACGATCATAGTAACAACAAACAGCTAGTTTTCCGAACACGATCTACTTTCTTCGTCTTACGAGTATTCTTGGCAGAAAGATAATAATAAAGAGAAAGGGAGAGCGAGAAAGGGAGAGCGAGAAAGGGAGAGCGAGAAAGGGAGAACGAGAAAGGGAGAGCGAGAAAGGGAGAGCGAGAAAGGGAGAGCGAGAAAGGGAGAGCGAGAAAGGGAAAGCGAGAAAGGGAGAGCGAGAAAGGGAGAGGAGAAAGGGAGAGGAGAAAGGGAAGAGAGAGAGAGAGAGAAAGACAAAGATAAAGAGAGAGATTATAAAGATTATTATAGAGAGAGATTAGACCGTGGTGGCGGGAGGACGAAGTTTGTGGCGGAGCGGGGAGGAGGCGGATGAAGGTGGCGGGATGAGTCGGCAGCGCCGTGTGGCTGATGGCAGCACGCCCTAATGACGTGTTTTCCTTTACCTGCCTCCTGTTACTGACGTTTTGACAGCAGAGGGCAAACAGTAATTTCCTCATATAATTTACGAAAGGTGTTTTCATTGCGTCGTTTTCGGAGAGTAAATATATAGTACATAACACATTTGAAGGAATTGCATACTATTATTTGTAGTCTCGTAATGGTGAATATCATAATTGTCTTCACTCTTTAATAATTTTAGCTCGTTAATAAAGAAAATAAAGTGACACCGGGCATTATGGTGCAGTTATAATTGATGTGTGTATTAAATTAAAACATAATCAATAAGTACTAATTCAATTAATTTTAATATTGATTTCCTCATGACTGAATCTTAAACAAATTACGTATACACGTGATTGAACAAATTACGTATACGTGTACAAAGTGAATAAATGTAGCACACCGTGCAGAAACTATAATAATTTACTCGATAGTTTCTTAACACTTTCGATCCTACGGAAGTATCTGATATGTGATCTTAATTTTACTGTTTGTCTTATGGACAACCATCTCTTACGTCTTCTACATTTATAGACTTTGACAGGCAATAAACGTCTTTCAGACGTTCGTAGCACCTAGAATAGCTTTTTAATTCATTAAGCGGTCGTAGGAAAATCGCCAATGTGCGCTATTTTATGTATTTGGAATTTTTCAACATTTTTTACCACAGTATGTTTCGAAAAAGAAAGGCAGAAATAAACAGATATGCAAATGGAACTATATCTGAAATCAACAAAATATAATTACAGTGCACCAATATTGTTGACACGTGATGTTCTCTGCGTTTCCACCCATCTTTTGTAGATTTTATTTTTCCGCAAAAATATAAAATTGACAACATGCATTTCTTTGAATTCAATTCTCGCTACCATCTTATAATGTAACTTTCGCACCTCCTGGAATTTTTGAATGGTTAAAGGTATTGAAATGCAGTTTTCTCGAAAGTGCATGAGGAAATGGGGCTAATTGATGCTGTATTCGGTTTTATCACTTGTATTTTAAGAGATATTGAAGTAACTTTGTTTTTTCGAAACGTAACTAACATATTTTTTAGTCTATCATGACGAGCATAAAAAGACGAATGGAATGACATGCATATTGTCTTATGATAGATAAGCCTTTTGTTGAGTAATTTTGATTGTTTTTGCGAGTCGTGTAACGTATATTTTAAATGTAACAGTGCACCCTATCAAACCGGTAGCGGTAGCTCAGTGCATCAACTGATGTCACTGCAGCGCCTCTGACCGGGACGTCCTAGGTTCGAGTCCTGAGGGCGGCAGGATTTTCGACACTGGTTTTCAGCTAGGTCGAATTCAGTCGCTGCCTGGAGGAGAATTCTAGCGTCCGGCTGCTCTGATCGGTAGTTTTCCGTGGTTTCTCCAATCAACACCAGGCGAATGCCGGAGTAGTACCCTACCAAACGGGCCACGAACCGCGCGCGATCTGTCCTTTCCCTTCCTTGTCCTATCCTCTCCCCTTACATATACACTAACACGCACTACACTACCACATATTCCGGGAGACCGGTCGGGAGCTTAGAGCTTGTCCCGGCTGGGGCGGTGCCCCGCTGGTGGGAGAGTCCTGGTAAGGGGGAAACCCCACTAGCCGATGGTAGGTCGGCGTCGGATCTCGCCATCCAGCGGGGGAAGAACACCATCTCCCGAGAAAATCATGCACTACACTTACGTGACTAATGACCGAAGCGGTTGACGCGCCCGGAAACACGAAAAAATCAATCAATCCACCCTATCAAGGTCGCGCGAAGTTCTCCCTGTTAGCAGTGCTCGGGACGTTACAATAGCAATTCCAACGGAGTTGCGAAAACTCAAAATTACTAAACAAAATGCTTATCTAATGTATGACAATATCATGTATGTGTCATCAAACAAACACTTTCTTTTTAATAGTAAACTTTGAGCGAGTCGCCACAACCTTGAGAGAGGCGAGATCTTGAGCATCGTTGCAAGGGAAGTTTGGAGTACGGTTCCCTGGCGATTGAGGGCCCGTCGTGGCGTCGAGCAGAATTTTCCACGATCGCGGCACACTAATGAAATAGTCGTTCTGTACAATGATTCGATACGCGACTGACTGACGTAGGTTGAAGAATGATTTAAGGTTCTGTTAGGTTAGGATTATGGCAGGTTCGTACGTTAAGGTTAAGGATTGGTTAGGATAGTTAAGGAAGGTTTAGGATAGGTTAACGTAGGTTGAAGAATGATTTAAGGTTTTGTTAGGTTAGGATTATGGCAGGTTCGTACGTTTAAATTAAGGATTGGTTAGGATAGGTTAAGGATACGTTTAGTTAACGTAGGTTAACGTAGGTTAACGTAGGTTGAAGAATGATTTAAGGTTAGGATTATTAAGAATTGGTTAAGATAGGTTAAGGATAGGTGTAGGATCGTTAACGTAGGTTGAAGAATGATTTAAGGTGAGGATTATGGCAGGTTCGTACGTTAAGGTTAAGGATTGGTTAGGATAGGTTTAGGATAGGTTAACGTATGTTAAAGAATGATTTAAGGTTAGGATTATGGCAGGTTCGTACGTTAAGGTTAAGGATTGGTTAGATAGGTTAAGGATGGGTTTAGGATAGGTTAACGTAGGTTGAAGAATGATTTAAGGTTCTGTTAGGTTAAGGATTATGGCAGGTTCGTACGTTATGAAACAGCTAAGGCGCACTGCACTTAAATAAACTATTTTATTTTACAATCAATGAACATAATGTGATGAACATCATTCTGTGTATGTAATGAAGAAACTTTATGAACATATTTGGTGAGAAAGAGGAAGAATGGGGATTAAGGGAAATTCAAAGAGAAAAGTACTACTGGAACCTCACGAAGACAGCACATCAGTGAATAACATGAAAAAAATCACTGTGACTTGTTTCTGGACCGTTTTATGGGTGTTGATGATATTGATGGTGGTGATGATATTTATTTATCGCCATTTAACATTTCTAGAACTTTTCTAGTGATGGCATTAGTGCTTTTCAAATGGTTATTGTGCTAAAGTGACGATCGCTGTGATTATTGTTTTATTTTGTTTAATACCTAATTATTACATACAAATTAGAAAAGTTGGTGCTAAGTGCCTAGGCCGAAGGCCTTTAAGCCATTACAATACCTACATTCTACCGCGTTCTAACCTTTCGTATTCTGGTATTCACCCCAAATGGTCTCTCCATCCCATCAATGCCGCGGGAAAGAGACCATAAGGTACGGCTGAGGAAAAAAACCCCGAAGGGGGAAAAACCTGCAGTCAGAAGCCGAGTACATGCTAATCTATCCGATTTTTGGTTTTTAAACTATTTATTTATTTGGCGCGGGTGTCAGGCATTCTCCCTCCAGTGTTTGGCCTCCTCAGCACCAGAAAACAAACAGCACCACAGAAGATCGTCCGCACCAACGCCTCTACTCTTACATTTCCGAGTCCCACTTCCCTTCGCCCCCTAATGTGCTTATTATTTTAACCGTTTCCTTTTATTTTATTTGTTGTATGATTATGTATTTTGTTTGTTGTATTATTATTATTTTTATTTTATTTGTGATTATTGTGCTAAAGTGACGCTGACTGTTCCGTCTCCCATTGCCTCTACGCGTCCAGCTGGATGAGGATGACGAGATAGCCTGTCATGGAGCCGAAGAAGGCGAACAGGAAGGGCAGGTTGATGGCGAAGAGGCCGCAAGCGCGAAACTCGACTTGCGTGAGCGCCAACTGGCGCACGAACCGGCGAAGCGGCGCCAGGCAGTCGGCGGTGGCCCACCCAGCGCCAACGGCCGCGCCAACAGCGACTCGCGCGACGCGCTGCTGACACAGTGACATCGCTCGCCCAGCACACGATCGCCGTCTGGCACAGACAGTACACGACGAAAGATGCAATGGCTAGCGTCTCCTGCGCGTTCCTTGGGGTGAACACGGTTTCATTCACCCGGACGAAATACAGGGAACACGTCACGCTGATCCACTTGGCAATGAGAAGACACATCATCGGGAGCCCGAAGATTTCATTGACTGCATCACACGCGTCCGTGACGAACAGATGCATCCTTTGCAGCTGCTCCAGCTGTGAGCTTGCGTCTTGCATAATCAATGAGGATTTTGAGAAATATTTGGGTATTACACCATTACCGTTTTCTTCACAAAAAGGAATCACAATGTGCAATAATTGTGCGTTAATGGAATTGAACTTGTTCCTCAGATAAAGGACGATGTTTACGTACAATGCTATGATGCAAAAGTGAGACGCTTGTGACATTATTTCCAGGACAAGAAAATGCCAAGGTATATTATCAAAATATTTAAATAAAGGAAAGTACTGTAAAATATTCAAAGAGATGATAATCACACAATATACCGTTGAAATCGCATATAAAAATGTTCTCGTCGCGTATTTTTCATATGATTGTGTAAATGGCAGTTTATTGACAATCTCCATTTTTCTGCACAAAGTGTTGCAGTCGTTGAACTTAAATACAGCCCATAGCAAAATAAGTAATATAGGTATAAAATGATTGAAACTAGTGACAATGCCATCTAGAATCATTCCAATTGTTTGCTGCTGATCATAAGGCATTTGAAGTCTCGAGACAACTGAACAGAGCAGTATCAGCATTCGCAATGATAACGCTACCATGCTCCAAACCCATCTACTTCGTGATCTTTCTAACTCACCGCTTGCAGTTGCTCTAAAGGGGAGGAATCCCATCCCTAAAGAGAGAAAAAGCAGAAAACGTGAAAACGAATCTGCGGGAAACATGTTCAAAAGTAGGAGTTGAACTAACGCATGTTGCTGTAAGTGAAATTACTTTCTCTTAATGAACAAGTAGCGACATATATCACATTGACAAAACCTTGAGTGTTGTAAGGATGAAGTCAATATTCCGAAAGTTCATAACATTGTAATTGATTTCTAACGGGCTTGATGAAAATGTAATATATATTAAAGCTGTATATTAAAATGTTATTATAAGTATATTATAGCTGTGAATTGCATGATATTAAAAGATACATATATTTGAATAAAATTTGTTTAGACTAATTTTTTAGAGTGCTTACTTTTTTTGATCATGATAACATACCATTACGTGACACATCCATTTACGAGTTATGGATAAAAAGGGCGAAGATAATTAAATGCATCATCTTTATTACTACATTGTGTCGTATAAATTTGATGTTATCGAATTTATTTTATAATATCTAATATACATATTTACATTGTATAATTTAACAATGATCCTCCTAAATGTAATAATGTAAAGTTTATTATGTATGGTGCTTAAATTTCATTATTATTGGACACTTGCGAGCCAACAAATGAGAATAGAAGTAACAGAGAAGATGTCTGATTGGTTTATGTTTCCATCACTTCAGCTTCTAAAGGCATTAGCCCTTAGGTGTTAGTGTAGTGTAGTGTCGGGAAAGTCACCAAAATCTCAGACGTCCAAACAGTACAGTAATAGAAACTGTGGCCTGCTCAGGAATAAAAAAAAGGCCAAATCAGAAATCTATCTGTGGAAACCATCAAGGGGTTTCGTGGAGAAATAAATTTGAGGTTTCTACTCATTCTTTTTTTTTTCAAATGAAATGTGGTGGGCTATAGATGTAGCAATTGCATTACGTGTGAGTTGTGTGCATTTATGAACCCTCGGATCACAAGCTACACTCGAAATACAATCGATTCCGGTTACTTCTAGGAACTAACACTTTTGGTTCAATACATTAGAGCTTCACTATATCCGATGATGTCAAAATGAACCAGAATTGATCCACAATAAATTTATTAATATAGATATACAGCAAAATACATTCACAGGACAAACTGAAAATTTCAGTATTTTCATTTGTCCTTTAAAAAATCAATAATTTTCAATTGTTTGGTTCGTACATTTTCATTACTAATTTCTCTAGATCTTTCTCCAAAGTTCGTACTCTCGCCATACTTGATCCTGCATTGACACTGTTTAAGTATCGTAATGCAGTCTTGGCCCCCTTTAATGCCTCGTGCACTGTTGGAAGCCCCAATCTTCGAAGATCCTTTTACACTCCTAATAACACCCGAGATCCTTTCCGTAGTGGCAAGCACAAACGGCTAAAGAAACTGATCGCTTTTTCGCGCGGTGGGTATTGCGAGGCTGTGGACAGTCGCGCGCTTCCTGTCGCCTACGTGCAACACAACGCGCTTTGATCCGCGGAATATCACGTATCATAAACCTTGAAACTGAAGCAAGCAATCGCGTGTGGCTGCCTGCAGTTGTAGCCCCGCAGGACACGGCCTTCGATTCCGCAGTGAAACTGAGTGGCATGAGGCCATTAGTAAGGTCCCATTCCGGGTTCGCCGTCTCAGAGGAGACGATCTTTGATTATGATGTTAATCGATGTTTAATCAATGTTTTCAAGCTACCTAATGATTGCATTTCTGGCGATATATTATTTTCCAGAATGGACTTAATTTCTAGGTCGTTGAGTTTCCAAGAACCGAAGTTCACGTTCACTATAACCGAATCTTCTTATATTTGTAATTTAAGTGAAACGGGACCAGTGACTTAAGCGCACTATAACTGAGGGTTCACTATATCCGAGTTCACTACAACTAAAGTCAACTGCACTTCTCTTGAGATCAGCGTATGATTGAATGTTTTTAGGTCATCCTAGAGTGATCCATCATGTCGGTTGATCAAAACACTTGTACGGGCAAGGGTGGCTGAGGGCCTGAGCAGTAAATTCTCAGGCTGCAGTTTCTGATGTCACAGCAGTGTCTCTGAACGGGAGGTCCTAGGGTCCCTTGGAGGGTTTTCGAAACTAGCTTTCAGCTAAGGAGCCAGCCGCTACCTGGAGGAGAATTCTAGGGGCCGGCTGCTCTGAACGGTAGTTTTCCGTGGTTTCTCCAATCAACACCAGGTGAATTCTGGAGCAGTACCCTAACAAACGAGCCACATACCGCGTGCGAATTTTCTTTCCTCTTTCCTGCTCTATCACCCCTTTGTTAAACACACACAGAGTCATAGGCACTACATGACCACACATATTGGGAGACCGGCTGCGGGCTTATATCTTGTCCCGGCTGGGGTGGTGCCCCGCTGGTGGGAGATACCTTATTGGGGAAAATCCCCGCATTCCGATGTACGTCCGGATCTCGCCAAACAAGCAAGAGAACTACTTTGCGCGATAAAATACATACACAATACTTACGCGACTAACAACTATAGCAGTTGACGCTCCAATAATCTCTAATCAATCAAAGTACTTGTCCTGATTGTAACTACTCGAACTGTGCGAGAACTACGAAGTAACCGATCACCGATCCAAAGTAGGCACACAGAAAGGACATGTTGACGGTGAAGAGTCCACAAGCTCGGAACTCCACTTTGGAAGCCTGCAGCTGCAGGTGAAAGCGACGCAGCGGCGCCAAGCGATCAGCGGCTCCGCCTCCCAGCGCCAGCAGCTGCGCTAGCAGCGCGCTCGTGCGGCACGCCTCCGAAGCTGTCACGTCGCTACACCAGCAAATGGCCGACACTCCCACCACCGCTCGCAACGCGAACATGGCGGACACGGCCAGAGCGTCGGCTACCATGGAAATTATTCGGAGGGAAAATAAAACACGAATGCACTCTGTCCAGCTGGTCAGTAGGTGATACGCAATTGGGAACCCGAAAACAACACTCACTAATCTACAGGCATCCGAGCAAAATATGTGAGCTATTTGAAGTTCTTGCAGTGTTTTTGAAATGACCAAAATAGAGGTTTCTGTAGTTTCATTGCATTTTAATGTCTTCTGGCCACGATATTGTTCTTATAATGATTGACAATATTCGTTATACGCTTATTGATGAGACAAAACTTTCTCCTTAGAATGACAATACATTGACATACAAATTATGATCGGAAAATGACTAAGCTGTAGAAAATATAGCATAGTTATATGGTAATTCCAACCTTTGAAGTCTGTAAGGCAGAGGGCAATGTTATCGTAATCACGATTTGCTTACGAAGGAAAGACTTCCGCGAAATGTAGACCTCTTGACTTTCAGGTAGTAACTCTTTATCGAGAAAGTCAATTGTTCCGACTAAATCAGAGCATGCGTGGAATCTTCCGCTAATTGTCACAATTATAGTAGATATTTGGAAACCGTATGATAGAGCACATGCGAAACTGTCTACAATTGATGACATGCGTTCGAGGCCTTGATAATATTTAATTCGTAAATACCACATGACGATAGACCACGCCATCAAGAAAAGATTTAAAGATAATATCACCAAACTCCATGTTACTCTATTTCGAGTTCTTATCAATCCATTCTGGGAACCTTTTTTAAAAGGTACGTAGCCTAATACTATACAGAGACACAACACTGGTCGCAGGGACCACACGTAGTCACGACTCATCTTTTCTCAACGTTTAAAAGTTCTTTTCAACAACACGTTGGTGTGATATTTGAAGCAATCATTGGCAATGTTCTCACAAAATATTCCTCATTTCAATAATAATTTTTTGATAACGTGAAAAATGTTGGCAGCAAATGCATAAAGATGCTTCTATTTCTTACAATATCATTCAGTTTTACCCTCAGTTTTCAGTAAAAAAAACAACAACAAACAATTTTCACCGTCATTTCATATCCAGTTGAAGATGAAGACGATAAAAAATTCTTTTAAATTCACCTAAATGTTTGATGATGGCAAACATTGCTATAAAAGGCAGACAATTTGAGATAAATACGCTCTTATCAATATCTGAGAATCTTTTTATTGATTTCAACGATCAATAATATTTGTTATTACAGAGTTACAAAAAAAACTCCATACTCCTTGACTGAAGATACAAAAGCGATTCTACACCATTCGATAATGGTAAAATGCATTAGGATAATGTATCTCTTAATACACTTCAGAAAGTCATGTTCACAACTAATCCGGTTAGATTGTTCTGATTAAAAAAATGTTTGTGTCAAAAATTAAAAATTTGCCTAGTAGCATAATTAAACGCTTTTAAAGAGTGAATTATCCTTTTAAGAATGCATCGATAGATTGACTAGTGCTTCCGGGTGCGTAATTTGCTAAGGTCATTAGTTCCATAAGTGTAGTGTATGTTTTTATCGCACAAGGTGCGGTGATCTCCCGCTTGATAGCGAGATCCGGCGCCGACCTACCGTCGATTAGCGCGATGTTCCTCAATCAGACCGGGACAAACTCTAAGCTCCAGACCGGTCTCCCGGCATATGTGAGTAGTGCATGTTAGTGTATGTGTGTGTGTAAGGGATGAGGATGGGACAAGGAGGAGGAAGGAAAGATTGGACGCGGTCCGTGGCCCGTTTGTTAGGGTACTACTCCGGCATTCGCTTGATGATGATCGAGGAAACCACGGAAAACTACCGGTCAGAGCAGACTAACGCCAGACTTCTCCTCTAGACAGCGTCTGAATTCGACCTTAATACGCAAGGCAATTTAACTTTTCAAGAGCTACAAATCCAATGTTTTATTTCTAGAAAATCAAAGTAATGTGAACGTGTAGTCTTGCTATTAAAATACTTACTATTATATTGAAGTTGGAGGCTTCCGCGTCCGTTGTCATGTGGATGATCTTGGCTGTCCGGGTGACGCCGCGTCGAAGGCTGTGTTGCCGACGTTTCGACCATCTTTTCGTGGTCTTCCTCCCAGTAGACCAGCCCTGAGGAAGACCACGAAAAGATGGTCGAAACGTCGGCAACACAGCCTTTGACCCGGCGTCACCCGGACAGCCAAGATCATCCACTTACTAATATTATATCACTTAACCTGAAATCGTTCCTAAAATATTATGGGATTGGTAAATGTTCCATTATTTTAAATTACAAACAGGAGCAACAACAAAATAATTGTTTGGGCGGGAAACTGAAACGTCCTTCTTTTAGATTAATTTTGCAACAACTACTTTTTTTAAAAAAAAGTACATCTTTTTACAAAAGCAAGCATTATATAATCTTTAGCTTTAATAATGAAGGTTAAGTTCGAAAATAAATACAAAATTTGTAATTTTCAAAATTTCAAAAATTTTAATTAAAATCAGAACTTACCATATTTATAAATGCACATTCTTCTATTGCAGCAAAAAAGTTAACAAACACGTTTAGCCATTTTCCAGAAAATATTGAATAGATAACAGGTGCTTCATAGACTATTCAAATTTTAAAAAATCTTAATGATCTCCAGAATATCACTACTAAATCTTTCTCGTAACGTAATATAACTCGAGTGAGTTGAGCAAGAGCCACATTAATCCGTATACATAGACCAACCCCATTTTCGGGTACAAAATGGCGAATATCCCCTCTCAACCTGCACCAACCTCAACCATCTTTAAAATAGCATTAATAGACCTTAATTCTGTCGAGTGGGCGAAATTACAATTCAAAAAACGTTCAACACAGACTTAACGACCAAAAAAGTCAAGTAGAATTAAAAAATAGGAAAAGTAAAATGTAAAATGTGCTAAAAGTAAAAATCAAATCGTAATTCCCCACGTGGACGAAAACTTATCACAGATAACTCGTATGTTTTTATTATTTACTCCATGTGCGAAAATGACACACAACTCCGAATTCTACATATCTGATGTATCTATATGGAGAGAAGGACGTGCAAGAAGACTGTAAGGTTGCGGAAACATTTCTTTTGAATTAACTCCAGAGACGAAGGAGCTGGTCTAGCAAAAACAAGACGGCACGTAGCTGATTCGTCTGTCGGATATCTGGAGGCGTAGGTAGCAGTGTTTATTGTGGGGATAGGTGAAACGAACGAAAAGTATCAAAACTATTTATTTCATGTTTTATAATTGCCGTTTTTTATCATTCACGAAGAACTGTGATTTAATTGTAAATAGTTAAAAAACAATTTTCAAATGTGACTAATTTTTCTGAAAATGGAGTATTGATGAACTAGTCTACTGCATAAGTCATTAGTTCTTAAATGTAGGGAATTAGCGCACGGTACGTGAGATCAGCGAAACCCACTCGTCGGATTCCGGGGCATTCCCTCCTCAAGGTATAACCATCGTCTTAGCGGGGCATTGTCTAAGTCGTGTCTCTAAGTACAGGATATGAGATTAGTGTTGTCATAGAGAAAGGACAGTACACTGCCAGCAAACTCTAACTCGGCGGTTGAGGGGTTAGCTTACTGGCCTATGAACCCCGAGTGCACAGGTTTGATCCCGGTCGATTGAGGTTTAGAGGGCGCTTCAACTACTGAGGTCATTGGCGCCCATGTCAAAATTGTTTTTCTTTGTTTTTAATTTTTTTTTAATTTTTTAATTTTTTTATATGAATAGATTTAGTAAGTTTTGCAGATGCAACTTACTAGTAATTAAAAACACGTACATCACCTAAAAAGAGGGACTGAATTCCAAATAAAATACACAAGAAGATAAGGCAACAGGAAAGTATTCTCAAACCAAGACGTAAAATTTATTATACAGCATAAAACTGGCTGTAAAAGGGCCAAGAAACATAAAACATTGCTCTTATCTCTCATACAAGATAGTATATTTCCCTTCCTTTCAAAAAACAAAAAAGTCTTTGGAGCACAGAATCGTCCTCTCCGAGTACCTCCCGTAGCGAGTTGCCCAGGCCATGTCTTCGTCAGCAGCCAACAAATTGCGAACAATGCATGAGAACGTGTTCTACAGAAAGAACCGTCCTGCATGAGTCACAGACGGGAGGAATTTTACCTTGAAGTTGAAAACCAAGAGAGAAGTGTCAGTGTCCGATACGAAGACGGGCTAAAATGACTTCCTCACGCCTAAATGGGCGGGATGAGGAACACCAGGAATTAATAGGATCTTTTATCGCTCTAACTTTAAAAGTGACGAAAATCCACAATAGTCATGTCACACTTGTGGCATGTAAAAGAACCCGGGGAGATTCCCGGCAAAATTAAATCCCTCCGACAAAATCCCGCCATGACGAGATCTCACTTTCTCTCAACCAGACCGCTCGGATATAGTTAACTGGGACCGACATCTGGCGAGGAAAGTGAGAGTCAGATCCCAGGAGCATTTAGGGAACCGCCCACGTGGTGCGCATGCTTAGATAAAGCTTCCCTGACCCGCGTCGGAGGTAGGCTTTCAAGGAAGCCTGAGTTGAAACTGGGATGAGGAACAACTGCCTAAGAGCAGTCTCCCCGAAAATAAAATCTATACAATAATATCATATAATGCGATAAATCATCGATCATATAATCAAAATACGATCATATAATACGATAAATATCAGCGAACAGAATAATATGTGTTGTGCAAGTAAGAGTGCCTGCGAAAGGCAAGAGGAGGGGAACAAAGAGGATGATGGAAAGATTACGTGCAGTTCAGCGCACGTTTATTAGGGTACTGCTTTGGTAGTCACCTGTATTAATCAAAAAAACACGGAAAACTTCTCATCAGAGCAGATGGCCGCAAGAAATTTCCTCCAGGCAGCGGATGAATTCAACTTTTGTTGTATAACTAGTGTAAAAATATCAGTCACTGTCGGGTCTGGAACTCTACGACTTCCCGATCAACGATGCCGTAGAGGCATCGATGTTGAAGCAGATAAATAGCAACAGGTGCCGATGTTGATAAAGCTACTGTTTTATAGTATTCCTTTTCATTTCCATCCACACCATTGTAAAGCATACTGCGCGAATCCCCATCACATCACCAGAAAAGATAATTTGAAATTCCATCTGCTTTCGTACTGTTGTACGAAGTTGTAGATAGTTCAAACTTTCACCTTGCAGAAATGCAATTAGAACTTCATGTTGTTATTCATCTCATCTTTAAAGATGGCACCATATGCATTTCAAAATTAAATATATATATATATATATATATATATATATATATATATATATATATATATATTAAATTATAAAATGGCACAATTTATTTTTTAAATAATTCAGGCAAACAAAGATTAAGTACAATAAAGTCCACATGTACACCAGGGCATTCACCTCTTACCTACAATCTACGAAAAGACTGAAAAATCCGAAGTAATTGTGAGTCCTCATTTCTCGAACTGCACGAGGACGACGAGGTAGGCGAGCATTGCCCCGAAGAAGGCGGTGAGCAGCGAGAGGTCCACGTGGAAGAGGCCTCCGGCGCTGAGGTGGGCGGGGCCGTCGCCCACCTGGCGGCGGAAGGCGCGCAGGGCGGCGGTGTCCGCCCCGCCGCCGCCCCGCCACCTCCGCCGTCTCGCGCCGCAGGAGCAGCCGCCCCAGCAGCGCCCGCGGCCGCTGTGCCGCCGCCGCCACCGCGTCGCCGGCCGCGCACACCGCCACCACCTCCAACAGCGCAAGCGCCACAGCATCAGAGCACGACACGAGATGATGGGAAAATCCATCACCACCACCTCCAACAGCTCAAGGGCAACAGTTATTCCAGTAGAGCAGATGGAAGAACGAAATTGAACTTTCAGAAACGTTGGTGGAGCTGGGATTCTGTTGCTACAAAATCCATCACTACCACCTCCAAAAGCGAGAACGCAACAGTCTCATTGCAGGAGACGGCATGAAAAAACGAAATGGAACTTTCAGAAAGGTTTGAGGAGCTCAGATTCTGTTCTTACAAAATCCATCACCACCATCTCCAACAGCGGAAGCGCTACAGTCATCCCAGTAGATCAGATGGAAGGACGAAGTGGAACTTTTAGAAAGGTTGGAGGAGCTGGTATTCTGTTGGTACAAAATTCAAACACCACACCTCCAACAGCGGAAGCGCTACAGAGTCACCCAGTAGACAGATGGAAGGAGAAGTGGAACTTTTAGAAAGGTTGGAGATTTTCAAAATTCACACAACCCTCCAACAGTGGATGCGCAAGACTTTTGGAACTTTTGAAAAGGTTGAGAACTGAATTTGTTATTACAAAATAATCATTACACCTCCAACTGAGAAGGGGAAAGTTTTTTGGAGTAAATGAGATGAACCTTTTTGAAAAGGTTGAGAAGCTAGATTTTGTTGGAACCACCATCACCCGCAGACGAATATTTTTGGATTATGCTTCTTCTTTAGTCTTGAATAATCCAAAGAGTTGCATTTGTATTGCTAAGAAGAAAATCAATTCTGGAAGTCTTTCAGCGTTTGGAGGATCCTCACGACCACAAAAATGAATAGTAATGAAGAAAAAGAAGAGAAGAAGAAGAGGAAGAAGTGTATGTGTCGACCAATGAGCAGAAAATTAAAAAAAAGGAGACGAAAAGAAAATGTAAAATTTGATGATGATGATGAATACTAGAAGAACGAAGAAAAAAATATAAAATTGTGATGATGATGAATATAAAGATGAATACTGAGGAAGAAGAAAATATAAAAGTTGATGATGAAGAATATAAGATGACTAGTGAGAAGAGACGAAAAGATGAACACTGGGCCCCTACCTCGAGTATCTCGCGGGCGACGTAGGTGGCGAGCGCGACGCGCACGGCGGGGGAGCCGGCGCCGCCGTAGCGCGTGTGGGGAAGCAGCAGGTAGTGCGCGTTGACCACGGCGTGGGCCCACAGGAAGCACAGCTCGACGAGCAGCGGCAGCTGCAGCGCGGCGTTGGCCTGCGCCACGGCGTCCCCAGGTGCAGGTGGGCGTGGCGGCCGGCCGCGCGCCGAACGCGTCGGGCGCGGCCCGCCCTCCGCCAGCACGCTCTCGGGCAGCCCCGCGCGCCGCTCCTCCGCGCGGATCCAGCCCAGCAGCCGGGCGTTGATCAGCTGGAACTTGCCCTGCGCAGGCGCCGCCCGCACGCGTCACGCGCCTGATGCGAGGATTCGCTAGCCGAATGCGTTTACTACGCTCCGTGAAGTCACGAAGGTTAAGCGCATTCGAGACTCCCGGGTTCGTGGTTGGGTGACCGGCCAGGAACCCCGGGATCTAACGGCGTCGAGCCCCTGGCCGAAGGGATAAAAGGCACTGACTGACTGCGACGGGACGAGACTTGACAATTATTAAAAAGTAAAAGCACATTAATGGAGGATTACTCCCAAGTGTAAAAGCGCTCAACGCCCCTTAAGGGGCTTGGAGACGCGTTGCGTCAAGATGTAGACGCAACAAATAAAAAAAAGTCATTGATTGGTTGGGTTTTTTCGTGTTTACGGGCGCGTCAACTGCTTTGGTCAATAGTCCCGTTAGTGTAGTGCATGATTGTTTCTCGTGAGATGGCGGTGGTCTTCCCCCGGTGGATGGCGAGATCCGGCGCCGACCTACCGTCGGCTACTTGAAACAATATGCGGAAAGCACAAAATGATTCCGAGAATGTAAAAAGTTTAGATCAAGAACATCGAAAATTATCGTGGCGAATAAGAGTAACTATTATTAAATTAACATCACCTAAGATTTCAATGTTAAATTTATTTACAAAATTGAATCAATACTTGTTATATTTAATATAAGAATAATAAGCGATATAAAGAAACGACTCTCTTCCCCTCGCCCAATCTCACCCCCTTCCTGTCCCCCCTTCCTCAAACTCCTGGCTCCCAACTACCCTTCCGTTCAGGCTGGCTCTCGACAACTTAACCAGAAACACATACGTTCTTACCTAGTACAGTGTGTTAACTAACCCATGTGACTCACGACCTAATTTCACGAGGGTAAAAATTATCTACAACGATCAATATATTATAATGAATTATAAAATTATATAACACTTATTAGAAACCTCAAAACGGGAATCATGTTGATCATCTTCTTGATTTGCGCACTGGTTCTTTCCAAACCATTCTGTATGGTGGTATTGTGAGATCACTCTCTTAACACTAGTCAAACACGAATTGAATTACGACACTAGCACATATGTATATTTTTCACAAAAAGTAAACAGTTTTTAGAGCAAAATTTAGAAATCAGGGCTGAATTTCTCATTAGTAATACTATAGAATCATGCCAAAGTTTGCCTGTGGCAATATATGTGTTGACCAGTGAATTCAATTATTAATTTAAAAGTGGTAATACATACCTTAGAAGGTAAGCGAGTTTCACGTACTGAACAATCACCAAGATGTGGCATATGTGTTGAAACTGGCGGAGACAGAAGCAGCCATGGATGATGCCAAGCAATCTTAGTCAACCAAATTTGTAATCCAAGAAAAATAACCAACAGAATTATTTGGCAGCTAGTTAATCGGCGCCGTGTACAATAGACAGCCTCGTCCTCCGGAAGGAGATAATTGTCAACATAGGCTATATTACGTGACAGCATGTCCCACGATTTGAACTTAAACCAAAGGGATGATACTATGGTGAAGAGTTCGACGGAGAAACGAAGGAGCATCGCGCATTCAATTGCAAAGCTCACTGTATAGGCTGACTTGAGGTTCTTGACAGTTGAATAGGCGACGCCAGCGGCGACACCAATGTGCACGGCTATGCTGAGAGCGCACCAAGCTATGTGGTGGATGGTGCGTCGCAGGCGGCCATCTTGGAAGTCCCTCTGGAATGGCAAGAAACCGAAGGGGACAACCAGCCAGGCCAAAGGTTCCAACGACCACACGGAGTCCCGTGGCCTTGAAGAAGGCTCTTTCCGACGGTTCTTGGTAGTCTTGAGCGACATCGACATTGTTTCTCTGTGTAAACGGAACTTAGTAGACGTTTCTGAATATTTGATCTTTCAAGGAACTCCTCAGTATGCAGTTTGCCCTCTCGTATGAAACTTTTCAACGTCTGCTTATTGAAAATTTAACTAGTAGCTTCCTGTGAGATCACCTAGCCACCACATTCACACTGAAGTCATCCAGTTTTACATAATTCACAACTGTAGTAACCATTGTTGTCCTTCAGCCAATTCAAGTATCACAAGTTTTTCTGGAAAATATTCGTGAATTTTTGCATTTAATTCTGGAGTTTTTGTAATTGTTGAAAGCAGTTATTGTTTTGAAAGTTATAGTTATCTCTTTCGTATTTTCAGTTGTTTTTCAGAAATCTGATTTTATTGGTAGAGAGTTTTCCATGGAACTAAATTTTCGCAAATACGATTATTTCTATTTAATAAAATATAATTTCTTTCCGAGAAGCTTCTTATATAGTATTCGAAGTTCACTACAATTACTTCATTAAGAAAATTCATTTAGCTTCCATAGCATTCCCGCTATTGACATACCTTCTCTTACTTTGACTTACTATTGACATACCTGCCTATACTTTGGTCTTGTATGCGGGAGGTAATCTTTTAGACCTCACAATTCAATTCACAATAGCAATTCACAAAAGCATTGACTTTAGACGGCTAAATTCAGTTCACAATAGGCTTTTCACAACTTCTTTTCCGGTTGGTCAACTGTTAATATCCTAGACTCCAAATAAACGGAAGTAAACATCACTGACGCATGATTCGCTTTTCATCACAGCCAGAGAAGTATTGTACTGAGCCTGTGACGTCCAGCAAGTCAACCAACTGCACTTATCTTTCTCTTTATTTTCACAATTTTCAGTATTACTGTTATGTCTGCAATTAATGCACTTTTCTTTGAAATTAAATTGTCGAAAGTAATCTTTGAAGAAAAGAAATATGGAGGGGTTTCTAATTAACGAGATACAATCAATAACACTCTTTGTGAAATCCTGTGAAATGTGTTCTATCTACATAATTAACCATCTCGTTACGTCTTCCCCTGGACATAAAAATATGAAAGGTAAACATAAAAGCATAATTAGTGTTCGCTCACAAAGGCAACAAATGCAAGTTTGAAGACTGAAGGCCCTTCTTATAGCATATGAAAATATTTACCATCTCCGTAACACTGGAGGAAATAAAGAACTAATGATGCCACAGCAGCAGGTACTTTATAGTAATATTGGAATTAGATTCGGCATACACGAAGTTTGTAAACTAAAACTTCTTCATTTTAAATAAACGAAGAGAAAAAGTGACACTTTTATTTTATGAACGTTTTTGTGAATTTTGTAAATTCCTCGGCAAGCATAATAAAACCAACAAAATGCCAACAAAATGCATCCCTCTAACAAAATTCCAACAAAATGCAACCAACAAAATGCATCCCTCTTAGCTCAGCGTGGTCAACATACGCGGGCGGTTGCACACAATGAGACACGGCCTCACCTCCGTCACTTATCCGTCTATAGACGAGGTCATGAGAGACAGGAGTGGGAGGATAGTGTCAACCAGGTGCTAGAGTGAGCAGAGACTCGATTAGCAGTAGGGGAGTATTTACGAAGAGACAGCAGGAAAACAGATAGTAAGAAAAGAGGCAAGAAAATGATGAAGAAATAATGGATGATTACCGCCCGTTGACGGTGAATTTCGGATAAGACTGGAGAGCGCATCAACGAAGGTAGAGAAGAGAAAGGCAAACCAAGATTCAGAATGAAAATTGAGACATTGGCTTGGGGATATGCTGCTCTGAAGTCTCCGAAAATATTGAAGACTAGCAAAATACCCGGCGTTTCCCGGGCTTTCTTCATATTTAATCCTTTTAATGAGGGAAAAGACCACTTTTATATAAACCGCGGTGTTTAATATTATAATTTGAACGGAAATCCTTTAAATTTTAATAAAATACTAAAATTTTCTTTCATTTTATTTTACAACACATTGCTATTAGATGATTTTTTTTAAAATCTTATGCACCGCTACTGACCTCCAGCAAATAAATTAGGTACCAGTTTTTCTGCAGCACTACGTGCTCTAAGCGAGAGGCGAAAAATTGTCGCGTGCATCTACAAACATATTATTTAAATTACCTTTTCCACATTTGGTTTGGGTTAGTCTTTGCCACACTTTACAAGGACACTGAGACAATCCTGAAGAAGACCCTGTAAAAATTTCATATTATTCATATGCTACTTTTTGTAGTATCGATGTCGGTTACACGTCGTTGAATTCACTTTGATTAATATAGAAGATTACAAGTCGTGTGTATAAAGTATTAGAGAAAGATGAAGGATGATTGCTGCGAGAAGGTTTGAAGGATAACGCGAACAGTGGATGTAAAAGGATCGACCGCGTCCAAGTAAAATCGTACTGTAGCGTCATGTCGCTAAAACCAGCATGGGCATGCGGCGTGGTGTGCACCGGATGTTAGACAAAGGCAGAAGCGATAACGCACGGGTTTTTTCTGACTGGGTGTGCGCATTACTGGAGCGGAGGCAATGGAGGCGGCGGGCAGCGTCGCGAGGGCTATTTAAGGGCCGTGAGATCAATGACTCTTCCTTGTTTGTGATGCTGGCAGCGGCAGCAGCAGCGTAGGTCGCCCGTGATAGGTGCGAACGTGGACGCAAGGAGCCGGCAGTTATGGTCGTGACTAGTGAGACATATAGTGGGTCTCAGAGCAGGCGGTACTACGCACGGTGAAACATTAGGTAGTATGTTGCGGTGTGATAGCCGTTGTAAATATCTCTCCTAGCAGTGGGGTCTATTTAGTTAGTTAATTGTATACAGGGCATTGGTTATTTGCGACTACGGTCTAAATTGTGAATAAACCTGCTGTTATTACAACCCACTCTCGTCTGTGTACTGATTACACCCGTATGACGCCACAGTACGAAGGGCCAAGAGCGAATGGGAGATGAACATGAAACTAGGCGAGGCAAGTGAGGGAGTAAGCAGGGTAGGGAAAGAGAGGATACAATATGTGACATAAAGCAGAGAAAAATGAGTAGACCTGGAGTGGTGGAAGATAATTTTCTTGGCATTAGGAGTAAGGATAGTTTTATCAGAAGGTCGGGAATTTATGACAACGATTACCAGGACACAATTATGACACATCTGTTAATCGGTAAGTTTGACAACACTGATATTATTTTTAAAGATGAAAAAGAAATATCAAAATTCATTTATCATCAACTTTTTGTCACGAAGATGGTTTGATAAGGAATACAAGATTCTTGAATTCTCAAAAACGGTTTGAAGAGAAGGCAGGAAATTCCAATTTCAAACAGATTTATCAAAATTTATATTAAACATTAATTAACATTTAATAAAGATTTCGGGTAAATTCTCAACAGCAGCATGAGAATAATTGGAAATAATATCGAAACAAAAGAGAATTAGACGGCTACACGAGTTCAATTGGAACAGATTTAAAAAAATATATTTAGAACAGAAGAAATATTTAATGTAAGAATTCAAAAATAATTAGATGAAAGACAAAATAAAAAAATATAAGAAATTAAATTAGAATAGATCAAATTCAGAAGCAGGATTGTCTGCTTGCCCAACAAGATGTGATGGACCCAAATTTGATATGTTGAGGGGTGACATCAAAGATTCACTACAGGTTTTGGACGGTGGTAACAGAAAGATAAAGAATCATGATTTAAGATTACAGATTTGCCTCATTCTGCAAGAGGTAGTACTCCAATATTAATAGAAAATCTACTGCTAAACTTAGCATTCGGAGTGAATATCTCAGAAAATCATTTACTTAATACAGTGAAAAATTATTTTGTGCTTTTGAACTTTCCCGATAATAAGAAGGAGAAGGTTGAGTACGATATTCTTACTTCCAAAACGAATATATTGCCCAGATCTATGGAGTAAAGAAAAATATTTTATGAAGTGTTGAAAAATAGAGTCATTTCGATAAGGTAAAGTTTATTTTTTATTTATTTTAATTATTTTACGTCAAAAAAGTTAAAACTGTTATGACGTGCTATGCGAGAAGTGAATTCTGTACATCATTTCAAAATTCTTTGATTCCTACACTAAGTCATATACTACTTGAATTTTGAATTAATTAATTTAAAGAAACGCTCCCATGTAATTAAATCTATTTTCAAGTACAAATAAGCAATAAACTTCGGGCCCTTGCCCATGATGTCCTTCGTCAAGGAATAAAACTTCTTGCAGCGACAACATGGAAACGATAATTTGATTAACTATATTTCCTACTGAATTATAGAAGTCGTGCACAGATAATGATGTTACATTTATGTCCAGAAGCAAAACAATGGGCCATCTCAGAATTTACTCAAAGGATCAGGAAAACTGGACGAAAACCCTCATCGAGATGGGGGTGATTGACCCAGAAGCTGCGATACAATACGTGTTACATACTGTTTAGAATTATACAGTCCAAAAGGTAAATAATACATTAAATATCACTGTTAAAATTAATGTTACTTTCCTTGTGATGCTCAGTAAGTTCTCTTTTGTATAGAAACAGTTATCCAGCAGAAACGATTTCACTTTGAATTTAAACTTTTCTATCGAATTTAATCGTTTAATGTCATCTGGCAAAGTGTTGTAAAATAATGTGCATGTATTGTATGTTTTGTAATGAGCTGTTGATACTGTCACCAGATGAAAATTATTTCTACGTCGAGTGTTATAGACATCGGCGTTTTCTGAAAATATATTCCCGCCCTTAAGCAAGTCATTTTTGACAAAAACCACTGATTCGTAAATCAACAGACAAGGTAATGGTAAAATTCCTAGATTAATGAAAGGGGCTCAGAAGAATCACGTGGGTGGGAAAAATTTTAAATAGATATTTATAAAAAATAATGATGTTTATCACAGAAATAAGGTGAACGAGATTTCAAACTAGACTCAATGCCAGTACACTGCTCTCTTAATTCAGTAAACGCAGCAGGTTAACATTCTTCTTACTGGTTCTTACTATCATTCGAAATGTGGTTTGAAGTGTATAGATGCCGCTGGAATTCAAGTCATTACAACAACAGCAGAAACCAATATTCAAATAATTTGTTAATTTGTAATTTTTAACAATAAATTGCCGATGTACCACTTCTATTCATAAACATGGTACATATATTATATTTACAAATTTTCTGTAGATAAATAAACCTTACTTCGAAACTCAGACCATCTGCATTTAGTTCAGAATCAGTATAACTGGTGGCTTTGTAGGGACTTGGAATGGGAGGTCCTAAGGTTTGAGTCCCGACAATGGAGTATTTTCCACACAACCTATATAGAGAGGGACAATTCAGCCTGTCTGGAGTAGAGGTCTAGCAGCCAGCTGCTCTAATCGGTAGTTTTCAGTGACTTTTCCGATTAATACAAGGCGAATGCCGGAGAAGTATCGTAACAAACAGGTCACGGACCGACTGTTTTTTCCTGCTCATCCTTTTCCCAACATCTCCACTTACACATACTCACTGATATATGCATATACCCACTTGTCACGAAGTCGCTTGGAGATCCGCCGAGAGCTTAGTACTTATCCCGGATGGGGAACAGCCGACCTATAAGTAGGCGCTGGTCCGAAGGTCGCCATCTCCCTGAATATAAAATAATAAACTACACAAGCCCGACTAATGACCACGCAGTCAATCAATAGAAATTAAAGTGTTTTCGAATGGTTAAATTTGGAATTATCGAGTAAAACGAAGAACTTGATTATCCAACACTGGGCAGGATGGGGAGCGAATGGTTGGTTGTGCAGGGATGGTGCAGTGCAGAGCGGGGGGGGGGTGCATGGCAATGGGTGACTGAGCGTGAGCGGTGGATGGGCGGCGAGCCGGGGCGATGGCGCGCCGGGGCTGTCAGCCACGGCGCGCGGGCGCCGGGGCGCTGGGCGTGGGGCGTCGGGGCGGCGACTGACGTGCAGCGGCACCGCCCCCTGGAGAGTCGCTGGATAATTAAAGTACATTCATTGCGACGTGCTTCGGTACAGACGCCCCTCCTCCCTCCGCTCCGCGTCGCGCTTCGTCGCGTCGCGTCTGCCCCCACCCCGCCTCGCACAACCCCGCCGCGCATCGCCATTCCCCACTCCGCACCGCGCGGTCAGGCCCTTCCGACCGCCCGCTCGCCCCGCCCGCACGGCCCCGTCCGCTCCGCCCCATCCGCACAGCTCTGCCCCGTGCGCTGCGCCCCGCCCACCGTTTTCCTCACCGCTCCGCCCCGCCCGCTCTGCCCCGCTCCGCTCCGCCCCATCTGCTCTTTACTGTTTCTTCCCACCCGTCCGCCTCGCCTGCACCCCACTGCACAGCTGCACCCGCCTCACCGTACATCCCGTTCTGCTCGCCCCGCCTCGTCTGTTCCCTCCCCCACTTTCCGCCACTGTGTCGCCTTCTACAACGCCAATTGACCCACCACGTCCCCCCCGGTTGGCCCCCCCCCCCCCCCCCCCCCCCGCCCTCCCGCCACGCCCCTCCTCGCCACGCCCCTCCTCGCCACGCCCCTCCTCGCCACGCCCCTCCTCGCCACGCACCTCCTCGCCACGCACCTCCTCGCCACGCACCTCCTCGCCACGCCCCACCCCGCCACGCCCCACGCCACGCTCTGTCCCAGCCTGCTCTGCCGCATCCCACACCGCACTGGTACGCCTCACGCATTCCCGCCCCTCGTCTCTGCTGCCCGCCCCGCCGCCTCCACGGCCCTGCTCCGTCACGCATCGCGCCGCCTCGCCTCGCCCGGCTGGGCAAAGTGTCAGAGAGCTGCCAGCTGTATGGATTAACACGCGGCGTCCGCGCAGGAGCTAGTTGTCGGCGCACTCGCCTCGTACCTCAGCGCTCGGCCGCGTCGAGAGGCACAATGGACGTGACACTTGCAGGTAGAGCGCGGATATGAAGAGGCAATTGGGGCGCCGCCGGCTCTGAATGGCACGAGCAGCACCTCGCCGCCACGGACTTGTTGAACGTGAAGAATGAAGTGCAAATCAAATACTCTCGGAACCGGGAGCGGTAGCTCAGTGCATCAACTGATGTCACTGCAGCGCCACTCACCGCGAGGTCCTAGGTTCTCGCTCCCCACGGCGGCAGGCTTTTCAGCTAAGTCGAATTTAGCCGCTGTCTGGAGGAGAATTCTAGCGGCCGGCTGCTCTGATCGGTAGTTTTCCGTGGTTTCTCCGTTCAACACCAGGCGAATGCTAGAGCAGTACCCTACCACACGGGCCACAGACCGCGCGCGATCTGTCCTTCCTCTTCCTGGTCGTATCCTCTCCCCTTACACACGCACTTACACTAACATGCATTACACTGCCACATATTCTGAGAGACCGGTCGGGAGCTTAGAGCTTGTCCCGACTGAGGCGGTGCCCCACTGGTGGGAGAGTCCTGGTTAGGCGGAAACCCCGCTAGCTGACGGTTGGTCGACGCCGGATCTCGCCATCCAGCGGTGGAGATCACTGCAATCTCCGGAGAAAAAAACATGCACTACACTAACGGGACTAGTGACTAAATCAGTTGACGTGCCTGGAAACACGAAAAAAATCCATCAATCAATCAATCAAATACTCACGAACTTCATGGTTGATCAATTTTTTTATTGAAAACATTGCTTTGATGCTCATACGTAACACCTCTACACGAAAATACACATACATTCAATTATTTTTAAAATAAATCACACAATTATCACTAACAGTTTCATTTAAAATTCAATGGTAAAAACCGTTCCAGAAAGGAGTTCAGTACACAAGAGCATTTTTTTTAAATATGTGACAATTATTGCATTAGTTTTCAACAGCATTTCTTCGAAAATTTTCTAATGCTTTCTCGTAATATTTCAGTGACGTTTTTGTCAAAACAAAAACTTGACATTGGTATGAATTTGTACTATCTCGAAAAATGAATAGACTCATGCCATAGTTATTAAAGTTTAGGGAAAATATTTTCTTCTTTAAGCTCCAAACTTTACTTGGAGAGATAAGATGTGGAGTTCCCTCTTTTGCAGTAAGTTAATCGCTGCAAAGGAAGTCAGATAAGTCTTTAATTGACCCCTTCATCGCACCGAAATTGATAAAGCGATATTCTCATTGATCGTATACATTTATATCGAATATTCTATTTTCGAAAATAAAACATCCCAAATAGTAAAATCAAAACATCGAAATACCTTAATAATCAATTTGAACAGTACTTAATTAAAACATCAATACATGGAATCGTCGTAAATAGTTTTACTTGATAATCTTTTTTCCACATAATATTTTTCAAATTCAGTGTTTGGATATAAAAAGCTATCGTTTTTATCAAAACTAAACCATAAAAGAACCTATTGAACAAGCGAGTTCTCCGAAATGATGTAGATAAGAGTAATAATGAAAGTAAATTAATAATGAAAAGAAAGTATTTATACTTTTAAAATACGCAGAACCTATATGTGATTTTAGGTTGCTTCATCTGTACATTGAATGTTGGAAAAGTTATAAAACACCTAATAACTGGAAAACGACGGAGGTTATATCTATCTTTAAAAAGGGTCAAGGAAATGAGTGCGGGAAGTATAGAGGTATTAGTCTCATGAATGTCGCTTATAAAATATTTGCAAAAATAATTAATTCTCGATTAAAAATCATTACAGAAGTTAAATTACAAGAAGAACAATCGGGATTTTGGAAAGGACGCTCATGCAGTGACAACATATTTAGTATCAAAAGGATTTTAGAAAAACGACGAGAATTCAATATGGAGACCCATTTAGCCTTTATTGACTTCGAGAAAGCCTTCGACAGTGTGGATTGAGTCAAATTGTGGAATGTAATGAGTGAAAGTGGCTATCCTGAACACCTAATAAATACCATAAGAAGTTTATATACAAAAATTACAATAAACACTGATACGAAGAAAACTGAAGAAATTTTGACAAATGGAGGACTCAAACAAGGATGTAGTTTATCTCCAACGCTATTTAATATATATGTAGATAATCTTATTAAAAAATGGAAATGAATAGTGTGCCCTGGAGTCCAGTTAAAGAAGAACAAACATCTAAATGTTATTCTTTATACAGATGACATAACAATACTGCAAGAAAGTGAAGACGAATTACAAAAAGCCGTATACAAACTACATCTACTGGGAGGGCTCGAATATAATCTCCGGATATCAAAAAAGAAAACAAAGGTTATGGCCCATTATGGTAAACACCCCGTTCGCTCAAAAATAGTAATTGACGATACAGTAATCGAACAGATTTCTAATTTCAATTATCTTGGTTGCGAGATCAGTTATGACAGAGATAAAGACAGAGAATAAGACCAATAAATTTCAATCACTATGTGGCATAATAAACCGAACACTTCAGAACAAAACAAGGAAAGACACACAAATAAAATTTTATAAAACAATGGCTGTTCCAGTTCTTATGTATGGAAGTGAATCGTGGATAGCAAAAGAGAGAGATAACAGTAAAATCCAAGCAGCGGAAATGAGATTTCTCAGGAAAGTGAAAGGCTGCAGAAAACAAGATCACATAAGAAACGAAGATATCCGTAAAGAACTGGATATATATAATATAAATGAAAAGATAGAGGAATACAGAGAATCATGAAGACATCACATTGGAAGAATGGGTGAAGAAAGAATTCCACGCTTAGTGATGCAATACAGACCGAAGGGTAGGAGAGATGTCGGGAGGCCCAGGAAGAGATGGAGCTGAAGTGCAAGTGAAGACGGAACAGGCATATATGCCTAATCCCTTAAAGGAAGAAGAAGAAGAAGAAGAAGAAGAAGAAGAAGAAAGTATTTATTTAAAATTATATTTCAGTTAATGACTTACACGTCTTTCCTTCGATGAAGGTGAAGTAAAATGCTGACGATATATCTTCATTAATGATCTTTAGCAACTATTATAAGATTTTCATCATAATATATTTGATAACCTTTGCCGAACCTGTGAAATATTTCGTAATTTTTGCCTCAATCAGGGTCGTTGTACCTAAGTGAGAAAAATGTTAATTTAACCTTTCTTCAACACCTTCAAAACTAAAAGGACATGACACAATAGAAAAAAGACTATGTAGAAGGGAACAGTTACAATAAGTAGATTTCATTAGCAATAATTTATACACGAAACGCGTTTGCTAAATAGATAATCATAATTAACATAATTGAGATATGACTGTAGAGTAGTTATGTCGTTGAAAAGGCTAACAAAATTCAGCTCCTATAGCGATTCTGCTATTTTGCATTACCATCTGTGTAATTACACGTGTATTGACTTTTTTTAGCTATGAGGTATCATTATCGTATGCTGTTGTTCATCTCAGGAAGAGAGTGAGTCTTACAGTGTGTACGGGAGCATCAGTCACTGCGGTCGTTTGTCCCATAACTACAGTGTATGCTATGTCAGTGCATATAGGTGTCAGCATTCCTTCCCCGCTGGTTTGTGAGATCGAGAGCTAACCATAATTTTGACTTGAAAGGAATCTCTTCCAGATATCTCCCATGATGGGGCAACGCCGCTAGCCGGACGAGCTTTTTATGCATACCACTGGTTTTCGGACATGTGTGGTAGTGACGCACAAGTGTAATTATGAGTGTAAAGGAAGAGGAAAGAACAAGGAAGACGAAGGATAGATCCCTGGCGATGCCTGGCCTTGTTCCCTTGCTCATACTGCTTGGCTGAGTATCAATCCGAAGAAATCACAAAAAACTACACTCCTAGATCAAATCTGTCGGCTATTAGAATTAAAGACCTCGATGCAATGACATTTTGTGCCACTATAAGTTTCGAGAAAAAGAATGTAAAGGTTTAGACATTGTATTCTATACTTGGGTTTTTCTAACGTGGTGGCTGAGGGTAGTAACTCCAGGAGGGGATTTGGCTCGACTTTTTGAGTCATTCACAGTTCTGCCGATAGAGTCACTGGATTTGCAGCACTGCTTGATGCAGTCGCGATCGTGCGACATATTGCAGCAAGACTGAGAATGACTAAAGACGTCGTGCCGCCACATATGCCAAAAAAAACAAGTATACACATTCGGAAAAAAACTATTTTTTTTCGAATTACCCTGCCAACTTGCGTCAAATCTTTAAAAAGAAAATCCAACTTGATACAACTACGGGGTGTCGATTGATTCATTGATTGTTTCGTGTTTCCGGGCGGGTCAACTGCTTTTGTCATTAGTCCTGTTAGAGTAGTGCATGCTTTTTTCTTGGGAGATGGCGGTGATCTTCCCCCGCAGAATGGCAAGATCCGGCGCCGACCGACCGTCGGCTAGCGGGGTTTCCCCCTAACCAGGACTCTCCCACCAGCGGAGAACCGCCCCAGCCGAGACAAGCTCTAAGCTCCCGACCGATCTCCCGGAATATGTGGTAGTGTAGTTCATGTCAGTTTATGTGTGTGTGTGTAAAGGGAGAGGATAGGACAAGGAAGAGGAAGGAAAGATCGCGCGCCGTGGCCCATTTGTACTGCTCCGGCATTCGCCTGGTGTTGATTGGAGAAACCACGGAAAACTACCGATCAGAGCAGCCGGCCGCTAGAATTCTCCTCCAGACAGGGACTGAATTCGACCTAGCTGAAAAGCTAGTGTCGAAAATTCTGCCTCCGTCAGGACTCGAACCTAGATCCTTGCGGTTAGAGGCGCTGCAGCGACATCACTGAGCTACCGCTCTCGGTTATGGGGTGTCGAAGTATACTTCTATCTCAATTTCATCACAAATGTGGCATAGCATATTATTGTCCCATGGTCTTCAATTCTTCCCCACCCCCACAAAGTGTTGCATTCCATCCTAGCAATGTTAGTGTCCAAAATCCGGCTCCATCAGGACTCGTACCGCAGGATCTCTCTCTCTCAAGGTCGCAACAGCGGCACCACCGAGCCATCCCACCCAGTGAGTGCTTACCTGCAAGCGCCTGCGTCCACACGCCGTGTCGGCGTCAGTGGTCGAACTGCAGCAGGATGAGGAGGTAGGCGAGCGCGGAGGCGAAGAACGCGAAGGCGAAGCGCCGGTTGAGGGCGAAGAGGCCGCAGGCGTGGAAGGAGGCGCGCGCGGCGTGCCTCCGCCCGCCGCGTCGCACGCCGGCACGCGCGCACCACGCACGCGCTCGCACGCGCGCTGCGCAGCAGGCACACGCACTCGCCTCTCGCTTGGGCTCGGCCCTCCCGCTCTATTATCACTATAACCATAGACTAAAGAGGTACATCTTTACTCTATGCTATAACATTTTCCCTCTCTCGTACCCCTTTTCTCTCTCCCCTCACATTTCCGACTTCTTCTTTCCGTTCTGTTATTCCCCTTTTTATCTGAATTTTCCCTCTCTTCTTTCTTTTGCTCTGTCTTTTCTTCCTATATTTTCTCCCGTCTTCCCCTTTTTTTTTTCCCTCTCCCCCTTTTCCCTCTTCCCCTTTTTCCTTTCTCTCCTTTTCCACCTCTCTTCCTTTCCTTCTCTTTCTATTTACCTCTCTCTTTCCTTTCTCATTTCCCCCTCCCCCTTCAATTTCCCCTCATTTTTCTTTCTTTCACCTTCTCTTTTCCTTCTCTCTCTTTTAAACCTTTCTACTTTTCCCTCTTTCCTTTTTCTCTTCTTTTTCCTCTTCTTTTCATACTCTCCCTTTTCCTCTCTTATCGAATTTGGTGCAGTCGTTCGAAAGCTATGCTCTTACATACATTTCGGTGATTTATTTTTATTTATAAATAAGTACATTCAGGATATCAGAGCTATCATCCACAAGTAGTAGACAATATGAATTTAATATATGCAGAAAATTCAGTCATACACGTGTTCCGAGAATTGTTTACCACCCTCAGTGATTTTTATTGATTGGTTGATTAATGATTCTGGGCGCGTCGACTGCAAAGGTTGTTAATCTCTTAAATGTAGTGCATGTTTTTATCAGAGAAGGTGGCAATTATCTTCCCCTGTTTGATGGAGAGATTCGGCGTCAATCTACCCATCGGCTTGCAGGGTTCTCCCCATCCAGGTATCTCCCACCAGAAGGGCTACGCCCCAGTCGGGGCCAGCTACAAGCTACCGAATGGTCCCCCGTAATGTGTGGTGGTGTTGTGCATGTCAGTGTAAGTGCGTGTAAGTAATCCTGCCAGAGCGTTTTTCTCTCATCGCAGAGCTTTAGATACTGATACGATGTTTTAGAAAACTACATTGTCATTTTTGACCCGATCGGTAATCGAAATAGGGATCGACTCACAGAAAGCTAGTACTCTGTCCATGAGAGACCTGAGAGGTAATTTATTAACAACAATTATGAAATAATTATTTTATATTACATTATATATTAATTTTTGCCTTTTTTCAGTACTAAGAGAAGGGTTTGCACTCTGTTGATAGCCTCGGGGACCTTGTTCTTGAAATACGGCCCTGATTGAAGGCGATATGCCCAGCGAAGGAGGTAGTGGTGTTCAGAAAGTGGTGGTGGGGGGAAAGCTTACTAATAGCCGTAAGAGGCCTGATTTGTTGGTGGGTTCTATGAATGTTGGTACGCATATGGAACTATATGTTTAACGAAAATGCGTACGCTGTCCTTTTGCACAAGCACGTACATTCCCCTTTCTGTTCACATGGCACAAATATCCTTGAACAAGCGTTCGTTGTGCTTGTAACTAGTTGACTTCGGACGACAATCACTTATCTTGCTTTTCGCCTCTTTTTATTTTACATTTGTTGCGTGAAATCACGACGCAACGCGTCTCCTCACCCCTTGTTTGGTGTTGAGCGCTTCTGGAGAAATCTCCGTTACTTTATTTATTTATTTATTTTACGTCAAAAAAGCAGTTAAAAACTGCGTATGACGTGCTATGGGGAAAAGTGAACTCTATGCATATTTTCAAAATTCTGTGATCCCTACACTAAGTCATATACTATTTAAAATTAAAAACACACACACACACCTCCCATGTAATAACATCTATTTTCAAGGATAATAAGGCAATAAATTTTGGCTCTTATCCATGTTGTCCTTCGGAATAATACTTCCTGCCGTGACAACATGGAAACGATAATTTGAATAACTGCATTTCCCACTGAATTCTAGAAGACGTGCACAGAAAATGAAGTTACATTTATGTCCAGAAGCAAAACAAGGGGCCATCTCAGCATTTGCTCAATGGATTAGGGAAACTGGACGAAAAACCTGATCGAGATGGAGGTCATTGACCCGGAGGCTGCAATACAATACTTGTTATATTCTTATATTCCTATATTCTTAATATATGGAGTAATCGTTCGTTACTGTATATGTCCGTCACGTCTCGTCGCAGTCTGATGTCTTGCGGACCTCCAGATAGCATCTCCGCGTCCGCGCCTCCCACCACGTGCTCCTGCGTCACTAACCAGCGGCATAAGGATAGGGGTAGGGTTTAGGACACTTCACAGTAGTTGGACTAGCCCTCGTGAAACAGCCAAACTCGTTTTGTTGGAACAAATTTCACATGAGCTTCGACGGATATCGAACCCGGATCTCGTTGGTGAAAGGCGAGCCACTTTGCTCTGCACCACGATATGTCTATGCCTTGTGAACAAGAGAGAAGAAACGTACCATGAGGTGTAAAGAACGGTTAACTTATTCACACATTGACTTCCAGAGAAAATATAAGATATAATTTATAAGCGTGATTGGTATAATTATCTCATAATGGTCAAAGGAACTTATTTAAAACTTCTGTGAATGGTTTAATCACAAATTTAATTTGATTTTATTTGCAGATGTTCTCTTTCAACGCTTGAATAAAATATACTAGGAAATGACTTTTATCTTAAAATTCCAAAGGTATTTTTAAATCGCACATTCGTGAGTCACGCGTTTAGTGTTTCTACAGAAAACCTGGCTTCCCATACTTTCAACGCTTACTTAATGAAAATTCAATCCATTTCAAGCTACTTATGGATTAAAACGCACAAGGCTCTCTTACAGGCGCTGGAATATACTTAATCAAAAGGATTGTCAACTACACAGTTACGAATAGTCATCCAAACTACTACTCAGTCCACGAGAAGAATCTCTCATCGCCCTCGTGCATCACACTGTCGCATGCAATTATCGCACATCAACTCGTCCTAGTACCTATGTGGCCACTGGCTGCATGCGACGCACCCCACACTCGCCGCACGCAACTGCTCGTTAGCTGCATGATACAGTCGCATGCACCGGTTCTACTCTTGACCACGCTTCGAACACATTGTCGCAAACCGGTCATCGAATATAGACCAGCAGACTACTAACTGCTTTGCGATGTACCCACGGGTTTTCAGGCCGCATGCAATCGCTTTGTGGGATTCGCACATACGGTCGCCATGCAATCTCCTTTGTAGGGTTCGCGAAAGGTTTCCTTACACATCGCACAACAAAACCGACCAGTGTCGCCGCGTATCCTGTTCCTAGAGCGGATACGCAGGCTGGCCCATTCATACACTGAACGCGGTCCAGAATTCTCATTTCGCGCCTAAATGGAGGGGGATACGGTCGGAGATTGTCGTCTTGTCCGCTTTCACTTGCGAAATATCTATTATTGTTTTCATGAACTGTAACTTTTCTATGAGTCTGACTTCAATTCAATTCATTTCAATTAATGATGCCTCATTTTCCTTGACGAGACTCAGGCTCTTAGGCCTGCTGACCACGCAAATTTCGTTTGCGCCATCTAGCGGAGAAAGAAGGTATCACTCGAGCGACGAAACAGTTGATTTGAATTTAGCTCAGAAGCTTCATTTAGGCTTGAGGATCTTTTATTTGCAGAAAATCTACAACATGGGAGAGTCGGTTTTACTTCCCCTTCGAAGTAAAGCGTACGAAGTATTTATTCGTCCTTAAAAGTCCTCTGCTTCTATCGGATTTGAACCTGCAAACCTGGGTATAACAACCCAATAGACTAACTTATTACATCACCGAAGCCTCAAAGTACTATTAGTACAAAGGGATACTAGCGCTTTTGGAACCTTTCAAGGCTCCTGTTTTCACTATGGTTAGTACATTCGGAAGATTTTTTGTGTTTGCGTCTAGGATCGATCATATACAGCGAACTAACTTCGCGAGGTGTGATCCGGGCTCGATTTCTGGTCGGGACAAAATGTAGCTTTCATTAAAATTCGTCTCTGAGTCTGTAGCTATATGGCAAAGAAAAGTTCATGTAGGTGTAGTTCGCCGGTTAGGGAATACGTCATTGTCTCTTACCTCCAAGCATTGGAATTAAACTACGTCCAGGCATGGGAGACACATTCAGCTACCCGGCAAAGCCTGACAATCGATCCAAACATGCCTAATTCATACAACTTTAATGTTTCTGAACAGGCGAAGATTGTTGATTGCAACTTTAGGAAAGTTGTCAGGACTGTCGTCAGGTAAGGGATTTGTGGCGGGAGACAGCAATCCCGTAGCGGATTTCCGGATCTTTCAGGCATCGGCTGAAAATCTTGTGAGCGCAGCGAACAAGTCAACGTTCATGTGATGTGGGGTTTGATGCCAACACAACTGAGTAGGCCACATCCTCATTGCTATTAAAGAGAGGAACTTGCATTTGAAGTGGCAGGCAGTCACTGTGCAAGGAGCGAAGTAGAATGTGAGACACGAAGAAAGAAACACATGCGTACACCACCGTCGCCATGTTTAATTCACCCACGTGCCTCGCCATTAATAAAGACATTATTATTATTATTATTATTATTATTATTATTATTATTATTATTATTATTAGCTGGCGGACCGTTATGCGGTCCTGGCGCATTCAGTATTTGCAAACTCCGGGATCACACGCTTCGTTTAGTGAATTATCTCCGTCTTAATGTGGATAATAAACTCAATTGGGACCAGTACATCAGTATTAAAATATAACTGACAGAAAAATAAGCTACATCAACTAACTATTCATCATTTACTGATATTACCTTACATTCCATCGGCCATAATCATATGTAAAACCATCATTGGACCACTCATTCTCTACCCCTGACTAGTTTCGATCTCTGAAGCAAAAACAAATAGTATTAACAAGTTTCAAATAGTCCAGAACCATTTTTTTAGAACGATCACAAATGCTCTTTGGTTTGTCACAAACCTACAACTTCACAAAAATTCAAAACTGACTCCCTAAAACAGCAGGTAACATATATTTTATCCAGTTCTATTACTCCGTATCTCAAATTTCACACCTAACCAACTTCAGACTCCGACCCTCCTCTCCCCACCTCACAGAACCAGAATAGATATTCATACCTTCGTACTAGTCGCTGCAGCCGAAAAGTTTCCGATCAGGTGGTCTGAAGATTTCCTTAACGAAATTAGTGTAATAAAATTTTAAATTAATTAGTAAGTGAGCCAACACTACATATGTTGAAGCTGTTGGACTGACATACGTATGCTTAGTAAAAAGGAATAATAATAGTGGTAAAAAAAAACAAAAGCTGCAAAGCATGGTCATCATTCACTCTGCAGTGGATCAACGCATTAGAATCGCACAGGCTCCACCGCGCTGAGCAGCGAGTCACATATGTTTATTGTGTACACAGACGACATTAAGATAAAACAAAGACAAAGACATTAAGATAAAACAAAGATAAAACATATGGTTCGATTGTTCTGTAAAATTACAAATAATTGTAAAATATTTTAGATTCTTTTAAAATCAAAGAATCTGATATTAGGACTATTTGTTTTGTAATTGAGAAATGCTTCAATCGATAGTTGACCTAACAAATACTTTCACTGTCGGAGCACGCCTCGTAAATATATTTAATGTATAATGTGTCAGTATTATAATTTTATATTTCTAGACATGCACGTCTTGTATGTAACAGCAATCCAGTTTCGTACAATTTCTGTTGCCAGTTGTATTCTCATATTTAATCATTCCTAGCGTTAAGATACAACGGATTACACGTTTTGCAACATCCTCGCAGTCCCTGCAGCCGTCGATACCCGGAAATTCTCCGAACTCAGCCCACATACACCCTTGTAACGGCATGTTCACAATACCTGGAACTCCTGCGTAATGAGAGCGGTCTAATATATTAGCGTCGCAAACCTCACTAAACATCTCCATTTTTTAATTTTTCATGTGCTCATTTACCTCTTCTTTAATTGTAGCTTAGTATAGTTTAAAGCCTTCAAATTATAATAACCGAAGCTGATCACTTATTAACCCTCGCCTTCTGGAAGTGCCAAATGCTCGCCTCCTTCTATTTCAACCTAATCGACCGATCAGTCGGGTGAAAGATTATATCTCTCACCATGCTTTTGCCCATACTCCCTTTACAAATTGTGCTAAATTACCCAATAAGTCATAAAATGTGAGTAAAAGTACATTTGTAACATGTGAACAATGAATATTTGCTTACTGCGAAAGCCGCAGGAATTAACTTAAAAGGGTGTTTAACATGATTTAATGTGTTGCATAATCGGTCGTAATTAATATTTGAGCTCATGAACAGTGTACTACTTGTGTAACAGGCAGTGTAACTTCAACTATGCAAGGGAATTAATTTTCTATTGTGATGCAAATTGTTGCTCTTTGTCTAGTAATCTGTGCCGCTCACGAGAGATGATACGTGTGACCCCGACGGTCAGCTCAACCAGCTGACTCAGCGTCGGCCACGGTAGTGTTTCTTGAACATCGATAGTTGAAGTATCGTTGGCTATCGATATTGTGACCGATAGTTTTGTCTTAACAATATTACACAAACAAAAACTTTCTAATAACAAAAAATACTGAGAGCATGCAAAGCCGACGTAAGCACATAAAACAATAAATCAAGAAATAGTCTTTGAATTATGTAGTACCCAAAAATATTAATTTATATGCTTTTTACAATGTATCAAATACATTATATATCTTTGTTACGAATTGTATGGGTGAACGATTCTAATTTGTATTTATTTAATACGCATTTTAATTGTACATATTTTATTTATAATTTTACCATTATTATTATATGTTTCTAAATTGTGTAATAAAATGTATAATTTACATATTATAGATTTAATCGTAATGAGTGGAATCTGGGATCAAAATTGTTTGTATTAATATTTAATGTTTATATATGGATGTTTCATTAATAAAAGAGTGTAATAAAGAGTAAAATAGCAATTTATTTCGCAGGAATCTAAATAAAAAACACAAATTTCTATCTAAACACAAATAATTATTTAAATCTATTTATTAAAAATGAAAAATATCGTTACTATCGATCTTCAATTACGGTAGTATCGAAAAATATCGACAGTGAAACAATCGAAGTTTAAGAAACACTAGGCCTCCATCAGATGCCTCACTTTGGTTTGGAGCATCATGATCGTGGGATACTACACAGTCACAAGTTTCACCATCAATCCCATTGTTGTGTTTCTCTTTCAGTATATTGTGTATGTGAAGTTACTTTCATTTATGTGTTCTTATATGTTTTGCAAAATCATCTCGGTTATGCAATGCTAATGTTACATTTAATTCAATGATACTCTCAGTGTGCCCTTTTAAACCATTAAGCATGGAACATTAAATTCATTCTCAATTTAACAACTCCTACGGTGTGTTTCAACCTGCATAAGGCATCCCCCTCAGTGATCATGCCAACACCAGTTTGTAAATCAGCTAATTCTAATTCAATCTTTTAGGGTACTTTAAACTTCAACTAATCAATATTAAATGAATCACTGTAAGTTATGAATTCATTAAACAGTTTCAATTATACTTTTTAATGAATTCTACATTTTCTGAAACTTCTTATACGATAGTTCTCCGTCATTAAAATATAATGCATTGTTATTTCAGATGCACCACAGCGTTCACGTAGCTTACAAACATAATGGTCCTTTGAATCTAATAAGCTACTGAGGTAAGTGGTGCAGTGAGTAGAAACGACAGGAACCCCCAACAGCCCGCTGCTCAAAAGCTGCTTGCATCTCCAGTCATACTTGTAAACTGTAGATAATATTTTGAATTAAAAAATACTTGTCTCAAAGGAAACAATTAAAAATGTAAAACTACAAAATTCAAGTCCGCATAGTTTATCCTATTTTTTATCACGTGCACGAATCAGAAAAAATTTGGGCGATAGTGTACAAGTGAGTAATTAAAATCTTTTCAAGATGGAGTAATGAAGCTTATAGAAATGAAATTTGTGTCCACGTCAAAGCAGCAAAATATTCAAACTGCAATTTTATAGTCATACATTGAATATGTTAAGAATAATTTTATAAGTCTGAATGATCTACTGGAAATATTCAAAAACTTAATTTAATGTTTAATAAAACGTTGTGGATACTTGGGAGTACTTGAAATCCTCATTGAGAATAAATGTTTCTTTACATGGTAACATATTTGAGGAAATACACATACCTGACGAAAATAAGTGATAAAAAGACCCAAGCATGATGCGAAGTCTGCGCCAAGTAGGGTGAGTTCGGAACCAATGCGTAGTACATAGCCATTAAAACTTCTACCCAATAACAACACATGAAAATTAACACTGGGAATCCAAAAATACTGTTTACTTCGTCGCACAGATCAATTAAACGCATATGATCCTCTTGAAATTTCTGTATCTGATTTTCAAATTTTGCATCCGGTAGAACCAATTCAGTTGAACATACTGTTTTCGACAATTCAGTAACATCTTTCTTTGTGAAGGTTGTCATTGCCAGCATCGTATTCAATAATTTGAATTTATCTCTGAAGACCAAAATGACGTTGATAAATTGCAAGATGAAAACAACTTGTGACACGTGTAACAGAAATCTGGGTATTTGAATTGTCCAAGGTTCGGGCCATGTTGTCAACATTAAACAATTCTGGGACAGTATTACGAAGGAACTAACAATTATTTCGCAGATTATTCTCTTTCGACGAGATGTATTGGAATCTGGCGTCTCCTGGAGACGATGCGTGTCAAAATACAGAATATCCCTCACAAGGATGTTCCAGTTATCTGCTTAAACCTCAAGGCAGAGAGCATGGCCGAGATCTGCACCAGAAAGCGCAATGGCAAAATACACTCAACAAGATCACCCATTTTGTGCTTGTCGAATTCCACCATGTTTAGAGTACCGTAAAAGAGGGAGATGGCAGATGATATATGTATGGTGAGTACTAGCAATGTCCACATGACGCGTGCTCTGGTTAAACGCACGCCACCACCACGCACGTATCGAAAGGGCACGTATCCCATGACGTGACATGCGTGAGCCAGCGGCTGCACCGACCACGCCAGATTCTCCATTGGTCACCAAAAATGGGCTCTACATGAATCAGGTATACCTCAAGGATAGATCGTGACCATAAGATCTCCGGTTATTACCGCACGCAAGCTGAATATCTCAACTATTCCTGATAATTTCCAATTTTTTCATAGACAAATTCATCTGCCCAACAATTCTTCAATAATAAATGTTTTTCGATGTTCCATTCTTCTTATCTAAGGTTGCATGACACGAGTGTTATATTCCGTCAATAATGGTTGACATTCTAATTTTTAAAAAATTAATTCAGATTCACATATATTAACGGCTGTTTTCTCCCCACATCGTTTTGTCACTTATTTTAACACAACGTGTATTTGTAACTCTTGAACACGACAATCAAATTTGAAGTTTATTCAGGTTGATATTTATCTCATATCATAAGTGCAACATTACACAACTATGAAAATAAGGAATCATCTGCTTCTAAGGCTGAAAGAACCCACTTTGAAAAATGAAGCTCACAAAATAATCAGTCCTGTATTTTTATCGTGTTTCTCCATAGGTTTCAATCTATTTCTAACCACTTTACACTTAAAAATATTTCACGAATTGTTAGAGTATCAAAATTATTCCCATGTTCACGGTTTTGAGGTTGTATCTTAATGTATTTTATTACGGCTGATCCTTTACATCGTCATCCTCAATAATTTACAACACAGAAACGTATTAATTTCATGGAAATACAGACGTTTTCATTCTGAACGCAACATGACATTCCAAACACTCGACTTCTGTCAAAACATTGAAATACGATACAATGTTTTAATGCATCATTGAAAGACTAAAAAACAAGTCATCATGAATTCAATAGCTAAACCAAACTCTTCGTGAGTCTTGACTTTTTAAACCAAATAATGCGTACACGAGTCATATTTATAACATTACGTTATTAGAATACAATCGATTCAGCTTTCCAATTTCTTAATAGCAATAACTGGAATGAACACTCATGAGGGGAATTGAATCGAATTTCCCGAAATTGAATAACGCATTTGGAAATGACAGTAAATGCTGTAATCTAAAAGTAAAGAGGAAGAATTAACTGTTCAAAAATTATGGGTCAATCTAAACACAAATTACGGTGCCAGGAACAAACGTAACAATAAATAAATGGATATTCTGAGTCTCAGGAAATATCTTAATGAGTAGAAACTGCTCTACCTTTTCACTATTCTTTAAAAAGCCTACAGCGGGTCACTCAAGTAACCTAGTAGTATTACTTGACCTGCGACTTATGACAATATCACACCAAAAATTAGGAATGGTTTTAAATGTCCTAACTGCCCTACAGGAGTGGGTTCGTCTTTTAACCTGCTTTTGTAATAAAAGAAACATAGGCAAGTTAATATTTTAACTACGAAAAGAGTTCTAGATATATTCGGTTAAATACTTGAATACAATTCTAATCTAGCATTTACACATTGCAGTGAAAAATTCTATCACTTCCTCTACCTTTAGCAATTACGTGATTACCTAACAACTGCAGTTGCGTTTTAACACTTGCATAAACACTTTACATAAAATTATATTACCCTTCACTTCACAAAAACGCAATCAAATAACTGTACACAAGACTATAATACATGGAAACACAAAATACTGAAAAAGAATCACATACCAAAATACCCTTTATTACACCTTCAAAGAAATTGTCACTTGAATAGTGAATGAAATATATACAAGACGTTGTTTCACTTTCACGTAGATTATTACTTTATAAATTTAGCCAGCAAAGAAAAAATGTCGTTATGCAATGAACGTACAATTAATAATAACTCTTTTACTAATTATTGTTTTGAAAATTTGAAAACGATTAAACAATAAATTAAAACACACACTAAAAAACAAATATCGATAATAGAAAAATGAAATAAATAGGTTTTTACAATTCTTTATAGGAATTAGCTATGTGGTTTCTTTTTACGACTGCAATATTGAAAAGATTACGTTTAAATGATTTTAATATAATTACTCGAGTATTAGTCTTAAGTGAGGTGAATTCTGTCTCTGTATAATAATTCTCGCTTCTTTAAACAGTTCTTTTTTTTGAGAATTTCTAGTGAGGTTTTCTAACTCACAACACGTCGTCCCTAAGAAATATTTCTACAGCTTGGAGCGCCGACGGCGCCCAGATCCTTTCAAGGTCGTGGCAACCCCTTTGCTTCGGTGAACACGTGCTCTGGTGAACCGCTACCACAGTTCATCGAATTTTATACAATGGCTGCAATATCTCCGCGTAGTGAATTTCTTATGTGGTAAGCCAAGACGAAAGACAAAAACAACAAAAAGCTGGAAATAGAAAACAGCATTTCTTATAGCACATGTTTTTTACTTCAGTATACGTTCTTGAACGTTGAAATATATTATTTCCTCGTTGATAGAAAAATAGTATATTTCTACGTAATGCGTTCACGTGAATTTATCAGAATATTCATGATTTAAAGTTCTCAATTCTCTCATACATGGTTTAATTATTTTAACATGAGACGAATTACCTTTTTCAAGCTTCTTATCGTCGAAATACGGCGAGTTCTCCTCTCCGTCCTGCACGAACAATTCCGGTGTGTCCAGATCGGCGGTCGGCAGCACAAGAGAAAGCTTTTCGTAGCGGTGCTTTGCGCTAGTGCTGATATTTTCAAGGGTGATTTTTGATTGGTTGTCGCTCCATTCTACGCGAGTGCGTTCAGGAACTTTAATAAATTCTCGCAAGGGATACCATTGACTGGTGGCGCAACCTCTTACAATTCGGTAACACTATAATTGCAACTTGTCGTGTCTTGACGTTCTCGGGTGCTTCTCAAAAATCAATGTAACCGACATATGGGTGGTTACAATTAATACATTAGTGCTTTAAGTTACTGCCATAAAGACTGGGAATATCGGTACCGGGTGAGCTTAGCTCAGACTCATCATTGCCGGTGACATTCAGTCCTAAGGTTCTAGTCCCGAAGTGGTGGATGAATCATTCATCGCCTAGGTGCCGTGGGGCGCCTCACTTGCGTCTCATTGAACTATCATCACAGCCGCATTGCGAATCCCTGTGGGTGCTCTCCCAGCATGACGGTGGCAAATCCGAACGAAAGATTCACATGTTGACAGGTTTGGAAGAGCGCCCGTCTTTTTCTTAATCGTGCATTTTATTCACGATTTGAGAATGTACTGAGTAACATAATGAACAACTTTATTCTCTCTAATTTTTAGTTTCCGACATTTGGTCTTGCAAGTGAGTCGTAGTAATTGTTACTGTTATTCTCTCGTTTAATAATAACTAACACCTAATATCTTATCTTCGTATCGAAGATGACTAACATAAAAAATAATTCAGGAAATATAGTGCAAATATACTACAAATCTGAAATAAAATTTGTCCCGTTATTTAATAAACTAATGAACGTTACTTACAATATTAACACATATTTGTTAAGCGCGCACGACGTGCTGCGCAATTTGCTCGGACTACAATATACAGTGCAATATGTTAGTTTCGGAAATCGGTTGGCGCGAGCGCCAACAGGCGCGCCAACCTGCGCCAACAGCCGCCCGCCACCAGATCGTTCTTGAGCAGGCGCTGCGCCAACGCCACCGCGCCCAAACTGCTCCCCTGGTGGCGCACCCTTACGTTCAACCACCACCACTTCTCCGCCGCCATCTTCTTCGGATGGCTCTCAAGCACCTTGTTTATCTCGAAGAAACGGCTCATACAATATACGGTAGAGCTTTGGAGCGCACTAATAGTATAAATTTAGCAACAAGCAAGCGACAAAAGTTGAAAACAGATGGAACCAGAGAGCTCCAACAATTCCCATGCCGGACAGGCGCGACGAATATGACCACGCGCACCGTGCGGCGAAGTTGATTCGGACTGTAAGATACAGTGCAACATGCTAGTTTCGGGAATATTGCACGAGAATGATGGAGTACGCAAAGATGGCTCCAAAGAACCTGAACAGAAAGCGGACCAGCCCACCCAGTAGTACAGCAGCTCCCCGGCCATCGAGAAGCCGAACAGAGCGTTCGCCTGCTCGCACAGCTCCGACAGCTCCAAGTGCGACGCTCGCAGCACGTCCACGCGGACCACAGTGTCTGACCACGCCCACTTCTCCGCTGCCATCTTCTTCAGATGGCTCTCAAGCTCCTTGTTTATTTCCAAGAAACGGCCCACACAACAAGCGGTTGGCGCTTTGGAGCGCAATAATAGTCTAAATTTAGCAACAAGCAAGCCGCAAAAGTGGAAAACAGTGGGATCCAACAATTCGCATGCCGCACAGACGCGACGAATATGAGCACGCGCAACGTGCGGCGAAGTTGATTCGGACTGTAAAATACAGTGCAACATGCTAGTTTCGGGAATATTGCACGAGAATGATGGAATACGCAAACATGGCTCCAAAGAACCCGAACAGAAAGCGGAGGTTGAGCGCGAAGAGGCTCCACCCGCTGAAGGCAACAGGCGTGGCGCGCGCTTGGCGCAGAAAGTCCCGGAGACGCTGGCGCAGCGCGCAGGCGCGCCCGGCGCCAACCCCAACCCCCGGCGGCGGCCCGTCGCCGCGCCCACCACGGAGCGTGGACAGCTGACACGCCGGGCGCCCCGCCCTAGTACAGCAGCTCCCCGGCCACCGAGAAGCCGAACAGAGCGTTCGCCTGCTCGCACAGCTCTGACAGTTCCAAGTGCGACGCTCGCAGCACGTCCACGCGGACCACAGTGTCTGACCACGCCCACTTCTCCGCCGCCATCTTCTCCGTGAGACTATCCAGCTCCTTGTTTATCACGGAGAAACGGTCCTTCAGCACCAACACCACGCTCATGTACAGTACAATTATCGTTATATTCGATACGTACAAAATAACATGCGAGATGATAACGTATGATGAGTGAGTCCACACACTCATGTCGATTACAGTCTGCAACACGCACATGAAGAAAGCTACAGCCATGTGCTTGTAAATAATAATCTTCCTTGCTTTGTTTATTTGGTTGCAGCCGCACACGAGTATTACTTCCAGTTGAGATAATTTTGAAGCGATTTGGTTCCACGTTTTGAGTTTCTGAGTGAAGAACAATATGCAGGTCAAAATCGGGACCAGGAAACCCCAGTCGTGAAAAAATATTATAAAAAGATCTTCTATGGAAAAGGCGCCGAAATTATATTCTTCTAAAAGGCCCAGCGTTTTTGCAGCTAACGCGGAGACGTGTATAACGATAATAGTTGCTGTCCACAGACATGCACGCCAAGTTCTAACAAATTGATGTTCTTGTAGTCCGGGTACGTAACCGAAAAATCTGCATACCTTTAAAATTGGGCGCAAGACCCACGTCCAATCACGTCTTAGCATCGCAACGTTTTTTTTGGTTCTTAATGATCGTGGAAACATAGTGGGCTCAAAGTGTACTTGCCTCCCATTTCGTATCCAAGAAGGTTAAAATTTGTATTCTACGCTGAACAATCAAATCAATTAATTGATCGACTCTCCATGCCTTTTCTTTATGACATTTTATTGACATGCGGTTTTCCTAAGCCGTGTTTTGAAACAGTAGTCTTTCCATTCTACCACATGATTGACAGATAGCTCCTTCATTTGTTATCTTGAAATGAACGAAACAGATCATAATACAGATCTCAAAAAGGCGTATCTTACACATAAAATATTTAATAGAGCACTGATGATCTAATTTCTGACTTGAAATAACTTTTATATTCAATAAGACGATTTGATCAATTATTGATTTTAGAATTATTTGGATATTCCTATTTGCCTCCTACCCCAATTATATTACTCCTTCAGACAAGTTGGAAATTTCCCCACAATGATTCCGACGACAACGTACATTTTAATTAATTATTATCAGTGTGTCTATCATCACGGAGCAAACGAGCGATGGTAAAAGCAGTTAGCTATATTGATTTTAAAATAAGTATAAGACGCAGAATTAGGTTAGCGGGAGATAAAATGAATGTTAATTAATGATCACAAGTTTGTTATAAAAATCCAAAATATTATATTCTAAAACTTTATTATGAAATCAATCAACTACGTTTTATGTTTTTGTATTTTAAGATGCTTCTATTCACTTTCTACTTTTTATAATTTCAATTATTAGTTTCCCTTTCTGAAATGAGAACATTAATCATGCATATTAATCATTTTCCAAAGTTCATGTTCTTCTTTCATTCTTTCAAATAATCAAAACAAATATTAATTTTATTCCTAATCTCTCCAATTCCTGTGTAGATGATCACAAGACTATTAAAAAATAGCCTCACCTCGTGGCACTATTTAACGACGCCGGAGCGCCTTGACGCTGAAATTCAATCAATAATATTGACTAACCGTTTTCACTGAAACCGAATGTTAAATTAACACTAATGGAAGTACTTCACAGGGCATCACTAATTAACTGCATTGTATCTTTGAAGGGATGCCACCGTTTTCAAAGGTATTTGCAACTATTAGAAACAAAATGCACTGAGTCAATATGAACCAGAACATTGTCTAGATATACTATTTTCCCAGAGTAGAAATATCCAAATACCCATGTATGTTGATAGTTGTATGTCAACTTTACGGAGAGAGTGAAACATTATGACTGCATATCCTCCCTTTCCTGGCAAGTGATTACAATTGTGGGATACATTCACCTTCCATACCATGAAAAAAGGCAGTTTTATAGTTTTGGGGGAACAATGAAGAGAGATGAACGATGGTGGTTGGGATAATGATTCAGATGGAATTCTCGCCACTGCTTACGCTGTATAGAAAAAAGTGTTGAAATGCTGCTGGAGCTAAAACAACACGAATCTTCTCGCCCGTATTTTCATGCAAAATTACTCAAAGTACTCAAATTTTCGAAAAATTGTTAATGACCTTATTTCAAAATCTATATTTAAGTAAGAGTGTATTCATTAAGGGAAAATTTTCTATCTTCAATATTTTAGTTGTAGGAAGACTCAGGGCTTCCAGAGCTCAATTTCAGGGCTTTCAGAGAACATTAGAACATCCACCATTACTTTAAACGTTCTTCACACTATTCAACAAAAAAAATAATCAAAAGCGATCGAACAATTTTTTTGAAAATTTTGAAAATGTCTGAGGGGCTTCTTGCAAACTGACCTCCAAAAATAAAATATCGGATTCACATTCAAGGGACCATCATCCAGATCGATTGAGGAATATCAATTTTGGACAAAATCGTCTGAACGGTGCAGTCACTAGCATTGTTCACAGACAGACAGTTTTGCCGTAAATCGACTTTCCGGTATCAAGGTCCAACAAAACATGGACTGGCTACACCACGTGTTAGAGGACATTTTTTCTAAATTTAGCATATGGATTTATCCACTTTTCATTGCCCTGAAATAAGTTTTTTTCTGCCAAAAATTCGCCATTTTATATCAGCATGACGTAACTGTCTCTAACGCGGTAGAAAGAAAAAAATTAGACATTTCATTTATTTGGTGATTTTCAAATTTATTATATAAAAGATTTCCTTTTTCTGTATTTTGAGAAGAAATTTAGAGTAGGATTTTCACCAAAGAGAACTATAATTTTTTGAAAGGAAAGAAAGTAGAATTTTCACCAACACTGATATTCCCCAATCTATCTGGCTGATGTCGCGGACCCTTGAATTTTAAAAATATATTTTAATTTTGGAGGGCACTTTACATGATGCCCCTTGGACATTTTAAACAATTTAAAAAATGGTACGAAATTTTTGGACTAAATTTTGTTGTCTGATAGGGTAAATAACACTTAAGACAATGGTGCAGGTCTCATTTTGGTTGAAGTTCCTGATTTTTTCCAAAGATGCAAAAATGGGAAATTTTTTCGGCGTCTTGGTACGACTCAGATTATGAAGATCATTTTTTCTTAATTAAATTTGTTCAACAGATAAGGTCATGTTCAATTTTTCGACAATATGAGTATTTATATCTCCTTCGAAAATACGCCGTGTTTCCTTCCAGCATTACAATACTTCTTCTATACTGCGTGGGAAGTAGCGAGAAAGTAAAATGGAGTAGTCTGCCCAATTTTATGCAGATTTCTTCAAAGCACATTTTGTCGAATATTATATTTATAAAGGATGAAATATGGAACCGGAAACAGTGAAATACTAGTGACGTTTATGATTGCTATTTTAGAAAATTAGTGGGAAGTCATTTCTGCATTTTACATGACTTTTTTTTAAAGTAAGGTAGAATAGTTTTCGTTACCATTGAGACTTTCTTAATGCTTTATCCTTTCCTTCTTAAACAATTTTCTTACACCGTCGATTAACACTTCACATCATTAAAAGATACGTTTGAAGAGCACAAGGTTACAAATTAAGGTAGACAGTTTTACGATCTCTCTCACCTTTTATTTTTAAAATGTGAAAAAAGTGAAAGGTACACATTTTCAGATCATTTAAGATTTTTTTCTATGGCACCATGCACTTTAAAGTTCTTCTAATTGAGAGTTCTTTGTGACTTACTAAGATTTTTCGTAAAGACAATGTAGGTAATGGTGTTTGAGTATTAAAAGATCTCACCGTTGACTTGAGCATTGTGCTTTTTTCATGCGTATACAAAAAAGGACAAAATATTATGCTAAAGTAACGACCGATTCTAAAGTATTGACCGATGCTTTACAGACAAAAGTATTTATAACTTTTAAGTATTACAGCGAAGAAAAACTGAACTATCCAAAGACATGTTATACAGTATGAACTTTTTCGCATTTTCATGCACTTCAGTCATACGTTACACAACTTGAGGGTTGAGTGAAGCGACTTCGATCACGAGGATGAAGATTTCCAGTTTTTTGTTTTCTTATTTTAAGAAGATCTTATAAAAATATAGTTTATCCACCTTCTTGGCAGGGTTACTATGGCTGTCGCCACTTCCAGCACCTCAACATCTAACCTCGATTTCTCTCCACCTCTCCATTCACTCTCTGAGAGACCATTCGTTTCCACTGATCTTTCAATGGAGTGTTTCCAAGTGCGAGAAAGACTGTTCTTTTTTTCCTATTTGTAGTACAACACTCATATGCTCTATTTGGACATCTTTCAGCATTCATTCTTCTCACGTGGCCACACCATTGTAATTGTCTTGAGGTAATTATTTCAGTGATTGGCGTTTACGCGTTTGTTTTTTATCTCATTTCGGCATTTCTTGTATGATCCAGTCTCTACATCCTGCGAGTTTTTCTTATGAAATCCATCTCTACACTTTCTAGTTTCCTATAATTATCTTTTGTGACAGCTCATTGTTGTATACTAATTCAAATACAGGATACAAAGTTTGAAAGAACAATTTTACTTGTATCCAATCTACATTGAATAAAGCACTTTCACTACGCCATAAGTCACAATCGCCTGGAGAAACAAAATCGAGCTAGGTTGTCGTACAAATACAATATCCGAGTCCAAAAGAATGTCCAAATTCGATCACATTTTACCATATGAGTTACTACAACACGTTCGCTACTTCAGAATCGGAATACAAGTGCCGGGCCATCCACGCTGCGGTCCTTGCCCGGTGGCTTCCCTCCTTCAGGGAAGGGTAGCTGCTCTATCCACCTCTCCGGCTGGAGGGGGGTTCTTCCAAGTCACTCAGCCGCTCAGCCGTGGCAACGGGGCACACTTCGGCGGTCTCTGACCATATGCGGTGATCAGCTCCAAAAAATCCATATATCACGAATTTACTCCCAAACTTAATTTCAATGACCGCAACATACTATTCAATTTATGTATATATGTTTTTACTGGGTAACAAAGTCCCAAAATTTGGTAAAAAAATGAGAAACATAAACACTGCACCAAATGTATTTCAGTCAAGAAAATCGGCACTCAAAGACTGTAGAATTAACCGTCTTTTGGTGCCAAAACCCTGGATTTCCCATTCACACCAAACCATCGGTCGTCGCGTTCCTCAGGGGCGACTCGGGCGACTTGTCGAACTGCACGAGGATGACGAGGTAGCCGAACATGGAGGCGAAGAAGGAGAAGAGGAAGGGCATGTCGACGCTGAAGAGGCCGCAGGCGGTGAGCTCCGGGCGGACGGCGCCCAGCTGCTTGGCGAAGCGGTCGAGCGCGGCCGCGCGCCCGCCGCCCGCGTCCCTGTTGGTCGCCTGCAGGCGAGCCACCACCCGCTCCGTACGACGCGCCTCGCACACCGACGCCTGGCAGCAGTGGCTGATGGCCAGCACGCCCAGCACCGACCGCGTCTGCAGCACGCGCACGCTATTCAATTGTTGCGTCATGCATTTGCAATAATAACACAGACGAGTGTGGGTTTAGTAATTTAGAGGTTTATTAACAGACAACCACCTTATTACAAAATAACGTAATTACTAATATCCCTACACGGAGTAATTTCCCGTTACGGCTACCACACCACTACGCACTAATCTCAACATTAGATGGCGTGAAGCGCCGCAACTCACCTACGACTCAACCTCGAGTCAGCCTCTGTACGGCAACACATTGCCGGCTCTTGCCCAGCCCGCGGCCCGCGCCCACCCAGCCAGACCGATCTGTGTCGCACCGCGTCCAGTAACCAAAAGAGCGTTCCGCCGCTCGCCAGGGCTGACGCTCGCCCTTCTCCCCACCACGCTGCCTCCTAGGGTTTCCCGCCGACGTCACATCCGCTCGTAACAAAGGCTGCCGCGTGGTGCCTTAGCGTCGCCTATGCCACGCGGCCGTTCGTACAATTGCGTTTGTGCATGACGCTACGCAATGCACGGGCACGCGCAAAGAAGAAAAGGTAACACACCCGAAGACTTGACACGTGTTGGTGTTGTAGTAGTTGGTTGGAGTAGTATTTTGGTTTAGTGGTGAGATATAGTTGACATTTACATAATTGAAATGATTGAAGGCGTTGTCATTGTCAACAATACTAGTATTATACTTTTTGTTTTATTTCATTCGTCACAACTCTTTCTAAACGTCTCCAGTTTTCAAGACATGCACTTGTGCAAAAGGTTTAACATTATAAAATAGTTACATACTATACCATTAATAAATCGACACATCTTCCAACGTACCAGGTTTAGCACATGAGCTCCTGTTACCACCAACCGTCACCCCAAATGCCGAGTTCTTCACCAGCAGGTAGTAACATGCATCATCGTCTGCGCCCATACGTAAGCCATTTCCAGCAGCACAGGAAGTCTGTCGACAGAACATTAGAATTAACTGTAAGGTGCCGAAAATATTAGAAATAAATTAGGTTTGCAGAAAAAAATCACATTTCGAAAACATTCAAAATCTTTAGAAAATTAAAAAGTCAAATTAAAATAGAAAGTTATTTTTCCAAATTGTTTATTCTCGGTTCGTCGATCCATGCGTCGCCCGTGAACAAAACTACCTTGAATTATGTGTAGATGTTTTTCAAAATTAATATTTCCCGGTCAATCCGTCCCGACTTAAAGCTCAGCGATTTTGGAGAACATTCTTTAATTTTTGGGCTTTTTACATGAATCCCCTCGGACAGTGATCACCAAACCGTCAATCGTGACCTACTCGTAATTTTCGGTAAATCACGGTCATGCTCAAGGTTGGCTTATCTGGATTTGTTCTACACAGCTCAGATACATGACTATTTTTATTGTATACAGTTTTATTAAAATTTGTTTCATATTTACTAGAAATGTATGTTTATAGACAATAAACAAATGTTAAGATTTGAAAAAATATATTTTGGTTTATTGGTATTCGAGTAGGATTAAAAACGTATAGTTTCTCACAAGCTTCATAAGCTTGCGACCACCCTACGACATTTTCAAAATTTTCTCAAAAATGGCTCCAAATTTTTTCCATAAATTCCACGCTAGATCAGAATTAAATTCATGGATAAAGATGGCATAGGCACGGTTTGCCCTGTTAACGGTGAATTTTCGAAAATTACAAAAGGTTCAATTTTTTGAGCGTCTTCCTTTAACTACAATATTGAAGAAAGCTCTCATTTCTCAAATGATTTTTTTTCTTCACAATTAGTTCTTTCATTAACCTCATACACACTCTTTAAAAAGTTTAGTAGTTCTTGAGCATTTTTAAAAGAAATATTGACCTTAATAAAAAATATACAACAAGATGATTTATAAACAGCTCCAAATTTTTTCTTTAAACTGTTTGTAAGATTAGTGCTGAATACTCTGTAACAGATGGAATAAATTCATTGTATTTTTTGTTGTTTTTCTTCTTCAAAATATACACAATTGGAATTTCTTGATATCGCTTTCAGGCGTTAATATTCACATTGCCGACGATTTGGTACATTAGTGTGGGGGGGGAGAAGAAGAAAGTGGTAACAGAAGAAAGGAAGGAGAAGTTGTATTAATTTGGTTAGGGAAGGGAAAAAAGTTTTTTTCAAAACTTTACACTAAAGTTAAATTGCAATGTAAATACAAAAGTTGAAAGTAATCAATGTCTAGTATTCATAATTCATACATGAAATAAAGAACAAAAATTGAAATTTTAGTGCTCGGTATTAAAATTACCTATATAAGAATTGTTTTTTTCTTTCCCTATTATCCAATCAATTTATCTACCTTGTCCTATCTTTTTTCCATTACCACTTCCTTCCCCCTCCCCCTCATCCTTCTGTATTTCTTTTCCCAGCGTATTCAACTGAGTCGTTTCATATTTCAAATCGATGCTCACTGTGGTCTCTGACGACATGGAATGCAGTGAAAGCTTCCTTGAATGACGTTTAGATACTCATTAGGTTGATAAAATAAGAGAAAGTAATGTAGATTGAAAAATGAAAACTGTATATTCTGAAGGGTGTTCATTTGCACCTGGTATAGATACAGTTTTAATTTGGCTACGTTTGACTAAAAGTTGTAAAGGAAAAATAACGTTATTTACACAGTTTCAGGTTATCATTAAGTTGATAGATAATTCATCAGTTATTTGCTTTTCTTACAGTTAGAAGAAATTTCTCCTGATAAGGAGGAAAAGAAATTCCTCGAAACATTAAAAGAGATGGAAAAAGGTTTGAAATCAATATACTTTAAACATGGTTCAAACTAAAATATGGTGGAAATATGATGATTTTAATTAACAATTTGTCAAACAACTAATTTTAAGTATGAATGTGCGCATGTGTTTTTAATTATCGTAATAATAAATTATTGTCAAAAAAATGTTTGGACAAAATCCTATGAAGTATTAACTTAATGACAGTAGTTACTGGACACATTACATCATAAACATCCAAAATGCACTTTGTTTTACAATTTCTCTTTCGGTGAACGGTTTTTACATTGACAAATCTGTTCTACTAGAAAACTTATTCAGAAACAAATCTTGTCAATTTTTTGTTCCTTCCTTAATTTTACTACAGATCTCGGTGTTTTTTGCTTTCTTCATTTAACTTTGTGCGTACGACATCTTTCATTTCCATGTGATTTTCAAATTGTTTTCTTTTAAATCAGATACACTAAAATTCCAAAAAAAGACAATCTATCTTATTATTGTACATAGTAAACAAATATTTCCACTTGCCATCTCATTAAATATGTGACATTCAAATACATTTTTCGTTCTCATCTCTAGAGTGAAAATATTGCAACATTATTTTAATAATAATATAACTGCAAAGCTTATACATTTTAAAACTGCATGACAATCAACTGAAAAAATATTTAATAAATATAAAGAGCTTGAAACGGTGATATAATAAATAAAACAATTGCTTCGTTTTACAAACTGTCTGAACTCGTTTTCAATTACGAACAGTAGCTATTATGAACGCTGTAATGCTTCCTTGGGAGTAGTGTACACTGTCAAAACTATTCTAACACTTGCTTACTTCAAGAACTTTGTCTTATTTCTTTTACAGAATGCATCATAATATTTTAATTCAGAATAATTTACGCAAATGAAGTTAGCTTTAAAATAACGAAAAAACTTTTAAAACGTAGCTCTACAAAGTAAAATAACCCTTAACCTCCATTTACACCAATTAATGTGTCTCAAAATTATTCGGACTGAGCGACTGAACTGAAATATCAGTCCTTTAAATATAAAAATAGCCGAGGTGGCTAAGAGCGAGTACCGACTCAGCGCTTCGGTGCGAAGGGTCGAAGGTTCGAGTCCCTCCTTGGGTATGGTTGTTTGTCCCTTGACTTTGTATGTGTTGTCGTGGAGGGCCTCGCGTTCTGCTGACCCCAGATCAGAGGAGCCCGCAAGTGTGTTGGTCTAGTGTATGATCGTATATGCGTCCCATTGGGACGTAAATGGTAACCGGCTGTTGGCTGGATAAAAGCCCTAGAAAAAAATATAAAAAGAAACCATTAAAATCAATGGACGTCGAAAGCTGAAGGTCAGCAACAGTTTGCTCTCGTCACCAAACACTATTTGCGAATAGCAATAGCTCAATGAATGGTAAGAGCTGCCGAAAAATTGCTTAAATGTTGAAGAGTCAAGTGAGATTTCAAGACGATTCAATAAGGAAAACAGAATCGAGCTACACCCTCGAAAGTGAGGGGGGGCGGGGGCAAAGAAGGTTTCTAACGGAGAAGAAAACTGGATTCTACGGATAGTGAAAAGAAATTCTCATATAAGTAATCCTGAAATAATTAGTTATAGTTAGAAAATTTTGCAAGAGGAAAGTCTTCATAAGTAATATTAATGAAAGGAAAAGCTACAGTTTGCAAGATAGCATGAAGGAAAGGGCAAAGAAGGCGGGATTGCGTAATTTTGGCGGATGAGTCCAAAGTCAACATTCGGGGCCAGATGGATGAATAAGGATCTGACGCCATACAAACGAAACGAGGAGCTGAAACAGTGCAATCTCCAAGCCACTGTAAAACACGTTAGCGGGTATCTCTTGGCGTGGGGATGCATGTCTGCGAATGATGTGGATGACATGGTATTTATTGAGCAGACAATGAGCAAAGTGTATTACTTTAACAAAATCCGTAAAGAAAATTTTAAAAGTACAAGTCAAACGGGTCTGCTTTGTAGTTGTACGTGTTATCAAGATAACGACCCAAAGCATACAGCACAAATAGTGGAGCTTTGGTAATTATACAATTGCTCAAAAGTTCTCCATCCACTACCCAATCACCCGACATTAACATGATTGAAAATGTGTGTCATTTACTGGAAATGATAGTTCGAAAATCTCAATCAGACAGAAGCAGCATCTGAAGGAGGTACCAGAAAGAATGGAAAAATATATTGCAAAAACACAAAAAGGTGTTCAAAGTATGCCCTGAAGATTAAAATAATTAAGAATAAATGTCACAAAATATGAATGTTCATTTTTAAGTACTTTTGTTATTTTTTAAGTACCCCAAGGGTGCAAATAGTTTTGAAGCGAGCATTTTTAATTAGCATCTAATATATTTAGATGTTAATTTATGTGTTTAAAATGTACGTTTGATCAACGATATATTTATGTTATTCTGATACTACTTTTAAAAGAATATACGAATTATGTTTTTATAATTGTGCGTTTTGTGAAATCCATTGTAAACACCAGAAAATCCTGCGTGTCCGAATAGTTTTGGAAGCGACTGTATCTCGCTGAGAATATTAAAAATTCAACCGCGGGCCGCATAAACACGTTTCGCGAGCAGCATCCGGCCCGCCGGTAGTTTGTTGGGTATGCCTGGGTTATATGCTACTTCTGCGGAGAAATGTAGTATGTGCAAGGCAGTGGCGTTTTCTTTGGGTGTGCAAGTCCACGCCCAAGGAAATAAATCAGTTTTTCCTTTGAATTTATTTAGAATTTTTCATTTATTCGGTCCTCCGTGGGATCGGCGTCATAGATCGACACCAGCACGTCCATGCGACGCAGGCAATGCGCGAACGCAGCTCAGGCCGTTGGCGAATGCCTCCAACGTCTTCAGGTCGGATCGGGAGGTGGCAGCGCATGCGCGCGACGTCCCCCCACTGTAGAGAAAAGCGTACTAAGGCGTTGGATCTAGATTCAACGGCCTGCTGGAAAGCGAGCGTCCGTGATTGCGATATTCTTCGTTACGCGTTTGTCGACTCAAGCTACTAGTGTTTTGATAAGGATAGTGAAAAGGCGGAACAATAGTTTTAAATAATTGCTTTACCGCCTTTCATATTTAGAAAAGAAACAAGTAACTGAGTAATAGGCGATGATGTTCTAACCTGATAATATTTATAAATTAAATTTTTAAAACAGAACTGAAGAATGGGAAAGCATGGAGCATGTCTTTTTAAATATTTTAAAATATATTATTCCAATCTTTGCAATAGAAAACGCAACATTCTCATGGTTATTTTGCGACTATCTTTCCTCATTCTTCCAACATATTTAAAATAAATAACGATTTTGTTCCAATAATACAATTTTACTCTAAATATGTAAGCGAAAATATAGTATGGGATTAACACTGTCCTTCACTGCCAACGCCCAAAGTCCAGAGAGAGGAGACGCTACTGCTGCAAGCCATGTATACAGGTTGTCATTAGACATAATCGAAATAAATAATTATATTTTAATTCTTAATCGCGGCAGTTGTGCCAGAATCAGAAAGAAAATTCATAACCTACTTCAAGAAAAAAATAGTGAATTTCACTAGAGACTGTAAACATTCTATTAGCTACAATTTTCGAGCGAGATTCTACTATGTCATGATGAAATCAAGTATCAGTATGAATACATTGGAAGAAGAATCGATTGGATTGAATATTTACTTATGTTAATTTCCCAAAGCTATTGTTAAACGTTCTATTAATACATTATAATTAATAGATACAATGAAATTTCAATGTGGTGCATTTAAGGAAATTATAGATTATTGATTTGTCTGCTTTTATAAAAGTATGAGCGGAATAATTAACTATTGTTTGTTTACTGTTACGTGCAGCTACTTGTCGAGAGTTTCTCTCGTGGAGTACATGACAATGAGTTGATTGCAATGCATGAATGGGTAATGTGATGTTTTGCTTTCACATCACATAGACTTGTGGAAACAAGTATAATTCGCTGGATTTCGATGTAAACGAAACAGATTTTCGAAAAGCATTACAGATGCATTAAATTATGTCATGTTGTAGTCTCAGTTTGACAGTCTTTGAAATGCTCCGCATCATTTTAAAGCCAATATATTTAGCAACGTGTGACCCTATTTTAGGACCTCAGTACACGAGTGATTATACAACAGTACGTACTTTCCTGTACTTCTTAACGGTTAATTAAAAAAATATTTTTACACACACACACACACACACTAAACGTTCATATTATTCTTATTCAAAATATATTTGTCTCTTTTTATCGCTCATCCCTCACATTTCAAACTCTGCTTATTTAAGTCAATACGGCGACGCTACACTCAACTAGTAGTTAAATAACTCAACAAAGCGTTCTAGGGCCTTAAAAATTGACATTTTCCTTTCACCATAATCTATAGGATGAAATCATTTTGGGCATTTTATTAAATTTTTGCTGGTTTGGCGCTTTTTAATACCACCCCACGTGTTCAGGAACGTGCCGAATCTGTGACTGTATGTGGAAAGTAACTAATTATTTGATTTTTTATGCGACTGATTTACATGAGTGCATCATTCTGTTCGGTAATAATGTTAAATAATATTGCAAAGAGTAAGGTTATACTTGCTAGATCCTGTAATTTCGCACGGACTTTGCGTGGCTTTCTCAAAACTAAAAACCGTTCATAATATTTTCGTGTATATCAAAGAAAGCGGAAGACTGTTATGGAAGATTATATAATTACTTTAAATGTTTTTAGAAATGTGAGAATTGTTCCAAGAACAACGTCAACGTCATAGTTTTCATTTTTGATTACGTATTTAATTTTATTAAAGGTTTTTACAATTCTTTCATGAACGTGACCAATGGTTATAGAAATGATTCTATGATCAGAGCAACTCTCCTTATTGCAAATATTCCATTCGGAAATTATTTTTATAAGGAGGTTGTTACCCATTGTCAGATCTATACAGCTTCTCCCTCGATTTCCCTCAAAAGTAGGTATTCCAGCATCTTTGTTAAGTACATACAGTGTATTAATAGTCAGAAATTCTTCTATTTTTTTCCCACGTGCATTGTTCAATGCATCATGCCAGAGTTTGCTACGAGCATTAGTATCTGCCGAAATTAATAGACCATATCCGCGGGTAAATTCAATAATTTTTTTTCCATTTTACGTATATTTTCTTCAATATTTTCTTGTGGATCAAAATACATGCTTGCACTAAAGAATTTGAAATCACCGTATTGAATTTCCACAACTACACAATCTTCATCTGAAATTTGTGTTATACAAGCAATATCTAAAGTTTTATTATTGACAAATATCGTCGCCCTTTTCTTTCCATCCCCAATAGTGAATATTCTAATTGTTGAAGGGATTAGTACTACTTTGTTATTTAGAGTATAAGGTTCCTGCACAAAAACTATATCAACTTTCTTGGCATTAATAAGTTGGAGTAAATTTACAGTAGCTGCTCTTCAGTGCTGCAAATCCACCTGATAGCAATTTAAATTTCTTTTATCCATATTAATATTCTGTGTTTTTTATGTACTGTTTCTCCGCATTTTGATAGTACCAACAATTTTTATCTAGGGCACTGTGATGAACATCTCATGAAATCTCCTTGTTATACTTATGAAAATTTAGACAGTTATTACACTTAAAGTTCCGTTTGTCTTCTTGGCATTCCTTTAGGGAATGGTTTCCTGAGCACTGGGGACAAGTCAAGAACCCTTTACAATCTTTTGCCAGATGATTGTACTTGCAACATTTAAAGCATCGAGTTACTTTAATGTAATCAGCCCAATTACATAAATTCCACCCAATCTTTAACCTTTTGCCTGTAATGGCTTTTCTAGCTATTGGGCTAACCTCTAAAACTATGTTTTTGTTTTCGTTTCTGTCCCTCAATTCAAATTTAGCTTCCAATTGCTTCTCAAATACTGTCAATTCTTCATTTTGTGAGACTAGTGTATTAACTATATCAGCAGTTGAGACATCATCCGATGTATTGAAAATAATTATCTTTGGTTGCCTTTTCTTGGGTACATATGCCTAAATTTCACCTCCACATTTTTCATTTAAACAGTCGCATAAGATTTCTGCCTCGGTTTTTGCACTGGATTCAATTATCACATTTCCATTTATTAAATTTCGTATTGCCCTTACTCCCACTCTCATTTCCACAGGGTTTATTTTCGACTTAATCAATGTCTTACAATATTCGGGGCTTTGGTTGTTTTTGCTTTTAACAACAATTTTTAAATTTTTGTCATCTTCTTTCCATTGTATTATAAGCCGGGCAGATCCAGTCACCTCCGCAAACGTCTTCGGCACCCGAGCAATCATGTAGTTCACATCTTTGAACTAGATTGCATTGTACTACGAGCGTCAATATTTGTACTCCGAGATTGCTCCTGTATTCTCTGCACTTTATATAATTCATCTTCAGCTGCTAATTGATTTTTCCTTTTAATTTAATTATTGTCGCCCTCAAGAAATTCACTGTCTGTTCAATATTATCTTTTAAGTCATTTCTTTGATTCTTACTAACCTCTGTAACGTTTACAAGCACGCCCAACGCCTCCTTGATATCCTCCTCAATTTTATTGTCGACCATACTTGTTTATACGACACGAAGAAATCACAAAATTATGAATATCTCCATTCAGCGTTCATCCCGCATTCTCCTAACATTTACACAGTTGAAACAGTAGTTCAGCTACCAATAGCCACAACACACACGTTTGTAGAAAATCAGCAAAACCATCACACCTCACAAACCACAGAGCGACTTCTTGTTAGAAGTAACAGTACTGTCATTATCACGTCCAACTCGTCTCTGTGTCTGTGTACATAAGATATACATAAGATTAAAGAAAAACGTTTTAAAACAGTTTTCAGAACATTGTTGTTTAATATTGTTAAAAGTTGTCGGCAAAACTATCCGTATTTTCCAGAAATTTAACATGACTTGATATCAAGATCTAATTTTGATGAATAGATTTCATGATGAAAAATATCAATCTTTAATATTGTAGTTGTAGGTAGACACCGGAAAAATTCGAACAATAACAATTTTCAAAAATTCTTTAAACAAAAATGAGGCCAGCAAAACTTTCATTTGTGTTCCTTTTTTACATTGGAGGAAACAACATGAAGCTGTATTTAAAAAATAATTGTTTAAAGTTGTTAAAAATTGTGATTTAAGCAAAATTTCGTACAAAATTCTTCCTCTAATACATTTTCTAGTCAAACTCCATATTTTGTGGGTACTTTTAACGAAAAAACGATTGACAGCAAAAGTAAAGTTTCATCAAATTTCATTATCGAAGATACATCCTTTTCGATAGAATCTCTCAACCAACTTTATTAGACTTCAAATCCACCATAAATATTAGCCAACTCTTTACAAAGAAGAAATAATTTACGAAGAGACTAACAGTGTATTACATTGAAACAGTAACACTTGAGAAAACTGATAACCACAAAAAATTCAGTATCACAGGTAGTAAATAATGTGTATTAGAAATCATTAAAAATTAAAACAATACATATAATTTCTAAAAATTTGAATTTCCGAACAGATTCCTTTATAATGCAACCATCGTGTTAATAATGATACAAAAATGCTTTTAGCAAATGTTAGGTAAAATTTAAAAAAACAACTACAAATTATAACCACAATTCTCTGAGATTTGCCCTAATATATTGCAAACAAAAAATCAATAAGTATCACAACAAACAATTTAAAAAAACAGGACAACAATAAGATACATGTATTAATATGTTTATTTATTGAAAATAATCATAAATTAGAAAACAAAGTATATTTATTCTTGCAGTTATATACTTTTGATCAGAATTATATACTTCTGATCCGAAAGTTCTCCATGTAGATTCGTTGTGTGTGGATTGCATGAAGCCCACCAGAATAGCCGCTAGGCTCTCACACAAACCCGGTTATCCGAGGAAAATACTATGATCCATTGGTTCTCCAGAGATTAGTAGTGTGTGCATTGCATGAAGCCCACACAGCATAGCCGCTGAGCTCCACATCCCCGGTCATCCGGGAATAATACATTGATCCATTGGTTCTCCGTAGATTAGTAGTGTGTGCATTGCATGAAGCCCACCAGCATAGCCCTGGTTCTCACCATCCCCGGTCATCCGGGAATAATACTTGATCTTGGTTCTCCATGTAGATTAGTAGTTGTGCATTGCATGAAGCCCACCAGCATAGCCGCTAGGCTCTCAAAATCCCGGCACCCCCCCCCCCCCCCCCCCCCCCCCCCCCCCCCCCCCCCCCCCCCCCCCCCCCCCCCCCCCCCCCCCCCCCCCCCCCCCCCCCCCCCCCCCCCCCCCCCCCCCCCCCCCCCCCCCCCCCCCCCCCCCCCCCCCCCCCCCCCCCCCCCCCCCCCCCCCCCCCCCCCAAAAAAAAAAAAAAAAAAAAAAAAAAAAAAAAAAAAAAAAAAAAAAAAAAAAAAAAAAAAAAAAAAAAAAAAAAAAAAAAAAAAAAAAAAAAAAAAAAAAAAAAAAAAAAAAAAAAAAAAAAAAAAAAAAAAAAAAAAAAAAAAAAAAAAAAAAAAAAAAAATTGGTCTCTGCAATCTAGAGTTATGCATTGCATGAAGACCACTCACATGTATTACTTCACCACCAGTCATCCGAGGAATAATACTTGATCCATGTGATTCCATGTAAATTAATGTGTGATTGCATAAAAGCCCACAGCATACGCTAGATTTCACACATTCTCGACATCCGGAACAGATTTCTATTGACTCATGTAGATTAGAGTGATGCACAAGAATCCTAGCATGCGTAGGAATTTACAACCCGCATCAGAATATAATCAATTCCATTGAGTTTCTCCATGAGATAGTAGTGTGCATTCATGAATCCACCAGCTATAGCAGCTAGGCTTTCAACACCCCGGTCATCCGGAATAATACATGATACCATTATTCTCATGTAGATTAGTTAGAGTTATTGTCATCAAGCCACCAGCATATCTAGGCTTCACACATCCCCGGTATCGAATATACATTGATCCGAATGGTTCTCCATGTAGATTAGTAGTGTGTGATTGCATGAAGCCCACAGCATAGCCCTGGTCTCACCATCCCCGTTATCCGGAATAATACTCTGATCCTTGGTTCTCCATGTAGATTAGTAGTGTTGCATTGCATGAAGCCCACAGCATAGCCGCTAGGTCTCACACATCCCCAGGTCATCCGGGAATAATACATGATCCATTTGGTTCTCCATGTAGATTAGTAGTGTGTGCATTGCATGAAGCCCACCAGCATAGCCGCTAGGCTCTCACACATCCCCCGGTTATCCGGGGAATAATACTGCTGATCCTTTGGTTCTCCATGTAGATTAGTAGTGTGTACATTGCATGAAGCCCACCAGCATAGCCGCTAGGCTCTCACACAAACCCCGGTTATCCGGGGAATAATACTTTGATCCGTTGGTTCTCCATGTAGATTAGTAGTGTGCATTGCATGAAGCCCACCAGCATAGCCGCTAGGCTCTCACACACCCCGGTTATCCGGGGAATAATACTTGATCCTTGGCTCTCCATGTAGATTAGTAGTGTGTGCATTGCATGAAGCCACCAGCATAGCCGCTAGGCTCTCACATCCCCGGTCATCCGGGGAATAATACTATGATCCATTGGTTCTCCATGTAGATTAGTAGTGTGTGCATTGCATGAAGCCCACCAGCATAGCCGCTAGGCTCTCACACATCCCCCGGTCATCCGGGGAATAATACTTCTGATCATTGGTTCTCCATGTAGATTAGTAGTGTGTGCATTGCATGAAGCCCACCAGCATAGCCGCTAGGCTCTCACACATCCCCCGGTCATCCGGGGAATAATACATCTGATCCATTGGCTCTCCATGTACTTAGTAGTGTGTGCATTGCATGAAGCCCACCAGCATAGCGCTAGGTTCACACATCCCCGGTCATCCGGGAATAATACATATGATCCATTGGTTCTCCATGTAGATTGTAGTGTGTGCAGTGCATGAAGCCCACCAGCATAGCCGCTAGGCTCTACACAAACCCCGGTTATCCGGGGAATAATAATATGATCCATTGGTTCTCCATGTAGATTAGTAGTGTGTGCATTGCATGAAGCCCACCAGCATAGCCGCTAGGCTCTCACACATCCCCCGGTCATCCGGGGAATAATACATATGATCCATTGGTTCTCCGTGTAGATTAGTAGTGTGTGCATTGCATGAAGCCCACCAGCATAGCGCTAGGTCTCCACCACCCCGGTCATCCGGGAATAATATTGATCCGTTGGTTCCATGCTAGATTAGTATGTGTGTTGCATGAAGCCCACCAGCATAGCGCTAGGTTCACATCCCCGGTCATCCGGGAATAATAGATATGATCCATTGGTTCTCCATGTAGATTAGTAGTGTGTGCATTGCATGAAGCCCACCATCATAGCCGCTAGGCTCTCACACATCCCCCGGTCATCCGGGGAATAATACTTTGATCCATTGGTTCTCCATGTAGATTAGTAGTGTGTGCATTGCATGAAGCCCACCAGCATAGCCGCTAGGCTCTCACACATCCCCCGGTCATCCGGGGAATAATCATATGATCCATTGGTTCTCCATGTAGATTAGTAGTGTGTGCATTGCATGAAGCCCACCAGCATAGCCGCTAGGCTCTCACACATCCCCCGGTCATCCGGGGAATAATACATATGATCCATTGGTTCTCCATGTAGATTAGTAGTGTGTGCATTGCATGAAGCCCACCAGCATAGCCGCTAGGCTCTCACACATCCCCCGGTCATCCAGGGAATATTACATATGATCCAATGGTTCTCCATGTAGATTAGTAGTGTGTGCATTGCATGAAGCCCACCAGCATAGCCGCTAGGCTCTCACACATCCCCCGGTCATCCGGGAATAATACATATGATCCATTTCTCCATGTAGATTAGTAGTGTGTCATTGCATGAAGCCCACCAGCATAGCCGCTAGGCTCTCACACATCCCCCGGACATCCGGGGAATAATACTTCTGATACATTGACACTCCATGTAGATTAGTAGTGTGTGCATTGTATGAATCCCACCAGCATAGCCGCTAGGCTCTCACACATCCCCCGGACATCCGGGGAATAATACTTCTGATACATTGACACTCCATGTAGATTAGTAGTGTGTGCATTTATGAATCCCACCAGCATAGCCGCTAGGCTCTCACACATCCCCCGGCCATCCGGGAATAATACTCTGATCATTGCCTCCATGTAGATTAGTAGTGTGCATTGCATGAAGCCCACAGCATAGCCCTAGGCTACACATCCCCGGTCATCCGGGAAATAATAACATGATCCATTGGTTCTCCATGTAGATTAGTAGTGTGTGCATTGATGAGCCACCAGCATAGCCGCAGGCTCACACATCCCCGGTCATCCGGGGAATAATACATATGATCCATTGGTTCTCCTGCAGATTAGTAGGTGTGTCATTGCATGAAGCCCACAGCATGCTGCTAGTTCACCAATCCCCGGTCATCCGGGAATAATACTGATCCATTGGTTCTCCATGTGATTAGTAATGTGTGATGCATAAAGCCCCTAGCATAGCGCTAGGTCACACATCCCCGGTCATCCGGGAATAATGATATGATCCATTGGTTCTCCATGTAGATTAGTAGTGTGTGCATTGATGAATCCCACCAGCATAGCCGCTAGGCTTCACTCATCTCCCGGTCATCCGGGGAATAATACATATGATCCATTGGCTCTCCATGTAGATTAGTAGTGTGTGCATTGATGAAGCCCACCAGCATAGCCGCTAGGCTCTCACACATCCCCGGTCATCCGGGGAATAATACATATGATCCATTGGTTCTCCATGTAGATTAGTAGTGTGTGCATTGCATGAAGCCCACCAGCATAGCGCTAGGCTCTCACATCCCCCGGTCATCCGGGGAATAATACATATGATCCATTGGTTCTCCATGTAGATTAGTAGTGTGTGCATTGCATGAAGCCCACCAGCATAGCCGCTAGGCTCTCACACATCCCCCGGTCATCCGGGGAATAATACATATGATCCATTGGTTCTCCATGTAGATTAGTAGTGTGTGCATTGCATGAAGCCCACCAGCATAGCCGCTAGGCTCTCACACATCCCCCGGTCATCCGGGGAATAATACATATGATCCATTGGTTCTCCATGTAGATTAGTAGTGTGTGCATTGCATGAAGCCCACCAGCATAGCCGCTAGGCTCTCACACATCCTTCGATCATCCGGGGAATATTATTTCTTCGCCCCTGCTTTTCGGCGCATGAAGATTGAGGATAGCTAGGCATACAAAGTATGAAAAGAAATGTGAATGAACTCCTGATATGTATGAAGGCAATACTAGTGTTATTTTCTAATTATAATTTAATTGTTAGCTTTGTGAGGTATATTGTGGTTTCTGGTCATTTACTAGTGACAATTAAACCTTTTTGATGTTGCTTCTTTTCGTATAAAATTTTTATTAACATGTTTTTGTGATGGAAATGTATAAGAATCAGAGAAGAAAAATTTAACTGTCTTTTAAAATGGACAATAATAATATTTTGCAATACTAACCCAACACTAATATATTATTATTTCCTACTACATTTCTTATTAAACGAAAAAAAATGATTAAAAAGTTATATATATATATATATATATATATATATATATATATATATATATATATATATATATTATTAAATACTCTTAAGTAATATACTTAGTAATGACTATTAAGTGACGAAGTTCTTTGTTAGTTACAATTCTTAGTTAATGTTTTAGAAACTTTTGTGGGCAAATGATGTACTACGCCAATGTTGAATATAATTAATATTGAATTAACGACTGTGTTTTGGCTTCACTGTTCTGTCTTCCCATGTTTAAAAATCGGAATCTAATACAATATATTGTTAATACTTTTGCCAGATATTTGATTCAAAATTTGGATAGGTAAATCCCGAGTTTAGGGTGGCACGGTTCCTTTGATTCACTGATTCGGTTCATTAGAAGAGAATCGACTCCATGAACTGAATCCTTGTTTATACGTAGTATTCGCGTGTAGTTAAGTTCATCATGTTACAGCAATAAATATAATTATTTAAAAGAAAATCTATTTCACTAATTCATGCTACTTAAAGTTTTATTATTGGGGCTTCCAAACTCCCCTTTTAAGACTAAAATATCAACTCATAAAATAATATCATAAAAAGTGAACTCACGTTTCTTCTTCACAGTTCGGCAATGAATTTCTTCCAATTTAATATAATTTAATTCTTTTTATTTCTGAAAAAAATAATAGTTTTTACGAAATGAAGGTTAAAATTTTTTAATAAAAATAAACAAATAACTCACCTCTGAACTTAATATATTTTTTTATTACAAAATTTTCGAATTTATTACTTTTGCAGTTTCTACGCCAAATGTATTCTGCTAAATAATGATGAAAATTATTTTCCACTTTGTGGCGTGGAATTGCGCGCTTAATCGCACTCCAAGTCCCCTCAATAGCATTTGTATGCGCTCCAGTTTCAGGATCTTTGAAAGTAATAGAATGATTAACTCTTAGATGGGTAAAACCTCATCTTTAAGACAATCATAAGCCTTCCAGCAATCCGAAATCACAATAGATTTCGGCTTGATGTAATTCTTAATGATGTCCAAGAGTACATCCTTGCTACGACATTCAACGACCTTGAAAAAGGACCGAGACCCCTTTCAACACCACCAAACACCCATTTCCCTTCCACTCTTTTGCCCTTATTATACTTCCTTTTACCAAACTTACTCTCATCAATTTCAACCTCAACACCCTCTCCACCCAGTGGTTGACTTTCATCTTCAAGCACTTCAAAACATAACTCTCGACAAAAACTCATCCAATCAGTAATTGTACTCTCACATACACCAGCATCCAAACATATATGTTCAACCTTTGCTTCCATCACCCACATGTAGGTAATGAGAAGCACCTTCCATATCTCCATGTGACTCCTCTCAAACCAAGAATCCTTTCGCACAGACATTTTCACACAATGAGCATTCTCGCCTCTCACTCTACAAATCCACTCATAACCATCTATCCTATCCTTTCTCTCAGTAAATTCAAATCTTTCTTGCACACACTACATACACGTCGAGACGCAAGCAAACCCACTTTCTGACACCACTGGATCACATTCAAAGTTCCCTCTCGGCAAATCATAAATAAAACCAGATCAAACCATCACACACACTACAATCTCGGGACTTCTCATTAACGAAACAAATTCTCATTTAACATTGAACATAAATAACTCAGTTGTTATAGTAACAACTAAATGTGTTAATGGAAGTCTTTTTAATTACTATATTTCCCCATTACTATATTTATATTTCATTTCAAGCAGGAAGCAAACTCACATTTTAACATTTTAACCTTTTAAATGTTCTGAAATGTTATTTTAGTGTGAATTGATATTTTGTTTCGTGATGAAGATGAAATGATTCTTAATTCCAAAATGTATAGCTTTATATGGCTTTGACCCGTAGTAATATTGTATATATTTATGCTTTGGCGTAAGAAATTTAATCAATGCCAACAAAATTATTGTCGATCACTCAACCAGTGATTCAAGTGAACCGCGCAACTATAAACATAGGAATCGCGAGAAATAATGAATCATAAAAGGAACCAAAGGAAGTGCCACCCTAAACTCGGATCAACCTTTGGATATTAATGAGTTATTATTCTCAGCGTCTTCGCAGCTGACATTGAAAGTCATGAAAACAAGTAATCCATGAGCAGTAGTAACTTTTTAGATCGTTGATAAGTAAAATAATTAAACTCGCCATTTTCATTCGTTTTCTTATATATTTTCATTTGCTTGAAAATTTTAGTACAATAACGGAAGAAAATTTGTTCTTTATGTGCCGATTTCTCAATTTAGATCGTTTTCTAACTTTAGTTCACTACCGTTTGCATATTTTATGAACAAAAACCAAGATCCAAAAAATGTATGAAAGATTATATTAAGTACTGAACAAAAATGGAAAATACCTTCGTGTCTTTGCTTGTCGCCACATTAAGAAATGTTCTTTTGATGCCGTGGCTTCCGTTTGCCACATTGCCGCCTCACCCCTTCATCGCCCGGCAATGAATTCTTGGTGAAAGGAATTGTTACATCCGTCTATTGTCATAGCGGTCTTTGTTGTGTGTCCCATTTTTATTTAGTCATTTGTTAATCATCAGTTAAGTGTTTAGTTAAGCAATCAATTCAGTCATTCATATTATTCTGCCGAACATTCAATTTTTATTTTACACATTGTTTTCAACATTTAATTGGAAGACGTTTCTTTAACAAACTTTTTTCTAAGTGACCGATGGTGTTGATTTATTTGGCTGTAGACCCTTTTTTCGTGAGATCAAGAGCACTTTTGCAGTGTTGGAGCTTCACATCAAGATACATACGATAAGCGATATTTTTCTGCAGTACCACGGTTTATCTATGGTGTCATAATTGCATTCGGTATAAACCCTTCATAAACACACATCAATTCATTATAATTATCGAATTTTAAATTGTTGTATCTAGAGACAAAGAATTATAATATATTTCACAATACCTTGGATGTCCTAGTTTTTTGGCGATGTCATTTTAAACCCTGGCTGAGGCTTCGAGACGTACTCCTCGATTCTCCAGCCTGTCGTCACTTGGCAATGAGTGTTACCCGGAAAAAGGATTCTGAGTGCGCGGCATTGTTACCAGCATAGTCACGGTCGTTGTCGCGTAAATCCACAGAATATACTACTTAAATTTGTAATATTTTAACATGAATAATAATGCAAACAACAAATATCAATGTCTAACCAATGTACTCTACATAAAGTAGTAGGTTCAACATAAAGCAAATATATCTAACATTGCAAAACTAACTAATGGTGCTACATGGCACACTCTTTCTCGTACGTGTTCGTTTCCTGGTTTCGTGAGTCTGGGCTAGCATTTTGGGTTTCGACCCTCCCTCACCCCAGCTGCAATCTACGGGCGCTTGCAAGACCTACCAGGTTCCTTCGCGTTATCTAGCGCTCTTCCGAGAATATTCACATTAAAGAGCTCCTTCCCATGCCCTGAACGTCTATCTCAGTCCTGTTTCTTTACATTTTGGCCTATGACACCTTCAGACTCCATATCGGTGCATCTACCATTGACCTAGGGGTGCTGTATTTCAATTACAAAATCCAAAACACTGTTTCCTCAGGCGAGCTTCACACCTAGAACCTTAGTATCAACGTATTTGAGTATCACAATGTATCACCTTCTCCAAGCTGTTGTCTCAAATCACTTGACCGTGCTATTTGACATGTAACGGTTATAACATTTCATAAATTGATAAAATGACCGACGGAAATAAAACTGATCTCTTTAAGCTTACGCTGCCTTTAATCTGTTTTGTAGCAGTAAATATAAGTACTTTTATAGCTTCGGTACCGTTCATTTCCAAAGCAACAATGCGATCAAAGTTACTTTAGCTCTACAAACTATCCGCACAGCACTCAGTATTAAACAATTTTCTCAATATTAACCTATTCTACAAAATGTTGAACAAAATATTTACAGTAAGTATCAGTTACCACAACGGATACGTTTATTTTCATGTAACATTTATAATGGGAAAAGTGTTTTAAAAAACACGCATATTTTATTAGGGTTTAAGCAGTCCCCTAAAAATATAATAAAAATATGATTTTGAGAAAATCATACAACTGTAAAGACTTGTTCTGCCGCGTGACCGGTTTTTTGAACAGAGATACATGTGCCGACATGGTTCAGGGACGCGGCGCCGACGGCCGTTCCGGGCGGACCCGTTCCGAGCGGGTGTGCGTCTCGCGGAGGGCGAGACGGAACGGATGCGAGGTACGAGACTTCGGCGGTTTGGGAGGGTATCGTGGGAACGATGACAGTCAGTCGCGGAGAGAGTAAAGAACGGCGGTGCGAAAAGCTAGTGATGGCGGTGAGGAACCGAAGTTGAGAGGAATCCGATTACATCGAGCAGAAATCGAGACGTAGAACAATGAGAGACAGTGCTAACTATTAATCGATATCGAGTGAAGTGACGAACAGTAAAGATTAAACGGACGGTAGTGGCATGGGACGCAAGATGTGAGTGTGTGGACACGTGTGGGGCAAAGGCAGCACGAGTGAAATGAACATAGTGAGACATGTCGGTGGGCTTAATAAACGGATTTGGAAGAGTTGGAAATTATGACGGTTGCGAATAATTGTTGAAATAATGAGGTGTTATTAATCAGTATATGCAAAGGGAGCTCCCATTAACAGTATGAAGTGTAAATTCAAGACAGAAAGAAAAAGTGTTCATTAGCCATGTGTACGCACTTAATAAGAAAATTAAACATACATAAATATTATGATTAATGCGAAATATAATTAATTCATCTAAAGAATTATCTGAATGCAGGAGTGATATCATACTTGTCAGTGTCATGAGAACTTCGTTAATGCTAAACTTTTATTAATAAAACATTCTAAACATTTAATGAAATATACTACTTAAATTCAAAATTTAAGTAGTATATGACTTAGTGTAGGGATCACAGAATTTTGAAAATGTGCACACAATTCACTTTTCCCCATAGCTCGTCATACGCAGTTTTTAACTGTTTTTTACGTAAAATAAATGAATAAATAAAAAAATGATATTTTGTGTAATGTCCCTTATTTTTTCTTGCAATAAAGCATTCCATGTCCTTTACATTAAAAAGCTGCTTTTCCAATGTTTGTGCATGCACCCAGAGCCCATTCGCGAAAAAGAACACCTGTCCCCTTATATAAATTCACCGGAGAACAGGACCGAATCACCGGCCCGTCACAATACGTACATTTTCATTCAAAAATTTGCAGTAGATTAGGAGAAAACGTCCTCTGTGATTTTCTAAACTGATTTTTTTAAAACTCATTTTCACAAAAAGCTTTTAAGATTTCGAGAAACTTCACAAGAAGTTATTAGAATCACACATCACAAATACAATAATCAATCAAAGTGTTTCGAATGTATACATTAATAAAATAATCCAAATGTAATAATTCGAAAATATTACATTTGTGTTATTTTTGAAAAATCGAAATAATACATCAAAATGGCGCTTATTCCAAGTTATTCAGTACATTAAACTATATCTGTAATGTGGTGTCATTAATCAACAAATCACATTTTCTTACTGTCAAATAACTTTTTAAAAATAATTTACATTATTAAATGATCTATAAATTTCTTCCTCTATGTAGGTTATAGACCGGTTTTCTTCACGTTTGCATATCTTTTCTCTATCTTTTCTGAGGCCTTCTATATTTTCTCCTTTCTGATGGTATCATATCCCTGGCTATTTCACCAGTCTAATATAGCTCATTCCAGTGATGTGGTTATTCTGTTCGTTTTGCTTTCATTCCACAAATTTAGAAATATCAGTTACTTTACACTGGTTTCTTAATCCTGATTTCTTATCCTGTCACTCCTGTTCTTTCTTGCTATCGATCGTAATGTGTTCATTTCTACAGATCGGCACAGTAGTTTTGTTTCTTCGTATCAGCTCGGATTTCAACTCCATACGTCAAAATTCGTCTTCATTGTCTTATAGATTTTAACTTTACCTTCTATACTAAGGTATTTATTTATCCAAGTTACATCTCTTAAGTATCCTAACGCATGAGCATCTTTCATGGTCTGCTCCTTCACTTCTTCGATCACTGGAAGTACCTCTCTCAGATATTGGAACTGCATTACTTGCTTGACTGTTGTCTATTTACTTATTACTGCTGTCTTCTATTTATAATTTACATCTTACACGCTTCTTGTAAATATCCAAGGATGGCAATAACCATCGATTTGATTTTCTTTGTGGAAACTATCATATTATATAATTTTGCTGACGTTATGAATTTATACAATAATCTCTGCAGATTATCTTCAGAGTCTGCTATAAGTATCGCGTCATCTGCGGAACGGATTATGTTTATCTAGCTTTAACCCATAAGGTGGCCTTTCTTTGTAGATCTGCAATTGTGGAATAAATTCCATCGAGAAAAAAGTATCCGTCTTGACTATTGAAGGAGTAGAACACGTTTCAAATAAATTTACACTTAAGAAATTTTCAAACTTTCAAAAATGTTAATGAAGATCCGAAGGACTTACATGCCATATTTATGAAGACACTCTCTTCTACTCGAGTAGAAAACATTTAAGCCGTTTTCCACAATTTTTTAAAAATTACATAGGAATTTCATGTAAAGTATCCCCCAAAAGTTAAAAATCTTAACAATATAAAGAACGGCACTCCTGACGCATTTATCAAGAGTCAGCTAAAGATGTCAAAACTGTCCGAGATATAAGTAACACATGCGTCCATCCGTACACACGTAGAAATTTGCATATATCTCTTCACCACCTGCATCAATCATCACCATCTTCAGACGAGCACTAATAAACCTTAATCCTAACGAGTGTGCGGAGCCACAGCACAAAAGCACCTTAAAGTTTTTACGAGCGGATATTCGAGCTCGTATTATTTGAGGTGAATCCAAAACATTTCCGACCTGTACTATAGTACAGGGAGTAAAAGTAACCACTCTGCATTTGATCAATGAATCAGGGCAAGTGGTCATAAAAAAAGCCTGATCCAGATGGGGGTTCATTGTCCCGGAAGCTGAAGTACATTTCTTGTTACAGGCATGTTTATCCACTTTTTCAATTGTAAGGCCCCACAATAATTTTTTTTCTGTCTGAAATGTCTATTGTAACATTAGAACACTCTCTTTACTACGAAGGTAGTAGTAAGACCAGAAAGTAACTACTGATGATGCAACATTACATACTTTCTAGTATAATTTTTTCATTAAAATTTTCGAAAATTCTGGCTGTTAAACGAATATAAGACCTGTGCCATTCTTTTATCCTTTCTTGTTCCATCCGCAGAAAAAAATTAAATGATTTTTGAAAGTTTTTTAAAGAATTAGCATTCACTTCAAACAGAAATTACGCAGGACTCGACGCGAAAGAAATTGCAAACAAATTCGGCATAAGGCTTAGATAAATGTGACTGAGGTTACTGGTAGAATTGTTGCTGTAGTTCCTGCTGTTTTGGTTTTTGTGTCAGACTCTAGCGGCGAATATATAAGCCTGGAACCAGTAGCAATCTTTGCCATCCATGTGAAGTCGATTGGAAAATGCACTACAATAAAGCCTTTGTCGGTGGTTGGCAATAAATCTTCAACAACATAGTTTTACAGAGTTATGCAACTTGAAACAAGTGATAAATTGGTTTATGTCTACCTTCATCTAACCGCTTACTTTTGAGTTAATTGGAAAAAGAAAAACTTTGGGTGATTTTGCGTATAATTTTTGCGATTCCATAGAAACCAGCACTTCAAGCAAATCACCAGTATCAGACACCCACGAAGCAATATTTCCGTCCAAAAGAGAGCGCTTTTCTCTGCAGTAATGCAATATTTACTCCATAGTGCGTAAGCAGAATTCGAGAAATTAAAAGAATCACTTTTTGGGTTCAATGATCTTCAAAACGAATATTTCCGGCAATGAATATTTTCCACTACGATTTTTTCCAGCTACGCCAGCATAACTTTTACATAACTTTTTTACGGCACCCCAGCAGAATAAAACAACAACACTTTTTGGGTTCAGTCCAAAAGAATATTTCCATGAATACTTCCCACAAAGATTTTTTGACTGCATTTCATAACTTTTCTATGTATAGAGCAGAATATGAAAAAATTTTTTACCTTGAAAACGAATACCCAATTTTCCCAAATTTTTAAGCATTACATAACTTTCTGTATGCTACGTACACAAAATAGAGAAATTAAAAATCGTTTCGTGCTCAGTAATCTTAAAAATAATATTTATGTCAATATTTACCACAATGAATAGCCAAACATTCTCAATACTACGTTGAATTCTTGGCTGTCCGGGATTAGCCGCGTCATGATCGATGGAGCTGACGTTTCGGCCATCTTGCTGTGGCCTTCTTCAGGGCTATACTGCTGGGCAGTATAGCTCTGAAGAAGTGTGGGAATTCTGATTTGATGTTGTTGGCGTTCTTATAAGAAGAAATAAAAGAGGCCATCTTCGTCAACATATTATGTTGACGAAGATGACCTCTTTTATTTCTGCTCTGAAAAAGGCCACAGCAAGATGGCCGAAACGTCAACTCCATCGACCATGACGCGGCTAATCCCGGACAGCCAAGAATTCAACGAAGCTGAACTCGTGGCTCATTGCAAAGTTACAAGCCTTTCACCACTGAGATCCGGGGTCGATTCCCGTCGAATCTCATGTGAAATTTGATCCAACAAAACGAGTTCGGCAGCTTCACAAGGGCTAGTCCAACCCCTGTGAAGTGTCCTAAACCCTACCCCTATCCTTATTCCTTTCTAATTCTGGCCGCTGGGTAGTGACGTAGGAGGCGCGTACGCGGAGATGCTACCAGGCGGTCCTCTTGACAACCGACTACGACGAGACGCGACAGACAATGTTAACGGAGGATTACTCCATAAGCGCAGTAATGGGAGGATTACTCCAAGAAGCGCAAAGCGCTCAACGCCCGTGATCTGGGCTGTCCGGGTGACGCCGCGTCGAAGGCTGGGGTGCCGACGTTTCGACCGACATATCGCGGTCCTCTTCAGGGCTGTATTGCCAAGTCAACGCTCCCCAAGGGGCTTGGAGACGCGTTGCGTCGAAGTAGACGCAACAAAAAAAAAAAAGACTCCGGCCGCGGAAGCCTACGACTTACTTTTCTACTACGACTTTTCTTCTACTACTTACTTTCTTTCTACTCTTTACTACGACGACTACATTTCTTAACACTACGTCTACGAGAGAGTGCACAGGTACCCGAAAATGCGGTTGACGGCCTCGTGGGCGTCGGCCAGGCGAAGGTGGGCCTCGCGCAGCTTCTCCACGCGGCACTCGTCGTTCTCCCAGGCGAGCGGGCGGCCGCCTGACAGGCGGTACACCTCCTGCTTGGGCCGCGCCCCCCGGCCCCCCGGCGCCCCCTCCAGCAGCAGCAGGTCCTCGTTGATGCGCCGCCGGCGGTCGCGCACCACCAGCATCACGTTCAGGATCTGCTGGTCCAGCACCGAGTGCAGCATCTGCTGCACGCTCCACGTGTACACGAACCAGTAGGTGGACGACCACGCCCACACCGCGAAGGCGAACTCGAACCCGTGGAACGCCGCCAGGAACAGCGTCTGCTTCAGCACGCAGCACCGCCGCTCGGCGTTCTCCGGGCACAGGTTGGGCAGGAAGTGCCCGTCGATCTGGTGCAGGTTCCGTATGAAGCACTGCCAGTCTTTGAACTTGACGGTGGAGTACAGGACGAGAGGAGCCAGCAACGGGATGAAGCTGTAGAAGGTGAGGGCGCATTCCACTAACTGGCCCAAACTCGACACGGCGCTGCTGTCCACCTGGAAAATGATCAGCCGGAGTACGGCGTACGCGACGTACACAACTATCACCACTCCTGTCCAGAGGAGCCTAAAGGGCGTTCGACGCAGTTCCCCTTCCCGATTCAACGTAAAGGGCACGCAACCCAGGAAGGTCGATATATAGATGAGCGGGCGCATGGCCCCAATAACAGCGCACACCATGTTGGCGTCGACAGTTCGCACATTCGTCGCCTACTTCACGACGTGGACTGGCGTCGCCTTGTTAGGGTCCCCTGCCGTTGGTGCTATTACCATACGGTGACGTGCAAGTTAATTCGCACCGTCCCATTTGCTTATTACCTTGTTCCGAGAAGCTTTTGAATTAGAGATTAGTAGTTATCATCAACATCACGGTTGTCGCAGTGTGTGGAGAAGTATGCGTGAGGAAGAGAATTGCGTTAAACGCAACAAAATGACCTCGTACAAAGGTCATTCCCCTACGTGACACGCTATGGAGACAAATGAGACATCGTTTTACATTCCCCACAGGACGTCTGCTCGCGGCAGCTAGTGGGCGTTATCTGTTTTCATTTACTACACAAATTAAATACTTAATTTTCTGAAATAATTCTCGTGATCGCGTGTCATTTTCAGGTCTTAATCTTCATAAATGTATTTTAGAGAGATGAGAATCTAGGTGTGCAAAGTATGTATTAATAACTTATAATTACAGATGACAGTAACAAAGATAACAGTCACCCAGAGGAAAGGAGATAAAAAATATGCTGTACACATCTATTAAAGTCTATTTTGAATTCAGAACGTTTTAATACGATGGAAATGTTTTTCAGTTTTAATGATTTACGCTGGTCTTGAATACAGTACGCTTATTGATATTCATTTTTCCCTAGTATACAGCTCCAATAAACCGTTTAGAGCATTGGTTTTCACAGTATCTTAGCGCTTTAAGAAACCGAGTGTATACAAGGACCCCTAGTGGAGCGGTTCCGGCCACAATAAATAATCCTTTGAACAATTTGAATAATTTCCAAACATTTTTTATTTAGGTGCTTGCCAATATAAATGCTTAAAAATCATTGAACTAATGTTTTACCAATGGCATTTAAACATTAAGATACCGTTTTAAATTAAGTTAAGGAGACCCAATATTCAGTGTTATTCCCTCTCATTTCTCTGGATTGAAACTTCAATTAATGTAGGCTCATGGAAAAAAAACCTTTCGTTAATGATTGTATGTAGGACCATACCATGGTCTTTGTTTATTTCAATTACTTAGTCACTCCATTAAATTTATACGTCTTTCTCGTCAAACGTTTGCCTAAGATAACAATTGTGTCTCAAAACAATGAACGTTTGATAGCAAAAATGTTTCATAGAATTCTTTACCATCATATATCTAAAAGTAATAACAACTTCAAATTCTGATTTTGTGACTGTGACTGTGATGAATATCCCCTACCGAAATCAGTTAATCAGAATCGAGTATTAAAACTCACGCCTTTTGAGTCTACGAACTAGAACATTCCACGAGATGAAATCAAACTAGGAGAGGACTAACGTCGTGCAAGATATTTCCGAAATCATCGTGAAGGAAGTAATACTGGTATATGTCCATGATTTTGCTATCTCTTTAACCATTATAATTTAATTTCTTTTAGCTATTACAGAGCGAATGTTTCTTCGATAATTTGAATTTATTCTGTATATCTATCAAAAACAAATTTATACAATATTCCTGGATGTATTGTCTCGTTTCTCATACGCCCACAGAATGACATAAAGCATACCAACTGTAAAAGACAAATGACGTAGTTTGTATAAGCTCCCAGATATGCCTCGCGTAAGGCAGAAAGACGCCACAGAACAAACACGCAATATGTAACCGTGTACGTGTTTAATGTGCGCAATATCCAAAAGCCCAGGGGAGACACCTAGTTAAACAAAGATGGCTGTCTCCAAAAAAAGGAAAGAAACAGGCACACAAAACCCAGTTTTGCCACTGTGTACTCGTCGTGTGAAGCGGTTTGAATTTAAAAGCCCTCTTTCCTGAAATATCGCACGTATTTGTATACGTCTCGTATACGCTGGACACAAATATTGACTCAGAACTCCGAATATATTTACCCATTTGCATGTGTTTTACAAATGCACCCTTTCGGATTATGTTTACCCGCCTGTATTGCACAATGTAGCGTTGGGCGAGACTGCTGAATTTCACCTTCAATTTTTTCGCTGCGCGAGAGTCGGTTTCGGCCAAAACAAATAGCGCGCAGTGAACGATGTTTGGGTGGTGGTGATACGTGCAAGCTCACATTTCCGGCTGATCAAATATAGTTTTTAATTACGCCCCATCTTCATGCTGAAAGAGGCGAGGAAGGAAACGTTTATCTCTCATTCTCTCGCGCAATACATGTTACGTAATATAGTTACAGGTTGAACCTTAGCTTCTGCACATGTCTGAATCATAGAAATTCATAAAATGTATTGTATGCGGTTCCACAGTGGATAACGTGGTTTCTCTGACCAACACCAGGCGAATGCCAGAGTAGTTCCGTAACAAACAGGCCATGGAAGCGCAATCTTTTTTCTTTCTCTTCATTATCCTCTTCTCACCTCTTACTTACACGCACTTACACTCACATACACTACACAATCACTCGTGTCGGGAGCTTAGAGCTTGCCCTCGCATCAGTGGCGGTGGGGGCTGATAAGGGGCAGTGCTTCGCTGATAGGAGATATCTGGTTGGGGAAAACACAGCTATCCGACGTGTAGATTGACGTCAAATATCGCCAGCCAACGGGGAAGATTGCCACTTTCGCGATAAAAGCATCCACTGCATTTACGGTACTAATTACGTTAGTAGTTAACACGCGCGGAAACACTAATCAATCAATCAATCAATTCAATTGGTTTAGTGGTGAATTGTAATTGACATTTACATAATTGAAATGATTGAAGGCGTTGTCATTGTCAGCAATATTATTTATTTCAATAAGAACAGCTTTCGATGGCTTAGCCATCATCATGAGTTTTCTGCTGTCTGGAAGTCGTTTTTGTGACTTCCAGACAGCAGAAAACTCATGATGATGGCTAAGCCATCGAAAGCTGCTCTTATTGAAATAAATAGTATTGTTCACAATGACAACGCCTTCAATAATTTGAATAAATCCAAAATGGATAAGAAATGAGATTCAATCACCAGCACGTTATGGCAAAAACAAATTGAAATTTCGTACAGTTTTGTATTTGCATGACATATGAATGGTGTGTTGAAAAACGGCACAGACTTTCTCGTACTAGTTAGTTTCCTTACCTCGTTAGTTGGGTTATCTTTTCGGTTTTGCCCCACCCTCTTCCCAGCTGCTAACCTATCGGCGTCTAAATTTAAAAAATATATTTTCTCAAATCTTCGGTTCCTTGACGGATGACGGATATTATAATACTGAATCATTCATTCTGTCGAAAAACAAGAACGATTCAATTTGGTTGAAAGCTTCACTTCGCCTGTCACAACAGAACATCTTGATGCTGGTGTATCAGCATTCGTCACAAGATTCCCAAGAACGAAATGCAACGCTAACCTAGCGAGTGACGTTATGTCGCACACGTGCAAAAGATTTTTCTAGAAAAAAAAACGGGCAGAGATCGTGCCCATCACGTGTGCGCCACTTGCACCTTAATTTATACATCCGCGCCCTGCCCCTTCCAAAAAACTGCCTTCGCGGCCTCTCCGGTGGCTGAGAGGGTCGTATTAGCGCAGGAGATGAGCGAGGGAGGGGGAGGGGAGGGTAAGGGGTAGGGCTCGGGGCCAGATGGCCGGAAATTGGGTCTGCGTTCTCTCGGCGCGCCAGGGGGCGGCACCTGTCACGCCACGCACTTCCGCTGCACCGCCCTGGCCTGCACTGGCGCCGCGCCGGGGTGGCGCCGGCGCCAGGCACTAGACCCTAGTAACTCTAGTGACTAGGGAGCCAAGGTGGAAGGCAGACATCCGCAGCCGGAGTCATGTGAAAGCTCTCGGCTGTACGGGGACATCGTTTTTACACTGCGCTGGAAGAACCACTTTTATATTGTGTATTGATTGATTGATTTTTTCCTGTTTCCGGGCACGTCAACTGCTTTCTTCATTAGTCCCGTTAGTGTAGTGCATGTTTTTTCTCGGGAGATAGCGGTGATCATCGCCCGCTGGATGGAGAGATCCGGCGCCGACCGACCGTCGGCTGGTGGGGTTTCTCCCTAACAAGGACTCTTCCACCCGCGGGGCACCGTCCCAGCCGGGACAAGCTCTAAGCTCCCGACCGGTCTCCCGGAATATGTGATAGTGTAGTGCATAGGGTACTGCTCCGGCACTCGCCTGGTGTTATCGGAGAAACCAAGGAAAACTACCGACAAGAGCAGCCGGCCGCTAGAATTCTCCAGACAGCGACTGAATTCGACCTAGCTGGAAAGCTAGTGTCGAAAATCCTGCCGCCGTCAGGACTCGAACCTAGGGCCTCCCGGTCAGAATGACATCAGTTGATGCACTGAGCTACCGCTCCCGGTATATTGTGTATTATATTGTCAATAATATATTACGACAACAAAATGATGCAGTAATTGTACCGCTAGTGCCACCCCTTCCACCTTACAATCGTAAGCTTCCGCGGCCAGAGTAATGTGAAGGCTCTCGGCTATCCCGGGATGTCGCGCCGAGGGCAGTGATGTCAACATTTTGACCATCCTGTCGTGGTCTTCTTGAGGTCACATCGAGATCTTCCGGATGGTCGAAACATCGGCATCACTGTCCTCGACTCGGCGTCACCGGGACAGCCGAGATTCTTCACATTACTCTGGCCGCGGAAGCTTACGATGGCAAGGTAGAAGGGGTTGCACTAGCGGTACAATTGCCATTGAGATCAATCTGCTGCAGATCGATATTTACATTTTGTATATTTAAAAAAATAAACTAATTACCCATGTAGATAATTGATTTCAAATAACGTTAAAACTGCCCTCAAGAACTTATTGTAATGGTAATAACATTGTTGATGAATATATTCTGTCGGTCTTCAAATAAATCAGTTCATTAAGTCAATATAAAGTGCGGATTTGGTGGTATAACGGTCAGCGTACTGTTGTACCCGAGTTTGCGGGTTCAAACCCGATCGATGCCGTGGATTTTAAGGGCGAAAAAGTCCCTCGTACGCCTTCCTTCGGAGGGGAAGTAAAGCCGGCTGTACCATGTAGTAGATTTACTGCATGTAAAAGATCCTCAAGCCTAAAAGAAGCCTTTGAGCAAAATTGAGATCCGCCAGTTTCGTCGCCCACGATAATATCTCCTTTCTCCGTGAAAGGAGCGTAACGAAATTTGCGTGGTTAGACGGAAGAGCGGGCCTGATGGCCCGAGTCTCGCCACTTAAAATAAGGCATTAACTAACTAACTAACTAATATAATACTTGATAAAATGGTATAATGTAATAAATCAAGTAGAAAAAATTTGTATCATTATTTCTCGTATTATATTATTGACAATATAATACACAATATAAAAGCGCAATGTAAAACCATGTTCTTGAAAATAAAATATCTGTACATTGCAAAAATTGAAAGTAATATCAGTTTTTCCCCATCTTTTTAAATATTTATCCCAACAATCGATATCGAATGTTTAACCTCGCTAAAGTACATAAACTGTTTAAAAGTTCCTATTCATAGTATGTTATGGCTCCATGCCAAAAAAATGTACACTTTTCGCGTTAAAAAGTTGTATTTAAGACTTCCCTTTGTAACGTCACAAACATTTGCAGACAAGAAACTTACACACATATCTATAACTAGTTAATTTCATTAAGTTTTGCTATTCGTAGTATCTGTCTTGTATTTTGTGCATTATATTATAAAGGAAAACCACTTTCATTATGATGAATATTGTCAACTTTCTTCCACAAGTTAAAATTTTAATATTTTTAATGATTTTTTAGTAATTTTGTGCTTGCTATATGGATTTTAGTTTCTCTCTAAGAAGAATCATAGACATGTATTTTTATTAACTATTGCATGTGTACTATATGATTAACTATAATAAATTATTATGAATAATTATATACTATTCGTGATAATAAATATGGATAATTACTGAATATATGATAGAATTTTAAAAAAATTTTTTTATATCTGTACCATTTTCAAGACATTCAAAATCATATAATTTAACGCAATCTCTATTCTCTAAACCTAACCCCCGATATTTGAGTAATAAAAGTTCAAAGATTTCGCATGAATTGTATTAAAGTTTAAACGTGCGTACACAATTTCTGTTATTATTTTATTTCGCGCTTGAAAAATTGTGAGCCCCGTGAGGCCATGTGGCCCAGTTCTGACAACACAGACGGTTGAAGTAACATAACGCTCGTCCCAAAAAATCTATCCGTCCAGTCTGTCTCTGACAATACTATTACTAATATTGTTAAATATAGAAAATTTCTATATTTAACAATAATGTAATATGACGAGCAATGATAATTTGATAATAATATTTTCTCATCAGTGTCTTCACCCATGAATCACTGCTCAAGCTTGTAGTACTTTTTTTATTAGCAGCAATTTGTTCTATAGTTTTGCATGTTTGTGTGTTTATGAACGTCAAAAATTCCTAATCTTCCTGTTTTCTTTTTAAAATGTTGTTAAGGACAAATTTTCACATATCTCTGTTAGAAATACATTGCTTTTATCATTCATCTTCTTGATACAATAATATAGTACACTTGAACAGAGACTGTTGCATAACATTTGCCATTTGCATTAATTGCTTGATAAAGAATCAAAAATATAACCAACATGTATTGTAGTTAAATTACATACAAAACATCAGAGATTATGAACGTTTAATGGAATTTCCGATTTATAATTCCTCGATCAATTTCTCTTAGTCCTTATTTCAACACATTCATTTTTCCCTGCCTTATTGTAGGCATCTGATTTAGTAGAATGAGTATAACTGCTTCCATAACCCAGAAGTGAATTTCAAGAATTGTGGAGAAGCAGCAAAGTTTTCGTAAGACGCATGTATTCGATTTTGGATTATTTTTTCAGTTAGTTAAAGCTTTGTCTTTTTAAAAATATTTTCTCAGAGAATTTTAGAGTCACAATTTGAAGAACAGGAACGCAAAGCATTCATTTTCCTGAACCATGAATAATTGTTAACATTCTAAGTTCCCTTCATGTCGTGACCGGCCGCACACATTTAAAGGAGCCGCCGCAGAGTGACGTCAGCAGGGCGTTACCGCCCCTGGCGAGAGAAGAAGGCATCCGGTGCGAGCTGCCCCGGCCTGTCCGCGCGCGGCCGTCACGCTCGAGCAAGCGGGTAGGGACTCGCCACCGCCCCTACTCCGCAGCTAGTCGGCGGGTCAATAGCGCTCGGGCTATAAGAGGGCTCCGACCCGACGCCAGGGCAAATAGCGAGCAACAGTGTTAGCGATTGGCGAGTGAATTGGCGAGAGAGGTGGGGAGAGCAACTACGACGACGACGACGACGACCACCTGTGCTACTGACGAGGAACACTTGTGGATATTCGATGACTTGGCTGATTTTGGGACTTCTACTGGACTACAACAACACGGCTTCGCTTTTGGTACATTCTTCTTGCGATTCGACACTTCAGCAACTGTACCTGGATTTGAATAAAAATCATTTTAAGAATTATTGTCTTTGATTGGATACTACATTTCATATTCATATTTCCATCTCATCAAGACACTTACAATTTTATATAGAACTTTAAAGTATTATATATTTAAAATCCAGTCCAAACCTGGACCAGTTTCATATAATTTTCAAGTAGGTTTACATAAGAAATGTTATTTCTCTAGATTGCAAGAATTGTTTGCATATTAATTTCTTTCATAGATAAAAGATATTTGAAAAATCCGTACAACTAAATATTTCTAATAGATACTTTGAAATATTAATGTGAACATGTGGATAATTGTACGTAATACTACCTCTAAACTTAATTATAGAAGCAAGCTGGGAAAAACAAATGACATCATTCCACCTTTTATTTTCTGAGAGGTGTTACAACAACCCCTCCCAACGGTAATGAGGTACAAAACGCTCGCTTGGTGCGAAACCCTAAACATGCAACCCCCACCCCTGCAGCGACCACTAAATTTTTAGTTAACTCGAGGCGAGCCCTATCACCCACCCCCGCCGTCGTCCTGGCTCCCGCGTCCCCAACAGCCAACAGCGTCGCGGCCTATTCAGGACACCGGATTACACGGGCGCCCGCCGCCGCCCGCCGCCGTCCGCGCGCCTGGCGGATGCGCGCTTAACTAATGGTTTTCATTTGTTACTTTTATCTGCGCGCGCGGCGAATAAATCGGGAACACGCGCCGCGCGGGGGCTGTCGGCGCGTAGGTGGGGGGAGGGGAGGGGCGAGGGCAGGAAGGAGGGCTGTGGGGAGAGGGGTTGAAGGTTGCGGCGACGACCGGTGAGGGGGAGTTGGAGTAGGGGGGGAAGGGGGGGGTGGGAAAGGGTGGGTGTAACGGGGGGATGAATTGCTTGACAAGAAACGGAATCGCTTTGGAAAATGAGAAAATAGTGAGAGCTTCTATTTGTCTTATTAAAAACTAAGGGATATAAACTATAACCACACTTTTCACAGAGAGAAAGTGCTAGGAAGTCTTTGGAGATGACATTTTGTAATGGATTAGAACCATCTGTGCATGTATGGCACGATGATCAAATATGATAGCTTCCACTGTCAGGGCAACCTACCTTCTCTACATGTAATGTCCCCTTCCATGGCTCTCTCTGATTACGTCACTCGTTCTATGACTTCCTTTTGTCGGCGAACAAATTATATTAACCCAGGTTAAGTGTACATCCGTTATGTAGATATCAAGGTTTTGTGATCCAACAAAAGGTGAGTCGGGAACTTTGCTTTATATTTTAGAAGAGTATGATAACAAAATTGTCCCAAAAATATAAGACATTTATTGATACATATATGCAACAAAGAAAATAGGCTTTATTTTTTTACAGGGGAAAGTCTGGACCCAACACCTACCACTTTCGAACATGTAGTTGAGTTTAATTTTAATTTCTTGATACCAAAGAAGCTGGCGGATAGAAATAGAGCAATATAATACTAGATGATATCGTAGGCTTCCGCGGCCAGAGTAGATCTGGTTGAGTCAGCAGAGTTGGGCTGCGCTGACGATATCGGCTTCAGGCTGTACTGCCGGCAGTACAGCCCTGAAGAGGACCGCGATATGTCGGTCGAAACGTCGGCACCCCAGCCTTCGACGCGGCGTCACCCGGACAGCCCAGATCACAATATAATACTAATACCTTAATAATTAAGATATTTTAAAATAATTCTCCTTTTTATTACTTTTCTATTATCAGTAGATGTAATTGTGGCTAGATATTTCTGAATTTTCATTCATGTCGTAACGTTTTTAAGGGAAAATTACTGTCCCTGTGTGTTACATCGACATTGTTTGCGTATACACCATGCTCTAGACCATTAGATAATTGACCAAGGCCAGGTAGTCGGAGGTAATTGGCAAGATAATCAGTGGTAAATAAAGTGATACGTACCAGTAGCGGTAGCTCAGTGCATCAACTGATGCCACTGCAACGCCTCTGACCGGGAGGTCCTAGGTTCCCACTCCTCACGGCGGCAGGATTTTCGACACTAGCTTTCCAGCTAGGTCGAATTCAGTCGCTGTCTGGAGGAGAATTCGGCGGCCGGCTGCTCTGATCGGTAGTTTTCCGTGGTTTCTCCGGTCAACACCAGGCCAATGCCGGAGCTGTACCCTACCAAACGGGCCACGGACCGCGCGCGATCTGTCCTTCCCATTCCTTGTCCTAGCCTCTCCCCTTACTCACACACACTTACACTAACATGCACTACACTACCACATATCCCGGGAGACCGGTCGGGAACTTAGAGCTTGTCCCGTCTGGCCCGCCGAGAGTCCTGGTAGAGGGAAACCCCACTAGCCGACGGTAGGTCGGTGCCGGATCTCGCCATCCAGCGAGGGGAAAATCATCACCATCTCCCGAGAAAAACATGCACTACACTAACGGGACTAATGACCGATGCAGTTGACGCGCCCGGAAACACGAAAATATCAATCAATCAACATCACACGTGGAATTGGCTAATGCTACCGATGAACGTTCTATTATTCCTAAGACGACATATACTTGATTTTACTTCTCTAGATGCATCTCGCTACACACAATTCTCACTGTTTAAAGCAACTGTCACTGTTTAAAGTTTTTCGATTTTTGGTTACTATGACTTTCAAATTTGATTCACGAAATCAATTATATACTTCTAGAGAAGAAAAATATCTTACATTTTATGAAGAAATCAGAAATTGTACTCTTTGAATTGTTTTGTGAGTAGTTTATGCAGGTGCCTTTTGCAAATAAACTTCTCCGTGTACTCAATTACAGTACCGACAGCGTATAAGTGACTGACATTTCGATGACCTGTTCCACACATTACTACGCTCAGGCATCATCTACATGACAGATAAATTAAATAACAAAACATTAACATTTACTGACTGGTGACGCCTCGTCTTAATAAAATGTTCATAATCTTCGCCACAGCCGAACCTTATCGCCTCCGCGACTTCGTGTGAGTTAGATGAGGGTAATGCTGAACGCTGGCTGTAAGAAATTAAACAAATTTTCGCAAGCTGATTGCTTCAGAGCAGATCACATGACGTACCACTACGTGGCAAGAGAACTGTCAGAGTTGCTTACACGCTGCCGGAACTGCAATAGCAATATTAAAAATACTACAAAATAAATAAAAGTTATTAATGATAATGAATTTGCGGACGATAATTTAAAAACGTACAAATACACTTTAATGAGTAAAACATTTTTTGACGTTCGTCTTAAATCGGATGCCTTTAAACTTTAATCACCAAAAAAAATGGTTAAACGCAGATTTAAGATTCCCTAAGATAACATTTCATTTTCCACCACTGTATTTCTCTCCACAAAACTGAAAAAAATCGAGGGACATAAGTAAATTTAGGAAAAAGAAAGTATCTTCGGAATTATTTACTTGGGATGGAATCGTGAATCAACCAGTGCATGTAGAAACGTAGAAAGTCGGGCATCGCCACATTCCTGGAAAATTTGTCGGGGATAAAGAGGAATTGATTCCTCCGCCTGCCAGCCCCGGAAGCGGAAGTGTGCCTCAGGGGCCGCGCATAGCAATGAGCAGCGCCGCTTCGTCGGCTCGGAATTAAGGAGTGGCGTGCTGCATAAAGCGAGGAGCGGCCCCACGACCACGCGTCCTCTTTATACCCTGCCTCCCCCCCCCGTCCTCTAATAAGAGGCGGTGGGAAACAACTGCAAAACGTGCAGTTTCACACTTAAAAATAATGCAATCTCAATTACAACCTACTTTACTAGCTCTTTGTTTTATCCAGTTTCAAAAATGCGTGGAAATTTAAAGACCTTTTGATAATATTTTTCTGTACAAAAAGACTCTTTTGAGGATGATAGTTGCCTCATGCATAATTCAAGTAAAAATGGATGCGTATGAAAGGCTGATTATTTTGCAGTTTGCATTTTATTAAATATGTTTGGTCAAATTCGTCTGTTATCGTAGGTACATTGACATAGGTACTATCCAAGAGTGCTTTGGAATTTACTTGAGAATTTTCGAATTAGGAGAAGTATTTAATAAGACTGTCCCACGAATGAAATTTAAAGAAGTCAAGAGTGATTACTGGATGAATATGGAATACATGATCAATTATGGAATAAAGAGGCCACGGACCGCGCGGAATCTTTCCTTCCTCTTCCTCTTCCTCATCCCATCCTCTCCTCTTAATTACACTCAAACGTTCTGGTACTTCACTACCACACATGCCGGGCGGCCAATCGGGAGCTTTGAGTTTGTCCCGGCTCGAGCGGTACCCCGCTGGTGGGTGATACCTGGTTGCGGACATTTACCGCAAGCCGACGTTTACCCAGTCTAAACATCCAGTGAGGGAAAAGATAGACTAGATTTATATGTAGTAGAAGTATGTGTTTATCAGACTCTTACAAGCACATCCATAATGTAATCCTTAAATACAAATTACCTCCACTCATAAGAACTATGAACAAAAATTTAAAAGTGGTAAATTTAGAACTAGTAACTACTTGTAGCTAAGAAATGCAAATACAGATTAGAAACAAGCCTTTCAATTTCAACAAAAAGTATTACGCATTAAGATATAAAAGCTATTCGAATGTCAGTCTACTCCAGGATATGTTTATTCCCGAACACAAGACTGCACTCAAATGATTAAGCTGTCCGGAATCTCCTCGGCCTAATCCTCCCCTCGGCTTCAAGTGATTGGTGTTCTCGCCATCCAAGGCGCGCGGGCGCGTGCTGAGCCGAGCTCATGGCTTAATCACGGCCTCTAGGCGCTCGCTCTGTCCACGCTCCGGCGGCCGCGAAAGCGAGCAATGGAAGGCTAGAAACAAAACACGCGCGTAAATCTCGGAACGCCGGGCGCTTCCGAAGAGCGCATGGGCTGTCTTCCGCTAGACAGCGCCCGCACGGCGGGAAGGAGCGGGGAGGAATTGGCTTATTTCAACGCTCCTTATTAGCGCTGTTTACATTTTTCGTCTTCCGGGTGGAAGGACGGGGCTCTGTTGACTCCGCTTTTCCCTCTCACAGAGAGGGGTTTTCAACGCTGATTGTTGTTACTGTTCCAGATCACCCTCTGCAGTACGGGGCCAGGCGGACGATTGATTGATTGATTGAATTTTTCGTGTTTCCGGGCACGTCAACTGCTTTGGTCATTAGTTCCGTTAGTGTAGTGCATGATTTTTTTCTCGGGAGATGGCGATGATCTTCCCCCGATGGATGGCGAGATCCGGTGCCGACCTACCGTCGGCTAGTGGGGTTTCTCTCTAACCAGGACTCGCCCACCGGAGGGGCACCGCCTCTGCCGGGACAAGCTCTAAGCTCCCGACCGGCCTCCCTGAAAATATGGTAGTGTAGTGCATGTTAGTGTAAGTGTGCATGTAATAGGAGAGGACAGGACAAGGAAGAGGAAAGACAGATCGCGCGCGGTTCGTGGCCCGTTTGGTAGGGTACTGCTCCGGCACTCGCCTAGTGTTGATCGGAGAAACCAAGGAAAACTAGCGATCAGAGCAGCCGGCCGCTAGAATTCTCCAGACAGTAACTGAATTCGACCTAGCTGAAAAGCTAGTGTCAAAAATCCTGCCGCCGTCAGGGCTCGAATCTAGGACCTCCCGGTCAGAGGCGCTGCATTGACATCAGTTGATGCACTGAGCCACCGCTCCCGGTCCAGGCGGACGATAGAACATCCATTTTTGGGATTGAGGGTCAATCCGAGACTCTGAAGTCGTCTGATTATTATATTTCGCGCCATGCCTTTACTTCAGAGATGGACTAGGTTCTGTTAGGTTCTATTCAGCTAAATGATTGAAATAATGTATTTCAGTAGTTTAATATATTCCACTATTCAATTAACGTTGAAAAGTTATGTGATAAATGATATGTGTTCATAACTTTTAGTAACCTAAGCTTTAAGCCAAATTTAAATATGTTGTAAAGACGAATCTTTAGAGATCTTCGCTCTGGCTGTACGCTTTTGCTTGGATTTGAGGTTTGGGAAAGAGTAAAGAAAAACACTAAAAATGGTACCTGAGGCATCTGTCAGAATTTTCGAAGACGACTTTGATCCAACATATTCCATGTACACATTTATACATTTCTGCTTTAGATAAATTTTCGAGTAAAACGTAAGACTTTGAAACTTCACAATGACATTCATTTATCGACAACAAGTCGTCGAAACTTACACCAAGAAAAGGTGAAATAATATTTACGAATAGTCAGTAATTTACTTGAAGTTAAAGCATTTCTGTGAGTAATGTCATCCAGAAAGAGCATTAACAAACCAATGCCCCGAGAAGCCGGAAAGCGCATGAGAACAATGTTCGTACATTAGACTTTGAGCCATTGTATTAGTCGTTTTCTTTAACGTCTTGGGGAAATGTCAGTCTTCATTAGCCGAAGTTGGGGATCTGAAGGGGGGGGCGCTTCGAATCCGGTCGTCGTGAGTTCCGAGCTCCAGTGGGAGTTCTGCTTCACCCCCATATCAGACCCCGCCCCCACCTCCGCCTTGGCCAAGCTCCGTCCCCGCCCCCGCCCCTTCCTTTCCGCCTCCGCCCTCCCCGTTCCCACGCCCCCCCACCCCCCAACTCCACCCCCGCTTTGGCCCCCGCCGCCGTCCCCGCGCTCCGGCATTCGCCCGAGCGTGCCCTTCCGGGCGCCCCGGAGCCCCGGAACCCGGAGCGCCCCGAACGCGCGCCCGCGCCGCTTCATTACAGGCGCCTCGCGCTCGCGCAGGCGTGCACAGGGGGCGGGGCGGGGGCGGGGCGCCGAGGGGATAAGCAGCGGAGCCAGGCAAGCGAAGAAAGACGCGGAAGAGACAAGCAACACGGAGGCGATTTGCGGGGAGCGACATATGGGAGTGTAAAGAGCAGCAAGGGGGGGAGTGTACAGGGTTTAAGGGTGAAAGAGAAAGGGGTATAAGTAAAGGAGAGGGAGAATAAAAACAAGTGGGAATGGGAATGTAAAATAGGGAGGTTGGAGAAAAGTGATATTTTTTTTTGGTAGAAATAGATTTTTGAAAAGAAACAGAAAGAAAATCGAAAAAAAGTGTCTAATAAATTACAACAGTCAATAAAGATGAAAGGAAGGGGAATGGAAGAATAAAATTAAAAATCTAAGCAATGAGACGGCAAAAAAAAATAAAATAACACTGTGAAAAAATCAAGGAGCAGAGACACGCCACAGTGAAATTTCAAAAGTTCAGTATACAATCTACTTTTCACTGTTGAACGAAAATGCAGTCAGTAGCCTTTAGGGAAGAATATACAGATGAGTACAGAGGTGAAGCAAGGACGGAAACCCCGAGCAGACACAACGAACCGAAAGGTGAGACGGAGAGCCTGAGTCGAGAACTTACAGCCGAGATCCGAATTATAAGATCCCCGAGGAAACATCACCGGGCGACCCGCAATCTCCCAAAGACGGAGTCAAGCGAAGGCAGCGGCCGTGGGAGGAAAGCGCCAGTTAGGCCGAGGAAAATGGCGAGCGAACAACAAACACGCCAAGATCAGAGGGCGGGCGCGCCGCACCGCGCCGCACCGCGCCGCGCCGCGCCGCGCCGGTGGGTCGGTTAACTGGCTGACTAATGGCGGGCATTTGTCCAGGGCGCGCGGGCGGGGCAGTGGGCCGTGCGACGGCGGAGGCGGCCCCGCCCCCGCCCCCGCCCCCACTGGCCCATCCCAGCAAAAAGGCTGCTCTTTTATGATGTTCGCGATAAGGGGCGAACGCTCTGCTCTCAGATTTGTGTCTGTTTTGGCGCATAACCTATGGCTGCAACTGGGGGATTGGGGGACAACTGGCAATGAGGCTCTACAGGATGCCTCGAAAATATCTCATACAAGATGTATAGAATGAACGAGAGCATTTCACTGACCACTTTTTAAGCAATGGATTACGGAAGCTACGAGAATTGGTGGAGCTGACATTAATTTGAGATGGCTAGGTTTAACGTCCTGACAAAATAATAATATTAATAATAATAATAACAATAAAAAATAATAATATTAATGAAAATAATAATAACAATAAAAATAATAATAGTAAAAATTCAATACTTGATAATTTTGTACTATTGGGGATTCAAAAGAACGATTCGTGCAAGTAACTTTCTCGACATTTGTCATTATTTGCCACACCGCACTAGCTGACCTTTGCTTAGAATTACGACTGTTATACTCACTTGTAAGCTTATCTCCTAATTGCAAGATGGCCAGATATGATAACAGGTTTTGATATTTTATCACATTTCCGTAAACGCAGCCATCTGAGGAAAACGTTATAGAGTTACATATGTCCAAGGAAAAATCCTGATCTTGTTACTTCGATTTTTGAGCTCCCTTTATATTCGTAGCTTCGGGCCCTCCCAGCATTTAATGAATATTTATTTCCGAAGCTTGTGAGCGAGCTTTCTGAGAATTGTGACAATTCTTCAGATAGAATGCAATCATACGTTCAAACATACTTTGTCTACATTCTTGGCGGACTTCTGACGCGCACGATAACTTCACTATTTTTAATTTCTCTCCTAATATTGTACTTAGTAATGAAGAGAAAGTACTGTAGCAGAGGAAAATGGCGATTTTTCGTCTGAAATAAACGGAATTGCGGGAACCTGATACCGCAAATTTAGGTAAATCTTATTCCTATAAATAATTTTACTATCTGTAACACATTGTGTAATCAGACAACACGTTTTTTGGGATTTACATACCGTAATATTGGTTTAACGCAAAACGTGTCTGACCGCCCGCGCGCACCCAGTTCTTTCAGTGGAAAATATTAATATTTGCCTTCAAAATGAATATTCCCCAAACGATCTGGACGAAATGTAGACCCTACGAATCTGAAACGATTAGTTTAATTTGGGGGAAATGCTCTAAATGAAACCATAGCTACATTTTAAAAAAAATTCTGAAAAATGACTCCATTTCCCCTTATTTTCTTTCCCAATAGGCAAATGGCGCTTGTCCTACTGTCGTTAAATTCTTTTAATTTTTCGAAAATTGCATAAACTGACACTTTTTGTGTTTCTGTCTTGTTGTCTTTCTACAACAGTATATTGGAGAGAGATTTTTTAATTCTCGCATAAATACTGCTTACGCAGTGTAGAGACAGTACAAAAATGCTTGCAGAAAAAGTGTGATTTTTTAAACAAAAAAAAAATTATTGCCGGGTCTTAATGGTAAATATCCATAAATCTTGATACTGTGAAGTAAATTACTTCATCTTATCACGTTGTGTAGTCAGAATCCAATATTGTGACTTCATGATTCCGGCAAATTAGTATGTCCGTCTGTGTGTCCGTCTATGAATAATGCTAGCAGCGAAATCGTAAGAAGGATTTTCAGCAAAACTGATTCTTTGATCGATCTAGCTGATGTCACAGCCCCTTGAATTTGAAATGGATATTTTAATTTTAGGAGTACTTTACATTAAGCATCAAGTACATTTCAAATATGTTAAAAAAAAAAGATTCAAGTTGTTTCTTAATTTTTTCCTCTGATAGAGCTAAATACTTAAGGAACTAATATAGTACGCATCTATGTTAAACTCACTGAATTTTCGAAAATTGCGAAATTTCAATTTTTTGGCACCTTCTTACGACTATAATATATATTCATAATAGATAGTAATTTTTCCTTAATGTTCAGATAGATAATCATTTTTCCTTGATGTTCATCACAGACAGATCTTGAAATAAGATCAAATATAATTTTTCGAATATATGAGTAGTTTTCGCATACTTTTGCATGCAACATACGCAATTATTAAAGAATTATGTTCTTAAAAATGCTGCAAAATGTTTATTTACGTTTTCTTCCTTATATGTAGCAAAAAACGATAAAGAAAATGGCGCTGATCATACTTTCGGCAAACACTCTGTATTTTCAAAAACTACAAAAAATTGATATTGCAAAAGAATAACCTTGATGATAGCAATTTTTGGTTAAATGAAATGTGTTCTAATAATCAATTCTTTAAAGAGTGTTATGTGTTTTCTAAAACACGGCTGCAATTTATCTCTTTAAATTTTTTCCTCAGATACAGCAACAGCCAATTTTGAGACGGTGCGCCGTTTCAAAATTGTTCAGGTATTACTTTCGTTGAACTCTTTGAATTTTAGAAAATTCCATATTAACGAATAATCCAAGAAAATTTGTGCTGTTGTAGCACCACTAGTTTTTGCTTGGCACTCCAGGTAAGCAGTGGATCTGTGTGCATGTTATTCTGTATAAAACGGACATGTTCAGACAACAAAAAAATCTGCGAGATTGGTTGTCTAAAGCTACATTATTAATGCACAGTTACTTTTCACATTATGCTTTATATATCAAAATATTGTATTATAAAATGATGTAATGATGGGTATTAATCAAGAGTTAGCATATACTACATAGTGTGGCTGAAGCGCCTCCATCTTTGCAGCAAATTGAAGTCATGTTTTTTTGCCGTCTAAGCAACGCCGTCTCGAGACACAGAGAATTCTAGTATTCCGTTTTGCGCTGGATAAGGCTCGATAGGCGAGGGCTGCGCGTAATATAAATCCTCTTACTTTGTGCTTCACGACCAAAAACCAATCATTTAAAAACGAAATCACATTATGTATGGAGAACGAATTGAGAAACTTCAAAATCATGTTGCTTCCTGCCTCTGTTATTGTCATAGGAATTGAAGCTGTTGAAATATTATTGTAGTTATCATAATGCATGAAAGTGAATGTTATTGCAATAGAAAGCAAACAAACAGTTCAACAATAAGGTGACAAATGAAAAATGACAGTATTTGTGGTTTGATGACTTCTATTTTTAGTTATATTCCGAACTTACTGAAGGCATTTGTGAATATTATTATTTTAACCACTAATATAATTTAAATACAGATAAACGAAAAGAGAAAATAGAAATAAGATCAAATACAAACAAACGTCGATTCAGTAGAACAGTCCTAGGCGCCTTTCATGTTTTGGCTGGAAAAAACATGCCGGCTCCTAGTTTGACGAACGACCACTAGGAGCGCTGAAATCATAGGGCCAGTATCTTCTGGCTCGTTGGTATTAATACACGAGTATGAAGTGAATTACGACCCAAGCGAGATACGATGGAGCGTCGTAAATTACATACAACAGTGTTAATATCCAATATGTATAGTTTCATACAGTCCTTTTTCTGAAGCTCATGAGAACTATTGGAACTTAAAATTTCGTACTGGACCATCACTTGGCGGCTAGCATCCAGGAATCAGATATGCTACCTAGCGGGTAGCAATACATCTACAGCATGTTGCTCTGTCGGTTGGATTTGCTGTCCTCGGCTTGCGGGTTGCCTCAGTAGAACGCAATATTGAATAGAACGATGACTAATGCTTGGATTGTAAACTTCTCCGTGATTGATCAAACAAGCTTTTTCATAATGACCATCATTATGTAAATATTAGCAGCCATCTAATGAGAACATTATAAAAAGGGGTAGAAAAAAATAAATTAGTCTGATTTTCCTACCTATTCCTCGCTTGAAAGCTGACTGAATGATGATTTGCTGTAAACATTGCTGCCGGTTGAGGCTACATATTTTCTTGCCAACTGATGAAGCATAGAAAAGCCATGGTTTTTCAATCAAAATGCAACAGTTTGCGCTTAGTAGTTACTAAACCCTTCTCTTCTGCATTTTACCTAAATGCTGACAAATTCCTAAATTTTCAAGTTTTTTTTTAAATTTCAAAAGCTGGTATTTTATTTGCAACAGAAAAGTCGAATTCACATGTATGAATGAGTTTCTCTTTCACCTCTCTCTCTCTCTCTCTCTCTCTCTCTCTCTCTCTCTCTCTCTCTCTCTCTCTCTCTCTCTTCTCTCTCTCTTCTCTCTCTCTTCTCTCTCTTCTCTCTCTCTCTGTGTGTCTCTCTCTGTGTGTCTCTCTCTGTGTGCTCTCTCTGTCTCTGTCTCTTCTCTCTGTGTGCTCTCTCTCTGTGTCTCTCTCTTCTCTCTTCTCTCTCTCTGTGTCTCTCTCTCTCTGTGTCTCTCTCTTCTCTCTCTGTGCTCTCTCTCTCTGTGTGTCTCTCTCTCTCTGTGTGTCTCTCTCCTGTGTGTCTCTCTCTCTCTGTGTCTCTGTCTCTCTGTCTCTCTGTCTCTCTCCCCCATTGTTATTCTCCGACGTCAAACAGACACAATATAAGCGTAACGAGTACAGAAATCCATTTTCAATTGAATTGTATTTAATAAAGGCTAATTTGTTAAAATTGATTCGATGTATTTTCCACGTTATAGGCTTAATTCATTTTTTAACTTAATACAAATGATACTTTATATCGATGAAGCAAGTTCCAATTTTTCACCAAATAAGTTTAATTTCGCATAATGCTGTAAACACAAACATTACATTTTTAACAATAATCACATGCTTGAAAATTAGTACACGTGATAACAAACAATACATGTATCATGCTTACTTACTATCATTTTTACTTTCTCGCTCTTACTTTGTAAAAAGAAAAGACAGCACAATCATGCATGGGAAAACTGCAATTTTCGACAAAAAAAACTCTTATTTCCGGACCCAGATAATTAAAAAGGAGTTAATTTATTTTTGTCAAATATTCTTATTGAATATATTCCAAACAATTTTAAACGCAAATAATTAAAATGTGTAATTTTTGGTCCCAAAGTGGGTCTCCTCTCACCTTAAAAATGATGTGCTGTTGCAGCACTACTAGCTTACTAAAAAGTGTCCCCATGTAATTTATGACTTCTTTTACACTTTACCAAATTGGAAAAATTATCATTGTAGCATCTGGACAGTTACATACGCACAACATTGACGAATTCATACACGTAATAACGCACAATTCGTGTTCTGTTTCCGCTATCCTTTACTTTTTGATAAAAAGTACTTTTTGTGGTGGCCAGAATAATTTCAGTTGTATAAAAATCCGTTAGCTCAAATGAATCTTCGTCGAAAGAGTAGAGATTATTTGGACACTAGAAAAATGTGTAGAATATTTTTCGATGTGACAGGGAGAACATTCTACGGCCTTAACACCGCCACAATTTCGATCCCAGTCCACCGCCACCGTCGCCCCCGCATGAATGTTACACCCACTTCTACCCCTCCCTCCCTGAACCCGCTGTAACACACGCTTTCAACACGTGTGCTACTTCGCCGAGTCTGTGTTATCGCATTACCCTGATAGAGGCCATAAATAAGCCAAAAGGGGAGGGTCTTTTCCTGCAGGCACTATGCATGAAAGTTCGCCCGTATGATACCATTAAAAATGCCCTTTTGCTTCTCATTACGATGCTGTTCGGGTTCCTCTTCATTTGGCATTTGCCCAAACGACGTAGCAACTAATGCATGGCGGGAGCTCAGGGGCCGGGCCCCATCTTGCGCCCGCCCCGTGTCGTTAGAGCGGCGCGCTGTAATGGCGGCGGGGAGAAAGTTCATTTAAGGACGGGTAACTCATTTGGTTTTGCTCCCCCGGAAACAATCGCGGAGCGGTCGCGCGTTCCGCCCGCCTCAACCCAAACGCCGCGACCCCGCCCCCCGCGCCACCACCACCGCCAAACTAAAGACTTCCCCGTTCTTCCCTCGCATCCGCAAGACGTACCTCCTCGCTGGGAACGAATGGACCTTATTATTCATAACCCGGTTCATCTGCATCCTAATCCCGCACGCGGCGCCCGGGACAAAGACCGGGCTACGGTGGCGCCTCCTGGCGGCGCCGCGCGCGCCGCCACGCGGTTCACCCCGCAAGCTGCCGCAGGCTCCTCTACCACGGGAAGAAGCTCCGGGATGGAAAACACGGGATTAGGCGGTAATCGGTGTTTCCGTTGCGGGCAGGCCTAGAGATGCGAGCGTGCGTCTGGATTTTGGGGGCTAAATGGCGTCTTCTTTAGGCGGGGCGGCGGCGCTCCGACGCGACGGCGGGCGTCATCTGTTTGGGAAGGGTAGCGCCGCGACGCCTGCCGCGCGTCGCTTTGTGGGTCGCGAGTGGCTTAGAGGCGTCGCTTGGCGTCGTTCGCTTTAAGACTCCCACAGACTGACGCGGAAGATCCGCAGTCACGCGGATTGGCCGCAACGGAAGTTTCGCGTCACGTGTTGCCTTATGAGCACGTTCAGACCTGCGCGGCAGGCGAGCGTCGCGACAACGGATTGGCGGCGTTTAATCGGCGGCGAAATTTGTAACGCAGTCAGACGCGTTTCTTCCGCTACAGCTCGAGTTTCGTGGAAGTCCGCCCGTGTTCGGGAGTCTTCGCTCCCCTCTGGGTTGAGCGACCTTGCCAACCGTCACCAAACGCTGACTCAGAATTGACGCTCCGGTGTGAACGGTCCCGCGAATTCCGCGGCCGCGTCTACCTCGGAACTTTCCGCGCCGCACCCGCTTCTTGGCAGGCTTGCTGCCTTTATGGTTGGCGGGCGCGGCCGAGTGCGATGCGTTCGCACGCGGCGGAGACCGCCCCGAGGGGAGTGACTCGAGACGGAGCCGGAATTTACTCCGGGGGATTGTTGCTAGAATGGCAGAGGATAGAAAACCGAAACCAATTATCGATGCCAGGCCAGAGGGAAAGAGACCACCTGGAAGGCCAAGAAGAACATGGGACGCCTATATACAGGATGTATGCCAAAGAAGCGGGGCTACAGTAGGAGAGGTGAAGCGCAAGGCACAAGACAAAAAGAATTATGTCGAATGGCTAACCCGACGCTGAGAGGCATCAGGGGAAGAAGAAGAAGAAGAAGAAGAAGAAAAAGAAGATGAAGATTCCGTTCAAGAACGGGGGAAAATGTCGATGCTCTCGTAAAGTCTGCAAGAATTCTTTAATGGGATGGTGCAAGCCGTAAAATGAGGTAAGCGTCGACTTCTGTAGCGTCGATTGAGGTCGCACAATTGTGTACGTCTTCTGATGACCGTCCTTTTAATGTTCTCGACCATCAAATGCAGTAAATATAGTTCGGTTTATTGATATTAGTACGTATTACTACAAATCTGGAAGTTTTAGCTTTTAAAACTGAAGCGTTGTATAACAGTTATTTACAAAATAAGTCTTATTATAAAATAAGATTGGAACAATATAAGACCAGAATTTTAGGCTGACTTGAATAATAAATAAACTATATCGAAACGTAACAAATAGCGTACAACGTTTCATCAATTTTGCAACAGTTCTAAGGTACTATAATTTTACATAAATTTTGACTACCCTGCGACAAAGGATAGACAGATATCCGCCAGTAGTTAATATGAGACTATGGAGTTTCAGAACACTTACATTCTAATCCTTATTGAGAATTTGATTCCACAAATTTTTGTTAAGTTTCACTGGAGATAATCACAATAGATAAAGATTCTTAAATCGCTTTGAAATTGAGTTTTTTTTACTGAAATCCAGCATCATGTGCCGAACATCTGTACCAAGATGATTTGATACGTGTATTTTAACATTAAATTAATTATTTAGGAACATATCACGATTTTGCAGCAAAATAAACTATAAAACAATCGGTCAAATAAACTTTTCTAGCCATAATTTCATTTTGTTGCACATTTTTTAGAGCAGCATTTATGAGGCAGATAGAACCTTCAATAACTGTAACAATATTTATGAAAACATAGTATTTTCATAATGTTTTGAAACTAATTAAGATATATATTGCATCAGTTAATTCTTTTGGAAATTTAAAGCTCACACACTGCTGAGAAATAAATTGAGAGTATTCGCAAAGATACGTTAGACAATACATAGCTCTCAATGGGAAGACTGATTGTCTCATGCACAGCATTCTGTTTTGGAACAATATCAACAGGCTGACTATTAATCAACGCTAATTTACAGCAATGGATAAGAGGTACTACAAAATGAAGTCTTATGGAATATAAACATTGTTATCTCAATATGGAGGTGAAGTGACGTGTTCCAACAAAACATGAATATGGAAGCTTCGCCACAAATCATAATGGAAAAGTCAGATACTGTTTCTGACGATAAATGTATTTAAAAAACGCGAGTACGAGGTCAAGGACTGCACAGTGTAATTTTTCGAGAGAATTGTCCAACTACCAAAGCAGGGAATAAAATTTAATGATTTTATTCCGTGTGCATTCACAAGAATAAATTCAGTGGAAATCGCTTGCACACTACATTTATTATGGAAATCAAACATTAAAATGCAAATATTTTACCATCAAACCTATGTTTCGCTCTGATGGTTATTGATGTTTTTATCTTGACATTTTAAAACATGTGATAGGAAAGCTTAAATAAAATGCTAATTGCAAGCTTAAAATATAACCATTATAAAGACAGATTCAGCAGCAGAACAAAACATTTGTTCTTTCAGTGTGATAAAAATGTGCTAATTTGAGTACACAATTGAATTGGCAACAGCAAATTAGCCTACAGGAAAATAGTTAATTTCATAAATACCATTTATATTTACTTAGAAATTCATTAATTTACAAATCAGGCATAAAAATTAGCTCTTTTTAAATTTTGATGTGGCCTATGAAGCTTTTATTGCAGTAAACTTACAATGAATGCACAGTTGCTTATATGAAGGGAAGAAATAATTATGCGAAATAAAAGCAATGAAATAATGCTCACAAAATAATGTACCAATAAAATAACACACGCAATTTATTAATGTTAAAACGCATCTTTTAGTAACTTTTACTTTTTTAGTTTCAAATCATGCCACTCATTTATTGCGGGAAATGGCAAAGACGCACGTTGTTCGGAATAGAGAATTGGCTCTTGCAGACTTGGCGTTCGCTGGCTATCGACGTGGCGGTCTTCCATTCCGCTTGGACAGGTGCGGTGTGGGGTAGGGGAGGGTGGAGGAAGTGGGAATAGGGTGGATGGGTGGAGGGAGGGGTGGGGGGGGGGGAAGGATGGGGCGAAGGGGTGGCTCTCAGAAAGGCGAGAGCGCTGCGTTGCGCTGTGCTGTGCCGCCGCAGCTTTGAATATTCAGCAGCGCCCGCGCGGCGCCCCGCCCTCCTTGCCCCGCCACGCCCCGCTCCGCTGCGCCTTGGGGCGGGCGCCGCGCCGCGGTGCGCCTTATCTTACCTTGCTAATGGAGCGTCGCGGCGCAGAGCGGCGCTTTTTAGCCGCTGGACAATATCGCCCCGCGCACAGGAGGATGGGTGGCCGACGAACGGGCGAGTGAAGAAGCACAGCCACATTGCTGCTCTGTTCGTCCACCCCACCGTTGGCTTGTCCGCGTACTCACTCGCTACACTTCCCCCCCTCCCCTCCCACCCCCCCCGTTCGCTCGCTCGTCGCCCTCCCACCCCCCGTTTGCCCACTCGCCCTCCCCCCCCCGCCCGTTCGCTCGCTCGTTCGCTCTCCCACCCCTCCCGTTCGCTCGCTCGCTTGCCCTCCCACCCACCCGTTCGCCCACTCGCCCTCCACCCTCCTCCGTTCGCTTGCTCGCTCGCCTCCCACACGCTCGCTCCTCTCACCTCTTCTCGCCCTTTTGATCACATGTTCTCTCACCCACTCGCTCACCAATTTCCTAATTCGCTAACTCGCTCACCCACTTGCTTAACTCCGAATCACCCAAGTCTACACTGGCGCACACCAGTTCGCATACCCGCAAATTACTCGTATGTAGCTAACATCGAAAATCTTTCACTGTCGGGGCTCGCACCCTAGGACCTGTCGATATATGCTGTTTGCGTGAACATTTCTGCGCGAGCACATTTGAATGAATGATACTAAGAAAGTGGTTGTGTTAATTAGGCGGTTCAGGTGCCCAAGAAAACGGTGCAAGGTAGCTGACGGAAGGACGACTGAATGAGTAAAAATAGGCGGTTTTTGTGGTTTGGTGGGCGAGCCTTACGATGCCCGGTTACCTCTTTGGCCCTGCGGGCCGTTTATCGCGGACAAAACAAACACGCCCTGCGAGTAATTTACGCAGCCAGGTGAACGCTGAGCGGGGTCTGCAAATTTGCGCGTTCATTAGTTTACTTTTTAATTTACGGCCTGATCCGCCTCGCGTTCGGAGCATTTTCTGGCACAGAGGTAATGTGCGCGTCCATTCCGGGCGACGAAAGGTACAAGTTTAAGCTGTTTTGTTAACATTGATGCATGCCTAGCAAATTGTTCGCGGTTAGTAATTAAGAAAATGATCTAAAAGTTTCCGTTCACACACTCTTCCGATAATAAATCCTACTGTTCTAATGAATGAATGAATGGGATATAACATTTATACCTTACAACTTACAAAGGTACATTGTCAACTCCAACGACATTATAATTGCAACAGAATTCTTCAATAAGCAAAACAACTTCACTTTTGTTTACACGGTCATTAATATTATACTATTTCTACTAAGGCAAACGTTTAGGTTTTCAGCAGGTGATATTAGCACACTTGCGTCAATAATTGAGAGTACACACACTTTTGTCACGGTTGAATGAAATTTTAAACACTTATCTAACTATTCTTTTTTTCATGCTTGCACATTTTCGGTTTTTAAAAGACTAATTCCATGTTTCAGTATTGCTCATAAAGAAAATTAGTATATTACTAAATTTCCTATGAAAAATCGAAAGGTTCTATGGCATCGGTTCTCCATTTGTCATGTCCTCTAAATGTTGAAGTGATGAATTTGCTGAGAGCTGAAGCAAACGCACGCATCTGCCTGCAAAACATCAGCGTTGGCAGAAGAGCATCGCAAACAAGAGTGGCCTCTGACATCTCGGCGTTTGGCGGCTGCGACAACAATGCTTTGTAGTCACTCCATTTGTTCAAAAACAATAGGGAATCTATTGTGTACACATCACTGTTGCCTATTGGGTCTATCCAAAACACGGCCATCAGTAATGGAGGGGGAAGTAAACTACATACATGCGTTCCGTTATCTCAATTGTCATTTGTTTTCACGCACCCTGCAGTGGACATCGCCATGAATCACAATGTAAAAAACATATTACAAACAAAAATCGTTTATACGCATAAAATGAAAATTATTTTGCATTTTCACGAAGGGATATATTTATTTTTTACTGTACTTTCCACCGATTAACAATTTTTTGCAAATTCCAAGGAATGTTTTTGATCTTACTTTGTCCATAAGAGTTTCTCCTACTTTGAAGTATTTTTGATACATGATGACATATTAGAAAATTGTTATCGTAATTGCAATAGAAATGAAAGTCAAATGGCTCAGGAATATTATGATGATACGCACTGAAATACTTTTTATGAAGATTATTTCGTTTCCATTTGCTGAGAAACCAAAGTTCTCATCAAACTAATATTTGGAATTGCATGAAAAAATTAAAGATCGAAAAATTGAAGGGTGTTTGTGAATTCAAAATATGAGCATGATAATACTTGATGATACTTTACTGTAATATATTGAATCTAGACGGGAAGATTTACTCAGCATGTCAGTATCTATTTTTGGGTACAAAATGTAATACTAGCCCACCAATCTGTGCAGAAATTCCCTGAAATCACAGCACATCCATTTGTTTCTGCCGGAAATGTTTTTGTATAACGTATAAACTTAAACATTTTTAGGTTAATGTAGCATGTGAGTTCATACTTTTTGATGAACACTAATTTGGACTCTGCAAGTCATTCAATGTTGCAACGGTTATTTTCAGACATCCTTGCAATTAGCAACCAAGCATTATCCTGCGGGATAATTGCAAGTGCCCATCTTACGGCAGTGTTAAGCGTCGCCAAAAAAACAGGGTGTCTTGGAGATCAATTTTTTTCGCAAAAAATCGATGAATTCTTCATTAGGCTAAGAGTGTTTGAGTTGACTTTTATTTAGTGTAAAGAAAAAACGATCCTAAAGATGATTTACTCCTCTAACCAGACACCCAATATATTTAGTTCGGAGTAGTTGATGTATAAATATTCTCTTAATAATAAATAATACCGAATAGGCCTTTTATTTTTCAAAAGTGTTTTGTGCACTTTTACAGAAAAATAGTTGTAATATGGGTAAGCTTTTTGCATTTTTGTTCTTAGAGGTGAAGAGGTATCTTATTGAAATGTTTTGCCTAGAGCCCCAAATGTGCAATTAAGTCGGGCTTGGGCGCTCTGTATTTGTTTAGTCAATAAAATATCCTGCACGTGTTACTGTGCTACCAATGTTTATCATTTCTCACAAAAGGGAGACTGGAAAATAACTCTCACAAAAGTCTGACTGGCGTAACTGTAGTGTGGCGTCATACCTTATAATCGAAATGACGTCTGTGTTCCAACACTTTTCATAAAATCTTATTTTTTCTTTCCTCCGTAGATCTGGGCAATATCCTCGTAATGAAAGTAAGCATATCGTACTCAACCTTCTCTTTCTTATTATCGGGAAAGTTGAAAAGCACAAAATAATTTTTCACTGTATTAAGTAAATGATTTTCTGAGATATTCACTCCGAATGCTAAGTTTAGCAGTAGATTTTCTATTAATAATGGAGTCCTACCTCTTGCAGAATGAAGCAAATCTGTAATCTTAAATCATGATTCTTTATCTTCCTGTTACCACCGTCCACAACCTGTAATGAATCTTTTATGTCACCTCTCAACATATCAAATTCGTGTTCATCACATCTTGTTGGGCAAGCAGAGAATCGATTTTAGAATCCTGCTTCTGCATTTGATCTATTCTAATTTAATTTCTTATATATTTTATTTTGTCTTCCAACTACATCTTTTGCCATATTTTTAATTCTATTGTCAGTCTCTTGTGGATTATATTTGAATTCTTACATTAAATATTTCTTCTGTTCGTAAATATCTTTCTTTAATATTTCTTGAGCATTTACCCGAAATCTTTATTAAATGTTAATTATGTTTAATATACATTTTGAGAATCTGTTTGGATTTTCTTGCCTTTTCTTCAAACCGTTTTCCAAAATTTTGAGAATTCAAGAATCTTATATTCCTTATCAAACCGTCCTCGTGACAAAAGGTCGAAGATAAATAAATTTTGATATTTCTTTTTCATATTTAAAAAAATATCAGTGTTGTCAAACTCACCGATTAACAGATATATCATAATTTTTAAAATAAGATAAATTAAGCAATGTCCTGGTAATCGTTGTCATAAATTACCGACCTTCTGATAGTACTATCCTTACTCCTAATGCCAAGAAAATTATCTTCCGCCACTCCAGGTCTACTCATTTTTCTCTGCTTTATCTCATATTTTATCCTATCTTTCCCTGCTCTGCTTACTCCCTCACTTGCCTCGCCTAGTTTCATGTTCATCTCCCATTTGCTCTTGGTCCTTCGTACTGTGGCGTCATACGGGTGTATTCAGTACACAGACGAGAGTGGGTTGTAATAACAACAGGTTTATTCACAATTTAGACCGTAGTCACAAATAACCAATGCACTTTATACAATTAATAACTAATTAAACTATATTAAAATATATATTAAATTATATATTAAACTAATAAAATTACTTTAATTAAATAGACCCCACTGCTAGGAGAGATATTTACAACGGCTACCACACCGCAACATACTACCTAATGTTTCGCGGTGCGTAGTACCGCCCGCCCTGAGACCGACTACATGTATCACTAGTCACGACAATAACTGCCGGCTTCTTGCGCCGCGTGCACGTTCGCACCTCTCACGAACGACCTACGCTGCTGCTGCCCGGATTACAAGAAAGCTATTGTTCTCACGGCCCTTGAATAACCCTCGCGACGCTGCCCGCCGTCTCCATTGCCTCCGCCCTAACGACGCGCACACCCTGTCGGAAAAATCCCGTGCGTCATAGCTTCTGCCTTTGTCTACGCATCCGGTGCACACCACGCGTCACGTGCTCACGCTGTAGCGACACGACGCTACAGTAGTGTGATGGTGTTGCCCTACGTCAGCGCTGCCAGCACCAGGACGCACAGAGTCCAGGAGTCGCGTGTGCTGAGGATGCCGCTTGCCTGGTCTCAGCCAACATTTTGCAGTTTACATCATAGACACATTGATGTGGAAGAAACCGATGTTCAGCAAACTTCAAAGCTTGTGGGCACCCATTTTTTTATGTGATACGTGAAGGTAATATGTAATATTTATATATTGCGTTTCTAAGCCGGCGGATTTTGCTAGTTATGGTGAAGAGAATACGTCATGTTAGCCTCATGTCGATTTTACTTGGGAATGGAATGGGCATGGGAATTTAACTTGGCCCAGGCATGGGGTTCACCGGAAGCTGGCCGACGAAGTCAGACTACCGACCCAATAACGTCAAATACATACATCGTTTATTTATTTATTTTGCGTCAAAAACTGTGTTCGACGTACCACGGGGAAAAGTGAATTCTTTTATTTATTTATTTATTTATTTATTGTTTTCCTTGATGATTTACATAGCTCAGTTACATTAACTCTACATATGTTTGTTGACTTACTAACTAAACTAAAATTAATCTTACAACTAGCATTGCGGTCGAGGAAACCTAATGGTCACCTCTAATCAGAGTCCATTTCGGAAAATTGTTGTAGGAATATATGGAAAGGGTACTTATTTTTTATTCTTGTGGAATGGGTGGGTTTCTGGCTAGATTGAATCCGGTTAAATTTGGTATCTGCATTAGGTTGGAATAGAATTGGGTGGATAGGTATAGAATGTGCTGGGTTATGGGTTGGAGATTGAATTCTTTATGGAGCTGTGCATTAGATATGAACCATGGTGCGTTGGTAATTGTCCTTAAGAACTGATTTTGTATAATTTGGATTTTGTTAAGATTGGTTCTAGCTGCATTTAGCCATATTGGGCATGCATACAGTAGGAGGGTCTGACTATTGTTTTATATATTACGAGTGCGGTGTCATATGGTAATGGCTGTTTCTATTGATTATGGTTTTAATTGTAATAGTTTGTTTTTTGCCTGTATTACTTTATTGTCATGTGATGTTTCCAGTTTAGTTTTGTATCAATGTTTAGACCTAAGTATTTTATTGGCTTGTTTGATGGGTACCAGATTATCGTTTCATTGTTTAATGTTAATGGGGGAGGAGAGGTATATGGTCTTAGTGTGAATATCTTAGCTGCAGTTTTAATTGGATTGAGTTTTATTTTTAACTTTGCTGCCCAGCTTTCAATTAGATTTATATATATTTGCATTCTATTTTTGATTGCTGTGAGTGAGGTTCCGGATGAGTAAATTGCTGTGTCGTCAGCAAACTGGGCTATTTGTATGGGGTGCAACTTCGGAATATCTGCTACATATATGTTAAAAGAGTTGGTGAGAGGGGGGATCCTTGGGGTAAGCCTGCGTTTATTGTTTTGGGGTTTGAGTGGTGATTATTTACTGCTACTGAGAATGTTCTGTTTTCTAAGAATTTCTTAATGATTTCCGTTAAGTAGTATGGGGTACCGCTTTTTTTGATTTTGCTGATTGGCCTTTTTTTATAAATTGATTCTTAATAATTGGTGTTGCGTTGAAGTACGTTTCGTAAAGCCGAATTGTTCTTTTGGTATGAGATTAGTAGAAGCTATATGTTTGGTCAGTCTTTTTAGAATTATCTTTTCAAAAATTTTTGAGAGAGAGGGTAATAAGCTTATTGGCCTGTAACTGGTGACATTTGCCGTGTTTTTATTCGGTTTAGGAATTGGGATAATAACTGCATGTTTCCAGGCAAAAGGGAAGTGACTTATTCTGAAACAAGAGTTGTATATATTATTTATATAAGCTATTTTTAGTATCATTGTTTATTTTATCGTGACCTGGTGATTTTTATTTGGTAGTTTTCTAATTATTTGTGTGATTTCTTTTGGGAAATGTATTGAATTCTATGATGAGGTCCATATACCGATTGTTCTGCTGCTGTAGTGATTGTTTTATGTTCGGGATGGGGTTTAGTTGTGTTAGTTGTGAATGTTGAGGCGAAATACGTGGCTAATTCTTCCGCTTTTTGAATTGAAGTGTATGCTTTTCCTACTGTTTGGTTTAATGGGGGGATTATTGTTTTTTTATTTAATATTTTTTTGGTAAAGATCCATATTGAGTTGTTTTTGGTGTTCAGCGATTCAATTTTGGTGTGGAATTGTTGGGCATTGTGCTTTAATTAATCTTTTGACTATGTTGGTAATTGTATTGAGTTCGGACTTAATTTCTGGGGTTCTTAAGTTGGCCCACAGTCTTCTAGTTTTGTTTTTTATTTTTATGGCATGTAGTATTTCCTGCGGCAATATTGTGTCCTTGTTGCATTTAGGTTGTTTTTTTAGTTTAATTTGTGAAGTTTGTAGGGTGGAATGTATTAGTGTGTTTAGGTAAGTTACGGCATTTTCAATTTCAATTGGACTATTTAATATTTTAATTTTGGGGATAGCACTGCTTATGATGTTCTGAAACTTGTGCCAGTTAATTTTGAGTGTGTTGGGTTTGGGCGTTGGGGAATGAGGTGGAGGCAGCTGATGGGAGGTTATTAGAACTGGTATGTGGTCCGAGTCAAGTTCAAAAACCGGCGTTGAATAAAATTGAGTGCTAGAGTTAGTAATGCCTATGTCGAGAATATCTGGATTTCTGAGTCGGCGGTTCTGTTGTGGATATTATTTTTAAGTTGTTTTGATTTATTATTTTTTCAAGTATTTTTCCATCATGGTTGTTTGCTTGGCATCCCCAGTTAGTATTCTTGGCATTAAGGTCTCCTAGTACTAATGTACTTATCTGGGGTTTAAATAAATTTAGTAGATTAGCATCAACTATTTTTGTTGTGGGAGGTTTGTAGGCTGATATTATGTTCCAGTCGTGGCTATTTATAATATCTGATTGCTATGGTTTCAACCGGGGAAGGTTTGGGGTGGTTTTTGATTAGCATCAACTATTTTTTCTGTTCTATCTGCTCTATATATTGTATATTCCGGAATGTAAAGTTTATTTCGTGCTTTGAGATGGGTTTCAGTTATGCATGCTACGTCTATTTTGAAGGAGTGCAGGAAATTTATTAACTCTGTTTTTTTATTTAGGATGCCATTTGCGTTCCAGTTTATGAATGTTAAATTTTTAGGGAGAAGCACTTGCATTATTATTACTTAGAAACGAGGTGACTGAGTTTTGGATTGCTGAAATGACTGTAGGGATCAATGAGTTTATGAAGTTTACGATACATGATGATATTGTATTAATGATTGTATTTATGAGAGAGTTGTCTGCTAGGGAGGCTTGATGTTGAATTCTGTTGGTGGGTATTTTTATTTCTGAAGGTTGAGTTGGAGGTTTTTTTTCATATATTTCTTTGAAATAAGGACAGTTATTATTTCTAATATCCCCACGGTGGTTTCCCTTGCAGTTAGCACAAATAGGAGTTTGAAGTTTTTGTGGGCAAGTTACAGAGTAATGATTTCCTGAACAGAAGGCACAGTTAATCACATGGTTACAATTGTTTTTTGAGTGTCCGAAATCTAAGCATCTTTGACATTGTAGGGGGCCGTTGGGTCTTCGTCTTCGTTCAGTTGTCACTCGGTGGTTGCATATTTGTTTAATGGTTAATATAGTTTCTAGAGGTTCGTTTCCACTAAATTCAGCTGCTACAACCGGGATGGGATTGTTGTCTTTTTGTAAACGTGTTACTTTTATTATGGATGGGTGACGTTGAGTAAGGTCTTGAAGTATTTCAGGTTCTGAGATTGATTGGTTAATATTTTTAAATACTACTGAGAATTTTTGTTGGTGGGATCTTTATAAGAATGAAAACTTCTTTGGGTGTGTATTAGGTATTTCACAATGTTTCTGAAGTCGGTTATTGATTTGGCAACTATTTTCACTTTATTATTTTTATTTTCGGCAACGAAATTTGAGGTCACTCTAGTTTTTAGTTCTTTTATGAATTCGTTGAGGTTTGTGATATTGGCTACGAATATTGGAGGAATTTTCATAGTGTTTTGTGTTTGCTCACTGATATTTTCTTTTAGATAACTGAATCTATTTTCTTCTTCTTTAGATGTTGAGTTACTTAATTCACTGAATCTGTTTTGCACTGGTAAATTGTACACGTAGTCTGAATGTTGATTTTGGCCAGATGCCGCACTATCGTGACCGGTACCCGCACTCTTTCTTTTGGGTCTTGATGGATTGAATTGTCACCCACTGACCTTTTTCGCTGTATTCCGTTGCCTGTTGACTGGTGGTCGAGCTCGTCTGGTGCTGTTGCGGTGTAGAAGGCAGCAGCGTGGCCACCGACCTCGCTGCTACTCGGGTCGGGAACTGGCAATGGCGACGCGTCCATGACATCGTCGTCTGCCGCGATGTGGTGTGATGAAGGAGCTGCTCCGTTGAATATATAATTGCTGTCGCAATTATTGACTGCATTCAGGGCTTGGCTGATAGCCTGCCCTGTTGATGAGGGTATGTCATAGGACATAGACTAAAAACACAACTCGTTGAGAACACTACTAAGTATAACTTTCACTTCGAACTGAAACGGAGCTCCGCACTAGCGATCCGCTCGGGTCGGAGGCTCGTTCACGAATGTCAAAAGTGAATTCTGTGCACGTTTTCTTAATTCTGTTATCCAGCCACATAATAATACAGTTTAAGTCATACTTCAGTTTTCTAATCCACATACTACTTGAATTGTGAATACGGAAAGAAATGAGCGTTTTTTGCAAGGATTGATAACACAAATATTCGCTCCGTTGTAATAAAATCCGTTGTGAGTAAATCAGCTATGAATTTGGGCTCTTATCCCTCATAAAGTCCTTCATGAAGGAATACCTACCGCGACAACGTGGAAAACGATAATTTAAATAACTGTATCAAGCAAATACTTTCAATTTCTAATGCCTAATGTCCTTACAAAGTATGGTAGCATTTATGTTCATCGACTCAATCGGTCAGTTTACCAACACACTACAAAAATCGGGTTCACATTTAAATTTACGTCATATTTATAATATATCGCATGAGATTTAAATCCTGAAAATATTGAATACATTCAGAAAATGAAAAAAGTTATATGTTGGCCTTGTAAACTATTTGCAGAGGATAATTGATTTTATTGATTTTTGAATTGCAGAGTAGATTTTTGTTGAAATATGTTCTTCATGCTAGCAAACATTAGAATAAGGCTGGCAAAGTTTACTTTTAAAACGGAAAAATAGATTTGTGTTAATGTTATTATAGTATTTGTATTTCACAGTAAATCCTGACATCATCTTTTCAACATTCAATTAAGCTTAACGAGATCGTAATTAAGATTAACAAATTTGTTTCTACTTGATCTCGTACGATTCCAGGTTTTTACTTATCGTATGGATGCAGAGTGAAACGCTACTTGATTTACGTCAACACGATGTCTTCATTATTAATTATATCTCATTAGATGTCTGGTCCCCCTCCTCCTCGCCGAGTCATATTCTCTCAGTTGTTATTGCACTATTGTAGGATAGAAACCCAAAGAGGTTGCACTTCGGTGAAACAAAAAAAACATTCTGTTAACATTTTGATAGTTCTTAAAATGTATAAAGTGACCGAAACTGTGACTTCCTGATTTCAATAAAAAACTGATTTGAGCCGGCAAAAGAAATTTCGGGTTAAATTTCAAATAATAAAAAACAAAAACCTAAAATAAATATAAAGGAATTTCAATACGTGTGTACCTATTATGTGTGGGATTTGATAGGTGTAACTGCGCCGGTAGCCGAATTGCTGAACAACACTCCGTGAAGTCATGATATACAACATGAAACATTTACATTTACTTATTTCAAAATATATCTTAGAACAACAGATTTTATGAAGGAAAAATCTCTGTTTTCAATACTTCAATAATATTATAGAAACAGGGACGATTTTAAATAAAAGCTACAACTCAAATTTTGCTTGAACCGGGAATCGAACCCGGAACCACAGCACGAGAAGCTAGTACGCTACACATGAGCCATCCCAGAGCCTTAAATAAACGATAAAAACATAAAAACACCGAAGGCATGAACATACACTGGATCTAAAAAAATGTCACAAAGACTTACGGATCACGTAAAAACAACAGACGAGAAGTTGCTTCCGTTAGTCAGAAGAACGAAACGCGTTCGCCGAGACGAACCAAGTATTGGTTGCCCACGCCTTTAAGGCGGCGCAACGCAACATCCAAAGCCTCACGACTCGAAAAGAAGCCAGCCGTATTTTTGGAGCAGCGCGGCGCAGCGGAACGGCCACAAGACCAAGTTAAATGTGTCTCACAATGGAAGGGAACGGAAGAATAAAGTCGCGCGCGCGCTGCTCTGTTATTGATTTCCGCGAAACGTGCTCCGCGTCCGAGTAGAGTTTCCTCGCGCTTCGCGGGGCACCGGATTCGCCACAATCCTTTCCAGCGCGCGCGCCCCCCGGCCCCGCCCCCGCCCCCGCCGCCGCCCGCCTCCGAAATCCGCCCCGCGCGCCGGCAATCGTACGTCGCGCGCGGCGGCTGTTTTACGCCCCCACGGCCCACCAGAGCGCAGCACTGCTGAGCTCCCAGCGAAGCTCCGCCAGCCGCCGAGCCGCCATGTTGGAGAACATGTGGTGTAAGTACTATCTTCCCTTTTTTTTCTTCTTCGTGCTCCAGAGGGCAGAGAGGCCACGACTCTGACATTGTTAAAGATGGTTATATTCTCCCGGTGAGATGTGCCCGAATGGCAGCTCTGCGGATCCTTCGAAAGCACGAGAAAGAATTGAATGTTTGAATTAGTTTTTTTTAAAGAATTAATAATATTAAGATAAATATTAACTTTTGTAAAATGAAGTAATATAAGAGTAACAATTATGAAGTTCATGCAGATCATTTCTTCAAATATTGAAAATCAGTCTCGTTGTTTTGGTTCTATTGAACCTTGTAGTTTTGACAAAGTTTTCAAATATCTTACTTTTTCTTCATTACGTTTTTACACCTCAAACACTCCTCCTGTCAACATTTCTTTTGAGGTACCCGAATTATAACACAAGGTAAAAAGATCGTTATGATGATCATTCTGAGAAGGAGTAAATGAAATAGATCATTCACGTACAGCAGTTAGAGAATAGATTAAGTCAATCGGCATTGCGATACTTCATTTTTAATTATTGTATTTGAAATTTATCACAATTTATTAGGCATGGAAAGGAATGTGTTCTATCGGTAGTGTAAAATAGAAGTAATTTTATTTGTCCGTGGGATTACCAGGAGAAAGTGGAACACAGAGGTCCACCGAAAATCATTTGTTTTTTGTATATTTGTACTTTTACGAAGATAAAAATTGTTATTTATTGTTTATGATAACTTTTTCATACAACGTTATGCAATTGGCTCAAATGTTTGTTATATTATGAGTTAATACAGCTTCTTTAACTGGGATAAAAACTCTGGATTATTCGCGTGAAGTAAGTGTACATAGTTTAATAACCGGGGTAACTGGTAATATGTTTTTAAGTACCTGGAATCACCAATCCATCTATCAATCATACCGGTAGCGGTACCTCAGTGCATCAACTGACGTCACTGCAGCGCTTCTGTCCGGGAGGTCCTAGGTTCCCACTCCCCACGGCGGTAGGATTTTTGGCACTAGCTTTTCAGCTAGGTCGAATTCAATCGCTGTCTGGGGGAGAATTCTAGCGTCCGGCTGCTCTAATCGGTAGTTTTCCGTGGTTCTCCGATCAACACCAGGCGAATGCCGGAGCAGTACCCTACCAAACGGGCCCCGGACCGCGCGCGATCTGTCCTTCCTCTTCCTTGTCCTATCCTCTCCTCTTACACACACACACACACACACTAACATGCACCACACTACCACATATTCCGGGAGACCGGTCGGAAGCTTAGAGCGTGTCCCAGCTGGGGCGGTGCCCCGCTGGTGGGAGAGTTCTGGTTAGGGGGAAACCCCACTAGCCGACAGTAGGTCGCTGCCGGATCTCGCCATCCAGCGGGGGAAGATCACCGCCATCTCCCGAGAAAAAACATGCACTACACTAACGGGACTCATGACCAAAGCAGTTGACGCGCCCAGAAACACGAAAAAATCAATCAATCATTCTGTCCCGTCTCACCATGATGTGCCTTGCCACATTTCCCCTCCGTCCACACTTCTGCCCCCTGTCCACACCATCGACACCTCCCTCCACGTTGTTGGAGTCGCATTGCGGGACGTGGGATTGGAGACCCATTTTAAATACTGACCCCCACCCCACGCTTTCAAATTACAGACTCCTCAGTTCTTGGCGCTTCTCAATCAGATCCAAAAGATATTTAGGCGTTGAACGCTACTCATGAGCATTGTGGATGTACTCGTAGTATCAGCACAGATCAAATGGACGTGAGTTTGTGAACAAACTTTCTGTTGTCAAACTGTTACAGAAATGTTCAAATTTAAATCAAAATGTATAGAATACAGAGATGAAATTGACAGAAGTTCTACAATGTCAAAGAGCAAACGTAAAAAAATAGCGTGAGTATTGTAAAAATACACCAACATGAAGTCATTTTACAAATATTGAACCTGTAATATATACATTATCTTCAAAACAGCCATCGTTTGTAAACCCAAATAAAGGTTTAAGGTTGTAGATTAAAAATACATTAACAAAACGAGCATAACGAAATACAAGTAAATAAGTAAATTATCATCAGAAGGGTTAATAATTTTTTGCGCGATGAAAACAGAAATGTAATTAATAAACACGTATCTTCATTTGCTGAAATACGATTATGGAAATTAAATGTACGTTTTTACCATAGTAAAATGTAATAACAATTACACAGAGAGGAAGGCAAATATAATAAAAACATGTATTATAAATAATGAATATATTTTGAAATGTATCATTTTAAAGGAAGTTAAATTCCTTACTTTTAGCAATCCGTTCACGAAATCTACCAGTTTTTTTTTTTCAAAATAATACGCTATTTGCCTCAATTCTTATTTTTTTCTTTTGTGGAAAAACTTTGGAAAGCTTTGCATTTGCTCGCCCTTGGAAGTTCACCTACCCCTTGTTTTGTGATCGGAAAATTTTTTTGTTCGTTATTCCCATCCTTCCTCAGACTTTTCTTTCTTCGCTAAGCCGACCTCTCCCTCCTTGGGCGAGATCTCAACAGATAGCGCTGCGAGCGAGCAATGAGGGGTGAACAGCCGATAAGTCGCGAGGCGACCGTCCTTTGTTACCGCGGGCGCGGCGCCATCCTACGTAGTACCTGTTGCGATAAGATGGCGTCGCCATGACCCAGGCACTCGTTAAAAGCTGCGGTGGCGACGCCGTCGCGACCAGAAGATCCGAAGGGACGGGTGAAGTGATCGATGGAGTTCCGAAGTTTAACGCTCGATTAAGGAGGTGGGTTCTTCGCCCGGCCTGCACCCGCCCTCGCCACGACTGGAAATGGGCGACGGCTTCCGAGGATCAATCATGGCGGCGGAATGAAACACGCCGCTTGATTAAACTGTCGCCGTCGTTAAGGCGCGGGTTCGCTTCCGTAATGGAGTTACTTGTTCGGAGGGCTGCTGTTTCCGAGAATACAGGATTCGGACGATAAGTTGTCAATTTATTAAAAAAAGTTCTTCAGATATATCAACTCTCTTTCCACCTCGTGAGCTTTAATAATGGAATTCAAAACGTGACCCAACATTGTACGGAGAAAATTTTCAGTAACCCAAATGAAGGAGAGATCACTAAAAATCGAATGATTAATAGACAATATATTTCCCAAAAATGAAATCAAATGGTTGTCTTTACGTAACAATACTGTATCGCCATGATTAGAGCTAAGCCCTAATCCACCCTCATATTCTCACAAATACATTATATAGGGAATTATATTCTACAGGATTTAAAAAAATTCATATGAAAAATTTATTCGTCCTTTTCTCTTGATTCAGTTAGCGAGAATTAATTTTAATTTTGTAATACCACATTGTTGCTAATAATTTTAAACAGAGTAAAGGGAGCTGTATCTTTTGATAACTAAAAGTCGCAAACACAAAATAAATGGATGAAATGTTTTTCCTTAATTATATATTTTGCAACGAAACAAGTATTTAAAACTTTACGTAAACAAAGCGGAATGTTTTTCAAAATCTAGAGCAACAGTGCGGGATTATTTAGTTTCGTAATGTCTCCTTGTTTTAAAACACTCCAGAAGGTACGGTGGAACGCAATTACATTAAACATTGTTATACTTAGAGATTCTGTTCTTTTGTCTGCGTTTCAACTGTTTCGGCATTGATTTCTCTTTCATTGAATGGCGTCGCAGCTGCTTTCCGAATCTTCCGCGCTTTTCTTTCACATGGCAAGAAACTTCTTCGTGAATAAAATATTTTAATCTCATTTAAACCCCTCCGGTCTGCGTCCGCCAATGCACGTTCATATCTACAGCAAACTTTCTCCCACACCCGAAGGGAAGGTCGAAACTGCACGAGTTTTCTAGTCTCTTGGAAAGTTTCGAATTTTTATTCGAATGGAAAAAAGTTCGCGTTAGTTATTTAGAACGCCGATGGAATCGTTAAACGGGAAACTATCGGTGTCGCAAAACAGTCACAACTTTGCTTGGTTGCAATTGCTAACACTCTTATTCCAGAAAAAGTGTTATTGCGGATTCCGACATAATGACTGTATGAGAATTTCTAATAACAAAACCGCATCTCAAATGTACACGAGAATGAATCTCCATATTGCTTCTACAAATAAGAAGGTATCCAACAGTATCCAACATTGTTTTTATGAGAATTGTGAAAACATTCCGTTAAGGCGTCTTTCTCCGATGTTCCCTCGAGTCTGCGATATCCACGCGTAGTCGGAACTCTACTGCAAATAACACGAATCTCTCCGGTATGCTACCAATTTCCATATGTTTTTAAAGTTTGAATGTATTACTAAGCACATAGCTAATAACATTATGCTTTACTGCACAGGAACATGTTTTAAAAACGAACGACGTTTAGAGAGAGGTTTTTTTTGTAGGAATGCTACAAACCAACATTATAAACGAGCTGCATACGCTATTTATATTTGTACTTCGGCATTATAAATGTATAAAGAGGCCAAAATTACTTTTGGAAACAAATTTTCAAAGCAGTTTTGCAGTTGGCAACATAAGATATTACATCGTCAAGAAGAAAGCACGGATAGGGAATATAAGGGTTAAGGGAGGGCAGTGAGAACAAACGGTGACGACGGACGGCGAGATTCACGGTAAGAATAGATGGTGAATACGCTGCTCATTTGCGTTAGCAGTTTTCAAAAATTCAAAGATTTTTCATTATATTATCTCAAGATCAAGTTTTAAGGAATACTGGACACAGGCTTCTACGTAAAAGTTAGTTTTCTAGTCTTGTTAGTTGAGACTAGCTTTTCGATTTTGTCAATCATATTTCCAGCTGCTACCTCAATCGACGATTTTTTTTCACATTTTCACAATTTCTCGACACTAGAATTCAAATATAACTTGAGAACATTATGGACGAATAAAACCAGGTTCTAAAGGCTCATTTGCCTGCAAACAAATGGAGTAGTTTTTAAGTATATGACGTTTGAGCGTTTTTTTAGCGTTTGAGCGTAAATTTGGCCTCATTTTTAAAGAAAAATTTCGTGTTTTCGAGAATCGTCAAAAGAAACCCTTCGAAGCACTTGTATTCCCAAATGCTACAATATCCATATAAAAACCCCCATAAAGTAAATGAAAATATCACGAGAGTCGTGAAAAAAAGTACATTTACGAATTTTTTTGAAAAATCAAAGAATACATAAAATAGGTTTTTTGTCATGTTATTCAGTTATCATACAAATATTACACATCCATGCGTTTTTTTAATGTTGTAGTCGTAGGAAGATGCCGCAAAATTATGAATTTTTTGCAATTTTCAAAAATGTAGAGATTTGAACGAAAATGAGACACTTTTATAACCGTAACATTTTTAATCCATGAAAAAAATTCCCCGCTTTCTTCCCAGCTGCCTGAAGGACCAATTGTATTCTTTCTCTGTTATTCTGATAAAAAATTTGGAATGTGATATTAAGAATATTATAGAAGAGTAAAAATAAGTTCTATGCACAAATTTTCTGAAAAGCTCAAAAAACATATTCTTGAAAACTACTCCAAATGTATATATGAAAGGGAGCTTATAGGACCACGTATTATTCGTCTATAGGATTTTGAAGTCATTTTTCAATCCTACTCAATCTCCATAAATTGCGGAAATGCGAAAAAATATATTTTAAGCGAAGCTACGAATAGGGAGAGACAAAACCGTAAAGCTAGCCACAAATAAAGAGCTTAGAAAACGAACTAGTTCGGGAAAGCTTATGCCTTTCTGAAGCATCACTAGTTCCTCAAAACTAGATCTTGAAGTAATGTAAATGAAAATCTCGGAATTTTTCTTGGAAAATTTGGAGCAGTTTTAAATAAAATGCCCGTTGAAAGTTCCTGAAAAACAGCTAATATGAGCATATTTCCAACGAAAACTTTTGTTTTTGAGTAAGTAATAATTTGAAATACTTGTACTCACAATGCAAAAATTTATAAAAACGCGCATAATATACTTATTACAACGTCCGAGATATTTAAATTCGTGGTGCTACAACAACACAAATTTCTCGCATTCATTCTATATTTGCAATTCAAAAATTCAGAAAGTTTAACAAAAATGAGATCTGCTCCATAATTTTAAGCGACTCTTGTTCTATTCAAGGAAAAATTTCAAAGCAAAAACTTGGAAGCATTTTTTGAGACAATAAGTCTGTAATAAATGACTAATTTTAGACAGAAATTAAGTGAAAAACTAAGAATTTTATAAAAAAAGTGTTCATGAGCATTTTTAAAGGTTTTTTTAGAATATATTTTATTTAAGAGAAATAGCTATATTCTTAATATTATACTTTTCAATTGATAACTTTTTGCAATTTTTGAAAATACAGGAAGTTCGCCGAAAATGAGACTAGCATCAATTTGTACACCATCTTTTAATAAATACAAAGAGAAAATTTAAAGCAAAAAATTTGAGCCATTTTTTAGAAAATAATTGTTTAAAATATGTCTAAATTTCAACAAAATTACGCGAAAATCACTGTTATTTTCAAAATATTATACATTACTTTAATTCAAGATTCTTCAAACCTGTGGGTCGTTATGTACCAGAGGGATCAGCATGTATCCACGGTTGGAAGGATTTTGGGAACCCTGTCTTTCATTATTATCTCGAGCACAATGCATATTCATATTCCATATTTCCTCTTCGAGGAGAGCAAATTGCTACCATGCTATGGGTCTGTAGAGAAGACTTATCTTCAGGGATTTTCCTCTCAACTACTGCAACAATCTTCCTGCTTCAATATAAAATTAATTTTCTGAGAACTCTGCAATATTTTTTATACATTCTCTTTATTAATAGAGGAAGCCGTAAAACGTGTGCTCTGGTATCAATTTCCTCGGAGGGTAATTGGTCCAATAAAATTTCATTGTTTGCATTAAAGTCTTATAATGAAACGTAATAAACATTCAGCTCTGTGTATATACATTACTCGTATAATATTGCAAAATAAAAAATGCACACCAAGTATCGCAATTTATTTACAATTCTTGGAAAATGAGAGGATATTTTCTTTGAGAGAACCAGAAATCGTAAAATAAACTGACATTAAAATTGATAAATTTGTACAGCACAAATTAAATTGTCTTCAAGTAATTAAGAAGAGTTTTACTTTACTGTTATTCTTAAATCTGTAGTTTGAAATAACTGAATACATCTTAAAGCGCAATATTTTATTTAAAAAATATTTTATACGTATTGCAAACTCGTGCTTTTAATATATTTCTAATATAAAACATGGGCATTCCCTCGTTCGGGAGGTTTTCCACTGGAAGAGAAACCTAAAGAGAAAAACCCCGCCAAGTGAGTAGTCAGTCGGAGCGGGATCTCACACACCAGCTGGGGAGGAACACCGCACCCTCGCGAGATGTAGCATGCACTATATGCGGGAGTAATGACCTTAGTGGTCAATGCGTCGCGAATCAATACTTATCCACTCACTCACGAATTCACTCACGAATTCACTCACTCACTCACTCACGAATTCACTCACTCACTCACGAATTCACTCACTCACTCACGAATTCACTCACTCACTCACTCAGGCATTCCCTCCCTCTCTCACCCCCTCTCTCACGCATTCCCTCCCTCTCTCACGCATTCCCTCCCTCTCTCACGCATTCCCTCCTCTCTCACGCATTCCTCCTCTCTCACGCATTCCCTCCTCTATCACGCATCCTCCCTCCCCTCTCTCACGCATTCCTCCTCTCTCCACCCATCCTCCTCGCATTCCTCCCTCTCACGCATTCCTCCTCTCTCACGCATTCCCTCCGTCTCTCACGCATTCCCTCCTCTCTCACGCATTCCCTCCTCTCTCACGCATTCCTCCTCTCTCACGCATTCTCCTCTCTCACGCATTCCCTCCTCTCTGACGCATTCACTCCCTCTCTGACGCATTCACTCCCTCTCTCACGCATTCACTCACTCACTCACGCATTCACTCACTCACTCACTCACGCATTCACTCACTCACTCACGCATTCACTCACTCACTCACGCATTCACTCAATCACACATCCACTCAAACACACATTTACTCCCACTCCAGGGACAGCTAGTTCGTTCAAACGACGAGCCAGTACTGGTGTCAACAATTACAATACTTCTTTGTCGAGTTGATCATTCTTTGACAGATGGTAAAGGGATATCGACAATGTCGAAAAGTTAAGAGTGCACTTAACATGGCTTTTCATTCTAGCTTTATATAACACACAACATGTTGATCACAATACTTCAATATTGTCCTTTACCTGTTTCAATCGAGAGTCATTAAGAATCAATTATTGGTATAAAGTGTAGTGAAACCTATCGCGTATTTGAAGGTTCCTTCACCATCCTGCCTTAATAGATTTTCTTACTACACTCTATGGTCTAATCGTGTGACAACAAGGAAATCAGAATATCCTGTTTTTCCGAGAAGTTTTTAAGATTTGAATTACACAATATTTAGAATTCCTCCTACCTCTGATACAATCTAAAAAATAGACTCTAAACAATCATCATTACATTTAACTTGAATTTCTTCTTTCAGAAATTTTTCCTGCTCGTTTTGTATTTGTAGCTTTGCCAAGTAATTTATTTATTTAAACAATACATGGTCTATTTTTCAAAGCAACTTCCTATGTCACTGCGGCTTATGTTTACACTGTGTCACAGGCTTTATCAATTTGTTTCTATCGAATCAACTGCACGCTTTTCATGTTTTTGCCCCCGCAGAACCTCATGTTAGGACCGGGAGTGGTAGCTCAGTGCATTAACTGATGTCAGTGCAGCGCCTCTGACCGGGAGGTCCTAGGTTCGAGTCCTGATAGCGGCAGGATTTTCAACGCTAGTTTTCAGCTAGGTCGAATTCAGTCGCTGTCTGGAGGAGAATTCTAGCGGCCGACTGCTCTGATCAGTAGTTTTCCGTGGTTTCTCCGATCAGCACCAGGCGCATGTCGGAGCAGTACCCTACGAAACGGGCCACGGACCGCGCGCGATCTGTCCTTCCTCTTCCTTGTCTAATCCTCTCCACTTACACTAACATGCACCACACTACTACATATTCCGGAAGACTGGTAGGGAGCTTAGAGTTTGTCCCGGCTGGGGCGGTGCCCCGCTGGTGGGAGAGTCCTGGTTGTTCTACGAATGTTTTTCTACGAATAAAATCAAGATATTTCAAAGACGTACTAAATCCTTCTTAATTAGCAGTGAAGCAGGTTCCAACATTTCTAAATTAAATATTTATGTTTTTAATCCAAATATTGTATGTATTTTTCTGAAGAACCCTTCCTGGGTATCCTTAGTTGTTATTGTCTTATATTGTAAATATTCACTTCAAATATTCACTATTGTCTTCAAGCATTGTACACGTACGATGAAATGTACTTAAAACAAAATTGTATATACTAAGTATCATAAAAACCCTTGAAAGACATAATAATGTCGAACAATGATAATAAAAACTATTTTAAAAAAACAAACCACTGCGCTGCGCTGCGTCAGTTGGTAGCGGTCGACCACATTTAACAAACGCACTTGGCCACGCAAGGCCCTTCTCATTTAGGCAAGGGCGCTTCTCAAGACTGCGGCCGTGTAGAGGACGCTCTGCAGCAAGGGCGCGCCCTTGGGCGAAGGGTCCTTCCGTGGAGCCCGCCTGCATTACGCCACAGCGCCACCACACCCAGCAGCCCTCGGCGCGCCCCCGCCCCGCCCTTCGCCTGGCGGCCACGCCCCCTCCGACCTCCCTGCGCACCACCACGTGGAGGAAGATGGTATCTAGGGGGTGGAGTTTAATTAAATATCGTTATTAGGCATCGGATGTTTAGGCACTAAAAAATCGTCTTTTAGGCGCCTAAAAAGGCACGGAAATGTCAAGAATAAGGAGAAAAAAGGCACTGTCATAAGTTACATACACATTAAAAAGGAAAATTGTAATTTTCGTATATATTATTTTGTAAACTGAAATGCGCAAACCAAGTTCGTACATTTTAATGTAAAGCTAGATTTACATATTTACAACTCTTGTACGTTTTATTATTAATAGTTTGCATTAACCAGTAATATTTGCATATTACCAGTAACTTTTCAAGGATCACAATTTCAAATTTGCGACGACAGGGAGATCAAATCTGTTTGAATGCGGAGAAGGATATCTAACGATGTGACTGGTATATATTTTAGAAGTCCAACAGTAGCAACACTGAAACTTCCGGCATATATTTATTTCCACATAAAATTTCGGTGCCCTCGGTGTATTGTGAATCGACCATGTTCTCCGATCATGGCTGGTATTTATGAAATAGGGAAATGGAGAAAACTCAGTTGATATACTTTCAGGAATTATCCTGTATTTTAAAATACCATGACATGAATTGAAGGTTTCGTAATGGATGGCCACGTTGGACCATCGCCGATTTTCCGATATCTTAACATTATAATAATATTCTCTTATTCGAGCCCCTTGTTGGGCTCCAATATAATAAACTCGGCTACTCCCTCTATTTTATACATTAATATGTCACTTTAGAGCAATGCGTTTAGTATAGAAATTCATTTTATGGATGACAAAAGGAAATGACCCATTTTGATAGGTCATTATTTTGGATTTTTTGTCGATTTCCACTAATAAGTCATTTTTTACCTTTTTCGTCATTTTTAATACATTTATTGCTGATTTCATCCATTTTAAAGTCATTTTTAATGGTACTTGCTTCAAATAGTATTTACGAGATGCAACAAATGTTCTTCATAGAATTAATCAGTAACTATTTATTTGTTCGCTCAGAAATTGTTTTGACGGTCGTATGTAATTCTTGTGACGTATATCAGATCCATTGCCGGTTCGGCCGATCGAGATCATTAAAAACAGAGATTTCGTAGTAAAGAACAGTCCAAACTAAACGTTTGCACGATGAGTTCACTCGAAGAATGGAAGAAGCCTCGATTACATCAGTAACGCATCCAACAGCTTGAGTTGTTCATCGGAACTGGTTTTGATAAGACGACCGCTCAAGATCACCGCTACCTTCAGAGAAAAACACATACTACATTACAGTTACGGGGAGGAAGACCTTAGGTTTTGACGCGCCCGGAATCGCTAATGAAACATCACTACCTAAAGTTTTCATCAAGTTTCAACATTATTTTTGTTTTACTATCACCGGGAGCGGTATCAACTCATGTCACCGGTGCATCAACTCATATCACTGCAGCGCCTCTGACCGGGAGGTGCTAGATTCGAGTCCTGTCGGCGGCAGGATTTTCGACACTAGCTTTTCAGGTAGGTCGAATTCAGTCGCTGTCTGGCGGATAATTCTAGCGGCCGGCTGCTCTGATCGGTAGTTTTCCGTGCTTTCTCCGATCAACACCAGGCGAATGCCGGAGCAGTACCCTAACAAACGGGCCACGGACCGCGCGCGATCTGTTCTTCCTCTTCCTTGTCCTATCCTCTCCCCTTACACCCACACTTACACTAACATGCACTACACTACCACATATTCCGGGAGATCGGTCGGGAGCTTGGAGCTTGTCCCGGCTGAGGCGGTGCCCCGCTGGTGGGAGAGTCCTGGTTAGGGGGAAGCCCCACTAGCCGACGATAGGTCGGCGCCGGATTTCGCCTTCCAACGGGGGAAATCACCGCCATCTCCCGCGAAAAAAAACATGTACTACACTAACGGGACTACTGACTAAAGCAGTTGACGCGCCCGGAAACACGAAAAAATCAATCAATGTCTTACTATCGATCCTTTCGTCCGCACTGATACAGTATCCGAGTAAGTGTGTTAATACTTACCGATTTCGAGGGCGTGAACTAGTTAGATCAATTGTCCCGTAAGTGTAGCACGAATGTAACGTGAGAACTGGCGCCGATCGACTTACCAGGTTTTCTACTTCCAGGTATCTTTCCCCAGCGATTCCCCGCCCATCCTGGACAAACTCTCCCCACACGCGCGCACGCACACGCACACAAACACACACGCACACAAGCACAAAATCTCTTATTTTGAACTCAACCATGAAAACTGTCTCGACACTCTAGTACACTCTGTGATAAAAGTATACACTAGCGTACGAGCAAAGCAAAAATAATTGAATGAATGAAATGTGTGTCCAAGACCATAGACCAATAGTACAGAAAAATGTATGCTTCAAATGAAACAGGCCTATCTTCCAACAACACGGAATAAACATATGTTTGATTCTATTTTTTGATTTTTTTTATTCTATTCTTTAGGGTACAGATTACTCCACATAATTATTATTATTATTATTATTATTATTATTATTATTATTATTATTATTATTATAAAAATTATTATTAATTATAATAAATATTATTATTATTTATGTTTACACATTGCTGGTTCACAGGAAGACGTTCTCAAATTATAACGGGAGTGTTATTAACAAACGCCAGGTGTGTTATTTGCTATTTATTTAAGAATCTGAATTAAAAAAGTTCCGGACAATGCGGCAAGAATTTAAGATGACAGACTTCTGCATTAATTTTAAAAGCCTTGGAGACGTATCAAGTTTTTGAAAGTTTGATTTGACGCGTTCTTAGGGGCTTTACTGAAGATAATGATTAGGAGAATGGATACTTGGACCTTTTTTCATTGATCTTTGAATATATTATAATTATTATTATTATTATTATTATTATTATTATTATTATTATTATTATTATTATTATTATTATTATTATTACTCTTTCTTCCAGCTCTCTACCACTGCCAGGCTCCACGACCGTCATGGAACCTCCGCTCCCTCCATCGTCACTCTCACTTCAACCACCCTGCACCACTGCAGCCGCCGCCGCCACCGCCACCGCTGCCTAATTAACTGCGCGGCCCCGCTGCGGTCGCCGCCGTTGTAGCGCCGCCTAATAACTCGGGGGGCGGCGCCTCGAACGGGCGCCCCGCGTGGCCGCACGACCGTAGCGCCGCCGCCGAGATGCGCCATGAAGTTTTATGAAATTGCGTAATGACTAGTTCCCTCGGAATATTGCGCGCCCGTGCCGGCTGCTGCTGGTGAAGCCAGATGCCCCCCCGCTGGGTGCGCCAATTAACTTGTACTTGAATGCGCACGAAGTCGGATGCCGTGTATAGCACGCTATTCGAATATGAAATTAATATCCGCACTCTTGCACTGTCGTGACGAGAAATACTGTGGACTATGGAAAATTCATCCTAAGGGATGATAAATTTTCTGAAAAAAAATATTTATTTTTTATTTATTATTTATTTATTATTTATTTATTTTTTATTTATTTAGTTATTTATTTATTTATTTATTTATTTATTTATTTATTTATTTATTTATTTATTTATTTATTTATTTATTTATTTATTTATTTATTTATTTATTTTTTATTTATTTATTTATTTATTTATTTATTTATTTATTTATTTATTTATTTATTTATTTATTTTACGTCAGAAACAGTTAAAAACTGTATGTGACGTGACATGGGGGAGAGGTGAATTCTGTGCACGTTTTCAAAATTCTGTGATCCGTTTAGCCATATACTACTTGAATTTTGAATAAGGAAAAAAATATTCCCTCCGATGTAATAAAATCTATTTTCAAGGGTAAATCAGTACATTTGGGATCTTATCTTCCATCGTATCCTTAATCAAGGTATAATTCTTCCTCCTGCAACAATATTGAGAACGATAATTTAATAACTATATTTCCCACTGAATTCTAGAAAACGTGCATAGATAATGAAGGTACATTTATGACCAGAAGCAATTTTCCATTATCTACTCATTTGGTCTCGTACTGTGTATTGTACAACATATGGTCAATGGTTCTGCTACTTACACAACTTCGTTATTTAATTTTATGCTTGGTATTAACGGACATTTCTTGAATATTTTCACTGCGAGACATCTCAATGGCTCATTAATTCTCAGTAATATCATCAATAACTCAAACTGAGGATTTACAATTTAATCAATCCTCTTCACATTCCCTATTCGTACTTGTCTTAATGTAACCGGAAAATGATATTACGAAACAAGAATCCCAATAACTCCCATTTTAATGTTTTCTGGATATGAATACGTTTTTCTAATTTTCTTTGGGTATACAACACTGGAAAAGAACAGAAAGGGAATCTTTGTGGTGGGCTGTAATGCTTTGCTTAAACAATTCAAAGTTATTACAATTACAACGGGATTGTGTAATGGCGCGGTAGATCGGGAAAGCAGCAAAGATCAGACGGTAAGCGTAGTAAATGAAAAGCAACCCTGTCATGAACAGCGTGTGCAGTACATTGCTAAAATTAACAGTCACTTTTTTCCAATCGTAGGTTGTTGCTCATGGGGACTCCTCGATATCACAAGGGTACCTTGTATCGTGTCCGAGATGCCGTGCGCCAAAATATGCTATGTAGTGCCTCTCTCTAGATGATCCAGGTTACGCATTCTCGGTAAAGGCTCTGTTACACTTCCGTGATACGAAAAACACTAAGAACGATGACTAGCATGCGTGACTATTAGACCTCTTTTCATTCATCATTAATTTCTCTCATCACCACTTTCATAATTACTCTTATCTCAGGCAAAATTGTACGACTGCATCTTGACTACTAACTGCAACAGTTTTGATTTGATTTGAGTTTTTCGTGTTTCCGGGCACGTCAACTGCTTTGGTCATTGGTTCCGTTAGTGCAGTGCATGTTTTTCTCGGGATATGCACGGTGATCTTTCCCCGTTAATTGGCGAGATCCGGCGCCGACCTACCGTCGGCTAGTAGGGTTCCCCCCTCACCAGGACTCTCCCACCAGCGGGGCACCGCCCCAGCCGGGAGAAGCTCTAAGCTCCCAACCGGTCTCCCGGAACATGTGGCAGTGTAGTGTATATGAGTGAGTGTGTGTGTGTGTGTGTGTGTAAGGGGAGAGGATAGGACAAGGAAGAGGAAGGACAGATCGCGCGCGGTCCGTGGCCCGTTTGATAGGGTACTGTTCCGGCATTCGCCTGGTGTTGTTGATCGGAGAAACTACGGAAAACTACCGATCAGAGCAGCCGGTCGCTAGAATTCTCCTCCAGACAGCGACTGAATTCGACCTAGCTGAAAAGCTAGTGTCGAAAATCCTGCCGCCATCAGGACTCGAACCTAGGACCTCCCGGTCAGAGGCACTGCAGTGACATCAGTTGATGCACTGAGCTACCGCTCCCGGTAACTGCAACAGAAATTGGACACTTTGTCAAGTAGTGCTAATTTTAATGCATATTGTGGCACGGTATTTAAATTTATAAACGGTAGAAATAAAGCAATTAGAAATGAAATCCATAAGAGTGTGCACAAAAAAGGTAAGCGTGAGAGCTTATAAGCTCTTATTTGGGAATTCGATTCATTTTGGGGAGTATTGAAGAATTTTCAGACAACAGTAGGTCTGTATATTTAGAGATAGCACTTCCGGCAAGAAATTATGAAGATAATGAAACTTCTCACCCTACTGCGACGAACATGGCAGAATTAGTCCTAATCTATTTTGTGGCCTATGAGACAGTATTCTTTTAGATTCGCTTTTTATCTCTACGAAACGGGGTCCCTCGTAATATTTCTTAAAGCTAACTCGTCGTGCTTCCACGCCCCATAGCCACTCGGAGCTCCTCCTCCGCCGCGGGACGAGACGAGCATACGGAGCTCGTAACGACGAAATATCCATTCGGTTCGGGTGCGGGCCGCGGGGCGCGCCGCGGTCGCCGCCGAGGGCCGCCCCCAATAACCGTTTGTTTGAATTTGTCGCTCGATTTCGCGGCGAGGTGAGCGGCCGGTGCCCTGTGCGGGGCGGGCCAGGCGGACACGAAGGGCGGACGAGGGGGGGGGGGGGTGACCAGGGATTGTGGGAGCAGCAGGCGGACGCAAAGGGGGAAGAGGGGGGATGTGGCGATGGGAGTGACCAGCGAACGTGGGAGCGGGTCAGGCGGTCACGATGGGCGGAAGAGGGTGCGGGAAGTGGCAATGAGAGTGACCAGGGAACACGAATAGAGAAAGAGAGGGAGAGAATCAATTACTCTGGTAATCAGTCCCGTAAGACAAGTGCATGTTATATCCCGCGAGGTGGCTGTGAACGTGAGATCTAACGCTGACCTACACGTGCTCTTGTGGGTTTTGTCCTCAAGCGTATTTATCCCAGCTGGGTACTGCTCTAGCGGAGACAACTTTAAGCTCCCCGACTGGTCTCCTGATATGTGTGGTAGTGTATGTATACATGTCAGATAAGCGAGTGTAAGTAAAGGGAGAGGAGGGGACAAAGATGAGGAAGGAAAGTTAGAGCGTTAATCGTAACTTGAAATTTGGTTGCTGCTCCGGTATTTTTTGCAGAAACCACGGAAACCACGCGATCAAAGTAGCGGTCCGCTGGAATTCTCCAGGCAGTGGTTGAGTCCAACCGAGTCATGTTGTTAGTGTCGAAAATCTGCCACCGTCGAACTCCAGACCATCCCAGTCAACGGCAGGTCTCCCACTGCGCCATCGCCGTCGGCGCGGCGGGGAGAGGCAGGTGCGAGTGTGGGAGGGTGGGAGGGCGAGCGTGGGGCGGCGGCGAGAGGCGCGTCTGCGGTAACTCGATTACCGCTCGGCAGCGGCGCGCGGGCGGCGGCAGCAGCCGGTTAATTTGCGGGCGGCGGCGAGAGGGCGCGTCGTACGTTAGCGCGCCTGCCCCTGCGGTCGCCGCCCGGGGAGGTCGACGGCGCGGGTGGAGCTGGCGGGGCACGGGGCGGGGCAGGGGGCGGGGAAGGGGGCAGGGGGCGGGGCAGAGGGCGGGGCAGGGGCAGGGGAGGGGCAGGGGGCGGGGCTGGGAGCAGGGCAGGGGAGAGGCAGGGGCGGGGTGGGGCAGAGGGCGGGCAGGGAGCGGGCAGGGGCGGGGCAGGGGCGGGGCAGGGGCGGGCAGGGGCGGGGCAGGGGGCGGGGCAGAGGAGTGTGAGGGGGAGACAGGGGTGGGGCAGAGGGCGGGGCAGGGGGCGGGGCAGCGGAGTGGGAGGGGGAGACAGGGGGTGGGGCAGAGGGCGGGGCAGGGGCGGGGCAGGGGGCGGGGCAGAGGAGTGGGAGGGGGAGACAGGGGGAGGGGCAGGGGCGGGGCAGGGGCGGGGGGGGGGGGGGCAGGGGGCGGGAGGCGCGGCGGGCGGAGTGCGGGCGGGGAGAGGGAGGGGCAGGCATGGGGGGGGGCTGAGAAGGCTATTCCAGAGGGGTGGGCGGGGACGTTCGGGGCTGGAAGGGGTGAGGGGTGGGGCGCGGGAAGGGCGGACGGGGCGGAGCGGGAGGACGGCGGGGCGGTTTGCGGCAGGGGCTGGGAGGTTTAGGGTTGGGTGCGCGGGGCCCTGGCAGCGGGGTGGGCGGAACTGGGCGGCAGGTGCAAGAGGCAAGTTGGGTGCCATTGCGCGCCGGGGGATTTGGTTCGCAAGAGAACAGTAATGGACTAGAGCGGGGATGGGTGTGTAGACCTACGGCACCAATGCGATGAGAAGGGGTGAAATGGTATCAAATTCTAAGATCTCCAAAACTCATATTTTCAGAGCATATGCAAATATTGGAAGAAAGTATGAAACTATATTTTTACTTTATCTTCAGTTTCTTTATCTCAAGTTCAAGAATAATTTTGAATTATTTTGTCAATTTAATTTTCTAAAAATGATTACAATGAAATGCGCATTCCACAAGATCAAACTTATTTTAAACCGTTAATAAATTTGGTAATAGAATTTAAAAATATTAATATCGAATACAATCAGGTGACGGAAAATATAATATAGTGTTTGCATTACACAATCAAAGCATGCAAATTAAAATAAACAACAGATTGCTATTTAGTTATCAAAATCATTGTGGGTCGAAAATATTCTTTCATATTTTTTGTGTACATGATTTTTATGACACCTAGCATATATTAAGAAGAATGAAATTTCTATTTAATTAAGTATGTAAACTACGTTATTATAAATTGTAATGTTTAAGAGGTTTTACAAATTAGTAAAATATTGAAAACGTTTCAGAATTAAAACAACTCATTTTTTCTTTAGCTCTTGTACATTGGCTTCAAAAATACAACGTAAAATTATCGCGTTTACGATGCGCATGAAAATGGAAGTAGTGTTTCATTTCCTTGGAATCATACAGAAAAGGGTTTGAGTCTTGCGCCTCTGAGGGCATTAATTCCCTGGACACATTGTGTGAATCTCCCAGGAAGTCCTTTCGGGAATTACGAACCACATGGGCGTAGCACTGGCCGGGTGGCGTCGAGACGAAAGGGCTGGGTTGGGGTGGATCGCAAAGGGCTGGGGCGTGGCCCCGGCGACGTGTGCGGGGTGGGCAACGAGCCCTCGGGCTGGGGTTCCGGTGGCCCCCTGGGCCCATTCCCGAAGGGCGAACCCAACGTCGCCATCTGTTAGGGCCCCCTAGGTCGTTAATTGGTTCTTAGGCGCGTGCGGAACGACAAATGGGAGAAGCCCTCCGACGAGGAGCAAGAAGCAGGCGAAGCGACATTTGGCGACGTCCGTTTGACGACGCTTTCCAGCTATTCTCGGAATGTCTCATATGCGTACGTACTGCATTGAGGACAATGTTCTGATTCTCAACGAAAAGAAAAATACTTTTATTATGCAGTTTTATGACCAGTATAACTAGTTGTATTCAAAATACATCTTCAAACTAGTCGTGCTATAATAGCACATACTTTCTCGCCATTAGTAATGGTTATGTAATACCACAATCTCTACAAATTAACACATCTCAGTCATCATTTTTTGTAAAACTCATTTGAAATCGTAGAACAATCGGTGCGAAAATTAAATAGTTACAAGCAATACATTTGTTATTCAAAACTTTAAAAGAAAATACATTTATAAGTTCAGGGATGATTAAAGTTCTTTCGCGGAAAAAATTCCAAGTCTTATTTTGATGCACAGCAAAATATTCAAACTCGACACGTTCCCGAAATCTTAGAAGTATCACAAGTTCACTTCTGGTTCTGCCACGAAAATATTCAGAGTCCGAATATGTCCCTCAAGTCCGATTCTTGCTCTACCACACAAAATATTTCAAAGTCTGAACACGTATTGTGAGTCCAACACAATGATTTTATCCTCCTTTTTAAAACCCACAATGCCTCCCCTTTCTTTTATTTCGTCAAAATGCCCAAACTTCCGTTTTAATAATCAGCCGACGCTTCTTCAACCAATCCACAAATTTCTTATATTTCCTCCTACTCACGCCGTCACCTCCACGGTCAGATGAATGTTTGTTTATCCTGACAACAACCACGACATCGTCACTAAGGCGCCATATTGCCTATTATTTGCCCTAACCATTTCGCCCATTTACGACAAATATTCTGTAATAAAACATGTCCCCATATTGGTATGTCACAATACTTATCTTCACATCAATAAAAGTTCTGGTACTTTTCAATATTTGAGCATTTTCATTTATCTGCGGACATTTGTAAATGATTACATGCGAGTGTAAAATTTGTAAGTAGCTCGGCAGAATAGTAATATTTTCGCTCGCGCAGTTTTACGAATTCTACGCTCCAAGTGAAATATTAACTACTTATCCTAAATAATTCAGTTTTTAGTCTCGATTCATAAAACTCAACTGTCTTAATAAATAAAAACTATTGGACTAACCTATATTATGATTCCAGCACGAATGACGCATGGCTATATATGGATGATTAAACGGATTAGATGACAGTACCATAAAGAATGTTGATAAAGCTATAGCGCAATAAGATAGAGAATTCTCAGTAAAGCTGCCGTGTTCCCGCTTTGTTACTCACAAATGCCTCATGGATCATTTGGGATTCTACGTCCCTGAGTCTATATATGGAAAGTTAGCGCCATCTTCAATGCCATATGCAATGCATTATTTTGCTACTGGGCAGAAATGTAGCTTTGTTAGGCGTACGTTTTGTTAACCACTTTCGGGAATGAAGATAATCGAATAATCGTTTTCCATTTTATCGCGGCAGTTCCCTAAAGTAAAGCACTAGGAATAATATCCATCATCTCTGGCTGAATGCCTTTCCAAATAGTTTTTATTATATGGATGTGAATGTTTTCATATCAATTCTTGCCAAAAAACGCTTGTTGCTACATACATTCATAATTAAACTTAATACGTATTTAAGTTAGAAGAGACATCCCAAAACTCAAGAAAATGCAAAATTGTCATCTCCCCATATTATGTCACATTTGAAACGTTTTTCACGTTAAATAAACGAATAAATAAATAAATAAATAAATAAATAAATAAATAAATAAATAAATAAATAAATAAATAAATAAATAAATAAATAAATAAATAAATAAATAAATAAATAAATAAATAAATAATAAATAAATAAATAATAGAAGTTGAAACTCAATAAATTTTAATACAGTTCTTTATATTTTGATACAAGTGTACGTGTTTTTACATGAAAAACATTTCTCAATTATTCAGTTAACCGAACTGCGACACAATTTTAAAATAGATATAATAATACGTGTACTGTGTAGATTAAGTCATCATTTTTATTTCAACTATAAACGCATTTGACGTTATTCAGGGGCTGTCAAGCTTTATTCTGTGAAAACAATTCATATCTTACACAACTCATTTGTTGAATGATTTTTATCTTTTTTCATCAACATATTACAGCCTAATTTGCGCAATGTGGAGATAACTAGTCATTAGATCTGCTTTGTAAGAAGCTGGTTGCCATCTGGAGTAAATTTTACATTTAATAGACACTGAACGTCTTTACTGGTGAATTTAGATGATATTATTATTATATGAAAATCGTAACACATTACGAATTTTCAAATTTGTAGAAAACAAAACAAAATATCACGCACATCCCATGGATTAAACGTAAGTAAATGTAAGTAATTCCAAGTCCTTTTCGATTTTACAAGCTGCCGTTGTGAACACGTATTAGTGATTTCTTGCAAGGATTTCATTTGTCTCCGATAAATGAAGATAGAATCGCTTGGAAGAGGAAATCACAATTGATCCATCTCTTTCAATGCAACATATGCAAATCCCGGACTTCTATGCGTCTCTCTACTCCCCCATCTTATCTACCTCGACATCCCACTTAACAGTCTGGATCTCCTGCAGTATCTCCCTTGCCACGCAGAGCTCGTAACGATTCGAGAAAGAACAAGAAACGTCCGGGAGAGAGGAAGGGTAGGTCTGTTTCGCAGAAGAGTCTTTCCACCAGACAGAATTCCCCACTGGAGACTTAATCCGGCGTTGAGAAATAAGGGGAGGATCCACGCAGGCCGCAGCGCTGTTATTTGCAGAAGCGCTTTCAGAAATTGCTTGACTGCCGCCTTCGCGCGAGGTGATAGTCGTCGCAGCGACTCACAATGCCCCAAAATGAGATGATTGACACCCGAAATAAGAAAAAAATGAATGAACATTATAAGATTCTTATCTGAAAATGTTCGGCGTTGTAGAAATGAGACAGAGATAATTAATACAGGGTGTCTTTTCAGGAAGTAAAAAATACAACGCCGTCTTCTCAATTAGATGAATCACTTTCTTCTGTCATATTCCTTAAACATTCTTCGTTTTCCACAGCAGTTTTTTGACTATTTCTTTTCTTCTACAACGTTATAAGATTATAAGGTTACAACATTATAAGATTCTTATCAGAAAATGCTCAGCGTTGTAGAAATGAGACAGAGATAATTAATACAGGGTGTCTTTTCAAGAAGTAAAAAAAACAACGCGTCTTCTCGATTAGATGAATCAATTTCTTCTGACATATTCCTTAAAAATTCTTCGTTTTCCACAGCAGTTTCTTGACTACTTCTTTTCTTCTACAGCGTCCAAAAGATTGTGTTCGTAAAGAGTCGAAGCCTTGAGGTTGTACTTGTAGTGAGTAGAGGCTACTATTTTGGGTTACAAACAAAGATAACGCAAATATTTGAATTCGCGGAATTGGGGTGCAAATTCTGACTGACTGGTCTGCGGCCCAGTGACAATTTCAGGTCGTCAAAACCTTATCCTACCAGCATGCCATCTGATCTGTAGTGTACTCGCTGTCCACAAATGACATTTAAGATCTCCTGAGTCGCCAAGAGGTTTTGAAGTTTTCGAAATGTCCAGAAAGTTCCTTTGATTTACACGCTGGATCGGAGTTGGAAAATGAGAAAAAATACTTCTTATGAGAATCTATACTTGAGGCTAAAACAGTAAAGAAATTATTTATTGTTATTATTATAATTAACATGGTAAAGTTATTTGTATCACTAAAATGATTAACTCTGTAAATTAAGAGATTATGTTATTCATTCAAATTGTGTAAGTTTAAATTGCATATATTACGATTTCATACAATGGCTATATGATAATTCTTTTTAAATATCTATTCATTTACTCAGAATACACTTTACTTTTTTGAGTATGTGTGCTTTAAAACCTGTAAAAACCCCTTACACATTTTTTACGAATTGTGACGTTTTTACATGGTTGAATTTTTTTGGAATCACTTCACATAAAATTATTTAAATATCGCTTTGGTTGTAGGTAGAATAAAAAGAATGCAATTCTCAAAGATATTTTACTTGTGCAATTTTAAACACGAATAGCATTACTTATATTCACAGCATGTTTTCTCACTCCTGAGGCTGCCAACATAGAATATTGTGTTGGTGTTACCCGTCAGAAAGTTTTGCACACAAAGAATAAAAGAAAATTGGAGACGTATTTTTATAGAATTTTAACAAAGTTATTTGGATAACATTTTCTAGATTTTTCTAGTGGATGCAATGGAAATGCTGCAAATATATATATACATCAATGTTCTATCCACTGTAACATTGAAAAGCATCTTTTGTTTTCGTTGACCATCCACTAGATCAACGAAAACAAAAGATTCATGATATAATGTTTTTCACATATAACCTAATACTAGGAAGTTGATGTTCAGTTTCTAATGTGTATTTCTTCAGAAATAAAGAAAATATTGAGAGTCCATTTATCAGAATAGTTATTTAAGATACGAGTGATAAAAGCGGTATTGTATTTTGGGAGAAGGAAAGATGGCGGCCCAGACCCGATTGACCGAGTGGCGCAATGCTGTAAGCAAAATAAAATTACTTTTAGCGCGTGTGGCATACACTATTGTTTAGATAGTTTACTGTTTACTGACATTTTATTTTAATTCAAGTACACAAATCACTTAAGTATGTACTGCGTGACATAAGTATGCACGACTCACCTCTTATTTACACACACAGTTACATACACGACCATAAATGCTGAGACTAGTCGGGAGCTTAGAGCGTGTCCGGGCTGGGGTTTTCCCAGAAGGTGTGAGATACAGGTTAGGAAAATTCCGCAAGCCGCGGTGTATGTCAGTGCCGAATCTCACCATCCAGCAGGGAAAAATCACCGCCACCTCCGTGACCAAAAATTGCAATAGGATACACTGTCCATTCGCATGATTGTTGCAGTTGATGAGCCCAAAAACACTAATCAATCAATAAACCTAGCACGCGAAAGTATCTTTTTTGCAATTATAGATTTATCCGAACAATTGAGCATTGTCTCACTCGAAGCACTAGTCTAAATTTTTAACACTTTTAGCACTCTTTGCATGCCATAAAATTAACAGCATTTACTAATGGTTTTATAAAAAAGTAATTTTTAGACAGACACTAGTAAAAGCGATTCTTTCAGGGCATGAATAGCGAGCTAAATGTTCAATTTTTAGAAGTAGCACTGTGAGTGAAAAGATGGCCAAGTGTTCAGAAAAATATGAATGCAACACAGAAAACAAAATACATTCTTCTGATCACATCAGCTACTGCTGAGCCTAATGTAACGTAGTACAAAACTTAAATGGTTCGTACATTTGAAATAAAATTAAAGTAAGTAAGGCAATCCAAAATAGTGGTCGGCAAGCATTGGAAAAGTCCTCGGTTTGGTTTTTAAGTTAGCTGAGAAGCTAGTGTCGAAAATCCTGCCGCCGTGGGGAGTGGGAACCTAGGACCTCCCGGTCAGAGGCGCTGCAGTGACATCACTCGATGCACTGAGCTACCGCTCCCGGTCCACCACGCTGTCATGCGTCCGCCGGCAGCCTTGCGGATGCGTGGTTCGCCAGGCTTCGCATTTAATGCGTACCCGGACTGGTTTCCGGTCAGACCTCACATTGCAAGTTTAGGACTTGGTGAAGTAACTGAACGTTGCCTATTGTGGCTGCCTCCTGGATCACTAAATTCAGGAGACCTAGTGGGAGACTCAGTGAGGTTAGCGTTGGCAGTTTTACTGTCCTGGAGGTCTGAGGATTCGACTCCCGACGGTGACCGATTGTTGTCACTAGCTACTTTACTAACTTACATTCAGCCATTGGAGGGGAATTGTAATGGCAAGCTGCTCTGATAGGTAGTTTTCCGGGGTTACTTCGATTGATTGCAGCCGAAAGTTTAAAAGTAGGTATTACCCAAACAAATGGGTCTCGGATCGCACGAGATCTTTCCTGTTTATCATGTGACAAACTTACATTATGACAAAATAATTCATTATGGTTTAAATAAATATATAAATAAGTGTTATGCAGTTTTTAAATACTTTATAATTATTCCACATCTCGATAGTGAGTCTATTAATTCACGTATTAAATATAATAAATATTTAAATAAATAAAAAATAAGTGATACACGTTTTGAACATTTTTTCTTAATACACGTTCTTTTATTTTGTTAGAAAAATTTCTTTTTTACTTTAATACCCTGAGTGTGCTCTGGATGTATCTCTCAGATCCGGGCAACGGAAATTGTGTGCGCGATGCGCTTGCTTGAAATTCTAGGAATTTTGAATCCTTCTTTCCTGAGAACGTCTGGCAGTTTCCCCTTATCTTCTCTGAAAGGTTCTTCGTGAGAGACTTGAAACATTATTGCCGCAAAGCGCCGTGTCTCTCAGATATGTTGCGTGCACTTGCGTGAGTGTATTTTGCGCTTCTGCGTTAGAGAGTATCTTAGTCTGGCGTAAAGGAAATTCTTTTTTACTAATTCAGTTAACGTGAACGGTTGGAATTTTCATTCCGTGTAATAACGATATTACTGATTATGGTGACACACATTGAGGAGATAAGAATTTCTGGACACATAAATCACTAGTGCTCTATTTCCCTCCTCCAAAAAAAACAAATACATTTTATTTACATGATGCGTACATTATAATGCAGATGACACCTAGAATATATGTGAAACCCGATATTTGTACTCACTACAACCTGCACACGAATGACTAGACTCTTCAGATGAAATTATTGAATCTTACATCGTACAAGCCTTATTATAAAATTATTTGGGGAATAAAATTACAGCCGAAAATAAAATCATAAAAGATTTTGTATTGAGCTTAACGCAAGCACCTCTTTAAAAGAAAGCTGGAAAATCACACCTTAGCGTTTCAAGAAAGTAACATTATTTTGCATTACAAATATTATTGATTGATTAGTGTTTCCTGGCGAGTGGACTGCTATGATTAGCGTAGAGTTGGTGGTGGCGTTTTCATCCTCCACCGGACACGAGATCCGTCGCCGATTGCTCATTGCGGGTTTCCCCCCCCATGAATATTCCTGAGCGGACAATATCCTAACAGTGATAAACATTGAGCTCCTGGCCGTTTTCAATATTTAATATTAGTACTGTATACGTAAGTTATACAATTACGTACAATTATACAAAAACAAATACATACACCAATAGAACGTAATGAAACGCCTGATGGTGGCTGCAAAGCAACCCGTTTGACAGTCGTGCATAACGGTGTGAAAGGTTGCCTACCTTTTCAAGGCGCGAGGCATCGATAAATTTTCACCTAACATTTTCGAAACCATTTGATTTTTCCCTGTATGTACGTTATATTTCTATTACATCTCGTTGTTTCTGAACAGCGAAATTTGTTGTAAGTTTGTAATAGTTTCATAAATGAAAAATAAATTAAAATTAATCAAGACCATAGTGAATTTGCCCTTTGCATGATGACAAATAACATTGACTTCAAAATTAAAATTTTAAAAAAAATTCATTATTTATTCGGATTTGGTTGTTGTTCTGGGAAAATTATGTATATGGCGAAGAAAATTTGTTTATTTAATATTGTGATTTTAATTCATGACTAAAGTAGACGGGTCTGCATAAAACAACACTTTTGTGTTTTGTTTGAATTAGTATTTTTCTTAAAAACAATTCGGAGTATTCTTTTCTACGTTTCTTCTATGTTTTTACAGTTATCTCACTTAATTTTCATGGGCTAGTCGCCGACAGTTTCTCATATCTATAAATTCATTGTTTGATGATTCAGGCGAACGTCATTGTCTCTGTGCATTGATTTCATTGTTCCATGCTACTATAATGTGTGTTTTCTTTACATTTTAATTACTTGAATGCGAAATTCGCAATTCTTTTGAGTTTCAATTTTTCAATTTTTTTTCGGATAAACCCCTTCTGATAGCGACTTCGACTGACGAAGAACACAGTAAATATATGACACGATGAATTGTATATGTATGTCTGATGATTACACAGAAGACAATTTGAGTTAGAATGTGATCACGTCAATTAACAATAAATCAAATGAGTAAGGGCGGGATGGTGTATGTTTTGTTGAAAACATATATTCAATATTCGCAAACGTTATGTATATTTCATCTATCCAGAACACATAAGTACAATACTACAAAAGTTGTCTGGAATTGAGGTACGAAATGAAGAATTGATTACCTTAGAATGTTGGGATACATTACTTGATCATAAAAATGAAGCTCATTCACAAATTTACAGATATAACGGTAAGAAAGAAATCAAATCAGATGTAAGGTAGAGGCATTGTATGCAGACAGAATGTGGGCAAAAAACACAGTGTTAGGAACTCAACTGATACCAAATAATGTGGCGTAATTCAGAGAAATATCGGTGTTTTTAATACCTAATAAAAATACTCAAAAAACGAAAATAAAGAAACATAAAAAGGTATTTTAAAACACATCATTAACACCACTATTTGTTTTATTTTTATCAATAATGTTGGAAATTAAGGCTTTTATATCTGAAAAGTATAAACTTAAAAATCAAATGGTTAATACAGAATATGTAAAGTATTTCGTAATGTAGTACATGAAGTAACGTTTTCCTCTTGGTAATTGTTCGAATTATTGTACCTCTTACCCATTCCGATTAAAATTAAGAACAATTGAAAAAGGTTTCTTCTTGTAATTCAACTAACAAATTTGAGATATAAAATCAAAATATTCATATTATTGGATGCATTTGAAATTTCTGCCACATCCATATCTCAAGAGCTTTGTTTGACGGATCGCATAATAAACCCACATATTAGAATACCAAGAACGAGAGCAATCGTATTTCTTTAAATCTAGGTTCAGAGATCATTCCACGAATCGAAGAATCCATTTCAGTTGGCAAACGCAGCTGCCTCGTTCGCGAGCTCCGATGACCGCTGAGATTTTTCAAAATCTTTTTTTTATTTGTTGTTCAAATGAACTTCGAGGTCATTAGCAACTATATATACAAGTGCATTAAATAAATTGACATATTTTAGAAATTTGAAATTATGGTATTATTGAGATTTTTCAGTGAGTATTGTGGCAAGACAATTTGTAACTGAATAATACAAATGAAAAATATGTTGGATAGTTATAGGGGCGTTACAAGATATACAAAGAGAAAGAGATTCTTTTTTAAAGAGATAAGAGTGTGTAAGATGGCTGTGTTCGATACGAAGTCTTGCGAGAGTAATTTCATCTCTTCTTGTTCGAAGGAGCGTCATTATTAAAAATACTTCTTCTAATTTTGTGGAGGTGACTTGTAAAATTATACCACGTAATATTCCAGTGGAGCTTAAAACGTCTACGTAGTTCTTTTTTTATGATGCTATGTGAAACTATCTTTTCTGTGAAGGGAGTTTAGTTGCTTGCTTGGCTAGCTGCTTTCGGAGGCTTTTGTTGCGAGAAGAGGCCGCCGCGGGCGCTGCAACGGTCTCACAACGTACAACGTCTCAGACAGCCTCTGGAGAGATGGCTCGGTCATAACTGAGTCACTGCAGTCCCTGTGACCGGGGGGAAGGTTCGAGTCCGACGGTGGCAGGATTTTCGACATTAGCTTGTCAGCTAGGTCGAATTCCCTCGCTGTCTATAGGATAATTCTATCGGCCGGCTGCTCGGTGATCGGTGGTTTTTCGTGTTTTCTCCGATCAACACTAGGCGAATGCCGGAAAAGTACCCTACCAAATGGGCCACGGACCGCGCGCGATCTTTCCCTACTTCTTCCTTGTCCTCTCCTCTCCACTTTCACACATACTTACACTAACATGCACTACACTTCCACATATTCCGGTAGACCGATCGGCAGCTTAGAGCTTGTCCCGGCTGGGGCGATGCCCCACTGGAAGAGTCCTGGTTAGGGGGAAATCCCGCTAGCCAATTGTAAGTCGGTGCCGGACCTCGCCATTTAGTGGGGGAAGATCAGTGCCACCTCCGGAGCAAAAACATGCACTACACAGATAGTTCATACATTTAAAATGACCTAAGCTGTTGAAATCACTAACAACCATCGCCCAAAATCGCTAAAACCAGCTAACCATCGCAGAGTGGGTGCCAGTATGCACCGTTTTCGAATACAATATTCGAACGAATACAATATTCGAACCAATATTCCAAACGAATTGTGTGTGAAGTAATTGCGGTGTGTTCGGATTCGGAAATGTTCACTGTATCCGCAAAAAGGTACAGTGCATATACAAATGCATCTATATAGTAAACAGACAATGCAACGTAGCATAGCGACCGCATCATTGATCAATCAGATTCAGTTACTTACAGCAAAATAAGATAACAAATTTGCAAGTTCCACTAATTGAAAATTACTGTTCCATAAACATGTGATATACATAAACATACATATACTATATATGCCCATAAACTATGTAGTTACAGTGCAATAAACGTTTCATTTCGACTTCTGGATTCAATAATTAGTTGTACAGTAATTATAAAATCCTTTATTAATTACAAATAAGCTTTTTATTTACTTTGTTATTTTTCCTCCATCCGGATTTTTTCGGATATCCGAAATTTCGGATTTCGGTGTTTGTATTAGTGAGCTCTTTTGTAGTTATTTGTGACACGAGTGATGAAAGCGACATTTTCTTTGCGAGTAGTAAAGGTTGCAACTAGAGGCCGGTATGCCGAATGCCGCAATCCTCCGAGGACTTTTACCGGGAGCGGTAGCTCAGTGCATCAACTGATGCCATTGCAGCGCCTCTGACCGGGAGGTCCTAGGTTCCCACTTCCCACGGCGGCCGCATTTTCGACTTCTCAGCTAGGTCGAATTCAGTCGCTGCCTGGAGGAGAATTCTAGCGGCCAGCTGCTGTGATCGGTAGTTTTCCGTGGTTTCTCCGATCAGCACCAGGCGAATGCCGGAGCAGTACCCTACCAAACGGGCCACGGACCGCGCGCGATCTGTCCTTCCTCTTCCTGGCCCTATTCTCTCCCCTTGCACGCACATAGTAACATGCACTACACTACCACATATTTCGGAAGACCGGTCGGGAACTTAAAGTTTGTCCCGGCTGGGGCGGTGCCTCGCTGATGGATTTTCGACGCTAGCTTTTCAGCTAGGTCGAATTCAGTCGCTGTCTGGAGGAGAATTCTAGCGGCCGGCTGCTCTGATCAGTAGTTTTCCGTGGTTTCTCCGATCAACACCAGGCGTATGCCGGAGCAGTACCCTACGAAACGGGCCACGGACTGGGCGCGATCTGTCCTTCCTCTTCCTTGTCTTATCCTCTCGCGTTGCACACACACTTACACTAACTAGCACTACACTACCACATATTCCGGGAGACCGGTGGGGAGCTTAGATCTTGTCCCGGGTGGGACGGTGCCCCGCTGTTGGGAGAGTCCTGGTTAGGGGGAAACCGCACTAGCCGACGGTAGGTCGGCACCGGATCTCACCAATCAGTGGGGAAAGATAACCGCCATCTCCCGAGAAAAAACATGCACTACACTAACGGGACTAATGACCAAAGCAGTTGGCGCGCCCGGAAACACGAAAAAATGAATGAATGAATGAATGAATCAATCAAGAGATCAATCAAGAAAGAGCAGGCGCCGGCGCCGCAAATTTGATTCCCGAGACGTTTGACAGAGCGACTCAGCGGCGCGGAAAAACATCCCATCCGCACAACCGCCTTCCGCCGCGCACGTTAGTTAGGTAGTTAATACCTTATTTTACGTGGCGAGACTCGGGCCATAGGCCCGGTCATCCGCCAAACGCGCAAATTTTGCTACGCTCCTTTCACCATCCAGCGGAGAAAGGAGGTATTATCTTGAGCGACGAAACAGGCGGAACTCAATTTTGTTCTGAGGCTTCATTTAGGCTTGAGGATCTTTTACATTCCGTAAATCTACTACATGGGACAGCTGGCTTTACTTCCTCTCCGAAGGACAGCGTACGAAGGATTTTTTCGCCCTTAAAAATCCATGGCTTCCATCGGGCTTGAACCTGCAAACTCGAGTACATCAGTCCGATACGCTAACCGTTATACCACCGAATCCGTAAAGACGTTGCCCTCGCGATAGCATAGGCAGGGCCTTGCTACTCTCCAACCAAACCGCAGACAAAGCTGGAGGGTGCTACTACAGGAAGAGCTCGTGTCGCCGGGTGCAGCTGCAGCTTAGACTCGCCAACTTCCGCACATACAAGTTGATCAGTTTATGAGAAATACGAAGTGTCTTCTAAATGTTCATTTATTCAAATTATGTACATATAAGACCCCGCTGAAGAAACCACGAACGTCGACGCGATCTTTTGTAACATTACGCGCCTGCTTCCGTCTCCCCAAAATTACACAGTAGCTTGGCACGTTTTTAGTATCGTTGGCAGCAGATCGTATTTTAGTTTCTGTAAGATGGTGGTAGAGGAGAGCGCGCCACTCTTATGGTCTCCACCACGTTATATTGGAGTTGAAATGTCTTGGGCAGTATTCGTCCCCCCCCCCTCACCAGCCGCCGGCTCACCCACTGATCTTTGAATGTTTGCTCTCCGTCCACACACCAACTCGTGGCGCACGAAGTCATACTCAACGATTTACTCACCCACAGTCCTCCCGTCTAACTGGGAGAGGTAGCTCAGGGCTTTAACTCTGTCACTGCAGTACCTCTGACCGGGAGGTCCTAGGTTCGAGTCTCGACGTTAGCAGGATTTTCGACACTAGCTTTGACTTAGGTCGAATTCACTCACTGTCTGGAGGAGAATTCTAGCGGCCGGCTGCTCTGATCAGTAGTTTCCCGTGGTTTCTCCGATCAACACCAGGCGAATGACGTAACAGTACCCTAACAAACGGATCACGGACCGCGCGCGATCTGTGTATCCTCTTCCTTGTCCTATTCTTATCCATTACACACACACTAATATACACTACACTACCACACATGCCAGGAGAACGGTCGGGCGCTTACCTCTAAAACAAGAGAAGCAGAATGTTTTGAATACTGAGAGAAAAGATAACTTAAATGATAGATTTTTTAAAACACACTCAAAGGTTGGAAAACTGCAACTTCTCGTCATTTTTTCTCTGAACGGGAGATACATATTAAAAATAAATTTTTTATTTAACATTATGGTTAAAATGTGATTCTTGAATATTAGCATTTAAAAAAGTCAAATAGTCGTAGCATTTCCTGTTTAAAACAAATAATATATTTCTTGAATAATAATATGAGTATATTAAACCACATCAATTTGTATATTAAAAAAAAGGAAAAAAAAAAAAATTGGTATTACAATTTTAAAAAATGATAGGAAAAGGAAAATTAATCAAATGTTATTTTTCTATTATTGTTACTATATTATTATTATTATTATTATTATTATTATTATTATTGTCATTATTATCGATTTATTCCGAAAAAGAAAAAATATTTAAAAAATTATTTTATTGTGAATAATTGAAGGTTTTGTGCCAACAAACGTATCTTTATTATCCCAATCGATTTGCTTATACAGAATTCAAAACACCGTCGTAGATCGTGACCGAAACGGGATGAAAGGCACTATTACTGATTCAATGATACAAAGAACTCACAAGTAGAGCAAGCAGCATTTCACCCAGCGCAGCATTACCCCGGCTTTGTGCTGTTAACAATGCTCAGGGGGAAGGCCGAAGTCGAGCACCGCACTCGGCCCGCGCCACCTAACGACGAAACGGCGCGTCGCCAAGTTGGGAGACGCCAGATCGAGCGAGAGTTACCTTGTTAGCAGCGGCCGCCGGGATCCGCTGATGAATGCCCTGTCGTCATCTTCCCCTCTCTCTCTCGCGCTCCAGCCCCTCCGCCGGATCGCTCGAGGCGACGGATTATCCGGATTGGGGAGCCGGATACCCCCCTCCCCATCCACGTGCGGAGTTTCGTCCCCTCCCTCACTGCCCGAGGCTCCATCTCCGCTTGGAGGCGGATGGATGCGTTATGATTTTCGTGATTCGCGAGTTCCGGAATATCGTTATCGTGTTCTTGTCGAGAGCTTCGCACCCCCTAGAGACTTTTCCTGGAACTGTCGTTTCTTCGCTTTAAGTAACATGCGAGAAGTGTATTGCCACCTTGGGGAAGTTACTCAAAAGTCACGTCAAAGTTTCACTGCAATGAGTTCCTAGTTATTCAGCGTTATTAAATTTAAAATAAAATGAAGTCCCTAAATTAGCGCTAATGAAGTAAATTTAAATTATCATTAGGTGCAGGGCATTGTAGTTTCTCCCCCGCTCTCTCTCTTTCTTTTCCTTTCTCTCCCTCTCTCTCTTTCTCTGTTTCTCTCCCTCTCTCTCTTTCTCTGTTTCTCTCCCTCTCTCCCTCTCTCTTTCTGTTTCTCTCCCTCTCCCCTCTCTCTTTCTCTGTTTCTCTCCCTCTCTCTTTCTCTATTTCTCTGTATCTTTACACAAAGACGTTTTCTTCCCCACTTTATCCCACAAATCACTAACTCATTCAGCACGTATGAACAAAACAAGAGGTCAAATCGGTCTTTACCACTTGCAGTTAAGGTGGACGGATGCTAAAAACCATAGAATTCTATTTTTGATCCAACACTGTACCAACAATCAAAGAAATAACCGAATCATTTTAAAATCGTTTGAACTCTGAACAAGTTATAAGATTTAGGTTAAATTTATCACGTATAGAGCGAAGACAAAGTCAATTATTATAAAATTAGGAAATACCCTTTACCCGAATACTGTATTTTTTAAGTAACAAAAACAAATCTTCATTTAAAGAAAAAACACCTACTCTTTCTCTCCACGTAATATAAACAATCACCCTGATTAAATCCTTTAAGAAGAAAGTTGAAGAAAAGATATAAAAATAATTCACAGAACAACTGTGTCAGATTATAATTTTTATCATACCTTATCAGCTCTGAAGTTTGCGCATTATACAGCAATGATTTTTGCGTTTACATATCACTGTTTTAGATATTTGATTCGAATTCGTTAAAATATGTCAAATTTTCATCATGCCAAGTAGACAAACTATATGCAGTGCCACACTGGGCAATACTGGTGACCTTATTTTCCACTCTTGCAGTTTTATCCAGTGTTTCAAATGTGTTGATAGGCTCTGGTCGAAATTCGTAGTAAAATCTTCGCTTCAGACGAGTTCCAGTCCTTTTTTCACGTTGAATGTGCAGCATTAACAAGTACTTAAAATAACGCACGTGCATCATAGAACGGAAATTACTTCATTTGAAGAATAACAAAAATTTTGAAATAATAAAAAATAACTAAAAATAGGAAAGAAACAAAAACATTTGCATGAGATTAATGTTACAGTTTCAAATAGTTATATTTAATTCCACACCGTTTATTAGAATACCCTTTTTCGTAGGTCACTTCTGCGAAACGGATCGACTCTAGTGGAGCTCTCTTTCGTGATCTTCTCCAAGACACCTATCTTACGGATCACACACATTACTTATTGTTTAAAGTAGTCATAACAGTAATAGCCCGATTCTTTAAAAGAAAAAAATTGTTCTTTGTTGTTACCGTTTCAATATTTTATGTAATCATGAACTTTATATAAAACATGGCAAATATAATGTATCTTATTACAATTTTTATTGTTATTAAATTTATGTATTTTTCTATTATATAACAAAACTATTATAATAATGATAGAAATAGACATTATAAACGTTGTAGGATGAGTACGGTGAGGTGGACTGTTGGGTGAACAAAAGGATGGAGAAACAGATGGTAATTTTGGGATAAGCATTTTATAGCGAATTTACATTTAGATGTGGGGATTTGAATTAATTTTGTTTACTCTGCTGATCTGCGTTTAGTAATGTAAAGTTTAAAGGTGAATTCAAATTTCATTTTTTTCATTCGATTTTTTTCTCCTGGACACCAATTACCTATGGTTTCGTAAAACGCACCTGATCGCATTTTAGTTTAAGGTTTTATATCCTAGTGTTAATATAATTGCAATTGTCCATGTTTCTAAGCTAAAAAACCTTCCTTTAGTTACAAAAGGTTTCCGCGTAGGACAGGTTTCTGGCTTTTAGAGTTAATTTTCACGTATAAAATGGTGGCGTTTTGAGATGTTTGTCCGGAATGGCAGGTTTCCGTCTTACAAAGGGTCCACCCTTAGAAAGGTTTTACTGCATCTATAAAATAATGGAGAAAATATATATTTTAGATGAGAGTGTAGGCTTCCGTGGCCGGAGTCTGAATGTTCTTGTCTGTCCAGGAAACGCCGAGTCCAAGGCACAGGTGCCGACGTTTCGACCGCCATTCTGCGACCTTCCTGGATTCGGTGATATTGTGGATTCGGTGGTATGTGGACACCGTACCGGACTGTTGTACCCGAGTTTGCGGGTTCAAACTCGATCGAAGCCGTGGATTTTTAAGGGCGAAAAAATCCGTCGTACGCCTTCCTTCGGAGAGGTAGTAAAGCCGGTTGTCTCGTGTAGTAGATTTACTGCATGTAAAAGAGCTTCAAGCCTAAAAGAAGCCTCTGAGCAAAATTGAGATCCGCCTGTTTCGTCGCCCAAGATACCTTCTTTCTCCGCTAGGTAATGAAAGGAGCGTATCGAAATTTGCGTGGTTAGACGGAAGAGCGGGCCTGATGGCCCGAGTCTCACCACGTAAAATAAGGCATTAACTAACTCACTTCCTCAGGTCGTAAACCCCTGAGGAATATGTATTTTACAATTTACCGAAGGCAAGAAGTAAGTTTTCTATTCCGTAACTAGTAGAAATGATGAAGTCTGACGCCAGTACCTACGATCTATCGGGAAATATGCCAATCCAGTTGTCGTGCCTCCGGTAGAGTCCAGTTTCGAATGAGGCTGTTTATAACGTAGCCTTTCACCCACCTCTTTCGATGTGTATTTAAAACGCGTCCGTTCCCCAGGCCTTTGCCTGGCTGGACGGCACTGTTCCGGCTGACTTGTGCTGGCCTGTAGGTGAGCATGAACGGACGGATGCCCCGGGATTGGTCCATGCGATGCGTGTTTGGAAATGCGACCTGCTGTCGGCGGGCAGAGAGTGGCCCGGGGCTCCACATGCGTCGTGCGTTAACTGCTGCATATTATTACTGACGGATGTTCTTCATTCACTGCTTCATTATTGTTGGCGTCCGGGAGTCACAACGGCTCAAGCCCATTGCCGTTAGTAAATATAATGCATGTTGTATCTGAGGAATATTATTATGCGGAGCATTTCAAGATCCAAATATCCCCGTAAATAAGACATCAGCCAATAGGCTCTCAGCTCCCGACTGGTCTCTCAATATCACCGGTAAAGTAGTCTACGTAAGTGAAAGGAGAAAGGAAATAAATATTGCCCGTTTCTTTAGGTACTGCTCCAAGATTCGCTTGTTACAGTTAGAAGAAATCACGGGAAAACTGATCTGCCAGCTGATAGAATTCTCCTCCAGACAGCGGCCAAATTCAGCCTAGCAACAACACTAATGTCGGACATTCTCCACCGTCGAGACTCAAACCCTAAGACTTCCAGTCAGAAACACTGTAGTGACAGTTTTCTGAACTATCTAAGCCGATCGCGAAGTTTAAAATGTGTAGTATCCAATCAAAAGGCAAGAATTCATAAAACAATGTTTATTCAAGACCAGGTACAATTGCCGAAGTTCCGCATCACCAGAAGCATGTACCAAAAGCGAAGCCGTGTTATCGTTGTCCAGAAGACGTCCCAAAATCAGCCGAGTCGTCAAATATCCACAAGAGAGTTCCACTTTCGTTGCACAGGTCGTCGTCGTCGTCGATGCTTTTCAATGTGCTCTCTTCAATTTACCATTCCTGGACACATATTTCCTTCCTCACTACAGCCATACAGATCAGAGCAATGCAATTGCGTAGTACCAACTTCAAAACTCTAGCAACTCGTGGATGAATCAAGAATATTAAGATATGCGACAGGAGAGAAGAAGACTGCGTAAATAACTGGAGAATGAAGCAATATAAAATGACATGACAAACTAATATCATCAAGGTTGAAAAACACAATGAGCCAATACAGACTTGAAAGACAGACGAAACAAATGTGTCACAATGTAGTAGAAAGTATGTTCCATTAGGGAGTGAGAGTTACTGGGAAGCGGAAAACATTGTGGCAATAGGATAAGCGTAATGGATCATGACAGGAATCAGCATTTTAAGGTGCTGGAATTGGATAGCATGATTTTAGGGAAAAATAGTCAGCAAAATTGCAATCTCACTATCTGGTACAGCACTACAAATTGCTCATCACATCCCAATACTATGTAAATAGCTGAATACGGCATCATCGACACATTGAATTCTTTTTAAAATATTTTCATATTTCGAAAATTTCTACTACGCAATTCTAAATAAAAATAAATTTTAAACATAACGTTCTCTGAATTTTATCCTGGCGCGTAGTACATAAAATATCTCGTAAGAATTAAATAATGAAACAACTACAAAATGTATAATTGCAAAATTCTGTCCAATATTATTTCGAACTACGGACCGGGCACTACCAACTCCAGAATCTGGTGTTCTAGAACCTAGTCTGAATGCACTCAGAAGAGTTGTTCCGAAGAATACATTCTTTCATAGTATTAACCATTTTATATATTTAAATTATAATAAAATTTAGTAGTTGAAACTATCCTTCAAAAGGGGATTATCCCACAAGCATTATCGTATGTGTACACATAACAAAATTATCTAGAAAACGATAATTATTATACGGAGTGGACACTGACGAAGGCTTTTTCCTTCGAAGTGATTTAAGGTCTGCATCACAAACTGTTAATAGCGGCGACCGGCCGATACAATTTACGCTATACATCGCGTAGATTCCGTGAGCAATATCACTGACGTCACATTTAACTGGTATTACAGCAGAATAATGAGAATCTCTGCAGATGTTCTCTTGGCATGATGGGTGGCAATTTTGAACGAAAGGTTCAAAAGTTGGCAAGCGAGGAAGTGCGCAATCGTCTTTCCTGTTAATCGTGCATTTTATTCGCGTTTCGAGAAAGTGCTGTATTATGTTTTCCTAGATTTTTTCCAGAATGTACTAAAATGATCAGTCTCAAAACAATGCTAGGCCATTTGTCTTATTGAGAGGAACCAAATGAGCTATTGATCACCTCAACACGTGCCTTAAGTTACTCAAAACACGTTTTGGTGGCCTCAAAGAAGCAGAAACACACGTTTATGAAGAAATTTCTTACAATCTTCTGGATAGATCCTCAAAAACCGTCACTTCCTCAATAGGAGACCGAGACGCGTCGAATGACACATTTGTCAATATTGGTGGACGGAAAGGGGTAAATGACAGTTGTAAGCACAAACGGCGCGGGTTACTCGAATACTATAAAAAGATCAAAAGGGTGTTGTAGGATCAATAAATGAACATCACTTTCTAAATTGGTTCTGCAATAAAAATCGTGTTATCTTTATTATCAAGACCGTATTACCGTAATCCTTGCCGGGACTCAAATTTTGTTCATGTTACGGGAAATTGTGTTAAGCGAGTTCGTGCAAACGAGGGTTAAATGAAATTTGATTATGGTCAGTAAAGTAGCATTGCAAGATTACATTGCATTCCATCTCTTTCCTTTTTCTTTTGACTTCAATACAGGATAGTGTAGAATTAATTTTACAAATATCTATGGCATGGGGGAGAGGGTCAAAGACGACTCACCCTGGACCTACGTATGAGAACCTTGCCTAACGAAGTTATAGAACTGCTCTATTCGACATTGTGTTCCTGATTGGTAAGCAATGCATCTTGCAATGGTATTTGACAGACACACGAACTTTTAAGATACATCCTGCCCACCGGCAGTACCGGTAGCAGTAGCTCAGTGCATCAACTGGTATCACTGCAGCGCCTCTAACCGGAAGGTCCTAGGTTCGAGTCCTGACAGCGGCAGGATTTTCGACACTAGCTTTTCAGCTAGGTCGAATTCAGATGCTGTCTGGAGGAGAATTCCAGCGGCCGGTTGCTCTGATCGGTAATTTTCCGTGGTTTCTTCGATCAACACCAGGCGAATGCCGGAGCAGTAGCCTACCAAACGGGCCGCGGACTGCGCGCGATTTGTCCTTCCTCTTCCTTGTCCTATCCTCTCCCCTTACACACATACTTACACTAACATGCACTACACTACCTCATACTCCGGGAGACCGGTCGGAAGGATAGAGCTTGTGTTGGTTGGGGCGGTGCCCCACTGGTGGGAGAGTCCTGGTTGAGGGAAACCTCACTAGCCGACGGTAGGTTGGCGCCGGATCTCGCCATCCAGCGGGGAACGATCACCGCCATCTCCCGAGAACAATCATGCACCACACTAACGGGACTAATGACCGAAGCAGTTGACGCCCAGATGGACAGACTTTCTGCCGCAAAACAATTTTTTCGGTATACAACGTGTTAGACGAAGTAGTTTTCTACATTTAGAAGCAAAAATTATTTTTCTGTAAGATATCCAATACGATTTTTTGCCGAAAAACCCGGAAACACGAAAAAGTCAATCAATCAATCAATCAATCAATCAATAAACCCACAGGCAGTGTTCAGTATCTGCCAAACACCAGTGCAGGATGAGTGTTACATGACATTTCCCATCACGTATTCTTCGGCAGAAGGTGGTCACTTTTGGTCTCCTTTCTACATGCGCCAGAATTTGGAACCTTCTTTTCTGAATCATCCGGTATTGCTCACGGAGAAGGATGCCCTGGGCTGCTAGCGCGGTTTCCTTCACTCTCTCACTAAGCCTTCCCTCCACTGGCGCAACCCTTGCTCTCTTTGTCCTGCCCCCTCCTCTTGCTAGTCTGCGATTCCCCTCGCGTCCAGTTTCGTCTCCGCCGCCGGCTCGTGAGCGGCGCGGATAGCGTGTCATTATCTCACGCAAATTGGCTTCGAAATGAGAGGCCCCGTTATCACGCGCCCTTCGATTACCCCCTCCTTTCTCTTGTCCCACCTGTCTCGTGCGCTTCGTCCCTTTCCTTTCTTCCTCTACTCTCGCCAGTCCCCCCCCCCCCCCCACACACACAGACACACCACAACGTGCGGGTCACTTTGTGCAGCAGATCGATTCCACGTGCAAAAGAGAACTGCTCAACTCTAAGCGTTCCAGTACAATATTATTTTTCTTTTTAGCAATTTACCTTTTACCTAACAACTCGACACAATAATGGACTACGCCAATTTAAATGTACTGGTTGAGGTGAAGTATCATTTCTATCTTAAGTTATACAAAGTTATATTCGTGTATAATCCAACTGGCAACTGGCACTTTTCTGATACGGAAATATGAATATAATTATAAATCATAAAACATTTTACAATATTAATATGAAAGTTCTTTTTTTTGAAAAATACAACACAATTTTTATCTTAAAAGTCCAAAACTCGAGGAACGTCGAGTGTGTATGACATTTTTTACTACCTCTCTCTTACTTCGTGAGAAAAAAGTATTGTCAACGTACGCCGCAAAACGGCGAATTTTCGACAGAAAAACTCTTTTTTCTACAACTGCATAAAAAAGACAACTTCTTTGCTTCTTTGCAGTACGTGAATTTCGTCATTTATTTAATCGCCATTAAAAAAAGATCGTTGCCAAGACAACTATCTTGTTACCGTGAAAAAAGTCTTTTTTGCCCTTTCTTTCTCTCCAAAGCGCAATAAACAGAATTTTTGTTATCTAAGATACTCTTAACTAATCATGGCTCTATAATTTGGCATTTCTATATTGTCTGTAGTACCAGGTTTCTTTTTCCGATACACGTTTACGAAACTATTTGTATTATATTTTTATGCAGTTGTAGAAAAAATGTTGTTCATATTTCGTGTGTAAAGTTTCCGCCCTTTTCAGGGTCTCGATTGAGACATTTTTGTCTCGACCTACGGTCTCGGCAAAAAATCTCAATTTCGAACATGAAAAAAAAAACGGAAATTTCACACACTTAATATAAAAATAACTATATTGTCGGGGTCTGGTAAATAAAAAGTCGATGAATCATGTTCCTATATGTAGTAAATTATTTCCTCTAACATATTATGAAGACAGAAACCATACTTTGTGATACTGAAAAATCATTATATTATTTTGTTTCCATAATTCAATTTAAAACCTGTTTTCCGTGTAAAATTGACCTTGTTGGGTTTTACCTTTTATGTTCTAAGGTTATTTAATATCGAAAAAAATTGACAATAACAGTTCAGTAAGAAACAAAATATTATATGTTGTCGTCTGCTACCATGACAAGACCAGTGGCCGCCATGACTTGCCATTTGACTGCCATTCCTGCCGACTCCTCCGACCCTAGGCCTTCTGAATTGTCGCATGTCGTCGCATTGCACCGGCCCATATCACGAGAGGAAACCAAAGGCTTCCCTTTGACACAAAAGCAGGCCTGCCAACGCAGGAAATAGCTCATCCTCGCCATGCACGCTGTGGCATTATCTTCCTTCAAGTACCTAGTTCTTCAAAGGAACATACTCGCCTGTGGACGAGTAATTTCTCTGTGTTGCCAACACAATTTTCATCGTGTATTGTTTGAGTATGGCGAGTAGAACGTGCTCGAAATATTATTATTCGACCTTATTATTCATAAAATAATCCTTTGATGAAAATGTTGAAGAGTATGAGGAATACTAAAGTAAGCATTGTGGTTGTTTAATGACACTCTTTCATATGGTAATGCTCCATTACAATCTGATAGCATTTACTAGAAAATTACAAAGAAACAATATGGAATCTCAAACTAAGCGTTTAGGACAAAATCATACATATGTAACTTGATTGCCCTTAGAATAAAATTTTTGGGACCTTCTTGCTCATTAGTAAGAGTTTACTTACATTTAAATACAGTTCAACATTGTATTCAAATTACAAAAGCAACACCGCACACATAAATAATACGATCATTCACAATTAAAGAGAACCCTACGCATTCGTTAAAAATAAATCTTGAAAAAGATGGATGAATGTTTGAAAACAAACCTTTACACCAGGAACGTCCTATTTGTTGAAAGAACTCCAGACTGTCAGTATTCACACTTTTTAAGTCATGATAAATTCAGACCGTGATTTTTACCTTAACATGTCTGTCTATTGAATGAACATTACAATATCAACAGAACGTTCCTGGCAGGTCAATACAAGCTTTCTTCTGTATCTTGTAACACAAAATAATATTTATTTTTTATTTTATTTTACGTTAAAAAACAGTGAAAACTGCGTATGACGTGTTATAGGGAGAAGTGAATTCTGTGCACAATTTCAAAATACTGTATCCCTACACTAAGTCATATACTACTAGAACTTTGATTGAAAACATCCTCCCATGTAATAAAGTCTATTTTCAAGGAGAAATAAGCAATAAATTTTGGACTCGTATCCATCATGTCCTTCGTCAAGGAATAATACTTCCTGCCGCGACAACATGGAAACGATAATTTGAATAACTGCATTTCCCATTGAATTCTAGAAGACGTAAACAGATGATGAAGGTGCATTTATGTCCAGAAGCAAAACAAGGGGGCCATCTCAGAATTTGCTCAATGGATAAGGGAAACAGGACGAAAAACCTGATCGAGATGGGGGAGATTGACCCAGAAACTGTGATACAATACTTGTTACATACTGTTTAGAATTACACTGTCCAAATGGTAAATAATACATTAAATATCACTGTTAAAATTAATGTTACTTTCCTTGTGATGTTCAGTATAGTCTCTAATTGTATAGAAACAGCTATGCGGCAGAAACGATTTTACTTGGAATTTAACTTTTCTATCGAATTTAATCGTTTAAAACACTACAAAGTGTTGTAAAATAATGTAATTATTCTATGGAATGTTTTGTAATGAGCTGTTGATACTGTCACCTAAGAAAATTATTACTACGTCGAGTGTTATAGACATCGGCGTTTTCTGAAAATATATTCCCGCCCTTAAGCAAGTCATTTTTGACAAAAACCACTGATTCGTAAATCAACAAACAAGGTCATGGTAAAATTCCTAAATGAATGATGGGAGTCTTATAAGAATCACGTGGGTGGGATTTGGTTATTATTCGTACAATTCGTTTTTGTAATCTAAAAGTCTGGGATCTGTATGATGTATTTCCCCAGAATAGTATGCCGTACCTCAGGCGGGAATGAACATTCGCGAAATATACACAACGAGCAGTATGAGGGCTGACTGAATTTGCAAGAATTCTGAACGCGTAGCATAATAAACTTAATTTTGTGTTCAATTCATTTAAATGGACGTTCCATTTAAGGTTTGACTGAATTGAGAGACCTAAAAATTTTGTTGCCTTAACATCAGTCAATGGTACACTGTTCATTTTCAATGGAGCACAGAATGGTTTATTTGAAATGGAAAACTGCATTAAAACCGTTTTCTTTTCGTTTACAATTAATTTGTTATTTCGGATCCAATTTGATACACCTGATATTAAAATAAAATTAAATAAAAGTGGTAATTTCTCACCTCTATCGTTTAGTTCACTCTCCATCTGCAAGAGAGGGTCAGCGACTTTTCGTTCTGCGGCGACGTTGATTCAGACGCAACACGCCATATTTCTGGCCTTGGCTTGCACTGCTTCCCAGGAATTGTGCGTTTGGGAGCAACGCAGCAACCTCTGAATGCAGTACAACGCACCCAACACTTCCTAGCGGTGTTAACACAGCCATGGGTCGTTTCAGCAGTGTGCGTCTTATAAGACAGCCAGAGTCCCTGTCTTTGATGCTAATGGTGTGGGCTTAAGTTCTTGAGTCTACCAAAATGACTACCCAAAGGAACTTTTCTTAGTGAAGCAGTCGCCCAGCAAAAAGTTCCCAGTCCAACTATGCAGACTACCAATATTATTCATCCGCACTTTCTCGGCAGAAAAACTATTTTACTATCACTACTATCTCCTGCTACACTCGAACCATTCACGTTCTAAATAAAAAATCCACTTCCACAATAAAAACAAAAATACACTTACTAAATAAAAACAAAACACGCCGTCGCAACAAGCTTTCCTTCAGAGCTCTCTCCCTTAACTGCCTTCACTCCTGCCTCTCTTATCACTGCACCGAACGCTCGGGAGAGGGGCCCACCCCTCTTTAGAGCGTTCGAAAGCTGGCGGGGCACAGTAGTTTGTGACGAAAGCTTGAGTGGTCAAAATTCACATTAGATTAATTAAAAAGAGTTGCTTATCGTCGTCTATGTAAAAATTAGATACAATTACCTATGTATTTAATGTTAGGATTGTTTCTCCAACCAACAGTTTAGTAAAGATAGGACAGCGCAATGTTGTGTGAAAAACGGAGATTATCCCATTTGTCTCACTATAATTTTTAAAAAATATCAATTTTTCGTAAAGTAAACGTAAATGAAATGAAAGACGATAAAATTTCTTATATTTTAAGTATTCATGTTTTTCTAGAATCAAAGGTATCGCTGTTGGAAAATACAGTCGGATGTACTATGAAAATGGGTCCACGTATCCTCACTCACTAACTCCTATATGTAATTTACTTCAATAGAGTCCAATAGAGTGGTGTGAAAATAAATATGGCGCCTTGTGAATCATGTTCTATTTTAGTTAGAAAAAGGAAGTAGGTAATTGATAATCTTCTTCTTTCTAAGGTTTTTTCCAGCCGACAGCCGGTTACCCTTTACGTACCGATGGGACGCATATTCGACCATACACTAGACACCAACACACTTGCGGGCTCCTCTGATCTGAGGTCAGCAGAACGCGAGGCCCTCCGCGACAACACATACATACAAAGACAAGGGACAAACAACCAGGCCCAAGGCGGGACTCGAACCCGCGACCCTTCGTTCCGAAGCGCTGAGTCGGTACTCGCTCTTAGCCACCTCGGCCATCCAGGTCGGCAATTGATAATCTTAAAAACAAAATTAATATTTTGGAAGACTATGAACTGCATTTTCACCGACACACACTTTTCTTCGAAGGCTCTGGTTTTCATAAACAACAGCTACAAACAAATGGCATTATCGGGTATTTCATTATTATCACTCTTCTACTTTATTATGTTTATAATGATTATAATTATCCAATAACTTGTAGAATATCCAGATTATTCTTCATTTGTTCGTCTGGTTCAACGGTTTCATCTTGTGGGCTTATTCCACCTCGCCTTTCAGTTAATTTTAGAAAGTCTTTTATTGTCTTAACGTCGCAACTCTTTTTGCAATTGAGAAAAGCTGCGTTTATGCATTTACTTTTGCAGTTTTCAGAGTATTTCCAGGAAACAAATTTCAATAAAGCTTGTGGAGCGGATGGTAACAATTGGTTGTCACAGGCGTAAGGCCATTTTTTGTTCATTTCCATCTCCACATATCTGCATATTTTTCGACATCTAGTCATTGCATAATCTGTAGATCAACTCTTAAAGTGCTGATGTGCTGCAGTTGTAGATGGTGATAGTGCAGTAATGTTTGCATTGTATCAGAAGGCAGATTTAACAGATGTGTATCGACTGGTTGAGGAATGACGCGTTCTTAACATTATAGCCGAATAGTGAAACGAGAAGAAGTACACGAACATCGGCGAAAAATCTTCATGGATGTGTTGAAGGTTTTGAATCATTTTATAATCAGCAAACCTTTTTTTCCTATCACATTTTGGTGCGAATCTCAAATTTTTGAACTCATAGAATAGTAGGGGGAAAATTGAGACAGTGCTCCAATGTCATCACGTCAAAAAGTAATGTCAAAAATACTTTTTTCTATATTAATTTGGCGTCAAAATTCGTTGACTAAAGCACCTTCAAATTCAACTACTTTTCCCTGTCACTGCAATTTGTTTTCAGCCTGGTACATGCAACAGACGCTGAGAAAAAATAAAACATGAAAAACACGTTTCTCGCATCTCCCCAACAGATTGGTAAGAAATTGGAACAATTGGTAATATACGGCATTTTTATTCTCTTTCATATGAGTATTACGATTATCGATTTGGTAGCAGGCACTTTTTACCACCTTATTCTGCTATATCTTTTCCCGGTGCTCTCGGAAAGTAAACTATTCGTTAGGAAGATAAAGTTTAAAGTTTATCTTACTTATTTAAAATATGGTCAGTATTTGGATAAGAATGAATAACGTTTCAGTTATTTTGAAAAAATAAAAAAGTCGTTTTAATTTTTTGAGACTTAAAAAACTTTTTTCTACGCAAAATTACAAATGGGAAACCTGATATTCGTGTTCAGCGATCGACCAAACAAAGTAAATTAATATCAAAACTCCTCCCAAACTATCCGTTATTTGCCCTTTTTGAGCACCATTTAACAGGACTAGCTGGTGTACCTCAAATTGAAGAAATGCGAAACTAGAATTGTGGCAATAAATACGTCTTAGTGGCGGAAGATGGTGGGAGTGTCTCATGCCTAACATGGGTTTCTCAGATGTGATTGATTGATTGATTGATTTTTCGTGTTTCCGGGTACGTCAACTGCTTTGGTCATTAGTCCCGTTAGTGTAGTGCATGTTTTTGTCGGGAGATGGCGGTGATCTTCGCCCGCTGGATGGCGAGATTCGGCGCCGACCTACAGTCGGCTAGTGGGGTTTCCCCTAACCAGAACTCTCCCACCAGCGGGGCACCGCCCCAGCCGGGAAAAGCTCTAAGCTCCCGACTGGTCTCGCGGAATATGTGGAAGTGTAGTGCATGTTAGTGTAAGTGTGTGTGTGTAAGGGGAGAGACTAGCACAAGGAAGAAGAAGAAGAACAGATCGCGCGCGGTCTGTGGCCCGTTTGTTAGGGTACTGCTCCGGCATTCACCTGGTGTAGATCGGAGAAACCACGGAAAACTACCGATCAGAGCAGCCAGCCGCTAGAATTCCTCCAGACTGCGACTGAATTCGACCTAGCTGAAAAGCTAGTGTGGAAAATCCCGCCGCCGTGGGGAGTGGGAACCTAGGACCTCCCGGTCAGAGGCGCTGCAGTGACATCAGTTGAAGCACTGAGCTACCGCTACCGGTGGGGTTTCTCAGATGATCAGTTCGACGGCACAGATGGGGCAGAGAGGGACAGACCAGACTAGAGGTGAACAGAGGGAGACAGCCGGGGACAGCAAGGGATGGCAGGAGGCAGTGCAAATCAGCGAGAGAGAGCGGGACATCGGGAGGGGGGGCTGAGAACAATGAGCAACAGAGGAAGCAAGGGGGGAATTGGTTGGTGGAAATGATTCGGGGTGTTTAATTAAGGGGAAAAAGGGGAGGCGGGGGGGCGGGGTCTGGGCGGATGGCGGGAAAGTTGCGAGAGCTATGGCGAGGGCACGGCAATGACTGCCGCTGGGGCTATTAGAATTGCAGATAAATGTGGAGAGGTGGGGCGCCGGATATCGGGTTATAAGTCAAATGTAAGTGCAGCGGAATCTGACAGCACCGAGGTGCCAAGTGGGGCTCTGGGCTGGCTGCGCTCACTGTTTCGCTTCGCCCTGGGGAGGAGTCGGAAGATACATTGTTCACTCGGTTGATGCAGTAGCTTTCAGCGCAGTTTTTCTAACAGCAATGAAATTTTCAACGCTTCTTGCGGATTTTTCGAGTTACATTGCAGTTTTTAAAAAATATATTAATCAGTATGAAGGTTTTCAGAATTAAAAAGTATTTGCATGAAGGTTTGGAAAATTTTATTATATTTTTATTGTAAGGTTCTTGAATTACTCATAGAATAGTTATATAATTCACATTACCTTAACAATGTAAAACACCAGAGAAAAGCATTAAAAGGAAATAATTTACAAATTCAAGAGATGCGAATAGGATATTTAAATACATTATTATATACAGGGAATCGTAAAATAGATTTCTACTCCGAAACAACGCGAAACCAGATAGTGTATTTTGGAATCTTTTTCAATTTTGCAAAATACAATTATGTATTATATTATTGCCCATTAAATTAAGGAATTTGTTCTACTACATGGATGTACAATTAATTTTTTTTTTAAAAAAAACAACCAAGTTATTTGATTTATTCAGTTGTGTGAATTATTCAAATTAATCCGGACGTGCATAATAACAGTATCTCGTAACTAGCATTCCATAACGCTCAAGAGTCTACTAATATTTAGTTGGGAGGTTGTGTGGACAGAGTCATTAGAGTATTACAGTTATTCTCATACCTCTTAAAATGTTACCTTTCGAAATTCTGGACACACTCTTATCACATAAACATTTACGTATATGTATATATTCACATTTTTCATCCATACTTTCTAACATCATTGAGCAAGTGTATTAACAATTAAAATTTTCAATAGCCCCTGACAAATTTTTAAACACGAAAATTTTTCATTAAAAACCTGTTATTTTCAATGTTTTACTTGACGTGTCTGAGAAACTATTTTACAATCCACAATCTTGACGTATTTTCAAGAAAATTGAAAAGTAAATATTAGTTGTCTCAAAAATAACTAAGGAACGTAGAAGTCATAATTTGTGCGCTGTCAAAATACATGAAGATATACGAAATAACTCTTTCATGCAACAAGCACAACTTCAAAAGTATAAATCACCCAACATTTGTAGATGTTATCCGGAGTGTTTCATAATTCCACGGCAACCTTTTGTCGCACGCAAAACACTCGCTCAGTTGACCTCGCGAAGATCTGAAAGGGCGGCGCCTTACTCTGGAGGTCTGTGCACGAACGCAGCTTAAATTCGGTCCCGCGTCCCAAAGGAACCAACAAATTGGTAGCGGCGTATCACGATAATTACTTCCCACTTATCGCGCTGCAACTAATGAGTCAATCCATTCTTTACCCGACGTTATTTTATCAGTGGAATCGAGCGAAAATTTGCGTGAGTAATGTTAATTAGAAAATAATTACGCCGCAACCTTTGCACCCTATTTTATCGCGGACTGGAGACCGCTTCCATCGCTGGGAGCCAGGCGAGGGAAACAAACGAAGTTTGTGTACAGAACGAACAGGAAAGAAGTCGCAGACGGCGATAACTGTGGTTGATGAATTATTTCGTTATTATTTTTCCTGCTTCTCGTTCTATTATTTACTTGGCTTCCTGGGATATAATTGTGTCCTGTAACGAGGCAAAAAGTTTTCGAGTCGGCGCATTGAAAATATGGATAACGAGGTTTTTTGTAACGCAAAATTGTCAGTCAACTGCTGCAGTGTTTCTCGAGGATTGCACGAACCTGCAATGACCTATTTGACGCATTCTGAGGTTTTGAAGGGAAACATGAAGTATCCTGTAAAATTAATTAACGTTACTGTTGTTTCCTATCGAATAATATTCAGAGAAGGTTTTTTTAATTAGATTTAATTAAGAACTGGAAATGATCGTTGCCCGTCATGAATGCATAGCTTCATTGCCAATTTGCGAATGGAACTCAAATACTCAAAATTATACATTACAATGAAATCTTTCCACAGAAAAAAATCCAGAGCTAAATGTAATAACAAATTTCAATTCATAACTAATAACAACAAATTGGTGATAATAACATCAATAATAATAATAATAATAATAATAATAATAATAATAATAATAATAATAATAATAATAAGTCATTTCACCTTGCAACATCTCTCTTCATTAACGTGATCTTTCATTGTAACACGAAGCAATGGATGTGAATATTACTTTTCAAATTTTTTTGTATTTTATTAAAACAAACCATTATGTGAAAATATTACGGAGGCAGTGTCAAATTATTATTATTAAATTATTATTATTACTATTATTATTATATTATTCCTCTAAATCGTGACTAAAAATATTATAAGTCATTTGAATATAAAATCTACTGCAGGTTGCTATCAGCTTCCTAAGGAGCTTAACTTGGGACTGTTGATGGCACTACAATACTTGGCGCAAAATGTGTGCAGTTCCTAATAAAGCAATATCTTTCACTTTTAAAAACAGAAAAAGGTACAGATTGTCATTCACAAATTGTTACATGAAATTATAAAAAGAAAGGTCCAAACTTGATTTATTGACAATCACCTGTGATACAATTGTTACAGTGTTGATTATTAGCACGTTGAACAAAGTACTAAGAATTTCTCACAGCGCCTTTTGGCCCACTAATTTACTTAAGGTATTTTGTCTGTTTATTAGGAACGCTTACCCATTAAATCTTGCTGAAAGGGTTGTCTGCCGTAGGTTACGGGAAATGCATAGGAACAATGAGAGCAACAACAAACGTTTAGACGGTAACGTTAAAACTATTGTTTTGCCTTATGTTCCTCAGATCGATGGACTTCTGAAACACAATCTCAAAAGAATATGTGAATTACGAGTATTTAACAAGATTAACAATAAAAAAATTTCATCTCACATAAGGATTCCACACCTAAGTTACAGAGGTCTAAGGTCATTTACAAAATTAATTGCATGCAATGCTCCTATGTTTACGTTGGTAAACTTCACGTAAGATGAGGGATAGGATGCGAAGTACATCAATAATATTAATCAACCTTCCTATCGACAAAATTCCCTTACGAAGCATAGAATTGAAACCTCGCACGATTTAGATTTTGAAAATCCGCAAATCTTGCATCACGAGAACAATTATTATTCAAGACTATGTCTCGAGAACTTTAAACATTAAGACCCAATGCTTTGACAATGTTCTGGTCAACCTACAAAACTGATTCTATACCCCCACCTACCCTTTCCACACTCAACCCCCCTTCCCTTTCTCCCTTCCCCTCTTTCCTCTTGCCTGCCATCCCCTGCTCCACCGCCAGTTCCTTCTCAAACTTTCCATCGAACGGTTGACCTACTGGAGGTGAGTGGCATCAGTATTCTTTTATTCGCTGGTATTCAGCTTTCGATCTCGCATTCATGACAATGTTTTGGTTTAGTTTAGTGTACTTTTATTTTAGTTGTTTTATTCTCTCATGTTTATTTTGTTTTAATCATTGACTGAGAACAATTTATAATTATCTCCAAAAATTTGTAATTTTAACTATCCTTGATTAGCGATGTATTAAATTTATTGAAGCTTATTTTATTTTATTGTAAGCTAGCCAATGTAGCCACGAGACATCATGCTTCGTGTTCTTGAGACCCTGTCATTCTACTATGAGGACAGCTTTACAACGATAATGAGGTTGTAAATTATATTCGGCTCAAGCTGACTATGTAATTTTTATTATATATGTATTTATCTATTTTTGTATTTAACCCAACTATTGTACTGATGACGAATCTAATTTGTTTTATCTTGCTATTTCAGTGTCTGAAGATGAGGCAATTGTCCTCCGAAACGTCATTTATGTATTGATTAAATTGTATCACAGGTGATTGTCAATAAATCAAGTTTGGACCTTTCTTTTTATAATTTCATGTAACAATATCTTTCACTACTCTGTGTTTTGAATGACCAGGAAATTTAGTCAAGTTCTTTCATATTTTGCAGAACAAATTCCAGGGCACCGACAACTATCAGAACGACTTATGCATCTCCGCCCCACATTCGGCTGATCTCGATTTCGATTATCAAACTCTTGTATTTAACACGTTTATTATTATTATTATTATTATTATTATTATTATTATTATTTGATTTTTATATATGGCAAAACATTTTGCCAAAACAACAGGCGAATGCCGGAGCAGTACCCTACCAAACGGGCCACGGACCGCGCGCGATCTGTCCTTCCTCTTCCTTGTCCTATCCTCTCCCCTTACACACTTACACTAACATGCACTACATTACCACATATTCCGGGAGGCCGGTCGGGTGCTTAGAGCTTGACCCGGCTGGGGCGGTGCCCGCTGGTGGCAGAGTCCTGGTTAGGGGAAACCCCACTAGCCGACGGTAGGTCGGCGCCGGATCTCGCCATCCAGCGGGAAAAGATCACCGCGCATATCCCGAGAAAAACATGCACAGCACTAACGGGACTAATGACCAAAGCAGTTGACGTGCCCGGAAACACGAAAAAATCAAATGTTCAGGCTTCGCCACGGCCTGAGGCGTTCCCGCACGCGGCCACGCAGCGTCCGCGCGCATCTGCTTCGGTCGTCGGCCGCTCCGCGCGCGCAGACCGGCTGCGCCATCCATCATCCGCCGACAGATCCGCAGCCACTTCCGGTTCCGGGCAGCGTCGGTGCGAGCGCCCGCGCGCGAGTTGGGAACAATCTGCGCCCTTCACCGCAACGCCCGGGCGGGCTGCCGCTTAGTCCGCACGGCGCAACTTTTTAACAGGCTGCGTTGCCCCCACCGCAAGCCGCCGCTCCGCCCCGCCCCCTCGCCGGGCACCGCACGCGGCGATGCCGATGTCGCAGCGGTCGTGCTGAAAGGCCTCCGCTCCTGCGGTCCAGAACACCCAACACGCCCCCGACCTCCTAGTGCCCACAAAGTCATCAGCAGACATTGGATGTTTACGCACTGGAAAATAGTATTTTAGGGACCTAAAAAGGCACCGAAACTGTCAATAATACGGGAAAATGGCTCTGTCGTATGTTACATACACAATGAAAGGAAAAATTGTTTGTAATTTTGTCTATATTATTTTGTACACTGATATGCACAAAACAAGTACGTACATTGTAATGAAAAACTAGATTTACATATTTACAACTCTTCTAATTTTATTTTTAATAGTTTGCATTAACCAGTAACTTTTAAAAATCACAATTTCAAACTCGCGACGATTAGGAGACAAAATCAGTTTGAATGCGGAGAAGGATTTATCAATATCATGCCATCACCAAGGACCCACGCCAGCACTAACACTGACACGCTATCTCCACTGACTGCCGTCGCCATCACTGTCACCACTTCAATCACTAATACTCTTACAATTTCCCCATTGTGTCAGTCCGCGGCGGTTCTACGTGCCTTCTGCTACAGATTTTGGCAAGAGATCTCATTGCTATTATTTATTACGAAATCTATTATTATTGTTGAAGGAATAGGGGTAGAGCAGGGATTTCGGAACTCAAAAACATTTACGAGAATAATATATACCTTACATGGGACTAATGATCATATCAGCTAACGCACTCGGAATCACTGAATAAAATCGATCATTGCCCGTTCTGTCATTTATAGCACCTCCGCAACACCTGTTCCATTGTAATAACACTCATTCTACACGTGAGCACAGTAAACTTCACAATCTCATCTCCTCGTTTCAACTGCCGACGCACCATTTCCGCACCACTTCAGTCACGCACCGCTTCTCCACCTTGTACAAGCAAACTCACTTCTGCTCATTCCGACCTTCTTTCAACGTGACTACTTCGTGATTCAGTAGCCTTTGAACATTAACTAGCATAAAGGAACCTAAGCCCATTTTCGTAAGTAAAGATTGATCAACAAATTGTCAAAATAATTAATTAATTAATTTGCTTCCAATCAAGAGTTCTGATCTCCGTTTTCACTTCTTGTTTTAAAGAATTTCAAAAATTTCATGCCTCACCATGAGCGTTTTTGATCGTTATTACCTCATTTCTTTCTTGTGATTTGCTTTTCTTTACAATATTGTAGAGGGCCATATAACTCACAGTTACCATATTTAGTTCAATTTGTTGTGTTATTGGCATTATATCAGGAGGTCATAGCAAATATTCATACTTTGTTTCAGTAGATAGTCTGTTATCAGAGACATAAAGAATCGAATCAATACTAGTTTTAATATTTTAGATAGACACATTTATTTTTAACAATGAATTTTATAAAACAATTTGAAGTACTGTAACGTTTTATAACAACTTTCTATCAGTTTAATCTCAGAGAATCTAAAAATATTAATTTGTCTAAGACCCTTTGGAATCTTCATTGAGATTGTAATAAAATAACACAATTTTCAACAACGATGAAATAACAATTGGTATAAATTTCAGCACATTACCAACTAGAACTCACATTTACTGATTATTTAGTAAATGTGAGCGATGTGTGTGATCCGTTAAAATAACTTTCTTATATAATAATGTTTAAAAAAAGAAAATAAGTACATTGTTTTTGACCCACCGGGTTGGAAATTCCTCCCACTGTGTCCTCACGTTTATACGAAGCAAGTTCTCACCGCGGCTGCTATAATTCATCATCTGTATGCACAACCGCCTCCGGTCGCCTCGACCCCCGTCCTCCCCGCCCCTGCCCCCTTCCCCGCCGCGCCCCGCCACGTTCCCGCCGACGGATTTTTACAAGCACCGCAGATAGCTGCGCCCGTAAATTGATTTTATAATTCACAATTTAGCTTCAATTATATCGCCCTTAACTTGCCCTCTTCTTGTGAACCATTTATATTAAGCCCCATTTTTTTGTGATTTCCTTTCTCGCGAGAGGATTCGTGTGTAGTGGTGAGAAACTAACGATGTTGGAAAAAGTTTAGCATTTTTTGGGGCTTTCGGTTGCGAAATGCTTCGTGACAGGAGGTATCGTAAAGAAGTTTTAAAAAATTACCAGATTCGCAGTTCAAAAAAATATAGAATGAAAAGGTTAAAGCTAATTGCATATTAATAATTCTGAAGAACCTCAAACTTATATAACGTAAGATATATATCATATCCTAATACAACGTTTCATCAAATAACGTAAATATGACAGGTCGCATTTTGCCAACGACCACACAGGCTAAAAAAATAAATACACATACTCTCTTAGGTTTTTTTTAAAAAATAAAAATAATTGGAAAATACGTGCTATAATAATTTAAATGTAAAATCGGTAGAGTAGTACTAACAATTAGAGATATTACGTAAATGGAATTCTTTACATGTAAATAATAATAGTAAATTATTTTTATGTATTATAGTATTACATTTTATAACTTACATAACATTATTTATATAGCCGAAAATATTTCCCCAATTTAAACCGTTTTTTTATCAGGCGGCTGTAAATGCCTTAAATAATGTTTTATGTAATTCAAATTCAAGAAACTCTCTCTTACCACAAAAACATTATAGTCAATTGGAATGGAATTAATTTATATGTTGATGACACAAATAACGCTCAGTATTCTCTTCGTCCAACAACGTGACAAATCATTCAGTGATACCAATCAGTAACACATTGATGATGGTACACATTGAGATACTTCAGGAAAGTTGTTCATAACGCCATGCCCCTAGCACGATTCGTCGTGCTCCGAGTGACGACGAACTCTTTATAGAAGCCTCTCTTGGCACAGTTAGAAAAAAAGAGAATTCAGAATGGAACGATAAAGAAAACGATGGAATTGAATGAAACCGCAAGTATCGTACTCAGCAAAATCGCAAAGTAAAATGCGTTTTATCCCTTGCAACTTCCAAAAGGAAACCACCGACAATTTGAACTTCGATAACACCCTTTTTCACCCAGAATCGCATTCCAAAGCCAAGTATTATCAGCTTATGTCACTCAGAGCATCAACTGATGTCCCTGCTGTGCCTCTGACCGGGAGGTCCTTGGGTTCACGACCCGACGGTGAAAGGATTTTCGACTCGAGCTTGACAGCTAGACCGAATTCGGCCGCTGTCTGGAGAAGAATTCTAGTGACTGGCTTCTCTGATCGGTAGTTTTCCGTGGTTTCTCCGATCTACACCAGGCGAATGCCGGAGCTGTACTCTAACAAACGAGCCACGGACCGCACGCGATCTTTCCTTACTCTTTCTTGACCTAACATCTCCGCTTTCTCGCACACTTACCCACGCCTACATACACTACACTAAGTAGTGTTGACAAATTGGAAGACCTGTCGGGAGCTTAGATCTTCTCCCGGTTGGGAAGTGCCTGTTTGCGGGAGGTACCTAGTTAGGGAAAACCCCGCAAGCCGATATAGATCGACGCAAGATCTAGCGGAGACGCAGATCTACGCATTGTTACGCCATCTAGCAGAGACGGTCATCGCCACCTCCCACAATACAAAATCATGCACTACATGTCTAAAGACTTAAGTTGACGCGCGGAATCTATCGCGCCAATCAATAAAAACCAACCCCATCAGCCCCTCCCGGTTCGACTCGATTGATTGATTGTTTTTTTGTTTCTGGGCGCGTCAACTGCTTCGGTCATTAGTCCCGTTAGTGTAGTGTATGTTTTTGTCAGGAGATGGTGGTGATCTTCCCCCGCCGCATGGTGAGATCCGGCGCCGACCTACCGTCGGCTAATGGGGTTTCCCCCTAACCAGAACTCTCCTACCAGCGGGGCACTGCCCCAGTCGGGACAAGCTCTAAACTCCCGACCGGTATCCCGGAATATGTGGTAGTGTAATGCATGGTAGTGTAAGTGTGTGTGTAAGAGGAGAGGATAGGGCAAGGAAGAGGAAGGACAGATCGCGCACGGTCCGTGGCCCGTTTGGTAGGGTACTGCTCTAGCATTCGTCTAGTGTTGATCGGCGAATCCACGGAAAACTACGGATCAGAGCAGCCGGCCACTAGAATTCTCCTCCAGACAGCGACTGAATTCGATCTAACTGAAAAGCCAGTGTCGAAAATCCTGCCGCCGTGGGGAGTGGGAACCTAGGACCTTCGGGTCAGAGGCGCTGCAGTGACATCAGTTGATGCCCTGAGCTACCGGTCCGATTTGACTCCTCAGCCTTTGGATCCCAGGGCGCGTACGAGTACTTGGCGGTCGGAAGCCCCACAAGCCGAGGAGCCGCAGCCAAGAGGTTCTTGGCCTCAGACCCTCCGTCGCCGCCGCCGCCGAATCCGATTACCCCGTGGGGGCGGTGCACCGCACGGGGAGGGGGGTGTTCGCTCTGCCGCTGTGCACCCGAGGTCGTCGTCCGGGCACCCTGCACGCGCCCGCGAGGTTTGCGCAAGCACGTTGGCAGACGTAACAACGTTTCCGTGCTAACCCTGGTTAGCCTTGATGATAGTTTTCCGGGCGCATCAACTGCTAAGGTCATTTTCCGTATGTGTACTAAATAATTTTAGCGCGAGTTGTGGTGGTAACCTTCGCGGATTCGGTTGGATAACGGTCAGCGTACCGGACTGTTGTACCCGAGTTTGCGGGTTCAAACCCGATCGAAGCCCTGGATTTTTAAAGGCGAAAAAAGTCCTTCGTACGCCTTCCTTCGGAGGGGAAGTATAGCCGACTGTCCCATGTTAGTACATTTACTGCATGTAAAAGATCCTCAAACCTAAATGACGCCTCTGAGCTAAATTGAGATCTGCCTGTTTCGTCGCCCAAGATAATACCTTCTTTCTTTCCACCTTTCTACGCTAGGCGGTGAAAGGAGCGTAATGAAATTTGCGTGGTTAGACGGAAGAGCGGTCCTGATGGCCCGAGTCTCGCCACGTAAAATAAGGCATTAACAAAAGTAAATCTTCCCTCGCTGAGTAGTGAGATTCGCCGCCGACCTACATACCGACCTGCGTGGTTTTCTCCAACCAAGGATCTCCTTTTTTTACAGAAACAAAACCTATGATATTCACAGTTAAAAGTCCAGTTAAAAAACTCTTTCAGTATTAGGGACCTGCAACACGGGAATCGAACGATTACCTCCCAAGGTCAGATTTACCTCACACTTACTTTTTAATTAATTATCTTTCGCATTTTCCTACTTGAGAGGGCAGAGCCCTATTACTTCACGGTCGATCGTTTCGAAAAGGAAAAGAAGAAAAAATTATATGAAGTTTTCATTTATGTGCAATGCAAATAGGTGTTTTTCTATGTATGTTAAAGGAAAGACCATGGCTCCATTGTTCCGCCTTGGTGCAGCCCACATTATTCCTAGAAATAACTTCCAATGAACTAAGAATATTTAATACCGTTTAATGCCAAAACACAAGCCTTATTTACTGTATCTGACGATTACAATACAAAAGTAAGACAAATTGAACAACGTTAAAAGAAGCATTTGTCTTTTCCTGATCCACGTTCTTCAAATACGAAAGCTAAAGGCTGATCTTCACAGCACTGACACCGAGGTGTGCTCTCCTTACATTTACTTAGAAAAAATGAATGGAGTGCAATCGGACTTCAAATCTCAGAAAAAGTTGATCGCGGATTGTATGATGCTGTTAACTCTAATTTTTTGTTTTGTCGTTAAAATGACTTTTCTACGAGTTTCCTTTTAGTTTCTTTCCTACTTTTGATGAAAATTACAATATTTGATATATAAAAGAGAAATAATTTCCAGTAGTATAAAAGAAGTTCCATGCAAGTTTACTAAATCTCAAATATCTCCTTTGGCAATTTTCTGAGATAACACCTTCTTCCACTAAGCCCTTCAATTGAAATACATCCTTCAAGAAGAAGTATTTTGTAAAAATCGAAACCCTTCAATTGAAATACGTCTTTCAAAAGGACGTATTTTGTAAATATCTCGACGTGTTTTTTTTGCACCATTAAAAACCGTGCAGTTTGAAGCTACGCCTTTTAGCATACAGGTGAACTGATGTGAAAAGCATTACGGAAGTGCGTTGTGTGCTACCGACGGAAGGCCATGGATCAAACGCTCACAAGCTGCGCCGCCGAATGATTGATTTTTTCGTGTTTCCGGGCATGTCAACTGCTTTGGTCATTAGTCCCGTTAGTGTAGTGCTTGTTATTTTCTCGGGAGATGGCAGTGATCTTCCCCCGCTGGATGGCGAAATCCGGCGCCGACCTATCGTCGGCTAGTGGGGTCACTCTAACCAGGACTCTCCCACCAGCGGGTCACCGCCCCAGCCGGTACAAGCTCTAAGCTCCCGATCGGTCTCCCGGAATAAGTGGTAATGTAGTGAATGTTAGTGTAAGTGCGTGTGTAAGGGGAGAGGATAGGACAAGGAAGAGGAAGGAAAGATCGCGCGCGGTCCGTGGCCCGTTTGGTAGGGTACTGCTCCGGCATTCGTCTGGTGTAGATCGGAGAAACCACGGAAAACTACCGATCAAAGCAGCCGGCCGCTAGAATTCTCCTCCAAACAGCGACTAAATTTGACCTAGCTGGAAAGCTAGTGTCGAAAATCCTGCCGCCGTGGGGAGTGGGAACCTAGGACCTCCCGGTCAGAGGCGCTGCAGTGACATCAGTTGATGCACTGAGCTACCGCTCCCGGTCCGCGCCGCCGAGCGCGTCGGGGCGAGTATTGCGGTCCCGTGTCGACGCGGGCAGCCGGCGAGGTGCTCGCGGCGCGGGCGGATGTCCGACAAGGCGGGCGCCGCCGCCGACACCGATCGCGGTTTAGGCTCTGGACTCGCAGCCTCTCGCGCGCTCCCGGATCAGCGGAGGAGCCGAAGGAGGAGCGGCGAGGGGGCGGGGCGGGTCCATTAGCCCGCATCTCCAGGGCGGCGGCGCAGGCACGGTCTCCTAATCCGGAGCCCGCCCCTCCCCCCCGCCGCGTGACGGATCGCCCTCGCTGCGGCTAATGACGTCACAGCCACCCGCCACCGCTCTGGGTGCCCAAGGTCTCCGATTTGGAGGCTCCGCTGGAGCACAGCACACCTTGCGTTCGGGTTACCGGCTGAGATGGCTCGGGGCAAAAACTATGCCAATGCAGTGTGTCTGGTCGGGGAACTGTGTTGGAACCCCACCGTGGGGGATTTTCGGTACCAGCAAGATAGTTGGACTGGTCGAGGAGAAATATAGCGGCTGGTTGCTCTGATCGGTAGGGTTTTGTGGTCTCTCCAATCAGTTTCCGGAGAATTCTGGATAAGAACTTTTACGAAAGGGACACAGACCGCACATACATTTGATTTCCCGATTCTTGACCCCTTCTCTTCCCTTACACACACACACACACACACACACACACACACACACACACACACACACACACACATGCACGCACATCTCAGAACCATATATATCGGGAGACTAGTCGCAAGCTTAGAACTTGTCCCCCTGGAAAAGCTTTCGGAAGCGGACGTGTATGTCGGCGTTGGATCTCACGTGACAGTGAGTCACGAACACCGCCATCTCCGAGATATAACGTGCATTTCACCTATGAGACTAACGATGATAATAATTAGGGCTTCCGGAAACAGGAAATAATCAAAAGTCAATCAATTTATTTTTAATTTATTGTACCTAATCAGTGAGATTGGCATTTTACAGACGCTTATTAATCAATTTACTCTTATCAAATTTTCGATAAATGCACAACTGGCTTCCGAACTATAATACATCTGCTATTACATGCAGCTTTACCACATTTCTGGGCAAACGTATCTCCTATATGACCTCCAGTTTCGAAGTCATGATGATGAGGATAAGTGTAGATTTTTAAGCCCCAAATGTTTCTAGCAATTGGATTCACGCGGCTATAAATTTGACACATATCTTCCAACAGTAACTTATATACTCATGTGGTAAATGTATCAATACACGAACATTCTAGTTTCTTGCCTACTACATATTTACGCAGTATGGAGGAAGTATTTAAATGCTACAGCGGAAAGAGCAACTTTTTGTTAGAAAAACATGGTTTATGGGTCCCTCATATCGAAAAGAAGAATTAATCTTATTCTTGGCGTAGAAAATTACTTCATCCAGCACGTGGAGTAGACCGAATTTACGTTTTGTGGGAACTTGATAACGAAATTTAGCTCACAGCAAGACTTACGTCTGTGTCTCTTTTCCGTTTTGGGTTCGAATTCACCCGTCCATCTTTGATCAGCGCTTGCGTGTCAGTCATTCAGATGATTCTCTTCAAAATGAATATACCTCTACAAACTGGCCAGACATGAGGCTGTGCAAATTTGAACATTTTCTCTTCAAATTTTGAGGTTTACATGAAACCTCAACATTTTCACAATTTTGTGGCTCCAAATTTGCTGTGACGGAAGGGGCTTCAAATTTTTGGAATATATTTTTTCTCAGATATGCAAAGGACGCTTAAAATCATGGCCTAGGTCCCATTGTCGTTGAATTCCCTGAATTTTTGACAATAGTAAAATTAGGAAGAATGAAAGTGTGTGCTGTTATAGCACCACGCATTTTAGCATATTACTTTTTTATCTTAATCATATTTCTTCGTTAAAAAGAACGTTGCTTTAAGTAGTAAAGTTATTATTACATAACACTATTACACAACAAAATAAAATATTGACAATTGCAAAAAAGAACTGATATATTTGTTTTTCGATTCACGCTAAAAGTAATTTGTTTCAAATTTTCGATAAGCACACTGCGACATTTGGAATCGTTGAGTTGCTTCTTGCAAATTATTGAATGCATATTTCTTAATACTTTCGATTTGATGTGTAATTATCGAGAAAAACTAATTTTTTGACGTTTTTCTGCGTATTTTGATTTTTGTCGATTACAGTGCCCTCATATCACGAAATGTTAAATACAGAAGTTACGTATTGTTTCCCGGAGAATCCGAATTTGCAATAAAAAGTGGGGGTTCCTATTTAAAATTTTTATTGTCCCCCACCCTCATTCCCAGAGGGGAGGCGGGTCGAGTTTGGTATCATTGGATGGGTCTCGTCTTTACGAACAATTTTCACTTTTCTTGAACCGATGTGTACTTTTCGAGATATTCCCAAAACCAATTTTAAACACCTGCATGCATGAAACATGTCTAATAAAATGGGAATCGGTATGCACTTAGTCGTTACTTTGTCATCGCAACAGAAAAAAGAGCTATTGTGTTTATTTAGAGCTTGAATTTAATTTTTAAAAATAAATATATTCTATTGAAGAATTACCTGTATTTTTGATAACACTAGTTATTCACAAACACGTCGAGAGTTTAAAATGTTATAATTTAAAAGGGGCTCATTTGATAACCAATCTCGAGGTCGTTTATGTTTTATGGCATCCAACTGTCTGGCTCTGATGAGATTTTAGACGCTTTTTATGGATCCTATGAGCGAATGCGGGTAGCTATATCTGAAGTACTGGTACATTCCTGAAAACAAAAGTTCTTTTCGAGATTATTACTCCTGATGAAGTTCACTTTGATGAGGTTCACTTGATTTATCATATTTACTATAGAAGAGTAAGTCGTAGATTTCAAGCAGGATTAGTCCTAGCAGAGAATTATCGCAGTTGGAGTTTGGTTTTTCTCTTGTGAGGTTCCTACACCATCGCTGTACCATTTCGGATTGATGGAGTGTTGAAAGGAGTGTCGTATGATTTTTTGCAGGGTTTCCAAATTAACTGCGTCATCAGAGGAAGGTGCAAAACTTACTCGCATAGCAGAAAATACATTCATGTTGCACTTGCGGAAACGCCTTTCACGAGACGTTCAGTCATATTTTCTTTGGAAAAAACCAGATCAGAGATATAAAGGGTCCTACTTGCGCTCAGGCACCACATCATTATCAACCGTTCTGAAGAACTTGGTGCTTCCATTATTCTTTTTCCCATAGACTAAGGGAATTTTACTTTGTACGACAGATATTCCTATCTCGTTGACACTGGATTCTACATCTACTGGGTACTTATGTTTAGTACATTAGCCTTCAATCTTCTGAAGATTCACAAAATCGTCCAACTAAGTGCCACCGGCTAATCTTTCTTCTTTGAATGGGTGCTAATTACATTTTTCACAGAAATAAGCTATTTTGCGATAATGGGAAGACAGTAAAGTTTGCTTTCCATTAAAATAAGTACTCGACTAAGTCTTTTGAAAGTCTTTGTCCATTAATTGTGTGCAACATCTTTCGTGAACTCTGAAACAAAACCAATAGGAATACCACTCATAGTGTAAGTAATATGAGCTCATGCTTAATCTTGAGGTTTATTACTTATCAAGCACAGTTGGGGGCTCAGTTTACAAACATCGCCATATTCGAATTTAGAACACCCTCGCTTGTGCTTTCTACTTTCCAAATTACACTTTTACATGGAACGCATCTTCAAAACATACTGTATCACATTTATTAACAACTACAGTAAATTTAAGCAAATTGGTACTATCACAGAAGTATATGACATACGTGGCACAGCGAACTCAAAAACGGCTGTCGTCCTTCTCTTATCATTCACAGCTGCAGAGCTTCTACCATTCACAACAAGAAAATTCTTTCGCTAAAGGAAGTTACAAAACTAGTAGATACCATCTTTCTCTAATGCTTGTGAGTGCTGTATACAGAATGTTCCATTTAAAATTGGTTTTGCGAATATCTCGAAAAGTATTCATGGAATCAAGAAAAGTTGGAAATGAAAGTTCTTCACATCCACGAAGCTCATCCAAAGATACCAAACTCAACCCCCCACCCCTAGCGCCCGGGGGTAGGGGTAGCGAAGAATAAAAATGTTCAATGGAAACCGCCGTTTTTATTCTAGATTTAGATTCCCCTAAAAAAAAAGTAACTTCTGTATGTAACATTTTTTTCCGTTTCATGACAGATGGCACCATAATCGACAAAAATTAAAATAAGCGAAAAACGTTAAAAATGTTCTTTCTTGACAATTACACTTCAAATCGAAACAATAAAAAAACACATGTTTAATGATTTGCCAGAAGGTACTGAATAACACAAAAAAAGTAAATTGTACCTTCTTGTATAGGACAACTCATCTTTCTCCAGGATCGTACAATGAGAAGCCCCGACAGCAGCGCTATTCCGGCCATTTGATGTACTACAAAGTTTTTTTAAAAAAATCAGTACAGCGTGCTCAGTTGTTATTTTACTACTGTAATTAGAAGCAGAAATATTACATAACAAACCTAAAATGTTTATCATTGGACAAAGATTTGATATAGTTTTGTTTTCGAGTCATAGTCGCTTTTTTTAATTTGCTGAGAAAGAATGACAAATTAGAAAGATTGATTGATCAGAAATCAATGAATAAAATAGCAGTGGGAAATGAGCTTAGCATAAGAAGAGATAGAGGAGAGTACCAAGAGAAGGAATAAACCCTAAAAAAGGAATGTGTATGGGAAAGGAGAAGGTGGAGACGATGAGATGAAGACGATCAGAAGGAGTACTGAGGAGAAGACAAATAGGACAAGGAAAGATAGAATAAAAGAGGTTTTTGCTTGTTCTAGGACAAGAGAATTTCAGCACCATCACAGCTCAAGCTGGAGGCAGCCTGAGAGCTGTGTGCTTGGACAGCCCCTGAGTCGTCCCCGCCCCGCCCCTCCCCATCTGATCCCGCCCCGCTCCGCTCCGCCCAGCCCCGCCAAGCGGCGCCGCGCCCTGCCCTGCCCCGCCCCCCCCACCCGTTTCGCCCGAGGAAGCCGTAACTGCTCTAAGTCCGTTAAACGGCAAAACCTTTCACCCACAAGCGCCATCTTAGGACGCGGGCCGAGTGCTTCAGAGCGAGCGGGGGTGGGGAAGCGGTTAAGCCTCGGGTGCTGCTGGCTGACGCAGGGCGGGGGCGGGGGGGACAAGGAAACACGGTCGGGCGGCCGGAAGTGAGCGATCGCCGCGCGATCTGTCGCCTCGCAGAAGCAATTAAACGGCCGCGCGCGCGACAAGCTCGTTATCGGAGCCGACGCGCGCGGCGGGCCGAGGGCGCGGCGCGGGCGGGGAGGGCGGGGCAGGGAGGGCGGTCGTTATCGCGTGATATATCACGGAGGGCGGAATCTGGCGGACGCCGCCCCGGGCGATAGCGCGCGACGCTCGCGCCTGCGTGATGGACGAGTGACGCGCTGCCACGCCCCCCCCCACTGTCCCCGCCCCAACAGCCTCGCTGCCCTCACCGAGAGCGGTGCTCAGTGCATAACTGATGTCACTGCAGCGCCTCTGACCAGGAGGTCCTAGGATCCCACTCCCCACGGCGGCAGGATTTTCGACACTAGCTTTTCAGCTGGGTCGAAGTCAGTCGCTGTCTGGAGGAGAATTCTAGCGGCTGGAAGCTCTGATCGGTAGTTTTCCGTGGTTTCTCTGATCAACACCAGGCGAATGCCAGAGCAGTACCCTACCAAACGGGCCACGGACCTCTTCCTTGTCCTTTCCTCTCCCTTTACACTAACACGCACTACACTAACATGCACTACACTACCACATATTCCAGGAGACCGTTCGGGAACTTAAAGCATGTCCCGGCTAGGGGGGTGCTCCGCTGGTGGGAGAGTCCTGGTTGGGGGGAAACCCCACTAGCCGACGGAAGGTCGGCGCCGGATCTCGCCATCCGGGTGGGAGATCACCGCCATTTCCTGAGAGAAACATGCACTACACTAACGGGACTAGTGACCAAAGCAGTTGGCGCGCCCGGAAACACGAAAAAATCAATCAATCGCTGTCCTCCCGGCTGCCCTGCCATTTCCCTCACCTTTCCATGTTTCCCTTTCATCCACTACCGCATTGTGCCTACACCGGTGACATCAAGGAAGCAATTTCCTCGATTGTCTTGTCTTGGAGAGGGAGGGGGAAAGCAGTTTCATTTATTGATTGATTGGTGATTCCGAGAGCGTCAATTGCTTAAGTCATTAGTTCCGTTAAGTGTAGTGTCTTGTTATCGCGGGAGGTGGCGGTGATCTTCCTCCGCTCGAGGGCGAGATTTGGCGTCGCCCTACGTCGACTTGCGGGAATTTTCCTCAACCCGATATCTCCCATCAGCCGGGCACCGTCCCAGCCGGGACTAGCTCTATGTAACCGACTGGTCTCTCAGCAAGTGTGGTAGTGTAGAGCATGCGAGTGAAAGTGTGTCTAAGTAAGGGTCGAGTATACGACAACGGAGCAAGGAAAGATCGCACGCGATCCGTGGCCTGTTTGTGAGGATACAGCTCCGGAATTCGTCTGGTGTTGATCGGAGAAACCACGGAAAACTACCGATCAGAGCAGCGGGCCGCTAGAATTCTCCTCCGTAGCAACTTTGTCGGTATCTTGTCTAGAAGAGGGCGAGGAAAATCAGTTTCATCATACGTACATGGGAAATATTAGAGCGAGTTTATACGTCATTTACAACAAAAACTGTAGGTGCTAAACAGCACGTGCTTTCTCACCTGTATTTTCACGCAAAATTACGCGAGAAGTAGTCAATTTTAAAAACATTGTACATGTCTGTATTTCAAATTCTAACTTTAAGGAACAGATTTCATTAAGGGAAAAAATCTCTATCTTTAATATTTTAGTTCTAGGAAGACTTGGAAAACATTGTGAACTTTTGTAATCTCCGAAAAATCAGGGGTTTCAAGGAACATGAGATCCGCATGCTCTTAAACGCCCGTCACGCTTCCCAACAACAATATTTGATCAAAAACAATAGAGCTGTTTTTTTGAAAATTTTGAAAACGTCCCAAGGGGTTCATGCAAAATACCCCCCAAAATTAAAATATCGGTTTCAAATTCAAGGGACCGCGACAACGGCCAGATAAATTTGGGAATTTCAATTTTAGAGAAAAGCGGCTGAACGATTTAGCCGCTAGCTTTGTTCGCAGACGGACGGTCGTTTTACAACCATTGAATGTTGCGGTACCAAGGACCTCCAAAACATGGATTCTGGCCACACCACGTAATAGAGGATTTTTTCCTTAATTTAACAAGTGGATTTATCCATTTTTCATTACCAGGGCCCTGTAATAAGAGTTTTTCTGCCGAAAATTCGCCGTTTCTCCGTGCAGCAATACATAAATTTCTCTCTACCTCGTAGCGAGAAAGTATTAACGACCAGTGTTTTTCAGAAATTCAGTTGTGCCATAAACAATTCATGTCAATTAAATGACAGTTGAATGTTGCATACGCAGGAATCTACTTCTAATTGTGTACTTTATGTATTTTTATCAATTTTCTGCGTTAACAACCCGAAAAACCTGTATCAATAGTGTGGGAAGATGACGGCAAGAGTATCGAAACTATCCGCTTTCATTGTCTGCCAAAGGACATTATTTAAACGGAGCGCAAATTTTTTGTCTTCCCTTTTCTTTCAGCTTTCCCTCCGCATATCCAACGAACAACATGCAACATCCTCCGTCTTTTCGCTCTGGTGCGCTTTGAGTCAACAAATATTTCTTATTCTGTAGATCTTATTTCTTTTTCTTACCTTTTGTGAAGCAGTGAAGTTATTACTTTTTTTATCAATGTCCTTGCTTCGTTTTTTGTACATATGCCTACTTTATTCCCCGTATACCTTTTCTGCTCTGTGATTCCTTCATGTACCCAAACTGCACTCAACTTCCTCCATTTATCAAACAAGTACGTCCGATACAATAACCCTCACGTGTTTGTTGTCTTTTATGTTTTAAAATTACTATGCTTTTTCCCAGCTGGACATAGAGTAAAAGCAAGTAGCAAAACCATTAGACATTAGCTTCATATGTCCTGTCAGTGATGGTGCGGAACAAGCACCGTTTGCTTTGTTCCAGAGTCTCCTCCAAACGAACGGTTGGCGCTTTGGAGCGCAGTACAACAATGATTTGACAATAGTAGTTGCAAACACATGCTACCAGACAGCTCCAACAATGTCCCTGTGCCAAAGGGAGCACGAAGAGCTGTTTTAAACTTCGAAAAACAGAAATATGATGGCAATGAAAATATTATTAGGAAATCCTAATACACTTTAAAAAAAAGGGAACAAAAATTGTAATTTAAAAATTTTATTTTCGAAAGAAATTTGAAGGTCCTACTCAATAAAATATCATTTTTGATTCATATGAAAGGTAGTGGAGCTAAGATATGTTATCATTTGCTATTATTAGCCGTACAGAATAAACATTAAATTTTTAATAAAGTGTAAAATTAATACAATTAAGGCTGCTATTCATTCTGTGTCGCAAGGCAAAGTCATGTGATGGTTTGAAAGATGTGTCCCTTTTAAAAAAAGTAGAGATTATAATTATGTGTTGCATGCTTTTTTAAATGAAGGTGGAGAGTAAATTCCTTGCTCCAGTTCGTGCAGCATTAGTAACAATACATATTTGCTACACAAAAATTTCATTTATATTTGTGGAAATATGTTTAAATCTGTGTTCACATCGAATAGTTATCGTGTTGTTTCAGAATTCGTAAACCTCCCTCATTTCATTAATTTAAAGAATATGAATTGTACAATTTGAAACAGTACTCTAGAGGAGTTTCGATTTTCGTACGATACATATGACGTATTTTTGTAGTAACGTTTCCGGGTTCTTCTGTTGTGCAATATATTCGCAAGGGTTCAATTAGTTAAGTTTTAATTGTGATGTAACTGGATATAATTCTTTCTTTGTAATCATAATTCAAATATATAGTTTAGTTTTACATTTTTAAGTATATGTGTTAGAAATATATCAAAATACATATTATTTATCCTCAATTACGGTTGCTTTGTTTTTAAAGAATGCGATTTTCCCACCATCCAATTTTCTGTTTTAATTTTTTTTTTCATATCCTGTTCTTCATTCACTTTATTGTCATTAATTTTTTCCCCTCTTAAAAGTATTTTTCTTCTTTTTTATAACGGTTATTATCATCCTTCACGTGCATCCCGTGATCTCCACATTCAACGTATGCGTTACCCTCTTCATTTTCCTTTGTGTAGAAGTTTGTCTCTTCTCCGCGCTCGCCCGTCCCGGCCGGCGACGGTCCCGCAGCCTCCCTAGTGCGTTGCTTCTCATTGGATGCAGGGGCCTCGTTCAATTCCATCGCCCGCATCTAGCGGTGGCCCGGGGCGAACCCGGAGGCTGTTGAAGGGACGCTCGCTCGGCTCGAGGGGCGTGGGGGGGGGGGGAGTGTCGGCGAGGGGAAGAGAGAAGAACTCTCTCTCTCTCTCTCTCTCTCTCTCTCTCTCTCTCTCTCTCTCTTCTCATGTCTTCCCCTCGGTTTTCGCATGGTCACGGAAGCGGACGAGAAGGCACGAGAGAGATAATCGCGCAAATGTCATATAACGGTGAGGGAACGAGGACTCTATGTACGGCGGAGTTCACAGAATGAGAGGGCGATGTGTAATAAGTTTAGGAGTGCAAGAACCGGAGAGAATGGGAAGGGAAAATAATAGGTTTGAAAGAAATAACTAGACAACAAGAAACGGAAGACTAGAAAGGGAAAAAGGGGGGGGGAGGGGACAATAGGGAAACAAGAAAAAGGTCAGAGAGAGAGAGAAAGACGGAGAGGCAAAGTAGGAAAAGGGGATTAGGGGAAGGTCAGAGAAAGGAGTGAGGCGACGTATTTGGGCGCGGAGAAAGCGAGAGGCAACGCGAAGCGAGGAGGAATGAGGAGCAGAGAAGGAAAGGCAGGGAAGGGCGGGGTCGGGCGAAAGGGGCGAAGTCACTGGCGGAAGAGATACCGCCCCCGGCACGACGTCGGAAGCGACCGCGTAACGACCTGTCCAGCAGCTCATCAGGCGATGGCGATCGGGGCGCATTCTGTGCCCGCGAGGGGGAAGAAGCTCAAGCAGCGCCCATCCCGCCTAACAGCCTCGCGCCCCAAACAGCGTCCCGCCGCCACAACCAGGCATCCATTGATTAATTAATTCGTGTTTCCGGGCGCGTCAACTGCTTTGGTTATTAGTCCCGTTAGGTAGTGCATGTTTTTTTCTCGGGAGATGGCGGTGATCTTCCCCCACTGGATGGCGAGATCCGGCGCCGACCTACCGTCGGTTAGTGGGGTTTCCCCCTAACTAGGACTCTCCCACCAGCGGGGCACCGCCCAAGTCGGGACAAGGTCTAAGCTCCCGATCGATCTACCGGAATATGTGGTAGTGTAGTGCATGTTAGTGTAAGTGTGCGTGAAAGGGGAGAGGATAGGACAAGGAAGAGGAAGGACAGATCACGAGCGGTCCGTGGCCCGTTTGGTAGGGTACTGCTCCGGCATTCGCATGGTGATAATCCGAGAAACCACGGAAAACTACCGATCAGAGCAGCCGACCACTAGAATTCTCCTCCAGACAACCAGGAATCGAAAATTCGCGTATTCATACCAGCATTTTGAGGTATTCACTGTACCTTTTCGAAATTACCAAATACTCCTTCCAGTTAAATTCCAGCTTTTGTAATGTTTTGTCACCTCAAAAAATAAGAGAAAAATCGAAAATGGTGACGTCGGAATTATTGCCGCAACTTGTGTACTCCTTCGCAGGCGGTCTGGTAAATCAAGGTTACCTGGGATGGGTAAAGTAGGAAGCTGTTCGCTAGGTGGTCTTGGCTGAATCCTGCATGCCGTCACGAAACGATTCAATGTAAAAGTTTAACTTCTAGAAGTCGTAGATTGATTGATTGATTGTTTTCGTGTTTCCGGGCGCGTCAACTGCTTTGGTTATTAGTCATGTTAGTGTAGTGCATGTTTTTTCTCGGGAGATGACGGTGATCTTGTCCCGCTGGATGGCAAAATCCAGCGCCGACCTACCGTCGTCTAGTGGGGTTTCCCCCTAACCAGGACTCTCCCACCAGCGGGGCACCGCCCCAGTCGGGACAAGCTCGAAGCTCCCAGCTGTTCACCCGGAATATGTGGTAGTGTAGTGCATGTTAGTGAAAGTGTGTGTGTAAAGGTAGAGGACAGGAGAAGGAAGAGGAAGGACAGATCGCGCGCGATCCGTGGCCCGTTTGGTAGTGTACTGCTCCGGCATTCGCCTGGAGTTGATCGGAGAAACCACGGAAAACTACTGATCAGAGCAGCCGGCCGCTAGAATTCTCCTCCAGACAGCGGCTAAATTCGACCTACCTGGAAAGCTAGTGTCGAAAATCTGCCGCCGTCAGCACTCGAACCTAAGACCTCCCGGTCAGAAGCGCTGCAGTGACATCAGTTGATGCACTGAGCTACCGCACCCGATAATGAAGTCGTAGAAAAAGTTCCGTATGAAACTCGATGTAATGGGTATTAATACACTCGTGTGGAGTTCACGATACAGTGGGATATTCAGATTTCCCGTGCGATGATGACAGACCTCAGTTATTTTCTCAATGGTCAAAGAAAGTACCAAACGGACTAAGTGAATTATTAACTGAAAATAGATTTTTTGTTGCAAGAAACATTGTTTTTATTATCTTCTCTTGCTATCATTACATCCTATAAATTCGATTCCTATCCAGTATTTCAGTATATCACTATTAAACTGAGATATGTATCCACATGTTTTCCTTAAATTAAACAAATATACATGATTTTTGACTTTTTTGTCCTTTACTAGTAAATTAAAGATATTTAGTGTGAAGTTGAAAATTTGATGGTTATGTTATAAATAAGATGCATCTCTCTCATTAAGAATGTCATTAAGAATTGTACGCCACAGCAAAATTCGCCCACACATCGTCCATGAAACATTTGCAATTGCATCATAAATAATTTTGCCATGGCGGCAGTTCCCCTCTGGTAACTCTTACACACACACACTCACATATATACAAATAAAACATAATACTTTCAGTTTAAATGATTTAATAAAACAAATAAGTATGACAAGTTTTACAAACTAAACACTTTTCCCTTTCTACACAAACAAAAACTTATAAAGTAGCAACACATTAAAATACACCATCTCCATGCACACATGCTCCAAAACCACGTGGCGTGGTGAGAAAATCACATCACTTACGCCAGCACTCTCGTAAGAAGTGCCCGGTTTTACAATTGTGAATGCAAAACTAAATTAATGCATTGTAATGCATTGAAATAACCAGTTTGGCCTTCAACGGCCCGGTTTACCACCCAATCAAGGCATCTTGGCAGCGCATTGCTGCTCGTGGCGCTCACCACTACCTGCTCCCTCAACAGTTCAGCTCAAAGTGAACGAGCCCGGGCAGCGGTGCTGCAGGCCGCGTGCCCTATGGGCAATGGGGGCGGAGATCACGTGCCTACCACATGCACACACACAAAGGGCTCGTGGCTGCCGACTCGCTGTAGTTCGGCAGCCACTCCGCAGGAGCGCGCTGCTACTGATCAGAACCCCCAATGTGTGCACATGGGCGTGTGCAAGAATAGTTTGGATCACATTAATTGAAGATCTCCGTAACAAACAAGCTTAGAATTCATAGTATATCCAAACAAGATGCGCAAATGTTCAATGTATTTATGTCTTATTAAATGGTTCACCTGTGCTGCGTTATATTAGTTATATTTAATTTGATGATTATGTAATAATTGTTTATTTATCCCGTACAGTGCAGAACAAGCCGAAGGCAAGCTCGTTGGGGTGTGCCTTTCTTATGGACCTGTATCATTCATCACATTCAGCAATGAAAAGAGGAACGTGTTTTATCCTTACAATAATTAACTGTAGTGTGCAGGTATAATAGGGCTACCAGACGAGGCTTATTAATTTATTAGTTTTAAAAATACGACCAACTTAAAACTTGAAATGTGATTATGGATCCCATTCTACACTATAACTTTTATTTTTCTGTTTGCTCTGTGGTCCTTTGAAGAAACCATCTTTGTAATGTTCGGGGGGGGGGCAGCTACAACAAATTTCCAGAAAAGTAAAAGAATACAAAATAAAATCCTCCGCCACGCTTAAAACTACTGGTGCTCCAACAGCATGTACTTTCTCCCCTGTATTTTCACGCAAAATTACGCAAAAAGAACTCAAATTTTCGAAAAATTGTATATGACCTTATTCCATAATCTGTCTTTAAGTAACATATTTCATTAAGGAAAAAATCTCTTTCAACGAGCGTTGTTGAAAAAATCTATATGTCTACTTCTTTAAAACTATATGCCCGCTTCCTTGTAATAGAAGCTATTTTTGCATGGAAAAAGGAGGTATAGATCTTATATAAATACTCCTGCCGTGAAAATAATCAAATCAACATTCTTCTTGCTTCCAATCAAATGTGAGTCAGAAGATATGTGCGGATAATATTCCGGGGGAGGGGGGGCGCTGTTCTTCATCTGCTAAAACGTGAGATCCAACCGTGAGCACCAACCTCCACATCACTCTTCCTGTGGTGTCCCCTTTCTCCTGCAGTTTTATCTCTTCCTGAGGGGACTAACCTCTCAGAAGTGCTCTTGCGCATCATATCCAACTTCAGCCAACGAGCTTCATACACCAGTTTGCGACACTCGTGGCGCGGGCCACGAGTCAGATTACATTTTTAAAGATCGCTCCTGCGATCATGGGAGTAAACGTTTTCCAAGAGCTAAAAGTAACTTAAATATTTATTGTACATATTGTGAATAAACCTGTACGTATTTATCATTGAAGCTCGTGTCTGTGTTATTGTGTATTCCCACGACGTCACACATGTCTTCCCACCATGGGTGAAACTTACAGATTAGATTTAGATTTAGATTTATTATTAAAGTTCGCTTTGAGCTAATGCTCGGTGGCAAACATTATTACAACTAGATATATGACAATTACAAAACTATTAGGAATATTTACAAATATAATTACAATTAGAATTAGAAATTGATATCCTAGTTATAATTAATTTTGAGTTATCTGTAAGTTGACATATAGCTTAACACTTCACTCCACTTCATTAGCTACATTAGAAGGAAGAGTCTCTAGTGCTTTTGCAGGTAGTTTGTTCCAATCTACTATAGTACGATTCACAAAGGAGAACTTACCTACATCAGTTCTTTGCTTTCTACATCGTATTTTCCAGGGATGGTCTCCTCTGCTTTTATAATCAGGTTTCTGTAATCTTTTACTGAGGTCTGCCCATGCTGAGTCCCCTTTGTATGTCTTGTACATTACGCATAAACGCGCCCGTTCCCGTCTCTTAGATAAGGGTTCCCATTCATCTCGTCCATCAACGCGTCCATGATTTACAAACTTTCCGGCCCGTTTTTGAATTTTATCTAACGCCTCGATTTGCCCTTTTCTGTACGGGTCCCAGCAGGCCGCTCCGTACTCTAAAATAGGACGAACTAGATAGATGCGAAAGCCGACAAGAAAATATCAACATCACATCGATATTGAAATTTTAACTAGTGGTGCTGAAACAGAACAAATTGTCTCGCCTGTACTTTCAAGCAAAACTAGGCGAAAAGTACTTAGATTTTCAAAATTTTGTTCATGACCTTATTTCAAAATCTATTTTTAAGGACCTGATTTCATTAAGGGATAGAATCCCTAGCTTTAATATTTTAGCTGCAGGACTAACTCGCTATCGTCGCTCATATTCTTGAACATACCACTCATGCAATTAAACCTCTTTTTATCCACGCTTTTCGTTAAGTACTATAATTATTAGTGCCCGGAAGTTTGAGGAAAAACCTTTTTGTTATTCTTACTCTTTTATTACTTTTTACAATCATTTCATTGTACTTCTAGAGTTGTTTTAGTAGATTTTCATTTTGCCTTTTTTTGCCTATTTTAGCTTCTAATGTCTATTATTGTCATTTTGTCTTATTTTTGCCTTTTTTCTGCCTTTTAGACATTACTTTGCTTTTCATCTCCTGGCACCGATCTCGATCAAGCTTCATGTGAACCTGCAAGCCAGGAGATTAAGAAAACATGGCCATATTTTGTATTTCTGTGGAAGCAGAGACTGTGTTAAAAATCAAATTAAAAATGGAAGATGATTCCAGTCATGACTTTTTCTGTTTTCATTGATGCCGACAGTTTTTTTCGCTCACGAGGAATCCCATCCTACTTTTGATTATCCATTATATAATTACGAAGAGACTATGTTGCGAGTAAAACAAATTCGAAGCCATCACACCGAACGGTGATGTGAAATCAAGACTACAATGAAAATATATTTCCCCTACATGTTAATTTTAGAATAGAAAAATTTGAATCATTTTAATTATGATTATTTACAAAAATTCCTTATGAATGTGATTTTTCATTGTATGCTCTCTTAGGTCACCTACTTTAGCTACAAAAAATGTATTTTTTCATGCCCATTTTATTAAAAATTAAAAGCCATCATGCCTGCCTATTTTAGGTAAAATAAATGCCTGAACTTCTGAGCTCTATAATAACGACGTATGTAAATAATGATATATGTTATCTATGTTTAAAGAATTTTTTTGTATACCATCATTATAAACGACCCTTTTCGATACCCCGAATCGTGCATAATCCAGTATTTTATTGCACGCTACATGACGTCATCGCCATTATTAAACGCGACATGACGTCATCACACATTCAGCCAATAGTAGCGAGAGAATCGTGGGGAGGTAGAAGAAGACGGAACAGCCGGCCACCGTTTTCTCGCACGGATGTCAACAATGCCATCTTGAATTTCATTTCCAGAGGGCGTTGGATGTCAAGCACCCGAGACGTCAGAAGAAAGTTGTTTCGCGAAATTAAGTTTGATTCTCTTGTAAATTTATAATGCTGTTATACAAAAAAATAGCGTATGCAACTCGTTTATAATGTTGCTTTATTGCATTCGTACCAATTTGAAAACTCGCTCCTAACGTCGCTCGTTTTCAAAACATGTACTCATGCAATAAAGCTTAACATTAAAAACTAATTGCATAAACTACTATTAAAGAAGCATTATTTGCAAAAGAGAGTCGAAGTTTGTCATGAGGCATTCGGCAATAACATGCCCGGGACTAGCACCCACACAGTAGCATTATAGCATCCTGCACCTCTGACAGTCAGACTCTCGGGTTATGGGATTTCTGAGGCACCATTAGACCTGGCCAATTCGGCTACTGAAACATTTGTTTGTTGATTTATATATCGTCAACTGAAGAAACTTTCCGTTGTTATGCGGCTTACGCTTTTGTAATGTTTTTGCAATTTGTTTGTCGCGGTCATAAGGCTAAAAGTTATCAAATCATAATTACAGTAATTTTAGTCATCGAAAACACTTCATAGTATTTTAATCACCCTCTCCGTTTATCGCCTACACTGATGATAAATGCAATCGTTTTTATTCGGGATGTTTCGTCTCACCTCGTGTTATGCGCGATGTTTGAAACACTCCAGGGGTTTTCCTTATGATATGTAATAGATTTCGATCGGTATTACGATCTACATTCCAAACAGTGGCTGACGTGTATAGTGCACATCCTTTAATTTTCATTTTAACGGTTATTTATTGTATATTCATTTCTTTTGTCATTCTCCATCAAGGCATCTTACATTTGAAGTTCTGATGTTTCACGCCTGCATAATTATTATGCCAACAATAATATGACTTATTATTTAATAATTCAACTAACACAGTCTTGATATAAAATTAATCTTACCAACAACAATAATAAAATAATAATAATAATAATAATAATAATAATAATAATAATAATGATAATAATAATAATAATAATAGCGTCACTACCTTTTCCTTAATTAATTATTAATAAGGTCCCTATGCTGGAGGCCAAGGTCAGAGCCGTGTGGCGGCTGCTGCGGAGGAGCTACTAGCTGCTCCTGCGGGCGACAGAGAGCGCGCGTTGTGTCTCGTGGCCTCGGCGAAGGCAGGGCGCGCTGTGCACGGGGCCGTGGCCGGGCCAGTAGGCCGGCGGCCCGGGCGTCACGGCCGAGCCAGGCCGCGCCACGCGCGAACTGGGTCAGGCGCACGCGGTCGAGGTCAGGGGCGGCGGCCGCAAGGTCGCGCCGAGGCCAATACGGGCCGCGCGCTGCCGCCCGCGCCCGCAGCGCTGCCCGGAGCGCAGATGACGCTCTCGACGCAAGCGCTTCGCGGCGGACGACGGACGAACTACATGCATTCGCTGACTGCGTCTGCCATCTGTTGGTGAGCGTCTGAACCGGGTGCTGCACAATGTAAATAACTATAATAATAATAATAATAATAATAATAATAATAATAATAATAATAATAATAATAATAATAATAATGTCTTTATTTCTGGCGAGGCTCAGGCCGTAAGGCCTGCTCTTCCGCCTAACCAGTTAAATATTTACATTTACATAATTACAATTCAGGCATTCGGGCGGAAATAGTGATAACTGACATTTTACGTTACTTACGAAATTGCAATGATCGTAGTAGCTAACGGTGATGTGCTACGCATAACTAATGAAACCAGGTGTGAATGTATTTTCATAGTCAATTTTCATAATTCTAAAGCTAACATGGTATTAAAAAATCCATGATTCTATTTACAAGAGGGGCGTGGTAAATCAATAATATTACCAAGACTAGGGCCATCCCGGCATACGCCTTAAGCGATTGAGTAAACCCAGGAAAACCTCAATCAGGATGGCGGCTTAGGGCCGTAACTCAAGAGAAGAAAAATACGAAGACTAAAGGAAAAGTGAAAAGGCAGGATGAAGAATAGAGGGTTAGAATGAATTAGGAAAACTGGGGAAAGATAGTATAAATATAACATTATTCATGTACATAGATGTAGTTTTCGTAGGTTGGCTATTGGCAGTTGGCTGAGGTCTACAAGATAATCTGTAACAGAGAAAAAACAGGAACAGAAAGCAGGCAAGTGAACAAGATGAACACAAATGTAGCACGAAAATATTATACATTACAGTGTGAAAATGCATGAAAGTCTTATTATTTAGTATGTAATATACTTGTTTTGAGGCATTTGATTAGACAGGATGATATGTTAGGGCTTTCAGCGATAGCGTAAAGAGGAGGAAAATACAGGAGAAGAGCTTGACGTTAAGTCTAAAGATATGGTAACGACAGTGTTTAGATATGTGGGTAGAGAGTTCCATATTCTAATTACAGTGACAGTAAATGACTTACTGTAGGATACCGTGTTGTGCCGAGGTATGCATAGTAATCGCGAGGAACGTGATCGTTCCAGCGTCAGCATTTAAAGTTGTGCGATAAGTGCGTTTGATAGCTATTATTCAAAATTTTATGGAGTAGGAGGAGGCTATGTAAAGTTCTCCTTTTTCGATTGAGAGAATGTTTGTTGGACCGTAAAGTCCGATACATGATCGTATTTCCTAAGATCGAATATGAAACGGATGCATGCATTTTGTGCTATTTGTAATTTGCGTTGTTGTTTGACCTTTAAGTCCGTAAGTAAGAAATCGCAATAATCGAAATGAGGCATTATGAGTGAATTTACTAGGCTTATGCGGGTGTTAATAGGTAGTAGTTCTCTGACACGTTTTAAGGAATGGAGGCCTGCGAAGACTTTTTGGCAAATCTTACCTACTTGCGTGGTCCAGCTAAGTGTGTTGTCTATATATATATTCCTAAGTTCTTTACATCACTACACCAGGGGACAGGAGAGTTACCAATGCTAATTTCCGGTAGGAGATTTCTCCAACTTGTTCAAAGCGTTACGAGAGCCTATCATCAAGCTTTGCAACTTCATTGGATTTAATAAGAGATCAATGTTCTGCCCATTTATTGAGAGCATTTAAATCATCGTTTATTTTCTGGGCTAATGAGTTTAACTCCGATGGGTATCCACTTACATAGATCTGAAGGTCGTCAGCGTACATTTTGTGCTCACAGTAACTGAGGCATTGTCCTACGTCATTTACATAAATTAAAAATGCTAAGGGTCCTAGAACTGTTCCTGCGCATATACGGAAGTTTTAACGGCAGAGGATTGCTTTTCATCAGATACAACAATTTGTTGTCGATTTGAAAGATATTGAGTAAACCATCTTATTGTGGGTTTAGCGAAACCCAATATTTTCATTTTTTCAAGCAAAATTTCGTGGTCGACCAGATCAAATGCTTTACTAAAATCTAGGAGAACAAGTATTGTTATTTTGCTTTTGTCAATGGAGGATCGAGCTTCCTCGATAATATTTAAGAGGGCAGTTCCTGTGTTTCTACCTGATCGGAAGCCGTATTGTTGATCACATATCAGATTTTTGCTTTCGAGGTAACTTATAATTTGGCGTCGCGCAACTTTTCCAGAACTTTTGAGATTGTAGGTAGAATGCTTATTGGCCTGTATTCTGGAGGGTTTGTGGTAGTTTTAGGGAGAGGGTGAACAAGTGCGGTTTTCCATGGGTTTGGGTACGTTCCACTTACTAGAGAAAAGTTTATTATGTCGGTTACAATGGGATATATAACTTCGGCACTGAGTTTTAGTAATTTGGCATTGATGTTGTCTGTGCCTGCGGCGTTTGATTTGAGGCTCTGAATGGTTTTAAAAATGTCATAATGATTTGTAGATGCGAAGAAGAATTCTTCCTGAGTGTGTTCGAAACGTCTCGTAAGGTTGAGAGAGTTTTGTTTTTGAGAAATAGTCGAAATGAGGAGCCATGTTAGCAAAATGCTGGTTAAGAGTGTCAAGAGATGCATCAATTTGCGTTGGGGTTCGTGATTTACCTAAACCTAAGGTGCGCAGCGATTTCCAAACTTGTTTTGAATCTCTGTTCGTGCCAAGAATACTATGATAATATTTAATTTTGCCGTTCCTAGATTTTGGCGTTTCAAGATTTCTCAGTTTCTTGTGTGCGTCTCTGTCATGTTCGCACTTTGTGTTACGAAATACATTAAAGGCGGCATCTCTTTGTTTCATTAACGCACGTATTTCATCCGTTAACCAGGAGCGGGAGGTCGTGTCGCGCGAGCTTTTCTAATTGGTATGTGCCTATCAGAAGTTCTGTCAGTAAGCACGTGAAGGTGTTTACTTTTCTGTCTATCAATTTTCTTGGTTGATAAGGTGCCAAGGAACACATAAACCGTCGGAGGTAAATGCTTCCGAATTGAAGCTCTTATAGTCACGGTACTTAAAATTTTGGGCGTATATTTCGGGCATTTCATTTGATATGATAGGTATACAAGGTCGTGTTTAGATATCCGGAACTGACATCTGTCCATGTTGATTTACTTTCTCGCGATTTGATACGATCATATGGTCAATCCATGTCTGTGCCGGCAGTGTGATGAGTTGGATTTAGCGGCAGAATCGTAAGGTTCATTTCCGAAAGAAACGCTTAAAATTCTCGGCAGATTGTAATGGTGTCAGGAGATTGCAATTAAAGTCGCCCATCAATATTATGTTTTCATATTTGCTTGCGCAAGATGCCATTACATTGCCCATGACCTCAATATTTCCAGTTTAGGTGGGCAGTACACTACCGCTAAGGCACATTTTTGCCAAAAATCGAGACTTCAATGAAGAGTATTCATTAAATTGATTGACTTCGTCTACTGAAGATACGATATATTTGTAAGCAAGATCATCTCGAATATAGATACCGACACCTCCTCCTCGTGATGCGACACTTGGATTCCTGTCGGTTCTTAGAAAACGGTAACCCGGAAGTGAAACAAGAGACGTATTAAGAGACGCCTTCAACCACGTTTCGCTAACAAGAGTGCATGAAAATGGTGTAGTGAAACTAGCTCTCTAACTTCATCGATATGGCAATAGAGGGACTGTGCATTTATGTGTCCTACATAAAATGATCGCGAAGGGGGTATTGATATATTATTATAGGAACTAGTGGCGTCTAGCAATTGTTGCGTATCTAGTTCTGGTACTGATGCATAAGGTTGGCTTGAATTATGGTTACCTGTTAGTGACGTCATGCCTTGAGAAAGGGGGTGTTAAGAAAGAGTAGAAATAGTCTTGAAAGAATAGAAAGAGTCTTGGAAATACCAAGAATGCGTTTAGCTGTGGTTAGAAAGGGTGGGGTTGTAGGGGAGGGCGCTCCTACGCTAAGCGGCTACAGCTTGCGGATCGGCCTTTGTCTGCACGCGGGCCCGGCCACTACCTGGTTTTATGACGATTGTTCCGTCTTCTGTCCACACGTTCCTCAGGTCGAAGCGAGCAATAGCTTCATTCAGCAGGTCAGGCGGGCTTTGTGAGGTCTTCCCGAATGGTCACGCCAGAACCTTTCAAATTTCTCTTTGCGCGGAAGACCTCCCGGCGCCTCCTGTAACTAACAAATTTTACGATGAGTGGACGAGATTTCCCAGGGATCTTTGGGCCTACTCTGTGGCATCTATCGATATCATTGCGATCAAGTTCAATACTTATCTTTTTTGCTACGTCGATCGCCAGCTGGTCTGGATCTTCTTTATCATGTTCCTTTATCCCGAAGATCCGTAGGGAGTTTCGCCGCGTGTACATTTCTAGTTGATCAGTTTTCGCTTCCAGCTCAGCCTTAAGATTTTTTATTTCGCGATCCCGTTCTGAAAGTTCCCTGCGCAGATCATTAATTAAATCTGTGTTGAAGCGCATGCTCTCCTCTAACTTCGTAGCGACCATTCCGGTGAGAACGGACGCTAAAGACTCGAGGAAAGCAGGACACTTCACCACCTCTTGCAATGCCGTGTTCAACTCTACATTGATACTGGCCGAGCTAGAGTTGGATCTGTTAGTCCTTGCCATGATGATATGAAAGTGGAAAGTAAAGTAATAAATTGAAACAGGCGAATATAAATAACAATGAGAGAGAATTGACGAAAGAAAAATTCAGAGGAGAAAACTGAGACACTGGTAAATTTGATAGAGAAGAAATAAGTCAAAGATAGAATATGTAAAAAGCAAGATAAAATAGAAAGGTAACAAAAAAGAATAAAGAAAAAACACCAATAAAAGAAACGTGCAACACTTATCTTTCTATCCTTGCGCTGCGACGACACCGCCGGTGCAGTACACTAAGCCTTTGACCACCTACGGGAAAACTACCTGCGCCTAAGCTCGGAGCGCTCCGGGACGGTGTTCACTCGACGAGAGACATCCACAGACTACTACCATCCATAACTACCATCCAGGAACAAGAAAATATACTAAGGCGTTGAGGGAAGACGGTATATTATTATTATTAATTTACATACTTTTAACAAAAATATTTATATTCAGTTTTTATTGCTGATTATTAATATTCTGTCTCTATGCTTGCAGTAATTCTTGTAATTGCAAAAACCGAATACCGCAAGAATATTTGGCATTACGTTTTTTTTCTGATAAGAAATGAAACAATTTTTACCCAACATATTTATAATAATATATTGTTTTATACAATTAATTGTGAATTTACTTCGTATTAGCATATTTATATCTGCTTTTCTTTCCTTATGCTGCGGTAGTGAAGAGATTATTATTGATATTTATTTTAATAGTAGATTATGTAGCTAAATGAATAAAAAGACCATTCTATACCATAACCATGTTGTGTAATATTATTGTTGTTTGTAATGCATCAGATGTGAATTGAAGTTGAAGGCATGCTCCGACTATTGTAGCGTCGCGTGGTTCGGCGCCGCGGCGTCGGGCGCGCCGGGCCGCGCCGGGACGCGCCGGGACGCTTCGGGGAAACCCGCTCTAAGCCGGATGCTAAGTGGGGGTGTGAAGGCGACGGCGCCTCGCCGCGCCGGCTGGAAAACCCGTAGGAATCCAGGCTGGAAATTCCTGAAAGGGACGCGCGCGGATGCGAGGCTAGAGATGTCGGTTGCAGCCCTGGAAGGGCTGGCCAGCGAGCCGTATGACGCCCGCTGCTTGTAGGGTGGGGGCGAGCCAACGGATATATAAGGCCGCACCGACAGGCGCCTCGTGGGATACGCTGGGTGTCGAAAGACGAGAGGTATCTCCAGTGCATTCATTGCACGTGATCTTCGGGTCGAAGATCGGTTTGGCGACAGGCCATGTAACTGGTGGTATAGTTACGGGACTCTATGTCCGACAGCTTCGCACCTCGCGTTGCTTTTTGCTGCTTTCGAAGCAGTGGTTCTGGGCGAGGCCTAGGGACGGTCGCGGGGTTTCGCGGCTAAGAGAACTGAAAGGTTGCCAAGGGGTTAGTTTTTTGTATTGTAATCATTGTACATTAACTGTAAATATACTGTAAATATATTGTAAATATCAATCAGAGCAGTCGTCTGTGTTTTTTCATCCTAGTACGTCACACTATTAATTCACATCATCCCTTTTACAATATATATATATATATATATATATATATATATATATATATATATATATATATATATATATGAAATTGCAAAGCGCAGCCAGTGAGCCGCAATGTGCTGTATTGTCGGCGATTGCTAGCGCACCGACCGCCACCTACTGTTTCTCACGAGAGCCGGATTACATCGGTCCACTGCGACCAGGTTTAGGCGAGTAGACTGTAATATTCGAGGGTTGGGGGCAGAAGTCACTGCAACTACGTCTTTCTACAAGAAATGGTATCGGATCACACAATTGTATTTATCGCGTGAAAGGTATGCTGCACTAATGTGTGTTCACAACCAGAGACACCTTCGTGAGTGTCTCTACTACTACATCGAGCAATGTAAAATCAGTTGTCTGATTGCCGCCGTGCGTGCTTAACGTAATCCGTTTCGAGCACCGCTCATACCCGTTCTCCATGGAAGAGATGGCCGAGAATGTCTCGGGGAATTGGTGGAAGCTTTTGGGAGTGATGCCTTTCCATAACGGAGAGTCGCGAGGGGTGCAGGAAAGTTTCTAGGAGGACGCATAGCAACCAGTGATGAGCAACGCACATGACGACCTGTGTGTGTGTGAGTGAGAGAGTAAGTGAGAATGAGAATGACAGAGTGAGTGAGAAGAGTGAAAGCGTGAGTGAGAGTGAGTGAGAGAGTGAAAGACAGTGAGTGAGAGAGAGAGAGTGAGTGAGAGTGAGAGAGGAGACAGTTAGAGGTGAGAGAGAGGTGAGGAGAGTGAGAGAGAGTTTGTGAGAGAGTTTTAAGAGAGAGTTTGTAAGGAGAGGTTTGTAAGAGAGAGAGAGTTGTGAGAGAAGTTTGTGAGAGTTTGTGAGAGAGAGAGAGTTTGTGTGTGGTGGAGAGAGAGTGTGTGTTTGTGAGAGAGTTAGCGAGAGAGTGTATGTGTGTAGTCGTGCGCGCGAAGCTCACAGATGCAGACCGATGTAGCACGTGCATAGGGTTGCCAGAAATGTTTTGAGAAAGTAGTGGACTGGATGGGCAGGAGGAGAGGATCTTTGAAAAATAATGAAACATTCTAGTTATTATTTAAAACACAGCTAAGTGTGAAGTAGAGATTTGCTTTTGCATAAAATGGAATAAATATTTTTACATTAGTTCCAATCTTCAAATAAAATTCTCCATGTGCATTAGGATTAGCAATCATCAGAGTTCGTTAAAGTAATATAAGCATGAAAGACATTTATGAAATCACTTTTAGCGTATGTTCTAAGTGCTCTACATTAGAGCAAATACATACGTATTACGAATAGTTACCAAACTAAGACAACTGCATGGACCTGCGCATTAGTCAGGATTGACATCAGAGTAATGTTAGCTCGAATCGAGATTAAACACTTGTCATAATGAACACTGAAAGCTCTACTATTACTTATTCACACACTAGATTTTTTCGTCATTCGATAAGATATTTTTACATGTTCACTATTTTCAGTTTTAATTAGTGAATCATAAATAGAAATTGTGAACAGACCACTCAAATAGTGAACATCTGGCAATCCTACATGTGCGATAATCAAGCATCTACTTAATCGAGCATTTAGAACGGGTATGTAAGGCTTTTGAATTTTTGTGAACTTGCATATGTTAAAATGCTTTGGAACATAAAACCAGAACCATGAAACCTAATAAAAATGAGAAACACAATTTTTGTGTGTCGTTAAATGTCCATGCACTTAGTTCCTACTTTGTCATTTAAGTATATATTTCAAAGATTATTTTACACACGCGCTCGCATTCTTACAAAAACAATAGTTGCCATGATTTATGCAGCATGCCCCAACCCCCAAAAATGAAATTGGCTAATGATGAAGGGTGTCAACCACCAGGCCGCTTCACGGGCAAGGCGTAAAATTACTTATCCTCCTTCACTAATACAATAATTCATAGCCTACCATTTATATATATTGTGACGTCACGGGATTGTACAAACCCGTAACGCCACCATAAGTCACGAGAAAAGACCAGAACACAGAGAAATAGGGTACGCGGCGGAGCGATGGTCCGAGAAAGCGACATCTACCCGCAGGTTTTCGCACTCCGATGTCCGAAGTTAGGGATAATATTTTTGTTGAGAGGACGCGAAGGAGGAGAAAATTCACCCCTCCGGAAATTTCCCCAGGCTGAGCCACATAAATACCGCGACGCACTTCGGGAGAGCTCTCTTACAACTTCGACAGCGACGGCGTCTCAACCTAATTCTTCGGCAATAGTCATTGGTCAGTGCAGGAGTATAATTTTACTAGTTAGTTAAAACTGATTTGAGAAATGCGGTAATAAGTGATAGAATTCAGAAGTGATGTAGTTAGCACTAACATTACGCGAGAAAGCAAGCGATGTGATTGCTTGAATCTGAAAGAGTTTCATAATTGAAATAAATTCGCGCAGAAGGACTCTAAACGAAATCAGCATTTAATTTTGTACGCCACGACCACGCACGCTCAAAGTGTGGTATGTCGGCCGAGTTCTAGAAGTATTCAATTCAAGTACGTTAGTTATTTAAAGCTGGAAGCGCAAACAACGGGTACGCGGCACGCGGCAGAAGGACGATTCCAGTGAAGACCCAAGCGTAGGCGAGAAGGACTTGGACCAAATACGTGGATGGTACGAGCCAGAGATCGAGAGAAAGGTGTGGAATGTGGACGTGTGGCGGAATCCTGATATCGAGTGAAGGAAGTGGTATAACCGCGGGACATCGAACCAGTCAAGTGACTGCGAGGACGGCGAGCGACCGAAAACCCCAAGGTTAACTGATGGCGAGCGGGAAGGAGATGTCGAGGTAAAGAACTGGCAACTTCCATGCGGCAATTTGTTGGGAAACCGTGTAGCTTTAAAATACCAGGCGAAGCGTCCTAAAAATAGGTGAAAGTTCCAAATAATTACTGGGAGAAATATTTCGAACGTATGGGCGGCAGTTTAGATTTCATTCGCTGTACCCACTAGTAAATTCGTTTGAATGCCATACCTTGTACAACTTTTCTAGAGTGAATATGATATTGCATGTAGTGAAAAGTGATCTTGTTTGAAAGTCACGCTTTCATTGTATTATGTCAGGGATAATTAGTTGCTATAATTTGTAAAGGGTACGATTTAAGTAACGTGTGTGTCACGTTTATTATTGTGTTTGCGTTCACAGCATTGTAATAAATGTGCAGCTTAAGGCTGACTTCTGGGAACAGTCTATGATAGAATAATTGTAGAGAATCATTTATAGGGCCGTGCATGGAGAAAATTTAAGAATAACAAGAGTTAAATAAGGTACACGAAAATAATTCAGGAAGAGGTAGAAGCAAAAGAATTTGTGAATAGTAATTATTGAAGTATTCAGGCAGTCGAGGTGACGCCTATACATTTTGTGGTTGTGTTCTTTTCTTTTTTGTTGTTGTTTTCTGTTTTCTTTGCAGTGACCATCTACGCAAAGCGCATACTTGATTGTATATTTGTGCCACTGTGTAATTTGTTTTTTTACTGAATATATGCTCATTTTACCAGAATTTTACCTAATTCATTGTGTCAAGGGTTCAGACCTTTCTCATACCCGAAAGATCCTGCTTCCTGAGAATTCAAAGCTCGATTCACGAGCATTCATTGTTTCACGCTTCATCGCCACCGGTTGGAAGGTAGTAGGTGGGCGTGTTATAATATATATATATATATATATATATATATATATATATATATATATATATATTAATTATTAAACCAAAACTAGAATAGAAATATACCGAATATAAAACCTTTATTCAGCATTTACATTATTCCAAGACTCTTTGGTCGATAGTCAAAAGAATTTGCAACGACGAAACTTCATTCCCTCTTCTCAAGCATCAATCGATTTTAGCACAAAATTGTTATGATAAAACTTAATTGCTTGTACATCATTTACAAGAATCTTTTACTCCAAACCCTGTTACAAACATCCCATTTCATAATCTTTCGACAATTTTCTCCCTCTTCTCAACTTTAATGTTCATCAAAATATATATTTTATTTTCCCTTCTGAAATACAAAACATAAAAGTTCGTAAATCTCCTGAAATTGACATAATTAATAACTAAACAATCAAATATGTTGGCAATAGAACAATTGCTGCTTTTTCTTCCTTTTTAAATTCAACCTTAAAATTTAATTACTTCCCATTTACCTGGAAAAATAACCATTATACTTCCCATTTGTAAACCTCAAAAATACCCTAGAAATTCCACGAATTATCGACTATCAGTTTACTTTCCTCTCTTTTTAAAATGTTTAAAGACTCATATTCTACATTGACTAACACGCTTTATAACCACTGACAAAATTATTCACCCTACACAATTTTCTATTTACACACAAACAGGCAACAACGTTTAAGAACAACAAAAAAATGAACATTCTTTCCATGTAAAACAACACACTATTGCAATTTTCTTAGTCATCGAAAAGGCATTCGACAAAATTTGCCATAATGGTCTCATTTAATGGTCTCGTTATCAAATCGGAACTGCAACATACCAGTTAAAAATAATGCGCAATTTTCTTAGTATTTGTAAATTAGTTAAAAAATTCATCGTTCCTTTTCACAACTATTTTCAGTATCTATCGGTGTGTTTTTAATATCTATCTTTACGACATTCCCACTTTGACCTACTCAGATTGAGTCCCCTTTGTCAGTTGATAAATTTTTATGTCTGATGAACAAAGCTATACAATTAGCAGAGATATTACAATCCACCGACCTTCTATGCCATCTATCTTGGGCTGCAAATTGGGGAATCAAAATAAACATGACAAAATGTCAAGCCAAAATGTTTATACGCTGCAAATATATCTTTCCATCTGAATTATTATACAGTCAAACCATACTTCGGGTTTCCTCTGACACACCAATCAAATACCTTGGTCTCTTCTTAGATACAAAGCTTACATGGAATTTACATTTAAAAAAATATAATTCGTGAAACATACATTAAATTACATATACTCCACTCTATTTTAAACTATAAATCTCCTTTACATGTATATACTGCTAAACTAATATATAATGCAATCATTCGAAGTACACTTATGTACCCCAGTCCCATCTGGTCCAATGCCGCCATATCTCGATCTCATTAATTAAATTCAGATACTTCAAATACAATTCTTCATGCTCCTTGGTACATTCCTAACGCACAATTATTCAATGAACTAAAATTGATACTATTAACGTTTTTAAAAAATATCACATGCAGAAATTATTCAATTTTTAAGAGGATTTACAACAAGCACACACCTTCAATTTATGTGACGAATACTTTCAAGGTTCCGAATGATAAATTTCACACCCCTTATATCATATAATATTTATTACCTCTCTCCCTCATTCAATTAAAATTTCTTAAAATATGTAATTACAATTCTTTTTAGTTAAACAGAATTTATATCTTCAACGTAATATTGTCAATAATCCATATTTCAGGTTCCTTGTGAGATCCAAATCTTCAGTGATGTCAATTGGTAATGTTAAAAACCCTGAAAGACATTCTTGTCGAACAGACAGAAATATATTTTTAAACTTCTGAAAAATTCTTAAACAAAGAAAGCGTGAACAAATATTTTATTTTATTCAAACATTTTTCTACCATTGAATTCTGGTTCTACGTAAACGAGCCAGCGATGACTAATGCGTATGTTAGCCGTAAAAAATTATTAGTTTATAAAAGGGTGAACCAGCGGCCGTCACAACCGCCTTGTTGCCAGAGCAGCATTGTCAAGAAAAAAAAAAAAAAAAAAAAAGGCCGCTCGATTTGTAGCATACACATATTTCGTAGCATACACATGTTCCAAATCTGCATTCTTGATACCGCCAGCAACAAAATTTAAATGGCTAGAAAAATATGATTATTAAATGTAATAGTTATATTCATCCAAACTATCGCTTTTCCACGAAATCTTGTCATTCCCGCACCTTAGCCTGCAAAGCGAAATTATCTATTTGTATTACATTTTACTACATTAAATTAAAAATAAATTTAATACTTAAACATTTATGGGAAAAAATAGATTAAGAATATTTCTTAACAAATATTAAATATAAACGTAATCTTTCTTTTCCAGAATCGTATAACTGTCTCCAAACACATCTCAAATTACAAACTCAGAGTGACGGCGCCTGAAACAAAGCGCGGGAAATTCGAATTTACCATTTCGAAATTTTTTCCAGTTTTCGAAATTACAGAGAGTGCACCGAAAGTGGGAGCAGCACATATTTCTTGACCACTCTTTGCTACATATGTGAAAAAAATTAAAGAAAAAAATGGGAGTCCTTCCTGACGAAATAATTGTTTAAAATATAAAAAATTGCCTGAATTACTCAAAAATATTCATATTTTATAAAAATCAAGGATTTCAACGGACAACGACACCTGCACTATTACCTTAAAAGTCGTTCGCACTGAACAACAGCAAAATTTAATTTCGAAAACTGGTTTAATATTTTTGAAAATTTTTAAAATTAAAATAACGGTTTTAAATTCAAGGAGGTGCGGCATCAGGCAGATCAGTTGGAGAATACCCATTTTGGAGAAGCTCGGCTGAACGGTTTAATCGCTAGCGATGTTCACAGACGGATGGACGACAAGTGTTGCCGTCAATCGCTTTTTCTGTATCAATGACCCACGAAACATGGTTTCTGACATCACAACGTGCTAGAGGAAGTAATTTACTATTTAGAGGAACAAGATTTATTCTTTTCTCCTTATCAGGGCCCGGTAACAAGAGATTTTGGGTCGAAAATTCGCGGATTTTTTTCTCTCGCGGAATTACAATACTTTCTCTACACTGCGCAAGTAGTAGCGAGAAAATAAAAATGTTTCGATTGAAATTTGTTTCACAATAACAATATATAGTAAAAATGAATTTGAGTGTGAGTAGATATGCAGTTCTTTAAAAAAATACGAGAAATTCTATTGGCTAGAGCATTATAGTACGGCAATTCATTAGTTTTAAACAAATGTCTTGAACATCAATTTTGTACTACAGCGATGCTGTGTTCAACAGCGATCAGCATCGACGTTTACCAACTGCTGCACTCTCCAGGCGTTTTCTGAAACTTTCCTAATAGGTGTTTCTCCTTCTCGCAGACAGATGGCAGAGTAAGCGCTCTCACATTCCGACATCGACTGTGTATCGACTATGTGAGTCGAATAACGTTCAAGGGCGGTAATTTGAGCCGTGTCTCCAATGAAAGTGAGTGGTTAATCAAAATTCAGTTCTCGAAGATAAGTTATTTACACATTGCCATTTAAATTAAAGACTTTTTCTTTTACGTGGGTATGTCACACATTCTACGCAGAGCTAGACATGAGTTACATCCCAGTGTAGAATCAAAACTTCATTTCTTTGAACAACGTACATGGTTTACGAATGTAAACAATGTTCTATTAATTTAAATGACATTAACATGTCACCATTTGACTGAAAATAACTCAAAACTATAGATTTTTTTGAAAAACAAGTAATAATTGAAAATCAAATTTCAAAGCTCAATAGGCCTAAAATATTCATTGAAAAATATTTCAAGGTTCAACAATGTAGTTGTAGGAAATAGTCGAAAAAATCTTTGGAATTTTCGTAAAATCAGAGGACTTAATAAAATTATGACCTATAACACAATATAATTTTTCTCCTTTCAAACAATACATTAAAGAAAAAATTTGGAGTAAGTTTTTCGAATATTTTGAAAATAATGTAGAGGCATCATAAACCTTAAAGTTTGTCAGAAAAATGAAAACAATGTTTCAAATTCTCAGCGCCTTGAATTTGGCCAGATCGATCGACGAATACTCGTTTTAGGGGCAAATTCAGGTATTTGTAAACCTCAAGTGCTGTACACAGGTAGCAGACAGACACATAGACCAAACCGACATCTACATCAAACAGACATCTAGACCAAACAGACATCTAGACCAAGCAAACATCTAGACCAAACAGACATCTAGACCAAACAAGACATCTAGACCAAACAGACATCTAGACATATAGATATTAGACATACTGACATGTAGACAAACTGACAAATTGACCGACAGAGACTGGCACACTGACATACACTGTCATATAGACAGACTGTCAGAAATAGAAAGTGTGATAAGTCAAGAACCCAGGGTTTAATTTGAATGCTAAAATCGGTATCAAGCATTAGTAATAATAGGATTTAGGCGCGCGATCTGTCCTTCCTCTTCCTTGTCCTATCCTCTCCTCTTACACACACACTTACACTAACATGCACCACACTATCACATATTCCGACCAGTCGGGAGTTTAGAGCTTGTCCCGACTGGGGCGGTGCCCCGCTGGTGGGAGAGTCTTGGTTAGGGGGAAACCCCACTAGCCGACGGTAGGTCGGAGCCGGATCTCGCCATCCGGCGGGGAAGATCACCGCCATCTCCCGAGGAAAAAGAACATGCACTACACTAACGGGACTAATGACCGAAGCAGTTGACGCGGCCGGAAACACGAAAAAATCAATCAATCAATCCGTAGATGGGAGGAATTTTCGATAAGTAGCTGAAGATAGTCGCGTGTAGGTGTTTCATACGAAGCTCAGCTGGGGAAAGTCACAACGGCGTATTGATTTTATGGGCAATATTAAATCCTATTAATACCAAATCGTTGAGGACATTCCGGAACATTTTTAATTTATTCTAATGATAAGCATGAACGCGATCATAGGGAAATTAAGGACACTCCACGGACAACATTCTGCTGATTCAACCGAGAAGCCATCTGAGAAGACATTGTAGTAGCTTACGAACTATATTCAAAACCATAGAGTATTTTAATAGGAAAGCAATTCTCCATGAGGTCAATAGGAGTTTTAAATATATAAGAATAAATATTAATTTTTTTATTGTTGAGAAAAGCTGATAAATTATATTAGTTGCCATCAATTTAATAATTGGTTTTAATCAATTGAACGTCCAGGAATCGCGATTCTGCATTGATTTGCAGGTTCACGTGCATCAGGTAAAGAGTGAAGTGTTGTATGTCGAAACCCAGGATTAAATTGAAAGTAAAATTAATAAATTAGTGTTAACATTGAGAGAATTAATGAGCATAGCAGGGCAATGGCAGAAATAACAATATCAATAATAGCAGTGGAAATAATCCCCTTCATAAAATTGGTATAATTATTTGTAGAGAACATCGAGAGCTAGTAATATTACAGATATCTTAGAACGAAGGGTATTTCTCAATAGATCGGCTGAAAGACTAGACAGACAGGCAGAGCGACAATCAGACATTAAAAAACACGACTATCGGAGATGCCCAAAATGCGTTGAAATATCGCCATGTGTTTTTCAGGATTACATAATTCTCTCTATACTATGTACGGCTATTACGGCTGAATTCTAAAATCTGGGTAATATTAGTAGTCGATTAATTCGCACATTTGCCGCACAGTGTCAATAAAAACTACATGAATGTAGATGAATGAATCATTTCCGACTTCAGTTTTGATCTCATTACCCTTAGGGTTGTGGTTAAAGTAACTTTATTTTCCAAGTGAGATACTTCTTGGGAGTTGTGTTGTGATCCGTCGCGGAGCAATTTGTCATAAAATGCATTGGATATTATACGTCACACAGATTGAAGTTTGTTTCACGCACATCGCGAGGTACGTCGCCAACTCGGAATGCGAAGCGCGAACTGAGAATGAAGTTATGTTAAGTGAATTGGAATTTTCGATTGTCCTGTGAATCTTTCCATATGAATTGATTGAAATGGAATAATATTCCATTTCGATTGATACAGAGAATCTCGAAACTGCCATCTTATCTTTTACTACCCTAAGAAATTTTCCACCAGTAGTCACATCGTAACTATTACATTCTACCAGCTATCACTTTATCTACCCTAACTTTATCGTGTTGGTTTATGTTAACTTTATCAAGCTAAAATCTGAATTATGCTTCGAAGATGATCCTACTTCGGCCTGGATCCGCCAATTTTGGATAATGTCATCATTAACGCACGCTAATTCGGAATTAGCCAGATTTGAACAAGCCGTATCAAAGATTGTACATGTACACTAGTATATTAAAAAGTGAAAATTAAAGAATAAACCTCAAAAAAATTTCTTGAAATATATTTTACGTCTGTATTAATTTCATTTTCTGATAATAGTGAATAACTACCACATTTTACTGAAAATATTTGTCAGAATGTTCACATTACAGCCCCTTGTTTCATAACTGACACTTCTGTGTAAATTCATCATTTATTTATATACCATACTTATTTTTCTTACAGTTTACGAAGTTTCTCTTACTCTAACCGAAAAAAGCATCGACAACACAAATAACATTGTTAATGTTGCAAATTCACTGAAGAAAATTATTATAATCTTAAAGCATCAAAATCAATCACAGTGCATGTGAGCAAAGCAGCTCAGCACTTACTACAAATCGGGCGTTTTCGATCACATTCGTTTTGAGTCTATTCGTGAATAAAAGCTAAACTGTTCTCTAGTTTTGTTCTTACAGTCCTGCTTGTTTTAGTGATACAATTATTTTAGTACCGCTCATTTTCATTAACGAAAGTATTCTCACCAACAAGCATCAACAATACTGAGGTTCTAGGCGTAATATAATTCACCTTTATGGTGGAAAACAAATTATCTAAAATGGCTCTGAATGCACTGGATTCATATCTTACAGTCGAAGACAGTCAGTAGTTTATACCAATAAGAAAATGTGCAAGAACAATTCCATTATTCACTATGAAATGCTTCAAGCTGTCAAACCGTTCAGAGATCGGATGTCGACATATATTCAGCAGTGATAAATGGCATGTCCCTTGGGGAGCGTATGAGCCAGCAATCCCCGCTTGCTGCCACTTAGAGGTCAAGACAATGGCCGTCGCCATGCCTCGCTCGTGATATGGTGCGCGAGTTTTGGCCACGTTTCAAGCGCGGTGGATTTCCGGCGTAGCGTTATTACAGTTCGCGTTTGTTACGGCGCCATCCAACGGCAGCCGAAAGCTTCTCCCCGCGGCCATAAAACCCGCCTTCAATTATTACATTATTTAATACAGTCGCCCCTTCAATACATTGTGTAGCATGTCGACGAGCCATTACAGAAGTTTTCACATTTGTAGTATTTTAGGAATGATTTATTTCAACTTGCCGACGGGTTAGAGAGTCAAGAAAGCCATCAACTTATTATTTCGTTAGAGTAACTTTAAACGAGATCACTTAAGAAGTTTGAAATACTTCCTTCACGACCTGATTCAGAAGTTGTCTCTTGGCTATCAAATTTGCAGAAGAAAGAAAAGCCTATCCTATTAATATATTGCTATTTAAAGGCAGAAAAATGTATTTAGTTTACAAGAAATATTAGCATAAGATTTTAAATTAAGCATTAGGTTAAATAAGGTATTTTAAAAGCCACGTGCTTCTTACAAAATAAAGACTGAAAATGATAAGCTAACAAAACACGACCGAGTCGATATTTGAAATATTTTTTTAGGCACGAAATGCTTGGTTATTCAATTAGTTCTACCAATTTGTGATTTCCTGAAAGAAAACATATGAAGACTCCATATTTTCGAATAAAATTGCTTTTTTACTTCACCCTATTGATTTTTCTTTTATATCTCTTATTTCAAACATGATTAAAAAAAATTGATTTAACAAAATTTATGATTACTCTCATAATTGCTTTTCAATTGTTTATTTCGATTCTCAGTAGCTTTATCTTCATTAGCAGAAAGGGTAGGATGCACGAATGCTCGCGTTGATGAGCTGAAGTCAGTGTAGTGCCATGATGCAGAAAACACGATTTATCATCTTCCTCGCCACTCTTTTCAAATGATGAGAGCGGCTGCGACGCGTCGTAGTCATTAGCGTTGCGTGACGTCACGTGACGTCACGTGACGGGAGGTTCTAAAGAATGAGTTCTACGCTGGCGTATTTTCGACACTAACAAGTAGCAGCGGCAGAGCCGTTTTAACAGCATTTGGGCTCCCCCTATTCCTGCTTTCACCGATCCCCCCCCATTTCGATGCTGACAATGACAAAGAAAATCTTATCAATTCACATTTTATTTTGCATTTCTTTGAAAATATTTTGAAAGTATTTCTTAGTGTTTCAGCTTAACATTATTCAAATGAAAAATTTAAACATATATGTATATGTAAGTAAGAAAAACAGATTTATAACTACATTGCAAAAGACTACAAACATATAGTTTTAATTTTTTATTGAGCTGTACAAAACACAATTGAAATGCGTCAACCAGCAACATTTCGTATTATAAATCGCGACATATCACATCGTTATGCCAAGTTTTTGCGTACAGATTTATCATACATTACTCTTTTAATAGTATTTTTTATTTTATTGTTTGAAACATTTAGTATTAAATATCTTTTAAGAACTACCGGGTGGGCCCTTGAATATTGGGAGCCCTGGGCGGAGGCCCTTCGGGTCCGTAGGTTAATACGACACTGAGCTGCGGGATTTGACGTATGGCTGTTCGCAAAGGGCCGCGTCAGTGTCGGGGTGGCTGACGTTTCGGCCAACACATTGTGACTTTCCTCAGAGATTACTGAGTACGCTCTGAGGAAGGCCACAACACGAGGACATTGAACGAAACGTCAGTCACCACGCGGTTCGTCCCAGACAAACAAGATCTTACAAATCCGGCCGGCGAAACCTACGACATCGTGGAATTTGACGATTTTCTGGCCCAATTCAAGGCTTAATGAGTCTTAAGTTTCTGAATGTGAGGGGCAGCTATATATTTCCCGTCCCGACAGAAGTAGGAAGCATAATTCCTTTCGGAACTCTTTTATTTTCATACTAACTAGAGTTCCCCGCGTTGCCCAGGTATTTGTCATAATAATTTATTAGACATTAGGAGGAATTCCATCTATTCCCTACGGTGAAGCAGTCTTCTATCTATTGTATTGTATCCCCGCTCCGCCCTCCCCCGCCCTTCCCATCTGGAAAGACCCAGCCTTCCTCAATCCCTTTCTCATAAAAAATATTTATGTTTTCTTATTAAGGTTCCTGCATCATACTTCATGCACTTTATAACTAAAATTAATAAACAAATTTAAACTAAAACAATGTAATACATGTGCTCACGTGTATACTTTCTGTGGAATTTTATGTATTGTACCAATACTTTTGATGAAATGTCACATTGTAAGACGTACTCTTTTTCCATTTTTTTCTCTCGCGTATTTATAAAGAAAAGTTTTAAATTGAGTTTTAACGTCACGTTGAAGCAATTGACGTTTGAATGTAAGAAGTGTTTTTATTGAATTCGAGTACGATATTTCGGGTCCTTGATGAATAATTACTGACGAAAAGATGCCATTAAGTATCACACAATTTTAATATCTAAAAGAGTCCGAGATCACAGTGGATCCCGGGTAACAAAAGGTTTTCTATTATCTAAAATAACCTCTTTTTTTCTTTTCTCAACAATATTGAAAAACGGAGATAACACACGTTAAATTCCTCCTAGTATCCATTTACAATTCCTATTGTACTTCAATTATACTTCTTCTTGCCGAAATTACTCTCATCAATGTAAACGATCATTCCTTCATCACTCTCCGCTCCAAAATACTTCCCTATAAAAATTAATCCATCTGTCACAGCTTCACATAACACGAAAATCATTCGCGAATAAGTATTTCAGGTAGAACACACCTTTTCGTTCATACCTTTTTACGACAATACCAACCACAGCCATCAGCAAAATTACATTTATTCAATCTTCTCATATCTCTTGTATACTTAATGCATTTGTGACGCAATAAGACGCAATTAAAATATATATCTTAGTTACGTTTGTAAATACAGTGAACAAATCTGTAAGAATCATTCTTAAACATGAACATTTTGGATTAGACAATTGAGTGAAAATTAAGCAAACAGTCCTCTCTTATCCGAAAGACACGTAATTCTGTGCATTAATGAACTCAATCGTAGATCTCAGTCGTCATCCTCTGGTGGCGTTTCGCTAAACTATTGAACAATGATGCACGTTTTAATCTGTGATGTAATTCTTAGTGAAAAAGTCCTCAAAAGTAATTATTTTGTAAATATATCGAAGTTTATGGCTGTAAATTATTGTCACGTACTTGGCTGTCCGATAGACGCCACTCTATGACCACCCTCTTGGACGAATCGGACATCTTCTATCGGACAGCCGAGTACTTGACTATACAAGCCTCATTTTTTTAACTATGGTCCAGCAATTTAAAGAATGTGAAAAAATCCACAATTGTTCTGAGATGAAGGTTTAAGATTTTTTCGTTCCTCGGTCGGTGTTCCAGGACCCAGGAAAACAGGTCTGACAAATCCGGGTTCAACCTGTTCCCCTTCCACACATGTCCCCCACTTATCCTTCATTTGTGACCGAATTTTCTCATATACTGAAAAAAATATTTTATTAGCGTATTATATACTTACAAAAAATAATAATTTGCAAGTAAATTGCAAAATAAAAATAGTACTGGATGCTTCAACAACGTATACAAATGTTTAATAAACACTAAAATACGTGCACAGAACTGTTGCAGTCATTTTCAAACTATATGTAAATTCAAGGCGATTTAAAGACCGGAAAATTGTTTAATTTTTTAAACTGCAACCCATCTGTCGAAAAAATCTGTAAAACTTCAGAAGCATTTGTGTTTAAAGAGAAATGTTTGTGATTTTTTTCGAACGTGTTCCATGTTTCTAAGAGAGAATAAAATTATTTTTTGTTATTTTTTTAATATTCTTTTTGTTTGAATTTAGGTCTTAGATCTCATCAAAACATATTTTTCTGATAGTATGAAGTGTCTTCTTATTTATCATATTTTTTCAGTCAGATATAATAGTGTTAAGTTACCGAAAATTTTTAAAAAAACGTGTTCTGCTCTAGAAGGGTGTGGGTGATGGGACGGGAGCTAGGAAACCTTGCAAACATATTATTTTTATGTTCGAATTAAAATGTAACCACTCATACGTTATTTGGTTATGGGGAACATTTTACCATCTTATTCTGAGTACCCTTTCCCATCTAGTCTACTTATAAGTGCGAATTATCCTCAACCGAATGTTAATTTTCGTATCTCATAAATTTCAACAAATCTCATTTCAACAAATTTCTTCCTTCAAATGAATTTATCAAAATATTTACACCTAAGCCTGCTGATCCCGAACGTTTTAGAAAGAAATGTTTGTGAGAGCAAGAAACTACGTAGCTCAAACCAAATCTAGAAATACTAAAACAAATAGGAAATTTATAACATTTATTCTCAGACAATCTGCGTGTTACAAATGAAAGGGATTAATAAATATAAAAGAAACATTATAATAATGACGTAAATCAAATAATACTCCGCATCAGTGAAGTATATTTTGTAAGCAAGCAATTTTCATCATGAATTAATAAACGAGACAGATCTAAATGCAGAAGGAATATTTTTTGCCCATACGAAAGCAAGCACTCAGAGAAAATTATCAGTTAAAACTATTTTGACTTTTTTGGAGTTCATCTTCGAGAGCCTCAATTTCCGATCGTCGTTAAATCTTTAAGAAATTTCCCGACCTTACCTCTTTCCCTTTCCCCGAAACGTTTCCACGCGTATTGGCCTGGCTCCCCCACCTCCTTCCGAACGTCGGCACCCGCCGCACCCCGTCTGTATTTAATTAATTACGATAATTGAACCAATGGAGGGGAAGCGAAACATTTCCACGCGGCGGCGGCGGCGTCGAGAAATTATGTGCAGCCGCCTCGCGAAAGCCGCTTCGCTTTGCACCCCACTGCGCCCGTGGCGGGGGGGCGGGGGCGGAGAGGGGCGGTGGTGGGGAGGCGAGGGCAAGGCGCAAACGCCGGCGTGGGCAATGGGGAAAGGGAAGCGGCCACACGGTCGCGGTGGAGGCGAGGTAGGGTGAGGGCCAAGGCGAACGAGAGCGAATGTTGGGGAAGGGGAGGGAGAGCAAGAGCGAGAGAGAGGGCGAGTGTGAGGGCGAGGGCGAAGGCGAGGGCGAGGGCGAGGGCGAGGGCGAGGGCGAGGGCGAGGGAGGCGAGGGCGAGGGCGAGGGCGAGGGCGAGGGCGAGGGCGAGGAGAGGGCGAGGGCGAGGGCGAGGGCGAGGGCGAGGGCGAGGGCGAGGGCGAGGGCGAGGGCGAGGGCGAGGGCGAGGGCGAGGGCGAGGGTGAGGGCGAGGGCGAGGGCGAGGGCGAGGGCGAGGGTGAGGGCGTGGGCGAGGGCGAGGGCGAGAGCGAGAGCGAGAGCGAGATCGGGAGCGGTAGCTCAGTGCATCAACTGATGTCACTGCAGCGCCTCTGACCAGGAGGTCCTAGGTTCGAGTCCTGACGGCGGTAGGATTTTCGACAATAGATTTTCAGCTAGGTCGAATTCAGTCGCTGTCTGGAGGAGAATTCTAGCGACCGGCTGCTCTGATCGGTTGCTTTCCGTGGTTTCTCCGATCAAAACCTGGCGAATGCCGGAGCAGTACCCTACCAAACGGGTCACGGACCGCGCGCGATCTGTCCTTCCTCTTTCTTGTCCTTTCCTCCCCCTTAAACACACACTTACACTAACATGCACTACACTACCACATATTCCAGGAGACCGATCGGGAGTTTAGAGCTTGTCCCGACTGGGGCGGTGCCCCGCTGGTGGGAGAGTCCTAGTTACGGGGAAACCCCACTAGCCGACAGTAGGTCTAGTTTAAATTTATTTATTTAGTCAAAAATATTTAATGTTTTAATATATTTAGTTATATATTAATATATAAAATATTAAATTTATTTAGTCGGTGCCGGATCTCGCCATCCAGCGGGGGAAGATCACCGTCATCTCCCGGGATAAAAAGCATGCACTACACTAACGGGACTATTGACCAAAGCAGTTGACTCGCCCGGAAACACGAAAAATCAATCAATCAAGCGAGAGCGAGGGCGAGGATGAGAATGAGAGCGAGAGCGAGGGTGAGAGCGGGTACAAGGGCGAGAGCGAGTGAGGGCCACGGCGAGGTGGAAAGTAAGAGCGAGTTCGAGAAGGAAGGCGAGAGCGGGGCAAAAGTGTGAGGGCGAGGGTGAGGGCAGAGACTAGCGACATAACGAGGGCCGGCATTGACATAACGGCGCAGAGAAATAAAGAAGCGAAGGAGATGGAAAAGAAAGGGATCAAAAACCTAAGAGGATCTTGCAAGAGGTGGGAATAGGGATCGTGAGAGGGAAGCAGGGGCACAAGTAAAAGGGGCATGGTGGGGCAGGGGGAGGATGGGATGCTGTCGGAGGCGAGAGACGAGTGATGGCGAGGGTGAGGGCGCGAACGCCGATGTGGGCCAGGAGGAGGGGGGCGGGTTTGCGGTACGGAGCTTATTCGACTTCATTGAGGCGTGACGCGGAAATGATGATTTCTGCGAAAGGATTATCGACTTTCATTCGGGCCCCGCCATTTCGCACCAGACTTACGTCAAGAGCTTATTTAGCGTTTCATAATGCCACCACAAAGCCCACGAATTTCAAATTTTGTCAGAATCTCATAAATATTTTCTGCTTTAATTATATATCTTACTCTATTACATAGAAATATTCGTTTGTGATGCATTTTTAATGCCCTTTCAAAACTTTATTTTGTATGTTTATTAGCGTATCTGAAGAAAATGAGAATTGTCTTACGGAAATTAATTTTTTAAACGCCATCATGAAAATCATTTATTATAAAACTCCGATAAAGGGATGAAAATATGAGCAATACGTAGCACCCAAATGGCTGTGAAATGACTCATTCGCTATCAACGCAAAATCTCTAGAAAAATAATTATTTTTATAAGATTTTCCTGTACGACAGAAATGTGATAACAAGCTCTTCTTCACAATGTTTCATCTCCTGGCGTTTTGAAACGCTTGTGTATCTTTTGTTCTTTATTATGTGCATTGTTAATCTGTGATCAAGGGTGGGTTGAAATGGAATTGCCTTTCGGTATAGAGTTTTTTCAATATAGGTGGTAGATTTAGTAAGAATATTCTATTTTTAACGCTGGTGCAGTTAAGCATTTATACGAAGAAAATGTTATATTGTTTTAATGACTGGCTTTATATACCACTCACTGACAGTCGTTTGGCCGGTACAAATCTTGAGTTAATATTTCAGGTACGGAAACGAAATCTTTCGATAAAACACTTATTACCTGGGCAACTGAGGTTTATAGTCCGGAATTGTGCACTAAAAATACTCAATATTTGAAATTTGTTGATAATTATCTTTTGATACAAAAACGCAATATCAGTGAATAAACGCATTCTGCGAGAATACATTAACTACAAAATAGAGCACTTCGATGTTATAATAATGGTCACAATATTATTTACATTCTTAAGAAATGTTGGACCTTATTGCCGTGTCATTGTTTTCTGAAAGCTATCTGGGAAGTAGTTTTCATTCTTTTCATTGTATTTATTTCATCTAATTCTTTTGAAAGAACCTTTTAATGTAGGCGAAAATCTTTAACTCCTTAGGCCACTAGATATAATTAATTAATTATAGTAGTGTACGAAAAAGTTTAGTTTTCGGTTCAACTTTTCTATGCACGGAAAATTATCCGTTTAAAATTATTTGCAGAATTCAACCCGTTCGTCACTATGGTTGTTTGAATGAAATACATTTAAAGAAAAATTTAAATACTTTTGTGTACTTCCCAAAACCACAGAATTTCATATTTATGCATTTCGTTTTCTATGAATTATGAAATTAATATTATGTATGATTCACGGAATTTTAGAAAAATATATTAATCCAAGCAATTCATAAGCGACGAAGGCATTCAAAACGCCAAGCAATTCAATTTTTTAAATATAAATATCAAACGAAAACCTTATTTTGAATAAATATAAAATTACATTTCTAAATTTTTGTTCTGCCCCTCAATTTCAGGTACAAATTCAACGCCAAACATGTTTTCAAAGTTAAGTAACAGCTCAAAGATATTATAAATAGGGCAGAATAAAGGCCAGGCTTTCACATATTGCTAAAATGTAGAAATAAGGAAAATGAGGTAAGTTTGTTGGCTTCACTACACAGCAAAATATGTTACTTCACTTGACAGCACTGATATCTCAAAACCAAATGTAAACATTTTCTAGAGTTAGAAAGACTCTAGGATGGAAAATCATGGTTGGACCAGAAGAATCGTGAGTCAACCGCGCGTAAGTACATCTGAAACTCAGGGACTTGAGTAAGACTGACCTCAATCCACTAAAGAAGAAATCATCATTGGGCAGTATAATATAGTATAATAATTAGATCATACAAAAATTGATTAAAATATAATACAGTAAACCCTCATTAACATGAATTCCAAGGGACAGAAATAATCGGAATTCGTGTAATACAAATTCATGTTACCCGAATATTATAAATGTCTGTATTACCGTAATCTCTTGGCGGGACCGAAGTTTTATTGAAGTTACGGCGAAATTTGTGTTAAACGAGTTCCTGTTAAACGAATTCGTTCTAACGTGGATTTACTGTAATTAATACGATTTTTTTAATTTAAAGAAAATTATTTAACATTATCTTAATATCCTCATTCCTCAGACGACAAAACGAAACACATGAAATCGAACAATTTAAAAAGAAATACTCAAATTGCAAATTTCTGTCGCAAAAGAAAACCCGAGACCCTGAGCCCACGCAAATTGAAGTTCGTGCCTGCGAAAGCACAAGCGCAGTGTGTAGGTAGGGGCAACGACACAGCGGAGGGGGCGGCGATTGCAGCCATATGGGGCGGAAACTCGGCGCGCGCGAGCGGGCAGGCAGGCGAGGCGGGCTGGAGGGGGCGGGGCGGTCGTTTTATAAATCGCGCTTGTATTAGGCGACGTGGCGTCGCGATGCCGGCTTGTAAATCACGGAGCGGCGGCGGCCGCCGGTGATCGCGGCGAGCGCGCGTGAATGGGCCGCCTGGCGCCTCGCCAGATGGCGGCGCGGCGCCGCGTCGCGACGCCCCTGACGACGCCTTCAGCGACGACGCGCGCCGTCGCGCGGCACCGACGAGACGGCGTTAAGCGGCGTGCCGAATGCAACCATTCGATCAGGCTCTGTCCCAATCGCTTTTCACTGACGTAACCGATCGCGCCCAAGCGTCGCTCCTCGGTGCGTGCTCAAATCAACAATCGGGGCCCTGGCTCGCGAGCCACTCGCCATTCACTAGACTGTAACCGATCGCGCCCCAGCGCCGCTCCTCTCCTGTCGTTAGGATGACTTGATTGAGCGTCAACGGTTAATATCATTAGTCGCGTAAGTGTAGTGCAGTTTTAGTGCTGGAGGTGGCAGTGATCTATCCCCGTTGAGTGGTGAGATCCGGCGCCGATCTATCCGTCGACTAGCGGGTTTTTCCTCAAGCAGGTATCTCTCACAAGCGGGGCTCCACCCCAGCCGGAACAAGCTCTCCGCTCCCGACTGCTCTCCCTGCATGTGTGGTAGTGAAGTGGATGTAAATGTGCGAGTAAGGAGTGAGGATAGGACAAGGAAGAACAAGGAAAGATTGCGTGAAGTCCGTGGAACATTTTTAAGGCCCATTTGTAAGTGTATTGCGTTGGCATCCGTCTTCTGTTGACCGGAGAAACTTTGGATAAGGACGGATAATATGGATGAACTAGGAAAACTATGGATAAGAGCAGCCGGCCGTTGGAATTGTCCTCCACACAGCGGATGACTTCTACCTAGCTATGTAGCTAGAGTCGAATATCCTGCCCCCGTCGAGACTAGGGTCTTTCGGTCAGAGACACTGTAGTGACTTTAATTGAAGGGGAGGGCGCTAGGAAGATTCTGAGGCGCGCGAAGTTGAGCGGCGCTACTCAAATAGTACAATTCGGGGTCACACTGCTGGCTCAGGAACTACTCGCCTTTCACTACACTGTAGCCGATCACGCCCCAGCGCCAATCCTCTACTTCTCTGCCCTAAAGCTGACTCTATAAGCAGCAGAATACATTGCCGATATACAGATCAAGTGCTGGTGTTGTTCGCAGACAGATGGATTGACAGAAAACATACTTGTGGTAAGAAGAAACAACACGTGGATTCGGACTACACAGAGCATCAGAAAAAGTCTTTTGCTACTCGTGATAGTAAGAAAAAATAACTTTTTTTGGTATCAGGGATATAAAGAAAGTTTTTTTGTCCGAAACTAGGCTCTTTTTCTCTGAAGCATTTTCAGTTCTTTCTTTACACTACGTAGTACTGCATAGAAATTTCTCATTGACATTCTACTGAAAATCCCTATCAAATTAAAACAGATAAATTATTATAGAGTTTTAGAGCGGTATTATGATATTAATGAAAACTTGAGAAATATTAAACATGTAAATAATATGAAATAAAATTTGTCTCTTAATGCATACATGAGTCATATTTGCCTTATAAAATATAAAAGTACATACAAAAGGCATTCGCGAGCGAAGTGTAGTTTTGAAACAATAATGCGGTGTTACAGGAATATAAAGCCTTTCTTCTCAGTCTCCACTTTTGCTGTACCTAAATTTGCACAAATATTTCCAGAGAGCTATGAATCTCTACAGTGTTACCGTGTTCGTAAATAGGGCTACATAAATGAATGTTCCTCTTTTGTTTCTTGTTAAAAGGTAACATACTTGCTGTTTGGTAGTTGCTTCATAAAATTGGTTGCCTGAAATACTCTATTTCTCCTATTGAGAACAATAGTCTATAAAAGCCTCCATATTATTCCTCTGTACAGTGTATTGAAAATATTAAATCTGGTAAGTGAGAAAATTAAAACTTCAAGGTTTCCTTCCTTTCGCTGCAAATACCGGCTTAGGTGGTTCAGGCCATCAATTGAGGTCACTGCAGTGCCTCTGACCAGGAGGTTCTAGAGTTCGTCTCCCGACGGTGGCAGTATTTTCGACACTAGCCACAGAGCTTGGTCGAATTCAGGAGGAGAATTCTAGCATTTAGCTGCTCCGATCGCTAGTTTTACGTGTTTTTCCAATCAACATCAGGCGAATTTTGGAGCGAGCTATGGACCGCGCACGATCTTTCCTTCTTCTTCCTTGTCCTATCCCCTGCTCTTTCACACATACACTAACACTCACGTGCACTACACTATCGCACTTGTTAGTAGACCAGTCGAGAACTTAAGGCTTGTCCCGTCTGGAGCGGTGCCCATTGGTGGTAGATACTAGGTTGGCGAAATCTTCGCTGGTGGACGTGTAAGTCGGATCTCACCATCCAAGAGGGGGTGATTACCGTTATCTCCTCCGATATAAAACATGCACTACAATTATGGGGCTAATGATCTTAGCAATTGACCCGCTCAGAATCATTAAACAATCATGCTGCAACTTGCATTGTGTATTTGTCAAATATGATCATACGACAAGAAAGGGATTTCATAGTTTGATACAAAGAATTTTAGAATAATTTTATTTCGTACATCACAGATAGTTTGAAGGAATAATAATAATATATTGGTTCCTAATTGTGAAGTTAATATATATATATATATATATATATATATATTATATATATATTTATATATATATATATATATATATATATATATATATATATATATATTTGTTTCATTATTGCAGATCTTAATATTGCAATGAATCGCGTTTAACATGTTCTACCTACTTGAAGAAAAATCCACTTAGATTCGTATTCTCTAAACATGTTTTTTGATCTTTTGACAATTTTTGATAAGTTTTGAAAATGCTCATTTAAAACAGGTCAAAAAAGTTTTTTGCAAAATTAAACCAATATGAAAAAATACACCTAGGAAATCATACGCCTAGTAAGGATGACAATATCATATATGCCACACGGCTTCCTAAAATCATCATCTAGTTTGTCTTTCGTGTGATCAACAAAGCCCTGCCACACACCGTAATTTCAAATCAGCAGTTTAAGAAGGGGAAAATCAGGAATTGAACATATTTACGGAAATAATACGTTTTATTACGTAATGTTATGAGACTCCCCTTTCAAAATTTCCCTACCTGCGTACATGACTTGACACTAAATGAACACAAGAATTGTATTCATAGAATGAAATTTTGATATCAAATACATTCGAAGAGATAATTAGCAAGTTTTGAAAGTTCTGCTTAAAATTATTTTTGTCTCTGGTATGTACCAAGTACATGCAGGTACGAGAATTTCAAAAAACAATTCATTTTAATTTGTTTTTCAATTTATGACCAGCATTAGTTATTATTTGACTAGTATTAGTTATTATTTGAAATCTGACATTTGTCTGTGATATTTGCAGATAATTAGAGATAACCACATCCAAACCCTCTAAATTTATGGAACGCTAAGAAAAGTTTACAGTTTTGAACCACATCCATACTCCATCGTCATCAAATACCGTAAGTGGGCTATTACTGGAGAAGGAATTATACCCCGGTTCTGCATCAATCAATTTACAAAGAAGTTTATGGAACTTCGTATAAAAACGAACCCATGGTGCTACAACCAATTACCTCCTCGTAATATTTTCAACTTTTGCAGTGACCGAAAATTTAAAGTTAAAAAATTGACCTGAGCCATTTTTATGCATTTTTTGTTCCATCGAAGAAAAAATGAGGGAAAAATTTGAAGCTGTTTTTGTGATTTTTTAAAATAAATTTCCTTAAATTCCAGGAGGAATTACGCGTAAAACGAGTAGTTTAAAATAAATGTACATCTTATCTAATAATCTAATTTGACTTTCTCGCCTTACTACATAAGTAGTAATCGTGCGGCGAAAATCGGCAATTTTCCGATCGAAAAACTATTCTTTTCGGGCACTTTTATCGAAAACACTTCGAAAATTACTTTCATTAACACCCTAAACTCAGAACGCATAGTTTGTGGCGAAAAGTGAGAAAGTAAAAAACGGTTGATTGGAAACACTTTTGCCACTTCAAGAAGTAGTTTAATATTGTGTAACCGTTATAAATATTGCCAGTCTATGTGCTGATGTGGCACCACTAGTTTACTTTCTCGCACTTACATCGTAAGAAAAAGTATTGTTTTCGTGCGCCAGAAAACGACAATCTTTCTACAGAATACCTTTTATTGCATGGTCTTGATATCTGTGGATTGATTGTTTGATTTTTTCGTGTTTCCGGGCGCGTCAACTGATTTGGTCATTATTCCCGTTAGTGTAGTGCATGCGTTTGTTTCTCTGGAGATGGCGGTGGTCTTCCTCCGCTGGATGGATGAATTTCGTTGTGTGTAGTAGGATTTTATTTTTGAAGCTTGTATTTTATTTATATTTCAAGATTAACCATTTATATCGTTAATCTATGTTAGTCTGGTATCACTTCAAATTCCAAGATATTTAATCTTGTTTGTTTTCTGGTACCCAGAATGTGGTTTGAAAAGTAAATTCATAAAGCAAGGTGTATTGTATGTTTTTTACTATACATTTTGTGAATTTTTCTGCTAAGTCATGTTTTGTACTTGGGAATGGCTTTTTAATGTAATGATACAACGGTGTCAGTGTCTTCCCAGAGGACGTAGGTCTGAATATCACGCTCTGGGAAAAAATGAGTTCACTGTCTGCTCGACGTCCATTGAAAAACCTAAAGTTTCTTATGTTCAAATAATTCTCAAACTTTGGTGAACGATTCTTTCCGAAGAACTTTCATAAACGCATTACTCTTTCTGCTTTCGGCTTCCTCAGCATCGTGATCAAAGTGTCCTGAAACATCTATTTGGGTCGCCAAGAAAGCTGTCACTGCGGGAATCAATGTGTTTCTGTTCTAATGGACAATGCTGGAGTAATCGGCTTTTGACGGGCAGCAAAGGCGTATCCTTAGAGTGGTTTTAATCAATCTTCGAAAGACAGTTTTCTTTTCTTTCTTCGCTCTTAAATGATATGGAAACTTTTATCTTGCAGATCTCTAAGGGTTATTAGTCAAGAAGTCTTTCTTAAAGTCTACAATATAGCCTGATTACATTTGTTTCATGTGAAAATGTTGGAACATTTGTCGAATTAAAAGTAACTGTGACCGCTATTAAAAATATCGAACTCGCTCTCCAACTCACTAGATTCCAAAGAGTCCAAATAATTATCAGACTACGTATTGTTCACTTTAATCTCCCCCACATTCACTTAATAAAAAAAAACTTACCCATTACTCTGTCCTACATGTATCTACATCCTATATTATTCTGGAGTGCCCTGAACTTGCCCGAATAAGACAATCCTCAAACTTAAAATATTCCTTATTTAATTCCTTCTCCTTACCAGAAGAATGTATAAAAGTCATAATTTCATATTTGTATGAGTTGTATATAATTGCGTAATGGAATAATTGTAAAACCTGTGTAAATTCTAAATTAATACTCATGGTCGCTCATGACCCAGCTATTGAACAGCGACCTTAATTAAATAAAGAAAAAAAGTAGCTGTAAAAACTTGTTATTGAGAGACGATATTTCAGGACAAAGTTCATTATTATGCGTTTCAAATACCGGTAAGTCTAAATTCCCATGCTGTGTTCTAATTTTTTCCCTTTCTTCTCTATAAAGTTCTCTTCTCAATATAACGGATTATGGACATATTCTATCTGACATATCTATATCATCATTTGTTAATGCTATTTCATTACTCCATTTACAAAATTTTACTTTATAAAATGCCATTGGCATGACCTCAAATTTAAATACGACTTCTGTTATTTATAAATGGCAATTTTTAAGCATTGCCAACGTTTCTTTGCATAGAATGATTACGTTAACTTGTACGACGTTTTCCGTGACGCTTACGGATTGTAGAAGGTTTGTTCTCGTCTACTGCGTGCTGCTGAAGGGAAGCTTTTTTCCCCCGAAATATCTGGACGAAACCAAAAATATTCTGCTCTTCTTTCTTGATGTTGATATTGTATGAAAGTTAATGTCCCAATTAAATTAACAATTAACTAATACAAACAATTTGCTCAGAAATTTCTGTCTATTTGAATCACTACCACGATCAAATACCTTTCCATGTACCCGTTATGAAAACCCAACTTCTTCTAAAATGCTCGCGACTACGACCAGATAGCTTCCCATAAGTTCGCGACTGTGATCAAATACCATCTCATCTGCTCGCGATGAACACCGATACCTTCTGCCAAAATTATTGTTTCGATGAAAGAGGTCTCCTCCGTTTTCGTCTGTCTTCTAACTTTCTGTAATTAGTTTTTCCATTGTCCGCCACTCGTTTCCGGCCAGTTATCCATCTTCACTCGATGCAACACCCATACCAAAAGCCCGTCACCATTTGTTGTCCATCTTTCCTGTACTCCGTCAAATGACGCTTCCAAAAATAAAAAAAAATTATAACCGGCCACGACCCAAATGATCATTATGTTTATTTTCATTTAGGAATACACAATGTTAAATATTCTTGTTTATTCAGGTCTGAACATTGCTAAGTCCTAATATTTACGTCGTAATATTTGCATATATTTTTCAATGTCCAATACCATATGTCCTCTTTGTAAATATAACATGCTACTCCCATATTGTCATTTCCGGGTACCAATGTTTCAAAATGTGCTGTTATATTATTATTCATTAATCACACTTTCCCTTGAGATATAAGATAATGTTATATACAATTCTTAAAATGCTCGAATAATGCATAAAATAATAATGAGTTCTTTTTGTGTACCTTCTTTAAAAATTTTTCTTTCTTCTAAAAAGTAATTTTTTTCCATCTCCAGAGTTGAAGTCCTCATACATTTGCTTTAATGAACCAATTTCTGAATCGAAGATTTCTCAGAAAAATCAGAAAATTGATTCTTTGAACCAATCACTGATTCGCAGACTTCTCATCCCAGACACCAAAATTCACTATGTTCTATTTCAGAATCTAACGGTAACGGTTTCCACATTACAACCTCAACTTCCTGGAACAGTAAACCGCAGCTTTTGCCGCTCGCAGAGATGGCCAAGACGTCATCTCTCGTGTGGGCGCCCGGCCCGCGCCAGAAGCCCCCTGCTCCTCCGGGGTGGTCGCCCTGAACGATGTCCGGGGCAGCGGCGACGCTCGGCGCGGGCCTGCCGCCCACAGAAGCCAAGCACGCTTCCACCGAACCCGCGACCCGCGCACAAAGAGCCACGTTGAGTTCGCGGAAGTATAACCTCTCTCAGTCGCGCCCGCCGCCGCCTTTACGTCCGCGAGGTCCGGGAGAGCTGGGTGGTCGCGCAGATTCCCGTGTTTACGTGGCGAATTGAGAGGACGAACGGCGGAGTGGGAGATTGCGACGCTGTCCAAGGAACAGGCGGCTGCAGGCGAAAGAGTAGAGCGGACGTGCAGGCGCGTACGATAAGGAGCGGACAGTATTTTGTGGAATTAATAAGAAATAATTACATAGTTCATGCCTTATTATTTATATTATATAATAAATTAATATTTTATATTCATTTATATTATTGCAAGACTCGGGCCATCAGAACTGCTCTTCCGTCTGACCAGGCAAATTTCGCAACGCTCTTTTCACTATCTAGTGGTGAAGAAGGTATTTTCCTGGGCGACGAAACAGGCGATTTGAAGCGGAAAGGGTAGAGCGGGCGTGCAGGCGCGTGCGAGCAGGAGCGGACAGTATTTTGTGGAATTAATAGGAAATAATTACATAGTTAATGCCGTATTATTTATATTATTTAATATTTTATAATAAATTAATATTTTATATTATTGATAGACTCGGGCCATCAGAACTGCTCTTCCGTCTGACCAGGCAAATTTCGCAACGCTCTTTTCACTATCTAGTGGAGAAAGAAGGTATTTTCCTGGGCGACGAAACAGGCGATTTGAAGCGGAAGAGTAGAGCGGGCGTGCAGGCGCGTGCGAGCAGGAGCGGACAGTATTTTGTGGAATTAATAGGAAATAATTACATAGTTAATGCCGTATTATTTATATTATTTAATATTTTATAATAAATTAATATTTTATATTATTGATAGACTCGGGCCATCAGAACTGCTCTTCCGTCTGACCAGGCGAATTTCGCAACGCTCTTTTCACTATCTAGTGGAGAAAGAAGGTATTTTCCTGGGCGACGAAACAGGCGATTTGAAGCGGAAGAGTAGAGCGGGCGTGCAGGCGCGTGCGAGCAGGAGCGGACAGTATTTTGTGGAATTAATAGGAAATAATTACATAGTTAATGCCGTATTATTTATATTATTTAATATTTTATAATGAATTAATATTTTATATTATTGATAGACTCGGGCCATCAGAACTGCTCTTCCGTCTGACCAGGCAAATTTCGCAACGCTCTTTTCACTATCTAGTGGAGAAGAGGATTTCGGGACGAAACGGCATTTGAAGCGAAGAGTAGGCGGCTGGGCGTACGAGCAGAGCGGACGTATTGTGAATTATGAATAATTACATAGTTAATGCTATTATTTATTATTTAATATTTATAAGATAATATTATATTTGGACCAGGCCATGAACTGTCTTCCGTCTGACCAGGCAATTCGCAACGCTCTTCACTATCTAGTGAGAAGAAGGATTTCGGCGACAACAGGCGATTTAAGCGAAGAGTAGAGCGGCGCAGGCAGGAGCAGGAACAGTATTTTGTGGAATTAATAGGAAATAATTACATAGTTAATGCCGTATTATTTATATTATTTAATATTTTATAATAAATTAATATTTTATATTAAATTATATTATTGCGAGACCAGGGCCATCAGAACTGCTCTTCCGTCTGACCAGGCAAATTTCGCAACGCTCTTTTCACTATCTAGTGGAGAAAGAAGGAATTTTCCTGGGCGACGAAACAGGCGATTTGAAGCGGAAGAGTAGAGCGGGCGTGCAGGCGCGTACGAGCAGGAGCGGACAGTATTTTGTTGAATTGATAGGAAATAATTACATAGTTAATGCCGTATTATTTATATTATTTAATATTTTATAATAAATTAATATTTTATATTAATTTATATTATTGCGAGACCAGGGCCATCAGAACTGCTCTTCCGTCTGACCAGGCAAATTTCGCAACGCTCTTTTCACTATCTAGTGGAGAAAGAAGGAATTTTCCTGGGCGACGAAACAGGCGATTTGAAGCGGAAGAGTAGAGCGGGCGTGCAGGCGCGTACGAGCAGGAGCGGACAGTATTTTGTTGAATTGATAGGAAATAATTACATAGTTAATTCCGTATTATTTATATTATTTAATATTTTATAATAAATTAATATTTTATATTATTGCGAGACTCAGGCCATCAGGACTGCTCTTCCGTCGGACCATGCTAATTTCGCAACGCTCTTTTCACTATCTAGTGGTGAAAGAAGGTATTTTCATGGGCGACGAAACAGGCGAATTGAATTTTGCTCAGATGCTAATTTTAGGCTAGAGGATATTTTACTTGCAGCTAATCTACTACATGGGTCAGTCGACTTTACTTCCCCTCCGAAGGAAGGCGTACGAAAGGTTATTTCGAGCTTAAACGTCCACGACTTTGGTCGGGTTTGACTCTACAAACTCGGGTATAACAGCCCTCTACGCCAACCATTATATCACCAAACCTGTGGATACACATGTAACATGCATAACTTGATTCTACGTGGCTAGAACGATGTATTTTAAGCCATTAAAAATCTCGTACGTTCTTCTTCTTCTTCTTTTTCTTCTTCATCTTCAAGCTTTAGAACTTTCGTTCCGTTGCGTCCCATTATTGGTCCATCCATCTTCTCTTCGGTCTTCCTATGTCCTTTTTCCTCTTGCTTGTATTTAGTCTGTTTTGGATTCGCGTGTTTTCCATTCTGTCTATGTGGTCTCTCCATGCTTTCCTATGTTCGTCAATTTTTTCATTTATATTATAAATTTCTAGATAGTTGCGTATCTTTTTATTACGAATCCGGTCTTTCCTTGTGACACCAATACAACCTCTTAAAAACTTAATTTTGGCAGTCTGAATCTAATTCTAATCTTTCTGCTTCTAATTTTTGTGTCCATAGTCCAAATTTCACATCCATATAGCCCACAAGGAACTACTAAGGTTTTATAAAATTTCATGAGTGTATCATTCCTCACTTTACTTTTCAGTGTCCTCCTAATAATTCCACACATTCTGTTAAATTTTTCAATTTTCTTATCAGCATCTATTTCTCCTTTGAAAGACAGATCACAACCTAGGAACTTGAATGAACTTACTTGTTCGATATTTTGGTTGTTAACCACTAGCTTGCATCTAACTAGATATTTCCGTTATGTGGAATATATGGTTATGGCCGCTAGAATTCTCCTCCAGGCAGTGACTGAATTCGACCTAGCTGAAAAGCTAGTGTCGAAAATCCTGCCGCCGTGGGGAGTGGGAACCTAGGATCTCCCGGTCAGAGGCGCTGCAGTGACATCAGTTGATGCACTGAGCTACCGCTCCCGGTCACGCCGTCGAGTAGGTGGGGAAGAACATGTAATGAACCGCCTGGACGTTCCCGTATTTCACCGTGGTCGTCGATCCAGCCCCGCGCAGCTCAGCATCCACAAGGAGGCGGCTTCTAGGAAGCGGGGTAGGAAAGGTAATTGCGGCCGCACCCACGCGGAGTCGTGTTACGCATCTTGCGGGCGGACTGTCTTCAGAAGTCTCCTAGTCATTCAGGTCTGAAAACAAATAAGTGCCAGCCAAGTTTCGTTTGAGGAAACGCCTACATAAACATTTTAGTAAGATCAAGAAATTATCTATGAAGACCTTTGTTTACAGCAATGAAAAGCTTTCATGAGCTTCATAACATGGAAGATTTTTTTTACAAATTCACAAAATTACTGCTTTTACCCCTATCAAGCCGGCACAACCACTTCTCAAAAATCCTAAATAAACTACGAAATTAGACACTAGTTAATTTTGAAGTTTTGAGAAATAGGGATGCCTGCTTGATATCTGTTCTGCTTTCTAAGGTTTATTTTATGAGATAAATGAGAGGCATAATTTACAACAATCAATGGATGTTACTAATTCAATCTATCCTATACAAGTAAATAACGAAATTACCGTATTTAGTGTAATAGTAACAGTCCTAGTACAAGTGAACTTTTGGAACTTTTACTTCTGTAAGCTGAAAATCTCTTACACTCGTATTCTATTATTTTAAAGAAATTCGCAAAGGAAAAAGGACTCTTCAAAAACGCATGTTAGGTTACTGTAAATTTGAACAAAATTATCAGTCAAATAATATTCAAGTTATGTAAAATAACAAATGATATTTTGTAATTTAAGATCGCATTAACATTTAGGTCATTAGCGACCAATAAAAAAGTTAACATTATGGTAGATGAAAAGATACGGTGAAACGTAAGGGGTCAAAGGATGAACACAAATACAACCATTCTCGAGACAGGACTCGAACCCGCGACCCTTCGGTCCGAGATCACGACGACACTACTGCCTTGGCGATATCGGCCACCGGATCGGCTGATTCATTTTATTGCCTCATATTTTGAAGAAGAGCTTTTGAAGTTCGCTTACATCCATCTATAGCTTGCCAACCTAGACATCCTAACCATTTACTTTTGATGTATCAAAAGTTACAAAAAAGAAAAAGAACCACAAGCACCATAGACAAACAAAATCGTGAAGTTGGGATAACGTGAGCTGATATTGAACATGAATGTACCTGGAAGAAATAGAATAGAATATTTATTTCGCTACTTAGAAATACATAGAATATTTCCGGTGGTAGCGTTTTCTAAGAAATTTCTAAAAATACACAAAACAAATATCAAACAACATTAAAATATTAACATGTTACCAAATACAATTTTACAAAATTAATCTATTAACCATATTTACTTAGTCTAGTTTTAACATTTTTGACATTCTGAGGGAAAGTCTCCAGCACTGCAGCAGGTAATTTGTTCCAATTTTGTATCGTGCTGTTTACAAATGAGAATTTACCTACAACTGTTCTCTGTTTTATTTGCCGAATTTTGAAACCATGATCCTTCCGCGCGACATAAGTTGGTTTAGATAGTCTTTCCCGTATTTCACCCCACGGACGATCCCCTCTTATTGATTTGAATAATGCACAAAGACGCGATTTCTCTCTGCGTTTTTCCAAAGGTTCCCGCGATATAAATTCAGAATTTGAACGTCCTCTCCAACAAATTTTGCAGCATATTTTTGTACTTTCACAAGAGATTTTATTTGCCCTAAACGATAAGGGTCCCAACACATGGAGCCAAATTCTAAAATTGGACGTACTAAAGACGTGTACCCTAATTCCCTTGATTTTCCACTTCCTTTTCTAAGTATTCTAATTACAAAGTGTAATGCCTTCTACGCCTTTTTCATACATAATTTACGTGTTCTGTCCAACTCATATCCTGGTTTAGTACAATTCCCAAATATTTACAGCATTTAGCCCTCGGAATATCCTGATTTCCTAATTTATATATGATATCGTCTGTCTTTCTAGAACGCGCGAATCTAATAAACTTGCACTTGCTGGGATTTAATTTCATTTCATTTGTGATAGCCCATGATTCTAGCTTCTTTAATTAAACCTGCAATATTTCTGTATCACTTGTGTTCTTAATTTCCCGATAAATTATGCAATCATCTGCAAAAAGACGTATTCTTGATTAATTCCCTGCCAAATATCATTAATCTTCGCTATAAATAACAACGGACCTAGGACACTTCCCTGTGGCACTCCGGACGTTACTTCCGCCCTCGAAGAGAAATTTGACCCGATTCGCACCCGTTGAGTACGCGAGCTGAGAAATTTTCGAATCCAGAGAGCAATTCTTCTGTCTACGTTAAGCTTATTAATTTTTTGTATTAATTTATCATGGGGAACGAGGTCGAACGCTTTTGTGAAATCTATAATAATTGCATGAACAATGGAACCTTCATCGAGAGAATCAGCAATGTCCTGACTGACAGTGACTACCTGACTCTCGCATGAATATCCTTTTCTAAAACCGTGTTGCCCATCGTAAATGTGTTATTCTTATCCCAAATTTTGCGTAGGTATTCTGCCACTAAATGTTCCATTTGCTTACACACTACAGACGTTAGACTTACTGGGCGATAATTTTCAACATTTTGACGCGAGCCTCTTTGAAAATGGGCCATATGGCATCTTTCCTATCCCGAGGAATACATGAATTGTTCAGTGATATCTCGAAAACCAAGGACGTTCCCCCAATTTCCTTCGTAAATGGTGTTATTTTTATTATTACGTATTTGGGCAATTCTTTTCCTAAGTGCTCTCTGATTTAGTACAAAATTTTCTCCTTCGCATTCGTTTACAGTGATCTTCCTTTTATCTGCAAAAACTGACGCGAAAAATTGGTTAATAATATTTACTTTTTGGTTATTGTCTACCTCTAAGTTATTACTTCCGTTTCTTAACGACGGGATTTCTTCGCGATTCCGCTTGCGCCTCCGTACGTATTTAAAAAAATTGCTCCAACTTTTATTTTCATCAGTAAGGATCGTTTCCAAATACCCTTCCTGTGCTAATAATTTCGCCTCCAATAGTTCTCTCGTTAGATTCTTAAATTTCTTATAATGTTGATCACGCGTGAATACAGCGTGATGAATTCTTATAATTTTGACGGGCTATTCAATCTTATCAGATTATAATTATTCTTTTAATTTGTTTTGAAAATATAAATTAAATTAATGAATTGAGTGTTTTTACAATTCTCAATTCAGTCAAACCTTAAATGGAACGTCCATTTAAATGAATTGAACACACAATTAAGTTCATTATGCTACGCGTTCAGAATTATTGCAAATTCAGTCAGCCTTCATACTGCTCGTTGTGTATACTTCGGGAATGTTCATTCCCGCCTGAGATATGGCATAATATTCTGGGGAAATACATCTTATAGCTCCAAGTCTTTTAGATTACAAAAACGAATTGTACGAATAATAACCAAATCCCACCCACGTGATTCATGTAAGCCTCTCTTCATTAATCTAGGAATTCTACCATTACCGTGTCTTTTTATTTACGAATCAGTGGTTTTTGTAAAAAATGACTTGCTCAAGGGCGGGAATACTTTTTCAGAAAATGCCGAAGTCTATTACTATAACACTCGACGTAGAAATCATTTTCATCAGGTGACAGTATCAACAGCTCATGACAAAAAATTCACATACAATACATGTACATTATTTTACAACACTTTGCCAGATGACATTAAACGATTAAATTCAATAGAAAAGTTTAAATCCCAAGTGAAATCGAAGCATCACAAGAAAAGTAACATTAATTTTACCAACGATACATAATGCATTATTTCCCATTTGGACTGTATAAATGAGTATAAACAACCTGTAACAACTATTGTACTACAGCTTCCGGGTCAATGACCCCCATCTCGATCAGGTTTTTCGTCCAGTTTCCCTGATCCATTGAGCAAATGCTGAGATGGCCCCTTGTTTTGCTTCTGGACATAAATGTAACTTCATATTCTGTGCACGTCTTCTAGAATTCAGTGGGAAACACAATTCTTCAAATTATCGTTTCCATGTTGTCGCGGCAGGAAGTAATAAGAGCCAAAATTTATTGCTTATTTATCCTTGAAAATAGATTTTATTACATGGGAGTTTTTGTTGTTTTTTTCTCCTTTCAAAATTCAAAATTTATTGCTTATTTATCCTTGAAAATAGATTTTATTACATGGGAGTTTTTTGTTTTTTTCTCCCTTTCAAAATTCAAAATTTAAGTAGTATATGACTTAGTGTAGGGATCACAGAATTTTGAAAATGTGCACACAATTCACTTTTCCCCATAGCAAGTCATACGCAGTTTTTAACTGTTTTTTGACGTAAAATAAATAAATAAATACAATAATAAATTGCTCTTGCGAAGTATTATTGTGTTTGTCTATGCTACATGCAATACATCTGTTTTACGTGTCGTCACTTTCTTCTCCACATGGATCGACTCGGATTTGAAGCCCCGTAATATCACAACTCTCGCCACGTGCTTGGACCGTTTCTTCATTTAAGTTGCTTTTGTCATTCTATCAACTTAAAATATATCATAATTATATTCAGTTTAGAAAGATAGGGTTGTTAAGAAAGAAACTAATGTTTCCAACGATTCTTTGGCATCAAATCTGTCATAATTCCTCACTATTTTTGACGTCTTGTTTTTCTCCAAGGCATGTTTTTAGTCTCAATGACGAAACAATAAAAATTGAGTGATATGTTTGAAAACTGACATCAGAATGAAGATGTTTGGGTCACTACTACAGTATTTCATTCACTGTCGTTCATTCATAGCAACGAAAAGAAACTGCGACAAGTATTAATACTAGTGGCTAGTATTGCCCTCGAACGCAATAAATAACTATGAACATTCCTACTTGCTCCAGAAATAAGGCCGACCTCGTTAAGGTGGTCGTGTCGTAAATTTCGTGACTGGAAGGGTGGCAGTCTTGAATCCATCCTCGATGATGATACTGAAGATGATGAGTAATGATTTAGGGCGTTTCAACTGTTATTTGCGTTCTCGAGAGAATGCTGATGCCTTATTTAGACGCACATAAGCGTGGCCGTCTAAAGTATCTTAAAATTAGAGTAGAACACTTCAAAATCAATCAATCAAGACATCTAATGTCTAGGGTAAAACACCGAGAGCGGTGGCTCAGTGCATCAGCTGATGCAATTACTGTGCCTCTGACGGGGAGGTCCTAGGTTCGAGTCCCGACGGCGGCAGGATTTTCGACACTAGGTCGAATTCAGTCGCCGTCTGGAGGATATTTCTAGCGGCCGGCTACTCTGATCGGCAGTTTTCCGTTGTTTCTCCGGTCATCACCAGGCGGATGCCGGATACCCTACCAAACGGATCACGGACCCCGCGCGATCTTTCCTTCCTCTTCTTTTTCCTATCCTCCCTCCTTACACACACACTTACACTAACATGCACTTCACTACCACATATCCTGGGAGACCGGTCTGGAGCTTAGAGCTTGTCCCGGCTGGGGCGGTGCCCCGTTGGTGGGAAAGTCCTGGTTAGAGGGAAACCCCACTAGCCGACGTTAGGTCGGCGCTGGATCTCGCCATCTAGCGGGGGAAGATCAGAGCCATATCCCGAGAAAAAACATGCACCACACTTACGGGAATAATGACCTCAGTAGTTGACGCGCCCGGAATCAGTAGGTCAATCAATCTAGGGTAAAACAATTATAGCTCCGAGAGAGATATGGAGTGAGAGTGGGTGAGTGAATATGAGTATGAGTGAGAGTGAGAGAGTGTGCGTGGGAGAGAGAAAGTGAGAGTCACAGAGAGTGACACAGAGCGGGGCAGTGACAGAGAGAAGGAGTGAGAACTCGGAGCCGAATTACTGCTCCTATCCATTGGTGCGATAATTCGAACATCAGGCTTCATAATCAGACACGATGTTGCAATACTGACTAAGATAATAATTTTGTTGAGATGAAGAATAACCATGGTAAATTTTGAGACGAATAACAATTTGGTGGTGCCGAACAAATTAAAGAGAACAAATGTTGTTTACGAATATGAAATAAAAATATTGAACTTCGTTTTGGTATTTTTATTCAAACATATTTTTGTAAAGAAATTTATGTTTGGTAAGATCTGTATTCTTTATAAACAGTTTCCTCTTACAACACATTAATGCGGAAGAACGTTTTAGGTATTTTGCAAGGAGTACATTTTTTTCATTAAAAAAGCTAGAAAGACGATGTTTCATTTTCTCAAAACTTTTCATCCATTATTCTTTGAAAATGTTTGTAGTGATATTTGTTTTTATAGTTAATAATTTCAGTCTGACTTTTCATTTTGTCTTATTTTGACGAAATAAATCAACATAATCCAAAAGAGTGTGTTACTTCAAATAGTATATTAAGCAAATAGTTTTAATTGTTACGTCTTTTTGAAATTTTTTAACGGATAAATTTTAAGAAATCAAAATTATTTTTGGAACAACTTTTTGGGCATGAAGGGTATTTGACTCTGCGGTGGTCAGTTGCTCGGTTCACCGCTCCCGGTTCACGAATCTCTCACTGCGATTGGCTGACGGTGTGAAGACGGAATTATTCGTGCCACAAACAACAAATACGTCATAATCTATGCCGAAAGATGTAATTTCATTTCAAGCCTAATCAAAGTTCCGTGTATTTCGTATTCGGCTGTCGAAAACACGTACTTTCTCCACGCCCATTATTCCCACAATCACGGACCGGGAGTGGTGGCTCAGTTCATCAACTGATGTCACTGCAGCGCCTTTGACCGGGAGGCCCTACGTTCGAATCCTCGCGACGGCTGGATTTTCGACACTAGCTTTTCAGCTTGGTCGAATTCAATCGCTGTCTGGAAGAGAAGTCTAGCGGCCGGCTGTAGTCTTCCGTGGTTTCCGTAATCTGATCTGTAGTTTTCTGTGATTTCTCCAATCAACACCAGGCGAATGGCGGAGCAGTACCCTACCAAACGGGCCACGGACCGCGGGCTATATTTCCTTCATCTTCCTTGTCCCATCCTCTCCCCTTACGCACACACTTACACTAACATGCACTTCACTACCACATATTCCGGGAGACCGGTCGGGAGCTTGTCCCGACTGGGGCGGTGCCCCGCTGGTGGGAGAGTCCTGGTTAGGGGAAAACCCCACTAGCCGACGGTTGGTCGGCGCCGGATCTCGCCATCCAGCAGGGGAAGATCACAACCATCACTCGAGAGAAAAAACATGCACTACACTGACGGGACTAATGACGAAAGCTATTGACGCGCCCGGAAACACATAAAAATCAATCAATCAAAAACACGTACTTTCTCCACGCGCATTATTCCTCAAATCACGGCATTACACACTGACACACGCGGAAAAGTTACGCTGGTATGAAAATATTTAGAGCTCCAGCCCGCTGCTTAAAAATACCGGCGCGCCCGCTCGCCCGCCCACGCATCCGCGCGTGCCTCCGCGGGCGCTTTATAAAAAGCCATTTTCCCGCGGCCAAGAGAAACAGCTTAAGCTGATGTCACCCAAGTATTTTAATTCAGGCGAGCCGCGTCGCGTCGCGTCGCGCGGTGCCGCTCCGCGCCACGCCACGCCGCGCCGTGTCCCGGGGACGAGCGCGGATTGTGGATGGAATCGCTTCGTTCCGCGCGGCTCGCGCCTCGCTTCGCATGCCTCGTCCCATCGAGGCCATCCACGTGTGCTTGTGGGCTTAGGTTTTTGTTGTTTGTTTGCATGTGCTTGCGTGGGAACGAATCTGTAGGTATGAATTATTGGGTTTGGGGCGTGTGGCGTTTAAGAGTGAGTATTGTTCCGGGTCTTCAACTAGTTAGGTCACTGGTTCTGTTTATGTGATGCATATTATATTCTGAGGGAGGGAGGGGGAGAATAGATTCTGAGGGCGTCAATTACTAGCACATTATTCTGTATATGTGGTGTAGGTTTTATTCTGAGGAGGGGCGAGATTGATTCCGTGGCGTCAACTACTTTTCATTTGTTCTGTTTATGTAGTGTATTTTATATTCGGGGGGCGGAATTGATTGGTGGGGGGTACATGCTTTTCGTTCTGTGTATGTAGTATAGATTATATCCTGGAAACTGATTCCAGGGAGTCAACTACTTAGGTCATTAGTTCTGTTTATATTGTGAATCTTATATTCTAGAGGTGGGTGGGATTGATTCTGGGGGCATCAAATACTATGGTCACTCGCTTTCTACATGTAATGTTCGCTACATTCCGGTTTGCGAGATTCATGCTAGGTGTGTCAACTACTTAGGTAATTAGTTCTTTCTGTATGTAGTATAGATTATATTCTGGGGAAACTGATTCGGGACGCCCACTACTTAGTCATTAGTTTGTTTATTGTGTATTTTGAGGAGGGCGGGGTTGATTCTGGGGGCACCAACTACTACTGTCATTAGCTTTGTACATTTAATTAACGTTACATTCCGGGGGGCGCTATTCCTCTCGCGCTGGAAAGGCGGTTGGCTCCGGCCCACGCCTTAGCTCGCGGAATTTTGCGCTTCATACGTCTTCACTGGCAGGTCACCGTCTCAGCCGCGATAAGTTGCAAGCTACTGACTTGCCTCCCGACATGTGTGGGAGTGTAGTGCATGTAAGGGTAAGTGTGTGCAGAGTAAGAGGACACAATGATGAATACATATGGTGCGGTACATGGCCCGTTTGTTAGGGAACTGTTTTGCTAATCTGTATTTTGCTGGTTTTGATACAGAAAAAAAACACGGAGAGCTACCGCCAATCACAGATACCGGTTAATGTAATTCTTTTCCTGACTGTGGAAAAACTCGAGCGTGGTGTTTCTATGTAGATATGCTTTTAAATATGTTTCAGTGTAAGTGGATGTATGCAACATACGTGTGTTTTGTGAGTGTGTTTGTGTGTGTACGTGTATATACTTTCGTGGCACAATCTGCTTAATTTTCGTTCGTAAAAGGATTTTAATGAACCCGATATTATTTGTTAATAAATAGTACACCTATAAAAGTTGAAAATGCATTGGAATTTGTTTTATTTTGACGGCTATAAACTAGTTTTGTACGCAGCTGTCCTTTGTTGAATTCGCGAGGAAGATGTTTGTGTTGATTTCTTGTTAATTTGTATACTGCCGCGTTCCTCCTATCATCCAGACTTGGAGACCACAACTTTTATCAAAATAAAAAATGATAGAAAACTAAGTAAAAAGAGATTTCTTGGCATCTTCAATGCGAATTTATTGTCTTCGTACTAAAAGGTTATTGCCGATGACTGGGCAATACCTTTAAGATTCAAATTGTTATTGATGGAGTAGTAAAGCCATAACAGGGCATATCTTCAAATGAATCTCCCTAATATTACTGGTAATATCATTCTTCACCATTATTTATTTTGGATTATCCTAGGGGTCCTGAATAAGATGATCAATTCAGTAATGATAAACTGACTGAATACAATTAATAACTTTAATAAAGTAGACCATGGGTTTATCCCATGGTCTAGTGATCAGAGCGCTCACCTTCACCTCTGCGTTCTGGTGTTCAAAACCCGTTTGACACACGAGGAATTTGTGATGTTTTATGGCAGACATTATCGGATTTCCCCACCTATGCCCCTTTCATTCTACCATTCCTCCATCGGCAATCATGTAAAATCATTACAATCACATTTTCATCAGTGTCGTACATTTACTACAGGTATGTGGTAATGTGATATGTATAACTTTCAATTGGCACAATCATGGAGAGAGATGATACTAACAATTTCAAACAAAAGTTGTAACGTTCCGTTAACTTTGCGATGTTGACTGAATACGTAGATCCTGTTTCAAATGATGTTCTAGTTAAAAAGAAACTCACTCTGCTTCTAATTATAAAACCAGCTTACTACGTTAATCATAAGGAACATCTGATAAATTATGTTTCACTCTTACAGAAATTAAAACCCTCCGATATCAATGCCCACGCCAACTTGCGCAAATATTCGCCGAGTCTCATATCTCCTCGACACGTGGGCATGTGTCCCAATCCCTACCGAAGCATGCAAACTTCTGTGCCACACTTTTCACCCTCTCCCACCACCGGTCAGCGTTGACGCGCCACAGTGAAAAATGCCCTGCGTCAAAAAAAATGGAAATCTCATTCAAGAAAATGATGAAATAGGAGGCAAGCCTTTGGCGGCGTCGGTGGCATAACGGTTTGCGTTTCAGACTGTTCCAAGTTCGTGGGTTCAAATCTGATCGAAGTCATGATTGTTTTTAGGTGAAACAATTTCTCAAACAGCTTTCTTCAGAAGTAAATCCGGCTGTCCCATGTTGTAGATTTACTGCATGTAAAAAAAATAACCCAGCTTAAAGAAGATTCATCGGTAGCGGTAGCTCAGTGCATCAACTAATGTCACTGTAGCGCCTCTGACCGGGAGGTCCTAGGTTCGAGTCCTGAGGCGGCACGATTTTCGAACTAGCTTTTCAGCTAGGTCGAATTCAGTCGCTGTCTGGAGGAGAATTCTAGCGCCCGGCTTCTCTGATCGGTAGTTTTCCGTGGTTTCTCCGATCAACACAAGGCGAATGCCGGAGCAGTACCCTACCAAACGGGCCACGGACCGCGCGCGATTTCCTCTTCCTTGTCCTATCCTTTCCTCTTACACACACACTTACACCAACATGCACTAAACTATCACATATCCCGGGAGACCGGTCGGGAGCTTAGAGCTTGTTCCGGCTGGGGCGGTGCCCCGTTGGTGGGAGAGTCTTGGTTAGGGGGAAACCCCACTAGCCGGCGGTAGGTCGGTGCCGGATCTCGCCATCCAGCGGGGGAAGATCACCGCCATCTCTCGAAAAAAATGCACTACACTAACGGGACTAATGACCAAAGCAGTCGACGCGCCCGGAAACATGAAAAAATCAATCAGTTAAAGAAGCTTCCGAGTTAAATGTACTATTTAATGCCTGAGTGTTTCCTTCTTTCACAAAATTGCGAAAGGAGCAAAGCAAAATTTGAGCGATCAGACGGAAAGGCCAAATGGCCTGAGCTTCGTTCCGAAAATAAATCATCTTTGAATTGAAGCGTAGGTCGACAAAAAGGAACTTGGAAGATGCGGCCACGAGAACCGGCGAGGTGGCCGAAATAAAATCAACGAACATCTGAAAACTATTGAGGAGATCCAAGGGGATGATTACGATTGTGAAGCGAAGCCTGTAGGCGTGGAGGCGAGGGAGGCGAGGAGAGAAACCCGCGTGCTGCTAGCGAACAGTTTTCACGCAATGGGCGCCTATCTGTCGACAGTTGGGACCGCCCGGATGACGTGAACGTCCTGAGGCTAATGCCTGTGAAATTTATAGAGTCGTGGAAACGGGATGATCCAAGTTAGTTGGCTAACCTCCCGGGATTCTGGCTACGCCTCTGCAGTTTTGTCTCATCGCATCGTTACTCCTGTCTTCTTCATTGCTTTGCTCTCACATCTCTCGTCCCAGGATCGAGCTACTTCATATCGCCTTTACACTTGCCAACTTCCAGTCCACTTTCGTACTAAGTATATTTTGCACGTTTTACTTCAAAAGTCGTTTATCGAATATTGGTACCATGTCATTTGCATTTTTATGCTGCCATCATTAGAGTTTTACTGCTAGTCATGTTGTCACACCCATGAGTAATTGTCTCGTATTTTTTGCTTTGTTTCCATCTCCCTATATATTTCATTATCAGATTCGACTGGATGTTGTCATCAAATTGTATTTCTTCCTAAATCCTAATTGTATGTTGGTCAATGTCGTTTTTTCTTTATAAAATTCCTTTAATTGATTCTCATATAACTTTGCATCTCTAATCTACTTATGACCTTTTGAATAATTGTTAATAAAATGTATTGGCAAAGGTTTTCACATTTATTTTTGGTTTTTAAAATAAAACCTTTTCACATAGATAACATACTTCTTACAAATAAAATTTTAAGTGATCCTACAACAAAATATTTAAGAGTAAATGATCTATTTTCCTCGAGCTTTAATTTTTGTTTCGAATAATGCTACTTTACATTCCCTCATGCATTGCATTCTTTCAAAACAACACCTGCCTCATTACTTATTAATCATATTTTGTATACCAACTTGAGAAGGTTATTGGAATTTCTGCAACTATTGAAAATCGTATATTATGCACTAGAAATATTCTTAACCATTATTGCGTAAGTACAGTGATAACGAGCACGTTAGAAATGTGCTTTCAAATTTGTACAATGCAAATTCAACATTATAAGTGAGTTGCATACGATTTTTTTGTAAAAATAGATTAAAATTATATTAGAGAACGTGAAAAACGCATGAAATAACGTTATTTCCAAACACTAAATCTGATTCTCTTATAAATTATGTTTTTATACAGTGCGCCCGGAAAGTGTCACCCCTGGGGAGAATACTAACGACAGAAATTATGTTGGAAGCACGAGTTGCAGCATGTAAATGTAAACGTAAATTGAGAACTCTTCACAATCGTAACAGATGCTGTAAATTGGTCTCTTCTACTTGTTTTCCTAGAGATCTGGATGCTAAGGACAAAAACGCAATTTTTAATAGCAGTCGCTGATTCGGTGCGAAGAGACTTTCCATGTGCACGTTAGAAACAAATTGCGTATGCAACTCCTTTACAATATTGCATTCGTACTTGTAAACTCGCTCCTAATGACGCTCGTTTCCAAAACATATTTATGCAATAAAGCGTAACTTTTAACTATGGTGACAGTTTTACATGTTCCCTAAATTGGTTTCTGGTTGTCAAGTTGTGGATTGGTATTTTCTGTTACGTTACTATTGTGTCTATCTTTCGTGAGTTATATGTGTTGTGGACATATGCGAGCCCGAATCTGGATTGTTTGGCCTTCTCCGATTTTTTTTCATCAAAATTTCCTATCAATATGCAAACTTTTGTAATCCTCTTTTGCTGGAAAATCCAGGTTACCAAAAGGTTGGAAAATACATAATTTTATGCACATGAAATCGCACACATTAACTTTTTTTTCTAAACTGACTTGAAAATTGTAATGTGATTTGGTTGTGGTGTCGCTCGCACACTTCGTAATGCTTAAAAAACTGACTCATCCACATACGTTTAGATGTTGTAAAGTTCACATTAAGGAATTGACATTGTCAGAAATATTGGCAATCGTTGTAGAACTCTTGTATATTCTACATTCTTCTCGTTTTTTTACGATATATTGTAAACAGCATGTAATTGGTACGAGTTGGAATTTAGGAAGTAAACAATAACAAATGTTTATTGTATAATTTCTGGGTATTTTTTTAGAACATAACACAAAGGCATAAGCAATCTTAGGCTCTTACACTTTAAAATATTTTGAAGTTGATTACTTTCTTTTCATCGAAATTCTGGCCTCTTGGACAATGCGAAGTCCTCATCCCAAGTACTATTTATCGTTCACTCACCAAATACTTATTTCTTTTTCTTCAAGACTCCTCCATATGCGCTGCTGAAATTTCTCAAATCGAAATTTAAAATAAATGTTCCAAAATATGTTCCGTGTTTTACTTTACCCTTCAGCTACACTTAACCGTTCTAACTAAACTATGTTTAACCCGAATATCACTTCCCAATTCTCAATTCAACGTCAAATTTTTTTCTATATGAATCTGACGTCAGAATTGGTTGACAAAAATACCTTCAAATTCAACAATGCTTCCCCGTCTCCACAAATGTTTTCAACGTCATACATGCAATAGAAGTTGAGAAAAAAATAAAACATCCAAAACACGTTTCTCGTTGTATCTCCGCAACAGATTGCCCTAGAAAGCTGATCTTTTGGGAATCTACATCATTTTATATTCTCTTTCGTATGAGCATTATGAGCATCGCGATTATCGATTTGGTTTGGGGGCACTTTTCACCGTCTTCTTCGGCCATACCCTTTGATGGCTCATTATGACCGAGCCACGGTTTTCCAGTTGTCTTCGGCCCAAGGAGACGTGCTGCAGGTGATGTCGTGCAGCGAGCAATGGCACTCGAGTCGGTCTTCTGCTGCCTATTAAAGCCAAAATTCCCCGCACTGTCCTAATGGATACGTTCGTAGTACGTTCCACATTGATTTCTGCTGTTATTTCACGCAGTGTTGCTTGTCTGTTATCACTGACAACCCTTCGCAATGGTCGCTCCTCTTCGTCATTAAGAGAGAGCCGTCAGCCACTTTGTTGTCCATGGTGATAGGTTATGCCTGAAATTATATATTCTCGGCACACGCTTGACACTGTGAATCTCAGAATATTGAAGCACGTTAGAGACATTCTCACACTAAATTAAATGATCAGCGCAGATCATACTATTAAACTTTTATTTGAACAAGTCATTAAAAACAATCCTTTAGCCCCTGAATTGGTTTTCTTCATTTCATTACGTTTCACGAGTGAGAAATAGTTCTGAATTGGAAATAAACTAATCCAAAATAATCTTCGGAAATAATTCTTATATATCTTCAATTTAAGTATGTACATTTAGTTCAGTCAAATATATAAGGCATTCATTCCATTGACTGGTAATTCTCATAAACTAACCAAATGTGGTACTTAGATTAACTGATTACACAAATCGATATTAGTGTGATTGAAAAGATTATATACTCAAATTCAATGTATCCAGAAGAAATTACAAATGCACCAGATTCATGCGTATTATTTAGTGTAAATGAGAACTACGTGTGTTTAGCTCCACTGTGAACATCCGGATACTCATGTACTTAGCTTAAAAGTAGGCATAAAAATAAATGATTTAAACAATGTAGTTAAAAATCAACGGCAAGTCAGTTTCAACAAGGATATTTTCAGTTGGCCGTGTGGATAACATTTAGACCTCACATTAAAACCATTGTCAGAATCACTGCTGCCACAGCGGCGTTTCTAGTCGAGTGATCCTAGAGTTCAAGCGTGGAAAATTTCGACTTATCTAATACCTATTTCGAATTCAGTCACGATCTGAAGGAGTTCTAGCGACCGGTTTCCCTGATAGGTATGCGATCGGCTGCACTGTGCTGCACGATGGCCCGTGCTAAAGCCACGGATGGCACTCGATTTCATCCTTGCCCCTTTCTCTCCCATTTCACACACACACACACACACACACACACACACACACTTCAATGTCCTACACATTGTCATTCCCCTGAAGGGGGAATCACGATGGCGAAGGTTGTCGTAGTTTCTGGTGATGTGTCGTAGACGTCCACCCGGACCCTTCGCGGCGTCACTCACGTCGTTAGCTTGAAGGTGCAGGCAGTGAGCCGGCAATACTAAGCGCCTGGTAGCCGGGCTTGCCCGGTTACTCACCAGTTGGGTCCCTGGCGCGTCGACCTTTGGGCGGAACTGGGTGAGGGACGTTCTTCGGAATGCTATGGAACTCGCATATAAAAGTCCGGCGGGAAATTGATATGTCACGTCAGGTTGCCTCGCTTCCGGCGATACCCATGTCGTTAGCCTAAAAGTGTAGGCAATGGAGACAGGATGGGGGCTTCAAGCCACCCGGACTGAGTTCGGCTCTCGGGGCTGCCCTTAGTTGGGCTGTCAAATTCATCGTGGCGGTGGCTCGGTACTCTGCGTAAAGAGGAGGGAACTTGTTCCTGGAGGCGTACTTGTGCCTCGGCGGGGGATGAGGATGAAGGTGTGAAGCCAAAGGTGTCCAACCCGGGGTTAATGCGAGTAGCCCCTTGGCAAAATAAGGTACGTGTGGTGTGGTAGACCACATGGATCTCTACTGTCGGCAGATTAGTCGGAAGCCTAGAGCTTGTTCCAGCTGAGGTGGTGTCCCAGTAGTGAAGATAACTGAAAGGAGAAACTCCCGTAAGCAAACGGAGAATTTCACCTTCAAACGAAAGAGGAACACTCCCATCTCCCGGGATATACATGGACTGCGTTTTTGAAAAGTTTTCGCTGTTTTCATGTCCAAGGGAATGTGCTTTGACTACTTTTATGCCACAAGTGGTGTTGCGATATGGATCGTTTGTACCATATCATATTAATTGTAATAGTAGCACAATACCTTATCGAGTCATCCAGAATTTGATTTATCTGTGATCGCTTTATAACTGATCGGTCATTAGCGACCTCAGTTTCATCAACAAACAGTTAAGTCAAACACATAAAGCCATTTCATTAATTTTTCGAGTACAGTACTCTTAGCAGATAATTTTGATACATTCAGATGAGAAGTCGAACTCTATACGTATATCTTGGTTAAATTAAGTCTTTCCTCAGTTCATGAGTTTCTGCGTATAATAAATGATGTGAAATAAAGGAACCACAAATTTCCCATAAGTTAAGAGTCTGCTTTTGAAAAGTTGTCTGTGGCTAAAGTTGAAATAGCCGATTTTTGAGGAACGAAATAGGGGGCTGTAACTTGATGGCAAACTCTTTTAAGAGTTCTCTCATTTCTGCTCTGGGTTCTCTTCTGGCGTCTCTTCTGCTCTGCCATCAGCTTCTTTCGATACGAGATGGAAATAAACTGCGTGGAGATAGCATTATTTAAATTTTAAGCGATGGTTTTCAAATGAAAGAGTGTGTTTTTAGCGTAGAAATTAAGTTCATAGACTTAGACAAAAATATAGAAGCTCCTAATTATCAAAGAATATTAGTTAAACAAAAGGTTTCATTCTTAGTTTTATAAAAGTAATAATGTAGAAAAAAAATCCTCTGAAACAAATTCCATAACTATGATGTTTAATGGGTAATATATTTAGGGACTCGTACAAAAATATGTTTTGGTCATTGTATTGTCCAAATTGTTTATTGTACAAATTGTTGTAACTGTTATACCCGGTCATCTCTTGAGGAAGGGTGCTCACTACAGACATCAGAATCTCCCCTCACGTCCGCAACCATGCAAGCTGCGTTTCGGAGGCGGCTGCCGGCAACATATGGCGTCAGGCCCCAATCGCCAACTTGAGCCCCCCTCCCCCGCCGCATCCAGCGCCAACGGCTCGCCAGGGCTTCTGGCTTCCGCTCTTTTCAACTGGAATTCGTTTCCGAGAACGGAAAATCTCTTGGAGAATTCTCCACTCTTCCAATAACGCTACTCCTTGGAATATTTTCTTACTCGATTTTTTTACTAAGACTAACTAAGATTTTTTTTACTACTAAGATTTTTTACTACTAACTAAGATTTTTTACTACTAAGATTTTTTTACTTCTAAGACCTGCGATGGATCTCATTCGGATTTGGATACATCAATTTACGCAACTCATAAAACTGTTTGCAGGGTGAACTGGGAATTTAAAACGAACAAGAAAAGGGATTACTTAGTTCTCTTATTGTTTTGTGGGATACTCGCATGTTGCAGAATTCGTGACAAGTTACAAATTACGATTCGGAGGACATTGTTCCCGGAATTTCGTGTCTCCTCTCTAAAATAAACTTACTTTTTAAGAATTTGGGCAGTAAACGTAACGATTTTTTTCATTAGGCTATCTGAATGTCACGCGGTTTAATTGAGATGTCAGTCGATATATATTCTATTACTTTCCAAGCATTTTATATTGCAAAGAGGGTACGTTAGATTATTTAATGTACGGTCAGTTAAAAAAATAATTAAAAAGTGAACAGAAAATTAATCACTAGCTCTTGAAATATTACAAATGACTTCATCATTATGACTTCCTTTCGCTCATCTCAGGAACCTGCAGGCTAACGGCCACGATGCAAAAACGCTGCAACTTCTCTCGCAAAGATACTGTCATGAATAAACGAGAGACGCTCATTAGCTTGAGAATAGATGGACGGTGCCGACAAATAAGTTAAGGAAGAAACGAGCCAAGTACGAGTGAAAAGTAAAGCTGTTGAGAGGATGGAAATCATTATCCAAAAAACAATTTGATTATTATAGTTCTATTTTTAGTCGCCTGGATGGATTTTAATACATGGAAAATTGAGTGTCATTGATCGTATATATGTTCGATTAGCCTTGTATGCCTGCATTGTTACACGTGTCGCTGAAGCAAGTCTGGTGTTAAGGTATTGTCATAAAAACACTTGTTCCGTACAAAAGGGAAAATTGTCACAAACAATTATTTTTAGTTAGTAAACTGGAATTTCGTATGGACGTTTCCGATGGATTTTTCAGCCATCAACTTCCGTAGGAGTGAGTATAGTGAGCCAATTTGCTATAGATCGACGGATTCCAAGCGGCTTAGACATATGACAGATTTATTTACAGTAGAGATAGACTACGGTTCGGTCGTTATTTGGAAATTATTTATGTCACGATTAAAGTTAAAATGAAAAGAATATACAGTCGACTCCGGTTACAGTAAACTTGTGGGAACGAATATATTTGGTTTACTATATCAGAGGTTCACTACATCTGCTGATGTCAAAATTAAATAGAATTTCTCTACAATTATTGATTTTATTAATATACAGAAAATCCATTACAGCCGGACCAAAAATTCAATACATTCATTTGTACGCAAAAATCATTATTTTCAATTGTGTGCTTCGTGGATGTGTGTTTATTAACTCCTTCTCCAGAGATCCTGCTCTCATACTTAATTCTGCTTGGTCCTCTGTCTCTAAGTATGGTAATCAGTCTTCGCACCTTACAATGCCTCATGCACTGTTGGAACACCGTCCCACTCTCCGAAGACCCTTTCAATCGCCTAAAACATACGAGATCCAATTAATTTCCAGCACTTACTTCCTTCGTTCACTATAGGAGTTCAGTTCACTTAACCGAATCTTCCTATCTTATTTGTAATGAAAGTGAAACGGGACCTGTGACTTACGTTCACTATAACGAGGGTTCCTATATCCGAGTTCATTATAACCGGAGTCGACTGAAATTAACTTGAACAGAAGGTTATAATATTTCATAGTTTATTATTCAAATAATTTTCTTGATGAAAACTTTTGAACTTTCCAAAATTAAAATTTAAAAAAGATTTGGAGGTCCGTCGGGGACGGTGAAATATGGTTACGCTCTTACGCAATAAATGAGATAGCGAAAATCCAAGCCTTCGACTTCAAATTTCAGATCGGACAAATATTTTTGCTGGTAGAAAAGATTCATAGATTTATGTGTTAATATCAATAATGTGATTGCTCAAGAGAGCTAACCCGTCACTCGCAATAGAGTACTATGTGATACGTAGTAGTGCAAATTGCATATTATGCAATTGCATATTCTGAAGTTGAATTCAAATGTGCAAAATTTTCGCACAGTTCATTTTAATTCGAACAAATATTTGTTAATGCTCATTAATTTCAAAGATAACTCCGTTGGCAGCAGTTAGTATTAAATATTTCGGAGCAGAATTGGGCAATGAATAACGAGAAATACTAACGCAACAGAAATGTTGGGAGGATCGAAATGAATGCCGATAACAGAATGAAAAACACAGGAAAGGAAACGACGCCAGGTTTGAAAAATGACAAATGGATCTGAAGTAGAAATGAATGAGGAGGTGTGCCAGTTTTGCACGAACTAACTGAGGTTTTCTATTAAATGTAAAAAGGCATCGTCATTAATATGCATTTTTCCGTTCGCCAGTCTGTTCGCCAGTCCGTTAGCTCGTCCACCCGCTCGTCCGCCCTCTCGTCCGCCCGCTCGTCCACCCGCTCGCGAGCAGGGGGCGAGCGGGGGGCGAGCGGGGGGCGAGCGGGGGGCGAGCGGGGGGCGAGCGGGGGGCGAGCGGGGGGCGAGCGGGGGCGAGCGGGGGCGAGCGGGCGAGCGGGGCGAGCGGGGCGAGCGGGCAGCGGGGCGAGCGGGGGCGAGCGGGGCAGCGGGCAGCGGGGCGAGCGGGGCAGCGGGGGCGAGCGGGGCGAGCGGGGGCGAGCGGGGGCGAGCGGGGCGAGCGGCGGGGGCGAGCGGGGGCGAGCGGGGGCGAGCGGGGGCGAGGCGGGGCGAGGCGAGGGGCGAGCGAGGGGGCGAGCGGGCGGGGGCGAGCGGGGGCGAGCGGGGCGAGGAGAGCGGAGGCGAGCGGGGGAGTCGAACGGAGGCGAACAGGACCCGCAAAATGAGCGAACGGGGTTGAATGGGCAAGCAGGGGGGGAATGGGAGACAATCAGTGACGAAAGGGGAGAGGGATTAAGGGAAGGAGGACGGGGGGCGAACGGGGCCGGGTAGAGTCGGATGGGAGACGGACGGGATACAGATGGCACGTGGACGGAATGAGGACGGGGGCGGACGAGGGTCGAGTCCCGACCCCACAGATGGAAGGCTAGCTGTCTGGTCGCAACACCACGCGAAGCATTCTTGACAGGTAGAGCCGTTAAACAGAAATTGCCGACAGGCAAGACTGCAAAACTGTCTTGTAAGAATTATATGTGACGTAAATATGATCTCATTGTTGAATTCTCTGAGAGAAACAGAACACTTTAAAATTAGGACGCATGTGCAACATAGCTCAGTGATATATCTAAGTGGAATCTCAACCTCAAGCGAGCCACGCCCGATGGATCGCGGATTTCGTTTGTTTGCATCTCGTCCGCCCTAGCAGGTGTCTGTGATTAATCCTTCAACTCTGACAGACCGTCACATCATAAAGTGCCATATTTCGTAATACGACGTGTTGTGCTTCGTGAAAATTATTCCAACAGGTTTGCTTGTGATCTCTTTGCGTCATCGACTCAAATATATACTAAGACCGGTATCGAGATACTTCATTACATCTTTACAATAACTAATTAGAATTACAGTTTGAAGAATCACTGCGAGTTGTGATAAAAAATTTGAGAGCAATAAAAATTGAAGTTGAACACATGTAATTCCTATCTCGGGATTATAATTTTAAAATTTACTTAATAAAACCAATAAAAGTTAAAAAATTAAACCCTTAATTTTTTGTTTTTAAAACTTTCAATGGAATCATGATAATTTTTGTTACTTACATTTTATTTTAGGAATAGTGTACTTCCATAATCTCTAGATTTTCTTCGATTTTGTAGAAAAGTGTCATAAGTGTATACCACAGATATAATCGATTCTGAAACTTCCGGAAGGAATATACAATGCAAAACTTTGTTTCTAACGTTAGACTTTAGAATATGAGCAGACAGCATTAACAGTGGACTATGTTAGGGTTTTTATCGATTTCCTGAAGTTTGTTTCAGCCATTTCCCAACTCTCATAACACAGAAGAGAATTAACATAACAATTAGAGAACTCGATTAAGATTATAGGTCAACTTATTTACAGCTTATGGATAAATACGAGAATATATTGCCTCTGTGTAAAATATAGCATTCACTGAACGCAAAACGTAAATAGAGAACGAAGAGAAATACAATGGCAGTTTGACAAAGTAAAATGATGAAGAATCAAAAGAAAGCGATAAAGAATGAGATAAAACAAAAATAAAAACGCTACAAATATAGAACTTGGGGTTTTATTCAACTCCATTATTATGTTTTAATTTTAGTTCTTGTCGATACGAAGGGTTTTTCTAAAAAGAAAAATGACAGGGTGCTTTTGAAAGGTAGACGAACATCGTAGCTAAGGAGAAAGGTAATTATTTTGTAAGAGAAGTCATACAATTGAAAATGGATCCACCACGCAGTATAGAGAGGAAACAAGAGTATGAAAGAGGAATGTACGAGGAGGAATACGCCGTATTTCCAAACTTTTCTTCCTCTTCGCGTCACTAGTTACTTCTAAACAACTACTGATGTGTACAAATAAATTGTGTTGAGAAAGAAATCCTTGGTTTCAATTAATGATGTGTACGTCAGGATTGAAAAGAAATTTGAACATTGTAATTTTCAAAATTTCAGAGCTTTCAATGAAAATTGAAATTAAACAATTTTTATAAATGCACTTTCCAAAAATTTAAAAAAAATTGCAGCCATTTTCCAGAAATATTTGAAAAACTCACGGGACTTCATGTAAAGTACTCCCAAAATTAAAATATTTTAATGAACTCTGAGTCGGCGCAACTGGATATTCCTCCTGACGCATTTAATAAGTATCCAAAAGCCTTTTATCTGACTAAATAGTGAGTGCACTAATTCCATCCACACATACCGACAAACATACTACATACATACATACATGCAGTGACGCATTTGCGGCTGTATCTGTTCTACACATCTCCTTGAGGCGCGGGTACGGAGACGCGCCACACGCAAACAAGGTCGCAACAAGGATGCATTCAGTCACTCTGAGGAGAATTTACCTGCTCTGATCGGTAGTTTTCCGTGGTTTCTCCGATCAACACCACGCGAATGCCGGAGCAGTACCCTACCAAACGGGCCAGGACCGCGCGCGATCTTTCCTTCCTCTTCCTTGTCCTATCCTCTCCCCTTACACACATACTTACACTAACATGCACTACACTACCACATATTTCGGGAGACCGGTCGGGAGCTTAGAGCTTGTCCCGGCTGGGGCGGTGCCCCGCTGTGGGAGAGCCTGTTAACCCCACTTTCCTTCCTCTCGGGTAAAGATTACCGCCATCTCCCGAGAAAAAACATGCACTACACTAACGGGACTAATGACCGAAGCAGTTGACGCGCCCGGAAACACGAAAAAACCAAACCAAACCAAACCAAACCAAACCAAACCAAACCAAACAAGGAGGCAAAAAATGTTTTTGAATCCATAAATAAGGAAAGGATGGACCTGGGGCAGTAGTCATTTTCGTTTTTGACGTCAAGTAAAAACTCAACAAATTTAAAAGGATAAAGGTGTCTTGTTATAATTTAATGAAAACGTAACAGACGAAAACTTTCTCTTTCAATAAATAATAAATCATTTATGTTCTAACCTCAGATAACTTTTTTGTGGAACTTATTGCAATTGAAAATTCAACCTAAATACCGAAACGCCTTTACACCTATACAAACAACGTCCTAAAAATGCTCGCCTGTGGCACAAATCAGCACTATCCAGTATGGGGTTGTGAAAGTTATATTCATGGATTTTTATGAGACAGTAGAAGGCGTTAGACGTGACATCGGGTCTGCGGGTGAAATTCAGAATGAAAGACTAATGACAATAGTATCTGAGTGCTTTGCGTCAAATGAAGAATATTGAATTTACAAGCTCTTACTGGACTGAACTAGGAGAAGAAAACGGATGGAATTTGATAACTGTTATGGCCGATGTAGATATGTCCCATGATATATCCAGGAATAATACCACGATACATAAGGATACTCGCATCTTGAAAGAGTTGAGAAAAGTTTGAGGAATGGCTGGGATATTAGAAATTGGATACATAGTGACTTAAAAAATAATACTGGTTAGTAGTAATTAGAGGGAAGTCTAGACTGATTAACAAGTACATGATCTAGAGTGGTCGCTTACTTGTTTATCAGTAAAGAGTTGAGGCAGGGTTGTGGAGGACATTCTGCTCGCAGTTTCGTTGGAAGTCTGGATGAAAATAACATGCGAAGAACATGATTGGTTGTGGTACGTTTCAAGTTTTTAGTAAAGAAGTTGTATTTGTCTTCTGACAACCAGTTCTTCCCTCTTCAGAATTTTATTTTAAGCTGTAACCCTATGATCACTTTTCCGCAGCTTCGATGCAAAGGAGTACAAAGAGCAATCGTCAGAACATTGTAAGGTATGCTACGTTTTGTAATGACTTAAAGCACTTCGACCACTGGTCTGAAATAGATGCGAGACAAATTATAACTGCTACAATAAATAAGAACATAAATAACCACGTAGTATCAGGTATATACTTTACTGTATATTCGTAATAAATGGCCGACTAAAAAAATAGATATCGTCAAGCTAACCCTTACCTTTCAAGCTGTGCAGATTCAAAAAAATTCTCTTCGGCATGCAGTGCCTCTGACCAGCAGATTCTAGAGTTTGAGACGCGACGGTGGCAGGGCTTTCGACACTAACTTCATAGCTAGGTCGAATTAGGTGCTACCTATAGGAGAATTCTAACGGCCAGCTACTCTTATCGGTTGATTTCCATGGTATTCCTATCAACACCAGGTGAATGCCGGAGGAGTACGCTAACAACCAAGGACTCGCGCGATCTTTCCTTCCTCTTCATGTTCTCTCTTCATTAATGCAGACATACCACACATACTGGGACTAATCGGGAATTGAAGAGTTTTTCCCAGCTGGGCGATGACACGCTAGGAGATACCTATTTGGGGAAAATTCCCAAGTCTGCGCGTAAGTTAGCACCGGGTCTCGCCATCCAGCGAGGCAAGATCACCTCCATCTTCCACAATAAAAATATGGAGGCTGTTTACGGGACAAATGATCTTGGCTATTGACAAGGCCGGAATCACTAATCAATCTTCGGCTTCATCGTTTGTTAATCGGGGCGACGTGGCGGCCGTAGCGGCTTCGAGGCCCGGTAAGGGCAGACGACCGCCACGTGCCCGCGTCCCGCCCGCTGACTCACGCAGCCACTAGGGCTGCCAACCACCCCCGCGGCCTATTGTTAGGGCAACAGAAATACGCGGGTCATTCACGCGCGACCACCCAGGGTTTTGTGCGGATTGACAGCCACGCGACGCCCCGCCTCACCCCGCCGCGCCCCGTCTCACCGCCACGCCCCGCGCCCTGCTCCCTGTCACGCCCACTTCCCCCTACCCGCCTCGCCTCTCCACGGCTCGCGCTTCCTGCGGGTCGAGAGGGGAAAGGTCATCATGATTATTCTCCACTTCTTTGCTCCCGTAGGAAATAGTATTGATTCCTTTTTCATGATATGTACGATTGTCTTAACTTACGACCATCATAAGGTATGGATTCAGACTTCAATCGCAAGGAGAGAAAAAGTCACTTTCTTCGTATGGTAACTAAAAAATAATGACATACTTGTTATAACTGTGTCAATTTGTGAATGTTTTTAATTGTTAAAGAACAATGTCAAAAAATATTGTAATAATTAAATGTGTACATTTTTATATAATGTAAAATTCTTAAACATATTTTGATAGCTTATGACCATGTTGTTGCAGAGCGTTTTAAAATAAATAATATTTTTTAAAATTGTGATAAAGCACAACAAAATGTATCGCAGTTGGCGAACCGGTAATATTGCCTTGCATTTATTTGAATATATTTTCTAAAATTCTTTTAATATTTCCTTCAAATCTAGTCAAATGGACTTAATTTGTCTACATTACTCGACACAAATCTTTGTAACCTGGGGTGCTATTAATTACCTAAGAAATGTTGAACTTACACTATGGTAAATTGAAAGGTGATCATGATTATTCTCGATTTCTTTGCTCGCGTAGGAAATAGTATTGATTCCTTTACCGTGATATGTGTAATGGTCATGAGGCATGGATTCAGATATTCAATTGCAAGGGGGGAAAAGCCACTTTGTTCTCATGGTATGCCCAAAAATAATGTTGGTATGCACAACAGAGTGTCTCGTAGTAGGCGAACTTGTAATATTGCCGTGAATTTATTCGAATATATTTTCTACAATTTCTTTTAAATATTGTCTTCAAATCTAGTTAAATAGACTTAATTTGCCTACATTACCTGACACAAATCTTTGTAACATGAGGTGATATTATTTTCAAAAGGGAAAGGTGAACTTACGCGGTAAATTGGAAATCACAGTTTATGTTTTGGTTTTTGGTTTTGAGTTTTTCGTGTTTCCGAGCGCGTCATCTGCTGTGGTCAGTAGTCCCGTTAGAGTAGTGCATGTTTGTTTCTCGGGAGATAGCGGTGATCTTTCCCCGCTGGATGGCAAGATCCGGTGCCGACCTACCGTCGGCTAGCGGAGTTTCCCCCTAACCAGGACTCTCCCACCAGCGGGGCACCGCCCCAGCCGGGACACGCTCTAAGCTCCCGACCGGTCTCACGGAATATGGGGGTGTGTAGTGCATGTTAGTGTAAGTGTGTGTGTAAGGGGAGAGGATAGGACAAGGAAGAGGAAGGAAAGATCGCGCGCGGTCCGTTGCCCGTTTGGGAGGGTACTGCTCCGGCATTCGCCTGGTGTTGATCGGAGACACCACGGAAACCTGCCGATCAGAGCAGACGGCCGCTAGAATTCTCCCCCAGAAAGCGACTGAATTCCAGTTCTTGTTCTCCACGTTTGCCACACCGTTGGAATCACGGATCACTCGTAGTCGGAACAGTAGCAGTCAGTTAGTGCCAGTTACAAAAGTATTTTGTGTTAACTTATCCATAAGTACAGGTGGAGTGAATACTTAAAGGAAATTGACCCATGTACTCCGATAGCTGCCCCGATACAGTGCAGCACATATCCGCAGCGTTATCAACACTAAATAAGAAAAATGGAAAATGAAAACTTGGCAGGCATTGTAAACCACCATTGGAGCAACCACTCCCATCACCATCTCAGCAGTAGATTACAATGATGCAACAGTACATTGATCAATTGCAACACGTGGTACAACAGCAACAACTAAAAGAAATGCAGCACAGGTAACAAGAGGAAAGACAACGTACAACGCAGTCAACCCTCTCAAGGAGGGCTAAGAGAGGCACAGGTATTAGCTGATGTCACTGCAATGCCTCTGACCGGGAGGTCCTAGGTTCGAGTCCTGATGGCGGCAGGATTTTCGACACTAGCTTTTCAGCTACGTCGAATTCAGTCGCTGTCTGGAGGAGAATTCTAGCGGCCGGCTGCTCTGATTGGTAGTTTTCCGTGGTTTCTGCGATCAACACCAGGCGAATGCCGGAGCAGTACCCTAACAAACGGGCCACGGACCTCTTTCTTGTCCTTTCCTCTCCCATTACACACACACTTACACTAACATGCACTACCACATATTCCGGGAGACCGGTCGGGAGCTTAGAGCTTGTCCCGGCTGGGCGGTGCCCCGCTGGTGGGAGAGTCCTAGTTAGGGGGAAACCCCACTAGCCGACGGTAGGTCGGCGCCGGATCTCGCCATCCAGCGGGGGAAGATCACCGCCATCTCCCGAGAAAAACATGCTCTACACTAACGGGACTAATGACCAAAGCAGTTGCGCCCGGAAACACGAAAAAATCAATCAATCAATAAGAGAAGGCTGTGACGCAGCATGTTCGTCGCAATCTTCAAATAAAATTAAGGCACGGGGGGGCAGGGCCGAGGAACTAGGTGATTCAACAGCAAACAAAAACAAAACAAGCGTTAGTTCTTCGCTGTAATATAATATATCAATCCATTTTAAATTCAAGATTTAGATATGTCAGGCCCTGAACTGTACGAACAACAAGGAGATGTTCCTGAAACCCCACCCCTTTTCATGTGAAAGATCTAAGAAACTTAATTCAACCGCTCCCTGCACCAAAAATAGAAACGGAAACTGAAGTGCGTCAACCTACCTCAAAGAGCATCAAACTTAAGTTCATGAAAGACTCTAAAACAAAGATTAATACCGAGTTTCCAGTGAATCTTTGTCCTTGAGCTTAAATAGAAGAGGTTACCTTGCCATAAAAGAGCATGAAAGAGCCTTTAGAGTAGTTATGAGAGGAATGCATCCAACAGTAGTGACACAAGACTTTAAAAGAACTTAGTATTCAAACAAACGGGCCACGGACGGAACGCGATCTTTCCTTCCTTTTTCATGACCTATCCTCAATCTTTCCTTACATACACTTTCACTTACATGAACTACACTGCCACACATCCCGGGAGACCATTTGGCGGCATCATCCAGCGAGAGACGATCACCACCATCTCCCGAGAAAAAACACACACTACACTAACGGGACGAATGACCAAAGCAATTGACGCGCCCGGAAACACGAAAGAAACAAACCAAACCAATCCCGGCTGGGCGGTGCCTTGCTGGTAGGAGATACCTGGTAGGGGTAAACCTCGCAAGACGACTGATAGGCTAGCGTTGGATTTCGCCATCCAGCGGAGGAAGATCACCGCCGTGAGAACAATCCCTACTCTTACAGGACTTTAGCAGTTGACGCGGCCGGAATCATCATTCAATAAGTCAATGTCAATGAATATGAGATGGGGAATGCCAAAGCGAAGTTATACAGAGTGTTTATTTTATCGAGCGCCGAAGATTCGAGCCGCGTCGCCCAACCAGTCGAGGGCTCATTCGCCCAGCAAATCGCTGGCTCACTCCCGTGCTGACACACGGGAAGTATTGCTGCACTTATCTTATGTTAAAGAAGATGTTGTGGTGCCCTTTGGCTCGAATGCATTCTTGGCACCTTCAGAACATATTCTAATTTACCCTTTGAAGCAAGTCTCGAGGAATTGCTGCGATTTTGTCTTCATAGAAAGATGGAGCTCTTTCTCCGAATGCCAGTTTTCTGCATACACCTGATATTTCAAGTACCCCAAAGGAAACTCACAGTCTCGATCAAATAATCTAGGAGACCATAACCCACGACTAATTATTCCGTTGTCACTATAAAAATTATTTAAAAAGTTCATGGATACAAAAGCAGTGTGAGCAGTTGCCGAAGTGAAATATGGATAGAAAAGCAGTGATCCTGTTGAAAGTAACCAAAGACGCCTCACAGATTGTCTAGGAGATTGTCGTAAATCTGACAGAGATTTTGTTCACCGTCTCTTCCGACAGCACATGGCGCTTTCGACACTTTTATTTGGCAATTAAAATTCCTTGGATGAGAAGTTTCTTTACAAGCTTCAAAACTGTGGATCGGTGTGGAATATTCACCGCCGAATTTAATTAAATCTTTTGCGGCAGTTTCTGGCAAACTTAAGTCGAACGAAGGTGTCGTAAAGAAATATTCTCTGCTTCAAAGAAAATTTCATGATGTTTAGTTGAACGCTCTCGGGGACACTGATGCATCGTCCAGTAGCGTCGAACGACGAACGCGTCAGATGAACCGGGACCTTGTTGCAAAGTCCCCGGGGAAACCTTCAAAAACTGGAAGTATTGCAAAATAAATTTTTAAGAAATGTTTTAAAAGCTCCATGGTATATCAGAAATGATCAAATTTTAAAAGAACTATCTATAGAACCTCTGAAAACTTGGATTTTAAAACTTTCTTCTCATTTCCACTCTCTTTCATCTGACCCAGCCACTCCTTTGTACACTATAGGTAAATCAGGCAATCTTTTTCCACGAATAAAATTAAAATATTCTAAAGACCTACTACATCCTCCTTGATTAGCTGTAAAGCAGGTTCCAACATTTATAAATTAAATACTTATGTTTAAATTCAAATTGTATGCATTTTTCTGAAGGACCCTTCCTGGGTATCCTTAGTTGTTATTGTGTTATTGTAAATATTAGTCTTCCACCATTGTTCATACATGACGAAATGTAATTACAACAAAGTTGTATACTATGTATCATCAAACCCTTGAAAGACATAACAACGTCGAACAAGGAAATAAAAACTTATTTAAAAAAAGTCCCCGGGGAACCGAGGGCTCGATGGCTGAGGCAAGCGGCGCGTCATCTTGGGCGAAAGATAAAATAAATACCTGACACGGACATATCAGCTTGTAATAGTTTGTAATAACAGTTTGTAATTCCGCTGCATAACATAACAGTTTGTAATTCCGCTGCAAAAACAATCCTAAACAAACTCCAAATAGTCCAGAACCATTTTTAGAACTATTACAAATGCTACTTGGTTTGTCACAAACTTCCAGTTCCAGAAAAAATTCCAAATTGATCCATCAACACCATATGACATATCTTTCAACCAAGTTCTATCACTCCACACCTAGACAACTCAAGACTCCGGAATACTCCGCATGGAACCAGAATAAAAAATAGATATCCATACAAGGAATTCCTAGTCTCATGTTTGGAAATAGAGTTTTTAGAGATGTCTGGAGAAGATTTTCTCATTAGTTTGTAGTTTAATTTTAGGTAAATTAGAATGTAAGCCTTCACTACATATGTAAAGTGTGTTATGTACTGAACTAAGTATGCTCTGTAAAAAAACAATAAAAAAATAAAATAAATCTGGGACCTACGGCCCTGAAAGGTAGGCAAATCATCATACACTGATGTAGCGTTTATTTATTTACGTTAAAAACAATTAAAAACTGTATGTGAAGTGCTACGGGGAAAAGTGGATTCTGTGCACGTTTCCATAATTGTGTGATCCCTACTCTAAGCCATATACTACTTGACTTTTGAATACAGAAAGAAAATGAGCGTTGTTGGCAAGAATTGTTTACAAAATCATTCGCTCCGATGTAAACAAAATCGATTTTCAAGGGCGTTCTGATGCCGTGAAAGATATCTCGATTACCATCTGAACACCAGTGCAGGGCGAGGTGTCTATCAACAAGGCAGGGGGGGGGGTATTGTGCATGGTATCAGACTTCAGTCAATGAGCTTCAGACCCCAGTTTGCGTCAAAATATGAGCGGGAATTGTAAATGCAGCCATACACCAACATTATAACCTCGTTAATAGACATTGAAACAAATATATGATTTTTTTTAATATTGCATTTTGTACACTTTCATCGGGTTATTTTTAGTTGGCTGCCGTTGAAATTGTCACTTTATGCCACTTTCAAAATGTTTCTCGACACTTCTCGCTCTCCATGCAACATAGCGGCCAGCGTCTGGTCTGGTTTTTCAAGCGAACTGCTCGTGCTGTGGTCACGTGGTTCGTGACGCAAACTGGTGGTGCGCAGAAAGAGCAAAAAACGGTGCACCGGAGGAACTCACCCCATGTATTCCACCATGCAATAAGGGACAATTGAGTCATGATATGCATGTTTGGAACGATTCGAACTATACAAGCTGGAGCCAAAAGATTGCACCAGAAGTCGAGAATTACTGAACATATGAGCGAATATTGATAGAGATGTCCTCAGTCACTCCGGAAACAAAGAAAGACGTTAGAATTCTGCACATGTGTTACAGCATAGAAATAGTATTGCAACATTGCACTTTCATATATGTTTTATTCCATAACTGCTTTAGGACGTGCTACATGTCTTTGAATAGTTTTTCTTCTATTGGGCGCAAATCTTAGACTAGATCTTTAAATTTATCCTGCACAATCATAAGCAGTAGTTATGGCAATAGTAAGAGTCTAACATCTATGAAAAAGATAGTAATTATTTTCAGAGAGTTTGAAGAGTCTGTTCTTCATTGTAGTTTTTAAAGTTTTAGCCAGAGTTGTCATTTAGTGTGAAAATAGCATTATTTCCAGAAATAATCAGATACTACAATTTATTCGCAATATTGAACGCTCGTTATGCTCGTTGGTTGTTTGGTGATTCCGGGCGCGCCAACAGCTTAAGTAATTAGTCCCGTAAGTGTAGTGCGTGTTTCTTTTCCTCAGGAGATGGCGGTGATCTTCCCCCGCTGGATGGCGAGATCCGGTGCCGACCTACCGTCGGCAAGTGGGGTTTCCCCGTCACCAGGATTCTCCCATCAGCAGGGCACCGCCCCAGCCCGGGCAAGCTCTAAGCTCCCGACCGGTCTCCCGGAATATGTGGTAGTGTAGTGCATGTTAGTGTAAGTGTGTAAGGGGAGAGGATAGGACAAGGAAGAGGAAGGAAATATCGCGCGCTTTCCGTGGCCCGTTTGTTAGAGTACTGCTAAGGCATTCGCCTGGTGTTGATCGGATCGTTATGCTCGTATTTAACTCCCTATTGTTACAGAAACTAATAAAAACCTTACAAACAGTTAAACTATATCTACTCTTAAAATTGTGAACAAAATTGAACACTGGATGAAACACGGTTTTTAATGGCTACAAGAACCGTCAAATGAATTTGAATTTAAGTTTACTAAGTAGAAAACAATTAATTCATAAATATCTAGCATTTGTAACGAAAACTTCCCCGCCCAAGTATAAATTGGGGAAAAAAGCTTACTATCACAAACTAATCAATTCATCAGTATAAAAACATTTATGACAGATACCGTTCGTTTTACACTTACAGAACTTTAGCTCAGAAATTCGCGCAAGGTCGCCAGTTACCCGATGCAGCGTGCGAGTCTTTTGTGCATTGTACTGAGAATTTTTATGCACTTTTTCCAATTTATTCTCAAAGATACCCACCTTAACGAGCAGTGCGCTATGCCTCGTTTGCATTTCAAGTTCAGTGGACGTTCCACAGAAAAATTACTTTATCTAGTAGACCTCAAGGCTACCTTGCACGCGAAGTTCACATTCCCGTCTTTTCGCTGTATGGAAACGTGCGGCGGTCATCAGATCCGATCGGCGCCTTGGGCGCAGAAAAGTAGTTAAGTTGGTAGCACTGCTGCGGGCGGTCGTCTCAAATTGACTCGTTGGTTGAGTTAAGTCTGCCCCGGCGCCGCACCTTTCTGCGGGGAAATCCCTCAAGACGCGGCCACTGACATCGGTTTGGCTGAGCTAATACTGCAATGGGTGTCAATACTCAAGTAAAAGCGTGTAGACTCGCCATTGCCTGCACACAACCTGTCACATATGTTGCCAAGTCCACACCATGATTGAAGTGTAAAATCATTCACTCATCCTCACGAGAACAAACGCGCCAACATGACAATAGCTTACAGAGCGTATGTCGAGTTGTTAAAGGAGAAAAAGAAGATGGAGGAGGAGGGGGAGAATCACAACTATCTTACACCCAATGAATTACGCCTTACGTAACATATTGTAACTAAATAATTTGATTAGTTACCTCGCGAGTAACATACATTTTGAGAGTCTTAATTGCGAAGGAAATACATTGTATAAAATGATTGATAAAAAGTATAAATTGGGGATTTTGTAATCCAAACGTTTTGCCCATTTCTGTGAATATTTTCCGCGGGTCTTTTTAAAAGTTTTTATTTGTGTATTTTATTTATACTTATGCTCCTGCTTCTATAATATATGTTTTGTCTTAAAAACACAAAGTTAATTTGTACAAGAGAAAGAAAAAACTCAATAATTAATGAAATAAGAACTTCTGCGTACCGGACTGTTGTACCCGAGTTTGCGGGTTCAAACCCGATCGAAGCCGTGGATTTTTAAGGGCGAAAAAATAGCTCGTACGCCTTCCTTCAGAGGGGACGTAAAGCCGTCTGTCCCATGTAGTAGATTTACTGCATGTAAAATATCCTCAAGCCTAAAAGAAGCCTCTGAGCAAAATTGAAATCCGCCAGTTTCGTTGCCCAAGATAATACCTCCTTTCTCCGCTAGGTGGTGAAAGGAGCGTATGGAAATTTGCGTGGTTAGACGGAAGAGCGGGCTTGATGGCCCGACTCTCGCCACGTAAAATAAGGCATTAACTAAACTAAACTAAACTTCTTGTAAAACGCAAAACTTTTGATATATTGTAACGTAACAAAAATGTTCGTCTTAAGTAACAGAAAATGTTCAGCAGATTCAAATACATTAAAAGGAACGTTATCAAATACATTAAAAGGAACGTTAACAATAAGACGAAAATGAGGAAAAATGATATGGATATTGTAGATAAAAATAATAAATATGGAATATTAGGAATATGCCGTATGACGTGGACAAATTGTAGAAAACTTTGTTTGAAAAGAAAAAAATCAATAAATGAATGACTCTAGAACTAGGGCTAATATCGTTTAATAAACATTTTTCAGAAACCACTGTTAAATTCTCAAAACGTGTTGACCAGTAATATTAATCATCGAAAGATTTTAAATAGTTTTACGTTCTCGTACGGAAATAATCGCAACAATTCTTTTAATCTTCTTATCGAACTACTACCATTTGTAATGGATAAAGTCTCAATTTGGTCAAAAACCTGACATAGCAAAATAAACCCAGATAATATTTCTGTAAAAACATTTTCTTTGCGTCCTACTCCTTCCTTGAACATTCTTTAAAAATGAGTATCAGGTAAACATTCGATTCAATATCTTGCTTTCACTTAGACAACGGTCAATGTTGTCATAACACTTCACATCGAAACTACAGAAATGGAGAGTAAAAATTCGCAAGCTCTTTCGAAAACTGTCTGCTGTTTTTCTCTCGAGCACGTATGAGAGAATGCTTGCTTCTTATTTGGAGAGTATGCAAGCTTCTTAATTTTTATTTTGTCTTTTACTTGCCAAATACATGTTTACGTGGTGGATACAAAGAAAAAAATACCTCTAGTACGAAGTATTTTTCCCTTTTAGCCTCACATGTAAAATACGTCGATATCCCAAGTTGATCTCTGACAGAGTGACATCTTAGGCAAACTGCCGTCCATATCAGAATCATGGAACTAAACCAATTTCCGTAACTGGCAGTAGAATCGACAAGAAGCCATGCCGATATCTCCGAGTGTCCACTCGATACAGCGTTCTCGACTGCCGCCAACGCTGCATAAGTTGGAAACGAAATTTTCTTCTTCGGCGACTTCGACGTCATCTGCCTCAATATCTCCACTGGATGGCGGTGGGTTGGGGTGGGGGCGATGGCGTTGGGGAGAGAAGGAAGCGGACGTCAGTGGCACGTGGCGCTCCGCGCGGCGCGTGACGGAACATTTTCCTGCAGCGGTGCAAGGAAAACTTTCGATTCCTATTTGCGTCGAATGCATTTGCCTGTAATGGCATGCAGCAAAAAGCTCGTAGTGGGTAGAGAACCCAAATCCTCTCGGCAGTTGTTGAAATTCTCACAAAGAAGTGGTGATCTGGTTTGGCGGTCGGGGAGAGTGCAAGGCCTACAGCTTGAGTCTCGTCACACAATAAAAGCACATTGTTACTGTTATTGTTTTATTGTTATTGCTATTATTGCTGTTGTTGTTATTATTATTATATAAAAACTAAGAATTACACTCGATCGAGAATGAGTCATAATCAATCTAGTAATTCGAGTTTAATTTGAAAGTTATTGCAACAATGACTAGTGTGTCCTTACTATAGTATCGCATGCTATCATTATTTCCTTGAAAATTATTGAAAAACATTCACTCACAAAAAGTATTAAGCTCTTATACTTTTCAAAATCTATCGATATTGAAAATAAACCTACATTGATTTCTGCTAGTAACCGCATCCTATATATCAAAAATATTACAAGAATAATGCCTGGTAATTTAAAAATACTATGATTCGTACATGGTTTAATGAACAAAATGAATTCATTACTATTTAAAATAATTCAGTGATATCTTAATGAGTAAATGCATTGAAAGTGATTCTGAATGGATAGTTCTGAATATTTAGAGTATAGTAGACGTAAATGACTTGAAGTAAATTTTCCCCTTTCATCTTTTAATTTTAAAGTATTCATATTCATGCTAATGAAATGTTTAAAAACAAAAGATAAATAATATCTTCATGCTTCTAGATTGAAAATGAACGACTTCGAGAATTTTACTTCCACCAAACTACGTACTTATGTCAAAGAATATACAAGCTTGGTTATTATTCTACATTGCCGAAAAGTTCCAGGCACTTTTCTCATCTATGGACGAGCTTTATTACAGCGTTACACTCAGTGATGTGAAACGGACCTGTACTTTTCACTGATCTCTTCACTGGTCTGAAAGCATTTGTCTCTTAGCCAATTCTTCAATTTGAGGAAGATATGCCTGTCATCCGGCATTAAGTCGGGGCTATACTGTGGCTGATCAAGCACTTAACTTCTGCCCCAGAAGTTGTTTGGTTACTGTTGCTTTGTTACGTTGGGCGTTATCATATATGGGGACATTTCTAGAAGCCGGCATATCTCTTGTGTTTGAAAGTTTATACCGTATACTTGTCTCATTCTTTGGTGTATTTCCACCGCGCTTTTACCTTCTTGAAGAAAGCGAATAACACTTCGTAGTTCGCAAAGTTGGTAGGAGCTTCAATCGTACCAACCATCTTCACGATCCAGCAGCTCAGCACAAATGAGCGATATGGTATTGATTGATTCATTGATTGATTGATTGATTTTTTCGTGTTTCCGGGCGCGTCAACTGCTTTGGCCATTAGTCCCGTTAGTGTAGTGCATGTTTTTTCTCGGGAGATGGCGGTGATCTTACCCGCTGGATGGCGAGATCCGGCGCCGACCTACCGTCGGCTTGTGGGGTTTCCACCTAACCAGGACTCTCCCACCAGCGGGGCACCGCCTCAGCCGGGACAAGCTCTAAACTTCTGACCGGACTCCCGGAATATGTGGTAGTGTAGTGCATGTTAGCGTGAGTGTGTGTGTAAGGGGAGAGGATAGAACAAGGAAGAGGAAGAAAAGATCGCGCGCGGTCCGTGGCCCGTTTGGTAGGGTACTACTCCGGTATTCGCCTGGTGTTGATCGGAGAGACCACGGAAAACTACCGATCGGAGCAGTCGGCCGCTAGAATTCCTCCAGACAGCGACTGAATTCGACCTAGCTGAAAAGCTAGTGTCGAAAATCCTGCCGCCGTGGGGAGTGGGAGCCTAGGACCTCCCGGTCAGAGGCGCCGCAGTGACATCAGTTGATGCACTGAGCTACCGCTCCCAGTTTGATAGTAGAAGTTATGGCGAAAGAGATGCGCAATCAACGACTGCACATCCCCAAATTCTCCTACCTGTCTATTTGTTAACGACTCAATCGGAGTTTGCAATGAACGCTTACATATTATTTACATGTTTGCCTATTCTTAAAACAGAGTTGAAGATAATATCTTGACTTTTAACGAACAATATTGCAAATTAATCATTACGGAACAATAAAAAGTAAAGATGTCTCACAGATGTCTGGAGATCTGAAATAAATTGTCAGCTTCTCAATGGAATACGCTGAAATCGCATCATCTGGAAACTGTGCGTGAATACCCCGCACATCGGACATCTTCCGATATCGAGAGATCGAAGCTCGTTTAAAAATAGCTCTTGTCAGCCGCGCGGGCAATTCTTGTTACGTCGTAAGTCAGAGCCCTGCGATCGGCGGATCTCCCCTTCCCGGCCTTGCAAGACCTCTTCCCGGTCGCCGCCACCCCCCTCTCCACATAACGAAGCAGCCAGATAAATCCTCTAATCTCAATTATTGTTTATGAGGGTCTATAGACGCGCGCGGTCGGGCACTACCTGCCCGCTTCCAATTATCTCGAATGTTCTCCGCCTCGATGTAGACTGGTGTGTGGAGATAGGCGGCTATAACAATATACGGACGGGCAGAAAGCCTCGGAAAAGGGGGCGCGGAGCGGCGGTGCCAGGGGGCGTGGGGGTGAGCGTGGCGGAGCGTGCGGGAGCGTGAGGGAGCGTAATCCGTCCCCGGAGGCCGAGGATCAAACACAAGCTCCCTCCGCGTGCTCGGAAGCTGCGGTTGCTGACTTTGTTTTTTCATGCACAGCCTGCCTTCCAAGCCGCGGCGCTCCGCAGGGACCTTGTGCGCTCCGGCCTCGGGATGCAAGATGACCGCGCGGATCTAACGCCGGTGCACGCGTGTTTGTCTTGTGCAAATACGCTCGTATGAATGGCAGAACGTTCTTGGTAATCGCCTGTTATTACGTGTCTTATGGGCTTGTTGCTTCCTTTTGGGACAGTCTGGAGTGCACTCTGAAATTTTTTTTATCGAAAAAATGCGGCAGATGAATTTGCAAATAATGTATCAGTTTTAGCTGTAGGAAAGATGTGAAACGTGTCTGATAATGAAAAATACTCTACAGCAAGGGAAATATTGGATATTAAACACTGCGAATTTAGAGATTACAAATGTAAAAATTATTGATGATAAACAGCATTATTCTAATTGTAAAATATTCAACTAAGTTTCCCAAAATATATAACAACGATATTTACTATTTATAAATTCAGAACATGTCTCCCCTCTCTCTAATTAAAACGGAAGATCATCAAGCATCGTGAAATACATTAAACGCTGATACTTTCCATTCTTGAGAATGAAGATCATGAGGAAAAAAACAAAACAAAATAAGCGTAAAAAAACTCAAAGAATCAATAAATGTTCAGTTTTACAGTTCATTGTAAATATATGCCAATACTCAATTCCACTTCATCTCGCTTTGTTTGGATTTGGGTCGTCTAATATCAATTTCATTACCCTGAGGTATAAGCTAAACACTCACTGGGTTGTTCATTGCAGAAGGCATTTTCATCAATCAATACCTCAAAATACACACTGGAGATAATTCATATACCTATACCCAACGTTGAAACGTTGTTTGTTACCACTCCATGGACACGATGATACATTAATGCACACAAACATGGGTAAGTAAGTATGTTAACCTTTAGGCAATGCACCCTAAGATAATATATTGCAATAAAAGAAAATGATGTTCAGGAGAAATATACATCGAATTTTTAGCCCCACTGTGTGCTCTCGTTCTCAAAACAAAATTGATTTATTTTTCGCTTTAAAACAGTAAAATCAATCGGAAAGAGAAGAGCTCAACGTAACGTCCGCATAGTGAGGCTAAATTTTGTTCAATGGCAAAAGAAAATGCCATTTCCTCGTTGCTCAATGGATCAAGGAAAACTGGACGAAAAACCGGAATGAGATTGTGATCATTGACTCACAAATCTGACAAACAATACTTGATACAGACATATTTATACTTCTAGAAATAAATATGGTAATTAATGAAAGTGCAGAATTATTAAAATAAAAAACGTTTATTATAATGGTATAATCTTTAATTGTATAGAAATAGCATAGCACCAGAAAATATCTTTTTACTTCCAAGAATACCTTAGTTAAAGTTTGTTTCTGTTTTCACGGTTGGAAAATAATTTACTTACTTTTCTTGTTTTTAACACAAGCTTAATTAACATTCTTTCACTTTTTCCGTCACTTATCTGCTCCATTTGGCTGAACAATAGAAAATTCTAACATGGATCGGCAATCAGGAATTGTTCTGGAATTTACTTCGACTTTTTGCACCTTGTTTGCAAAGCTTACAATACGTAATGAACACAGCTGAAGGTATCTGTGCAAACACAAAGATGTCGAGGTAAAGAAAATGCATTTGAACAGCGGTAATTTATGCTGCCACCTTTTAAACGGACATACAATCCCCATCTTCAACTAGACAGTGGGCGTGCATGTTGCTAGGTCTGACAACAAGGGTTAACATGCACTTTTAGTTCCAGTCTAGTCCTCACTCCCAATTTAATACCCTTCCACGGGTAATTGATGCGAATAATTACCTTTTCTCAGAAACACAAAATGTATAGATCTCTACGATTTATCTCATTACGTACCAAGATTAAAAATAGCTAGGAAGTTAAAAAGGATCTTTTCAACATGCTCAGTGATAGATAGGAAAAAAACAGTAGTGGGGAAATTTTAGTAATGTACGTAATACATGCACTCATAATAACGTTTTTGTCTATATTCACACTTTATAAAAAATAATGAATAATAACGCGACTCGTACATTTTGTACATAGTAAATCATTGTTTTAAAAAGTGAAAATATGGTGATTCTGGATCCTGATATTGCCCGGACAGCATTTAAACTGTATATTAAAGTAACGTGTATGTGTAAGCATATGGGCTATACGTTAAAGTCACGCCGGGCCTATTGGCGACAATTTAAATTTACATAGACTTCGAAGCTCTACCCGATTTTGACTATCCATACGGGGTGGAAGTACCCAGAAAAATGTAAAAGAAGTTTTAAAAGGGTCTTATTTTAGAAAAGTATACTTCATAATTCAGGCTTTATGCGTGCATCTCGCACGTTTCTCTCCATACATTCCCCTAACTTTCTCTGCATGATCCTCGCTTGTTCCCGGCACGTACTCAGCACGAAGTCCCGAATGTCCCCTGCAAGTTACGTACTTGTTCCCTCGCCTACTTACAGTGGGTTTACTCGCGGAAAAAAATTCTCACATGATCTCTCAGGTTTCCCTCAAGCACCCCACCTTTTCCCCGTCTACTCACCACACGAACCCCAACAGTTACGTCGTATATTAGCCGCATATTATCTCGCTTGTTCCCCCAAATGTTCTTCCACACGCTCCCTTATGTTCCCTTAATGTTCACTTCACGCTCCCGCAAATTGTTATTCTGGAAATTAAACTACACATTTAAAAATTAAATTTAAGTGATTTATTACGAAATCTATTAAATAGAAGTACAATTGTTTATATTCACACGTAACACAAAAAAATCTCCCAAGCGATTGCTCCCAAATTGTGGCAAGAATACTTCAAATCGATCAACAATCCAAAATACATCATCATTGTCATACAACAATGTAACCCCCAAAATGTATAATTTAAAGAATAATTAATGAATAATATTCCTACAATGATATGGAAACAATTTCTGAAAATACGAAAGATTACCCCTAGTGAATGTTTATTTTACAGTCAATTGTCTTACGTGACATATTTGTGCCACAATTGTTTCATATTTACATTCGGTAAGGTACGATGAAAATAGGTTTTCTAGTTTAATTAAAAAGGTATAATAAAACCTCATGTTTGTTCTCTTTCTGTAAGTTTGATTAGTAATATGAGTAGTAAATTGAGCATTATTTAGATTCTTCTGATGACGTATTTGTGGGTTGTACGTGTGAAAGTGAAACATTATGAATGATATACGTTTGTCAAGGCGATGTCAACTCTTATCTGGTGTTGTTGTAGATGTTGTAATTGTCCAAATGCCAATGTAAAAGAGTTAAAGCTTAGTTTTAATCTATATCTGTAAATTATTTAAATTAGTTATTTATGTTAGAAAGGAGTGAAATAGACTGGGAGATTGGGAGTGGAAATAGGGCAAGCAGATATAGATATCACTTGTGGATACCACGCAAATGAGGAATTTTATATCAGAAATGAAAATTTACGTTGTCGTTTATGTGCGAGGGTGGGGCGAAGCAGAAGGAAGCGGAGCGAAGCGGGGCGAAGCGGGGCGAAGCGGGGCGAAGCGGGGCGAAGCGGGGCGAAGCGGGGCGAAGCGGGGCGAAGCGGGGCGAAGCGGGGTGAGGCGAGGCGTAAGAAGGTAGCTCCAACGGGGTTCCGCGCCATTCGGGACGAGCACTCCCGAATACTCAGGATATTTCTACACGTGCCGATCAGAGCTACAGGTCACTAAAATTCTTTAGAGGGTAAGTGAATTCGACCCAGCTATTTAGCTAGTATCAAAAATCCGCCGTCTGTACTGGAACCCTGGAACGTCCTGACCAAAGATGCTGTAGTGCCAACATTTCAATCGGCGGTATGCAAGTAGAATTTGTAGGGGGTGGAAAAACGTAGAATAATGGAAATCGGTTTGGCATGAGAACTCCAATTCCGAGTTACAGAGGAAGCAATGATTGTCTTGCGAAGTCTTCAATCCCTCTTCAGTAATAGCCACAGACCGAGAGCGGTCGCTCAGTGCATCAACTGATGTCACTGCAGCGCCTCTGACCGGGAGGTCGTAGGTTTGAGTCCTGATGGCGGCAGGATTTTCGACACTAGCTTTTCAGCTAGGTCGAATTCAGCTGCTGTCTGGAGGAATTCTAGCGGCCGGCTGCTCTGATCGGTAGTTTTCCGTGGTTTCTCCGATCAACACCAGGCGAATGCCGGAGCAGTACCCTACCAAACGGGCACGGGACACGGACCATTTTCGTCCTCTTCCCTGTCCTATCCCCTTACACATTCCTCTATCCTCTCCCCTTACACACACACACACTTACACTAACATGCACTACACTACCACATATTCCGGGAGGCCGGTCGGGAGCTTAGAGCTTGTCCCGGCTGGGGCTGGTGCCCCGCTGGTGGGAGAGTCCTGGTTAGGGGAAACCCCACTAGCCGACGGTAGGTCGGCGCCGGATCTCGCCATCCAGCGGGGAAAGATCACCGCGCATATCCCGAGAAAAAACATGCACTACACTAACGGGACTAATGACCAACGTAGTCGACGTGCCCGGAAATAGCCACAACAAGCGTCGGCGCCCGCAGGAGAGGCACAAACCTCACGCCGCACAGTGGGCCCAAATGACTTGAAATTCAGGGTCAGAATAATTATCAAGGATTATTATGCAGAAAGAAAGAAAGTGTAATACTGTAAAATATTGTGCATGTATTGTATGTGAAAGTTTTGTAGTGAGCTGTTTATACTGACACTTGATGAATATGATTACTACCTCGAGTGTTATAGTTATGGACATCAGTATTAGCGGGAAACATATTTCCCATGCTTGAGTAAATCAATTTTGAAAACAAAACACTGACTCGTAAATCAAGATGCAAGGTAGTGGCGAAATTCCTAGCTTAATAAAGAGAGTCGTAATAGAATCATATCGGTGGGATTTACTTATTATTCATACAATTCGTTTTTGTAATATAAACTTCTTGGGGTTATACAATGTGTTTTCCCTGAATTTAATGCCATTTCTCTGACGGGAATAACATTCACGTCTTACTATATATACGAATATTTAAATGATTGTATTTCTAGAGGAATTTGACTTGTCAACTTTAAACCAATTTCATTGACAAAATAAATATTACTATTATTGCTATTATTATTTATTATTTCGCCTCGTTTTACACTATGTATTCGTCTTTTCTTTTCTTTTCCCTGTAATTGATTATTATTTTGTGTTTCTGAGTGCGTCAACTAATTTGGTCATTGGTCCCGTTTGTGAGTGCATGTTATATCCAGCGGGACGATGATCCTTCCCCACTCGAATGTGAGATACAAAACCGCCTACACATCTGTTTGCGGGAGTTTCACCAATACCTCCTCCAGCTGGGCACAGTGCCAAGGGAAACAAGTTCTAAGTTTCGAGGTAGTGTTCCGCGGCACGTGTTATAGTGTATTGCTAGTAAGTGTGTGTGTGTGCGTGTGTGTGTGTAAGGAGAGGGGAGCGGTCGAGGATAGGGAATCTGAAATAAGGCGTAGTTCTTTGGTACCATACGTTTGTTAGGGTTCTGTCCGGGCATTCACTAGATATATATATATATATATAGGTAAATCACAAAAAAATACCTTCAGTGCAGCCGGATGGTGGAATTTTCCCCATGACAGCGAATGTATTCGCCGTGGTTGTGTAGCTAGTGTTCGGAACTGTAGCTTTCGCGGTCGCAGAGGCTGCAGCTGCTGCCCTAAGCCACCGCAGCCAGTAGTTCCCTGTGCATTTGGACCACCTCGGCGTCCGAAGGCGCAATTACAGCCGGCGCCAAAGGCCGGGAGGAAGGGCGGTGGCGGGGGAAGGTGGGGGGCGGGGCGGCGGCTGCGGCGGGCGCGAACAATGGGGCGCGATGCGATCTGACGGCGGCGGCGCGCGACACGACGCGCGGAGAGTTACGAGGGCACACGGCCCCCTCGGCGGGGGAGCGGCGCCCCGCCACAGCACGACGGGAATCCAAAGGGACGGCACGGACAAAATATGGTGCTAAAACAGCACATAGTTTCTCCCCCTTAGTAATATTACTATTACTATTTAGAATAACGCAATTTCTCTCCGAATTAACACTCTCAGTCATCATTTTTTGTTAAAACCCAAATTTTCAAAACCTAACTTGACTTATTTAAAATCTACCTTTAAAGAACAGATTTGCATTAACGGGAAACTATCTTTGTATATTAGTTGCACGAAGACGCTGAAAACATTTTGAACTTTCGATATTTTCAATAAATCAGGGGAGAGAGAAAAGGGAAAGCATATGATTCGGAATAAAGTAAAATTAAAAAAAAATGAATGAATGAAAACTGAATAGTAGTACATCTCCATACCAGAAAACTGTTAAAGAAACTGCTAAATAAGTAGAAGAATTAGTTTGAAGAATTAAAAAAACGATGATAGAGTACACCATCAGAAGGAGAAATATCAGAAGGAAGGAATAGTTCCGGCAGTACAACAAGCGAGTCGTCAGAACGACAGCGGCGGTGGGGGCGCTGGTGGTGGCGTGGCGACAGGGGGTAGCGGGGCCGGCGGGGGCGTGGCGGGGAGAGCGCCGCGCGCGGGGGAGGCGGAGGCTGCGCGCGTGGACCCGTGCGGCGTGATCGTCCTTTGTTCGGCACCGCCAGCGCCACAGGGTGCCTCGCCAGTCGCGCACCGCTCACGGTCCGCCCCGTCTCTTCCGCGCCTTTCCCCATCCGCCCAATAACAGCGGCGCCCCCTCACGTACGCCCCGAAAGAGCCGCAAAGCGCGACTCATGGCGGCTCTCATATATTGTGCAGTACAAATAAGAGAAAGTAAAAACCAATGTTTAAAATTTTGGCGGCTCTTGCGGCGGCGACGGTGTGGCGGTTAGCGTATCGGACTGCTATACCCAACTTTGCGGGTTCAAACCTGATGGAAGCCGTGGATTTTTAAGGGCGAAAAAATCCTTCGTATGTCTTCCTTCGGAGGGGAAGTAAAGCCGGCTGTCCCATGTTAGTACATTTACTGCATGTAAAAGATACTCAAGACTAAATGACGCCTCTGAGCTAAATTCAAATCGCCTGTTTCGTCGCCCAAGTAATATCTTCTTTCTACCATGATTGGTGAAAGGAGTGTAACGAAATTTGCGTGGTCAGACGGAAGAACAGGCCTCATGGCCTGAGTCTCGCCACGTAAATTAAGGCAAATTCAATTCAATTCAAAGCGTGGACAGGAACAAAGCAAAAGAAGGAAAATTAGATTTTTAAGGGTAAAAAAATTTCATTTACTTACTGCAAATGTTCGTCAACTAAAGTTTAATCTATTGAATTATTAGAAATTTAACTTATTGGTTCGAATATGTCGAGTATATGTCGCAAAAGAATATTGAGGCGTTTGCTATCAAAATCACTTACATTTGTGGAAATTTAAGAAGAAAAACAAACAAAAAAGTCTGGTTTTCACACGTGGTACAATGTAAACGGAGTATATTATGACCACGTTTAAGTGGAAATAGGCTGAATTTCAACTGTATCTCTTGTGAGGATACTAAGAGTCAACTAAAATTTGTAATAATGCTTGAACAGTGAATTTTGTTGAATAATGAAATAAGACTGATTTGATAACGGGCCAAATGAAGTTTTTTCTTCCTGAGTAATTGTGTATTGAATCCTTTGAATGTTCACTCCCTAAAGATAATAAAATACATTGCAGTGTACATTTGATCGTACACACGAAAGATGTGTAATTCCCTCCACGGGAATTCTAACGTTGGTCGAGAAAAATAAACTTTAAAATAAGTGATTAGTTTCAAGACGATGGGTTCAAAATAATGCTAGTCCCGCTACAATTTAGAAAAAGCCTAATTAGAAAAATTGCACTAAATGTATTTTGAAGATTCAATTACATTTAGAATTTTTTACCAAATTGCTCCAAATAATACATAAAATGTGCAATTCGTAGCTCACTTCACGAGTCACTTCTCAAGGAAAAACACTATTTTCAATTATTGTCAATTCTTCAATGTCTATGAAGGCAGAATCTGTACATTTCTAACACATGTTCAGTATAAAATTTTGGCATAAGAGGCAGTGAGAGTTATCAGCTTAAAAATTCATAAACGAATCTCAAAATGAAAAAAGTTTGTAAAACTATAATTAGAAACATTTCCTTAATAATATTAACATCCTTTCTTCATTTTAATATTAAAATTGACGTTTCAGTAATAAGAAAATAAGTTCATTATTTAACTTTTTGTATTTACAGATCTTAATTTTTTTAATCAAAATTTCACTCCTTTACAAAGAAGCGTTTCACAAATAAACTTAATATTTTGGTAAAATTTGTTAAAATTGTTTAATATTAGACCATTAAAGTAAAATAAAAGTTTCCCATGCAGGTAAAACCTCTATTAAGAAAGTACGAAAAGTTACCATGTTTTTATTAAAATGAACGAGAAAACTGATAATTTCTATAAATATTTATATTTAAATGTTTATTTGTCTGAATCGATGACATCAAGAAGGAATTCGACTGCTTCACGAAATTGTAGTGTAAATTTGTGTAGAAAAATTGAAAAATTCAAGCGGAATTTGAGACTGTTCAACATACCAATAATGTAGTATGAATTTATCATTCCAAGTTAAAGGAAGACCCAAAACTAAATATTAATGGCTTTTCTATTACTGACTAAGTCTGAAAAATATCCCATGTCTAGTGTACAAAACGGGCTCACGCCAAGACAGACAAGCAGATAATTCAAAGGACGAAAAAATATGCGATGAGGATGTATGGAAAATGTCTTTAGAGAAACAGTTTTATAAATCTCTGAAAAGGGCGTTTCTGTAAGAATTTCTATAACAATTTTATGCACGATTTCGTATATACTGTGCAGTACGAATAAGAGAAAGTAAAAACCAATGTTTCAAATGCTTGCAGTGAGTACGCGGAAATCATGTAATGCAAGTTCTCGATGTCATTTTGGCCCACTGCAGGCCACTCGCAGTCCGCCGCCGCCCAAATAACGGGAAATGCCTGGTCCGGTTCTTACTCGCCGCTCAAGTGCCGAGATCCGCAGCAGCGACCTTCGGCGATTCTGCATTTTATATGCAGCTGCTGCACGCGTTTAATTAACCAGTGAATCTGGGCCTCTCCTCCACGGCTCGAGGCGCGACCTCCGTTCTCGGAAACCACAGCAAAAATAGCTTCGCGTTCTGTTTGTTTGATGACTGGGAGGAACACGCTATATTTATTATTTTAGATTAAACATAATCAGTCGCACGAAAAAAAGTTTACCATTGGTTAGGATATAAAAGGAAATAAAGATTTATAACGAGCTTTTTCCAGGGCTGTGGAGAGCGTATTCCTTTAAAATTATGTGAGGCATTTAGAAGGCAACTATTAGCAGATAATGAGAGTAATAGAATTATTCGCCCGCAGTAATGGCTTTACGCACCTGCCCCTCGGCCAGCCCGAGGCTGTTTCCAACTCTCCGGGCTAACGCGATAATAGGACATAGTTATCGCCGAAACACGGCAATGTTTTAATCGCTGTCGCGAGACTATTTAACCTAATAGACTAAGGCTCAGCGACTTTAATCATAATGGAATAAAGCGCACATTAGGGGATGTCAATTGCCTGCGGGACCGGAGCATCGGATTAGATAAATTGCAGGAGGCTGGGAGAAAAATGGCGGTAATCATTAACGCGAGAAGGATCGCAGGAGGCACTGGCTTCAGGGGCGTCCAAAACCCACACTTCTTGCCCAGCAGCGCGGCTCGAAGCTCGCGTAGAAACCATTTTCAAATAAATGTTCTCTTATCATATTTCATTTATTGACAGTAACCACCTGGAATGCGAGTACGGCGTGATTCTTCCATTTGCGTTCTTCGCTATGACGAAGTGATCCAATTTGTTCTGAACGATGAAATATACTCGCGATTCACTTTTAACTTCGTAGTTGGTCTGTGTGGCGCTTAGGAACTCATATATCAAAAATAAAGCGATCGTTAAGACGAGCAGTACGTACCTCGAACTGTTTTAATGTGTTACAAGACTTTTTTAATATTGCTCTCTAGAGGTAAGTGCACGCTTAATACGTAAAATCTGTTTAAAATCTTATAATTCATGTGATTGTTATAAAAATTGTCGTGGTGTTCACTAGCTTGGAGAAAATTCTAAACGGAAACTTGCCAGTACTGCCTGCAATCGAATTTCGTATATATGAAAATTGTTATTGAAACAAAACATTTTTGCAGAAGTGTAGTTTCTGAAGAAATGAAAAATCGTTTCCTTAGCAATAAGAAGAAACAATTCTAAATGCATAAAATCATGATTTTGAAACACGTAAAATTTTTCTTTACTTTCGTGAGTGTACTAAAAGAAATAGACAAGATATTGCAAATGTCAAGTTCACGAAATGATCTGCAACAAGAGATTCGGCGGAAGGAAACGGCGTAGAATTGTCTCTTTGAGAACTTGACAGGATCAACATTTTGACATTTCATTTGTCTATAAACTTACAATAAAGCATTGGGCCCGTGAAATTTTAATGACAAAACTTGAAATTATTTGAAATTGATTTCTCAAAATCGTTCTTCGGAAGTTTCTTTTTGCATCTAAATTCCAGAAAAAAGTAGCAAATGGTATTCGTACTAGCATTGATACAGAATTTATTCTCAAAATTTTTAGAATACACTTATTACGGAAAAATTTGATATATTTTGGTTGAATCTCATTCCACTTCCCACTAATCAAATCCTTTGCATTAATCCTGACAAGTCCAAATAACTCTATTACACGAGTAGACTGAACAGGAAATTATTTTTTGAGACGTGTAAGGTAATTGTTGTTCATAATTGTAGATTAAGGTAACTGTTTTCATAAGAGACATGTTCGGCAATTATTGGTAAAGATTGAATGAGAGGAACATGATAAGTAATAATTTTAAAACTAAAATTAAAAGGAAATATTCTTTATAAAAGTGATATGTTACATGAAAATATATTTTGATTTGCAAAGTTTTTAATATGATACCAATAATAAATATGGGAGATGTTGGCAGAGTTATAGCTATGATATGCTTCTGTTGCCCGCTAATATTTCATTATACCTCGTGAACCAACGGTTGAGGCGTCAAAAGGAAATATATTTTTTAAATTGGCTACCTGCAGCAGATAATAGTGTCCAGGTTGCATGTTTGAACGCATGGCGGGCAGGCAGACTAGGGAGGCAGGCAAGGCGGGTAGCCAGGCAGGCCAGAAACATTGGAGGGCAAAGCACTAGGGCAGCGGTCGTGGCGGACAGGGAGTCGCGACATCGCTTCCAAAGAACATTACAAAAGAATTTTGAGGGGTCATCTGTTTGAGCACTTACGAAAGTGATATTTTAAGATTTGTTATGAAATTATTTAACATATTTAACTATTTAATGAATAAAAGAGATTACTGGAGAAAATGGCATTTTGTGGAAAATTATTATTGCAGCCAAATATGATGTTCCAACATTAAAATGTAATGGGTAATGAAAGAGTGTTGTGCGCAAAATATGTTCTTGTGCAAATAAATAATTCAGAGTACATAAAATTGAAATAAAATAATACATAACATTTCAGATGTCTCACATACACAGAACGTAAACATTCACAATTATAGTCAACCTTTCTGCACACAAACCATTTCGTTTCACTGACAATTAACACACATCATTGCACTCATATCTGCAGTAGAATACCGTTCTATTTTTACTTTGAATAATCTTAATGGCATTTGTAGTCGTCGAAACGGTTATTTAAGGATGCGCTCGCAGCAACATTTCCCGCAATTTGTTTTAAATTGAAATGTTAAAAACTAATAACTCCATTTCCGCGCGACAGGGAGAGGCTCATTATGAGCGCGAGCGGCGGTTTCATCAGGAGGCGCAAAGAAATCCCGCGCCGCATCGCTCGCTGTCCGCTGCAAACAAATTCTGCGTCAAACCCGAATCCATTAAGAGCTCACCGGATTTAATTTTCTAATTACGGCCTTTGAAACATCCGTCCTAATAAGGAAGCTTGTGGTTGTGCAGGGGTACAGTGGGATGGGGAGGTGGGCGGGGACGGGGAGGGGAGGGGGACCGGCGGTTAGCGGGTGACTACGCTTTCAGGAGAGTGACAGTGGCAAACCGGTTTGGGGTGGCGGAAAGGCCCGGTAGCCGCTTCACCACACGCATTGGGCCCGGGATGGATCGAGTGAAGCGCAGAGCATGCACATAAAATAATATAATAAATTGAGGGACAAATGCATAGAACGAGATCGCTACGGCAGTAGTGTTGAAGTGATGACATTGATTGATTCGTGTTTTCGGGCACGTCAACTGCTTTGATCATTAGTCCCGTTAGTGTAGTGCCTGTTTTTTCTCGGGAGATGGCGGTGATCTTCTCCCGCTGGATGGCGAGATCCGGCGCCGACCTACCGTCGGCTGGTGGGGTTTCCCCCTCAACAGGACTCTCCCACCAGCGGGGCACCGCCCCAGCCGGGACACGCTCTAAGCTCCCAACCGGTCTCCGGGAATATGTGGTAGAGTAGTGCATGTTAGTGTAGGTGTGTGTGTGTGTGTAAGGGGAGAGGATAGGACAAGGAAGAGGAAGGACAGATCGCGTGCGGTCCGTGGCCCGTTTGATAGGGTACTGTTCCGGCATTCGCATGGTGTTGATCGGAGAAACCACGGAAAACTACCGATCAGAGCAGCCGGCCGCTAGAATTCTCCTCCAGACTGAATTCGACCTAGCTGAAAAGGTAGTGTCGAAAATCCTGCCGTCGTGGGGAGTGGGAACCTAGGACCTCCCGGTCAGAGGCGCTTCAGTGACATCAGTTGATGCACTGAGCTACCGCTGCCGGTCGAAGTGATCTCAGACCGAAGGCTCGCGGGTTCGAGTCCCGCCTCAGGCATGGTTGCATTTGTGTTCGTCCTTTCACCCCTTATCATCACCCTTCCGTTTCATTTTCACAGATACCATAACGTTAACTCCAATAGTGGTCGCCAATGACCTAGATGTCGATGCGACCTTAAATAACAAACAAACAAAAATGCATAAAATTGGAAGTTATCAACAGCAAAAATGCTGCTGGACAAAACAGCATTAAATGGTTTTCCAAACAGTAGTCCAGCATTCCAGGTGAATTTTGTTTACATCTATTACGCATTTAAACGCATTTTAACGCAGTTAGCACGCATTCAAGAATGCAAGTTACCGTTAAACACGAGAGTACGGTGAGGTAAAGCGTCGATCTTTATTATCGATAATATAGATCAATTAGTTTCATTTACTTTTGTATTAATTTGCGTATGCCTAACGTGTTTATACGATTTCTAAGGAGGACGTATAAAACATTATATATGCTTTGATCGCAATCTGAAATTTGATTAACTGCGATGGAAATGTAGAGATTAAAATTAATTTTTAATCTAGAAATGTATTTTCTTACGCTTTGTAAAAAATATGTATACACTATTTAAAAAATGAATTATTTGGGAGAAGTAATTTCGACTTTAAACTTCCGTAAGTTTTGAAATTTTCTGCTTCATATGCGAATTTTCTTTTTTTTTGCGTAAAATTTAGACTTTGTATAATATTTTGGATCAACAAACTCAAAAATCTAAGATTACGTATTTTTGGAATTTAGGTTTGAAAAAAACTGCACTTTTGATTTTGAGAGTAAAAACATTAGTATAAAAAGAAAATGATTTGAGATTCAATACAAAATACTTCTCCTTGAACTATTTACCATTAAGAATTGTTTTTATTACAGCATGGAGTTTCATGTGAGATTTCAATTTTTCTGAAGTTCGTTTAAAATGCTCAGAAATTTGACCAATTTCGGAAATAAACAGAAACAAGGCCAAAGGTAAAAAAATGCACTAAATATGATGCTTCTAGTTTTTTACATCACGTTGAACAAGTAAAAAAATCTGTAGACCAATCGGAAGAGGTCATGCTCTTTTCGGCCGATTTCAGTAGAATTACCCGTATATTGGTTACTTTTGAAGACGAATCAGTGGGTTTCTATTGCAGTAATTTTCGAACACAGAAGGATGCTGTAATAAAGCAAAAGTTTATTAGTTGGTCATTAGTCCCATTAGTATAGTGATTGTTTTATTCCGAGAGGTGACCGTGTTCTTCCTCCTCTGGATGGTGAGATCCGGCGCCAAGCTGTACGTTGTTTGCGGAGATTTCCCCCTCCAGGTATCTTCCCGAGCAAGGTAATACCTCAGCCAGACCAACTCAAAACTCCCGACTGGCCTTCCGGTGCGCTTGGAAGTGTACATCCAGTGAGTGTGTAAGTAAAGGATGAGGATAGAACAATGTGCCCTAACAAACGGGCCATGTACCCCGCGCAATTTTCCATTCCTTTCCCTTTTCCTACCATCGGAACTTACTTACCCACACACGGAAACACAAAATAATATTAATAATGATAATGATAATAATAATAATAATAATAATAATAATAATATTATTATTATTATTATTATTATTATTATTCTAACAATAGCAGAGCCGGTCCGGATAGCCGAGACCGCTAAGGTAGTAGTGCCGTGGCAGTCTCGGACGGAAGGATCGCGGGTTCGAGTCCCGCCTCGGGCATGGGTGTGTTTGTGTATGCCTGTTTGTGTGTGCCATCATCATTTCATCTTCCATCCTCCAGGACTAACAACCCTGGGGTATAAAAATCGGATTCAGCCTAATGCTGATCCTCTTAATTAGTTACATGCAAGACTTGCAACGTGATAAAATGCCCGTGCAAGTGCATGTCCGGCGTGGTCCAAGATGGCCTATTCGCGAGCAAAAATAAATAAATAAAATAATAATAATAATAATAATAATAATAATAATAATAATAATAATAATAAAATATTGGCCTAAGACCTTTTGAAATCCAAAATGTAAGTTTTCTTGGGCTGAGCTGGGAAGCATTTTATTAATTAAACACATCCTGCTATTTCTTGCATTCTTCCGAGTCCCATTGGAAACCATCCCGCGTGCGCTGTTGCAGGAAAGCTCAGCACTACCAACCACATTCCGACTCATTCGTGCCATCATCTCACGCGTCAACTCGGGTTTCGTCGCCTCTCGTTCCACTGAAGCACGTGGCCTCAGTTTCACGCAGGAAAACCTTCTACTGGAAACGTTTTTGAATGTCAATGGGAAAAGGTCCATGAAACCTTAGTTCAGGTTTCTTTTTACAAAAAGTATTGGGTTAAAGAATAAAGACACTTCGTAATTAGTTTCAGCTGAACAATTTATCTGACGACTCCAGGATGCACATTTTACGGTTTGAATAGAAATTATGAATACTATATTTTGAATACTGGATTTATTATTTTTAAGTTAGAAAAGCAGGGGCGTCCAAAACCCGCAAAACCCGCCAAGCAGCGCGACTCTAAGCTCGCGTAGGAACCATTTGTGAACCTGTTTCACTCACAGGGCATCTAATGTACCCACCCTTACGGATTTTTAATGTGCCTTCCCAAAAAGAGGGTATAATTGCGTTTTTAGTGTCATATTTTATTTGCAATTCATCGCTACGTCAAAAGCTGAACCCTTAAAAACGGAAATGCCCGTATGAAATTACGATGAGTTATGACAATGGAGCTTTTCTTTTCTTTGGTTTCACATTACACATTGCCCCTTCTGTGAGCCAGTAAACATGGAGAGATAAAAGAGTAAATGATCTCGTGACAGAAGTAACGGAGGCTAATGGACCTTGACGATTGGTCGCTCGCGACTCAAGTCTTGTCCATGTATATTTCTGTTTCTACTTCGTCATCTACCTTTCTGCTTGGCAATGTATGAATACTAGACTGTTCCACTTGTACAGGGTAAGTTCATTTCAGATGAACACAGTTTTTACTAAAAATGTTATGGCATTGATCCAAAATCGAAACTGTGTAAAAACATTTCAATAGTAAAAGTGAATTCAAAACCGTTATTTTTCATTACTGATGTTCTCGTATTTACTGAATCCAATGAAATGGTTCACGTTTTTGAAAGAAATTTGTAATTTCGTGCAGCTTGTCACACTGGAATCACAGTTTTCATAAGTGATCCACAGTATAAACAACAAATGTTAGAATTTACGGAGTATTTTCATGTAACAAAAACAATTTATTATCTTTTGTTGAAGGAGGTGTCTCAACCGTCTTCGTGCTAACTGCACGAAGCCCTTTTCCTACAGCCGAATGGCTGGCTCCCAGCTGTTTGGCCAAGGCCCGTAGCGGGTTGTCGAGCCATAGGAAGGGACAGAACAGGTATTTCAAACAGAAATAAACGCTTCTTTTCAAGTCTTCAAAATTGAACTTAATGCATTTTGTAAAAACCGTACAATTTGTCACTGTCACTCATTTTGGTATACACTTAAAAAGGACAATAAATCATAAGACATTGACATTTTAAAAATACTTTGGAAGACATCAATAAAATTGCCAAATTAGTTTTGAAAGAAAAGGTTTATGGTAATAATAATAATAATAAAATAATAATAATAAAAATAATATTAATAATAATAAATCATTTAAAATGTTATTTTAAAATTATTATTTACATTTTTTCATCGTTGGTTTCTGTTAACAAGTAGCTTTGTTATCTGCGTATTTCATAGCAGTTTGTTTACTACTAGCAATATAATATTCAAGTTTACATTTCTTGACCTAGTGAATCAAAACAATTCGGCACGAAACAGCTGTGTAGTGCCTAAACGTTTCTCAGCAAATGATTCGAAGAAATTATGTTCATCTTTTAGTGAGAAGGCACGGTTGAGAATCATTCCTACAACACCTTGCCTTTTGTCTAAAGGGAATGTTTCTTCACCTATTACACTCCCACAACTTTTGATAAGCTTTAGAAACTATTGGATAATATTTTATTACGACTTGATAATATTTCTGACTACAGCGTTCGTGCTGTTTGAATGCACGATCGACGATAAACGTCAATTCTGCTGGTATAAATTACTACAAAAATGTTTAGATGTACACGATAGTTTTAAGAAACTACGTTAATAAGTAATATCATTGCTGTAAGGCCCCAAAAATGTTAAATTTACAATAGTTCACTAATATTACAACAGTAATTTCGGAGAAGGCCGTCTGCTTTTAGAAAACATTTCTTCATTATCTTAAATTTGAACATTTGGAGAGATCTGCTCCATTTTAAAATGTGGAAGGGGGCGAATACCATTCTTTGTAGATGTTTTGTGAATTCCAGAGACACAATGTACGTGATAAGTTTTACCTCAGAATAACGTGCCTGTCAAACTAAACAGTGTCAGATATTGATCTTTGGCGAGAATCTTTTATAAATGTTCCTTCTTCCAGTGTTACTCGTCTGTGATCGGAATGGCAACATAAAAACTGTAATAATCAGAATCCTGAGATTTCGTAAAGGGTTTTCACTTCTAAAATTAGTTGTGACGTAAATGACAGAACGAAAATTAATTTGATAACCAAAATAATATACAAATTTTGCATTTTGCATACATTTTGTAGTAGACATATCCCTAGAAACCACGTGATATCTTATTTTAAAATACTTTTATCTTCTTTAGAATATACGTATTAATATATATTCTTGTGAGGAATGGATTACAATGAAATATACCGTACTGAAATGTATTCGAAGCGTGTTTCTAAAAACAATAGGCAGTGATCATATATTTATAAATTATGTAAATTCGTCGCTCATTTACACGACAATAGAATTGAGAAAAAGCATGCCATGTAATACGTTCATTCTTTGCATTCGTTCATCGACTTTCATTGAATGGAAGCAGGCCGCTGAATTCAAAATGGGTCCCAGAATAGGTGACGTCATCACAAATCCGCACAATGTTCCTACATATCGGGTGCTTTGGAGTTTGAACTGATGCCAAAGACAGATTTACTGGGATGGGTCCAATGTAAGCGTTCCAGCAGTTTGCATGCAAGTGCCCATGAAATAAAATTGTTGGGAATTTAGATTTCAAGGATGTGTTTTTCATTTACATATACCCGTTGTCCATGTCAATGATAGTCTTTCTATTAACAATCCCTTGATGCACATCTGAATCTGTTATTAGGGAATCAGGAATATGAAAGAATTTCAAATCAAAACAATATCTCTCCAACTATAACAAACGTTCGTAAACTGCTATTTTGTAAGAAGAAAACTAAAACTACGTAACTTAACTATCATCAAGTTGAAATTCTTCATTAAAGAAATGGTAACACTCTTGAATGTCTGAAGTACTACACTTGAATAATTATGCTCTCTTTCTCTCGAGATTAACAAGAAGGGAATATAATGTAAAATGTATGGGAAACGGAAGTGTGAAACTTATCATTTGTGAAAACTACAGAAATTTAAAGATGCTCAAAAGTAGATATGAAGCTATGGTTTAATCCGTCATCGATGTCATTTATTTAAGGCCAAAATCTTCACCATTTGCCTAATATTTAACCCTTTCTTCCTCGCGGTGCTGATCAGCATCACCTTCATAATGACTGTCATTTAAATCAATGCCAAATAAAACTTTACAGACAGATAGAAGGTATTTTGACTTTCTTTTATTACGAATGTAATTTCTTTACATCCCTTGAATATCAATACAATAGAAAATGTATCCACGAATTCAGCTTTTCCTTCACTACGTATGTTAAACGTTACACCTTCAACTTGATGATAGTTGAATTATGTAGGTTTAGGTTTTTTCTTACAAAATAGTAGTTTATGTACGTTTGTTATAAATGGAGAGATATTGTTTGTATTTGAAATTCTTTCATATTTCTCATTCCCTAATAACCATATTCAAACGTGCCTTAATAAAGGGATTATACTAGCAAGGCTTTTGACATTGGCAACGGTAAATGTAAATGAAAAAGACATCCTTTCATTCGCATTTAATTTCTTTACTGCCTTGAATATCAATACAATAAAAAATGTTTTTTTAAAATTAAAACCTACACATTTTTTCATTTAAGTTTGAGAACATAAACTTCTATGGTCTTTAGGTTAGCGTAGTTTTATACAAGAAGGTGGCAATGTTCCTCCCCCACTGATTGGTGAGATCTAGCGACAACCTACAAGTAGGCTTGCGAGGAAATTCCCCATCCAGGTTTCTCCCCCAGCGGGGTATCACCGCAGCCGGGAGGAGCTCAAAGCTACCGACTTGTTTCCCGACACTCGTGGCTAGTGTAAGTGTGTATGTGTGTGTGTAAGGAGACAGTAGAGACCACGGTCGAGAAAGGAAAGATCGCCTGTAGTCTGTGTCCGTTTTTTTAAGGTACTGCTCTAGCATTCACCTTGTAGAGACCGAAGAAACCACAGAAAAATACACGTTAGAGTTATCATATGATCGCTGGAATTCTCTTTCAGAGAGTTGCCGAATTCGACCCAGCTTTATAGTTAGTGTTGAAAATGCTCCACTGTCGAGGCTCCAACACATTCTGGAGACTGTCGTTTCAAAATTCAGTGCAATACTGGCTCTACTGTAGACTCAATCAGTGTTACATCTGAATTACGTTTTAATTATCGCTAACGTATTCTAGAAGTTTTGAATTCAGAGGCAATTCTTTGTATGAACCACCTGCATTTTTCAACTAATTTTGTTTGTAAGCGACGCACGTGATTTCAAAATGCCACTCTGGACGTAGGGGAAAGTTGAGATTCTACTCATTCCCTCCTTTTACAAAGTGATCTAGAGAGCACGGCGAGCCGGTCGACATTCCAGTCTCCTCTTCGATGTGACGTGACATGACTAGTTCCAAGCCAGTGATGAATCCGAGAGCTAGGACAGGGAGACCTTTTTTGATTTGCCTCTGGCCTAGCCTTACCTCCATCTATACCTCTTATCTCAACAACTGTGACCGTTTGGAGGCTGAAGGTGCTTTGCGTGCTGGCGTTGCCACGACCCTTACTTGGCTTCCTTGCACCCAAATTTTCAGCACTTCTATCTGTACATGTTGAACACTTTGCGTCAAAAACAAAAATCCAATATGTTGTTACGTGTGATTACAACTCAAGCACAGCGTCATTTGGGGAAAAGAAAATGTCAGGATTTATTGTTCTTTTGATCTTCAGAAAGATTGTTTACTATTGCATTCCTCGTAATAAAAAAATCAACATTAAGTACGTTAAGAAGAACCGGATTAACCGTTTAAAATCGATTGATTATTTTTTGTGTTTAAAATGGAAATGTGTGTTGTCGTATAACATTTTAGATAATGGCTCAATTGCGATTGAGCATATCATAACACTTTGAATTTGTTGTTCGTAAGCTGTGGATCGTTCATTGAGCAACCTGCGGAAGTTAAACACTGAATACTAGGCGTAATATTTAAACACATTCCAGAAATTACAGTTCATTGATTTACACATTTCTTCAGAGAACGCTCGAAAATGTCTGATGCTGCGTTGTAATGGAATCTTTGAATAAAGAGACTGCTCAGTATGGTCGTCGATGGTGTAACGGTTAGCGTGTCGGACAGTTATACTGTTCGCGGGTTCAAACTCAATCGATGCCGAGGATTTTGAAGGGTGAAAAAATCTTTCGAGCGCCTTCATTCGGAGGGGCACTACAGTACAAAAAATGTTAGTAAATTTACTGCATGTAAAAGATCATTAAGCCTAAATGAAGCCTCTGAGCTAAATTCAAATTGCCCATTTCGTCGCCCAAGTAATACCTTCTTTTTCCCCTAATTGGTGAAAGAAGCGTAGTGAAATTTGTGTGGTCAGACGGAAGAGCAGGCTTCATGGCCTGACTCTCCACGTAAAATAAGGCATCAATTTAATTCAATATGGTGTCAATTAAAAAGGGGTTGCTGGTGCCTGGGCTATAATTGTGCCTCACATTACGCTCGACCGTGCAAAACGTGTAGCAGTTGGATTCGGCCATAATTCAGGCCAGGCTAGGAGATACCTCTGAAGGAGAATGTTTGTGTGAAGAGCAAGTAGTAATGAGTTCGATCGTAGTATGGCATTGCAGTTGAACATTGGTGTTTGAATATTGCACTTCTTCCCTGTGGTACACATAAACGTTTTTTAACTGTTTAATAAATAAACTGTTAATAAATAACATATAAAGTAATATATAAATAAATAAAAAACATTGCTGTAGAAAAAGAAGGTTTCTGATGCACACGCTCTCAAAGAAAAAAACTTTTTCTTGGGGAAAGCTAGAATATATATATATATATATATATATATATATATATATATATATATATATATATATATATATATACACACACACATATTCTAACACGCCCATCTACTACCTTCCACACGTGGTGAGGGCGTGATAGAATGAATTCTCGTTAAGCCAGCTTAAAATTCTCAAGAAGCAGGATCTTTTGGGTATGAGAAAGGTCTGAACCCTTGACACAATGAATCAGATAAAATACAAATAAAATGAACATATATTCAATGAAAAAATTACAATGGCGCACTTTCAAAACAGGATAATGCACTTTAAGTAGCTGGTCACTGAAAAAAAACAACAAGACCAAACAAAAAAAAATAGGCGTCCCCTCGACTGCCTGAACACACTTTCACCAACTACAATTTACAATTTGCTCACTCCTTTCTGAGTTGTTCCACTACCAAATTATTTTACTCTTTTAGCCTCTAGTTTTTCCCGTGCACGGCTTTTAAAATGAATTTCACACTTGTTTCAAGGAATCCTGTTCACAGGTGCTAGCCTTGGGCTTTGCTCTCACTATAACACTGAATAAAACGTAGCATTCACGTTACTTAAATCTGACCCCTTTACATATCACAAAAAAAGCAGTGACTTTTAACACATTACAACAAACTGACTTTTCCAGATAATATCAACTGTACAACATATAAAAATCATGAATTATTTATGTAAAATTAAACAAGGTATCGCCTCTTTGAATGAATTTAATGAGACGTGCAGTAAATGACCTGGAAACTGCCACTCACATAGTTCGAAATACTTCTCCCACCTATTCTAGACGTTTCACCCACTTTTAACACTAATTGTCGTGTATTTACCGCTATGCTCTTTCCCCAGCTGATCGCCGCATAAACGTTGCCAGTTTCTTTACCTCAACAACTCCGCGTCGCTCGCCTGTAGGTAACCTTGGGGATTTTCTGCCGCTCGCCCCGCGTTGCCACTTCGTTTTCGCGTGCTGTCCCGCGACGATAGCAGTTTTCCTTCGCTCGTACACCGCCAAGCCTCCAATTACCACGCCCTTCTCTCGTTCCGAACCCGTACTACCTCGCTCCAGACCAAGTCCTTCTCGCCGACGCTTCGCTCTTCCTGGGGTCGTCCTTCTTCTTCTACCGCGCCTCGTACACGTTTGTTCGCGCTCCCAGCCTCGAAATTATCATTGTTGCTGAAGTTATGCTTAAATGCTCGGCCGACCTACCACACTTTAGGCATGTGTGGTCTCAGCGTGCAATGTGAGATGCTGGATTTAATTAATGTCCTTCTGCGCGAATTTTACAACTTTGAAGTTAAATTATTTTTCACGTCAAAATACGCTTTTCAAGCTAACTTTTAACTACCAAGTTAAAATAAACTCCTATGCTATCAATTTACAACCGTCGTCGCTGCTGCAATCGAAAAGTTCAGTCTAGTCGTTAAAGGGTTTTTCCGAATTCCCCGAGGCGCTGGAAAATCCACTTATGGTACTCGCGCCTGGGGAAATTTTGGAGGGGTGCATATTCTCCTCCTTTCGTGACCTCTCGGAAAAAAAATTACTCACTAGTTCGGGCGTCGTAGTTCGAAAAGATGTGGGCAGATGGCGCGTGTACCAGCCATCGCTCCGCCGCGTACCCTAGTCCTCTCTGTTTGTGGGCTTCTTTACATAGCTGATGGTGGCGTTATGGGGTTGTCTAATCCCGTGACGTCACATATCTATCATTTTTTCTTATATTTAATATCGTCTTGAGGTTCTTTTGAAAAATGTAAAATTTTTGATCATCATTGCAACTATCTGCAACTTCTTGCAGGAATTTCCATTGAGATATGATAAACTAGTTGCTGATGAAATTAGGAAGAAATCACTTTCTTTTCTCTGGTACTAGATATTAGGAAGTAGACATAAATTTTGTCATAGAATCAGTGCGATGGAAAAAGATTTGTTGGACATGGTTGAGAAAATTGTAGTAGATTTTCAAGTATATCGTTGTTAGTTCGTAACTTACCCATCAGATACTAGAAAGTCTGGGCCATGTAGTTCATCATTGTTTACAGCACTAATTAAGTGTCACCATGTCATACAAAATTGCGGTTCAAATAAATTTCATCTAAACACAACCAATATCTAGTATTTTTACATTACCATTAATTATTTGACAGTTTAAAAATATGTTTGAACATTTGGCCACGTTTTTACTACATTTCCATATATATTAGATAAGTAATTCGTCATCGCCATATACAACAAGCATCTGACACCCAATATATTATATTTGGTGCTGTGCAAAATCTCAACTTGTAGTGAAGCTAAAACTGTCACATACATTCAATCTCTTTGGCGATTCTTCACTCCGGTTTTGGAAATATCCACTTCGATCACAGCGTTCACTAAAGCCTTGAGTCGCGTCTCTTCTCACCTGCAATTAAAAATTTAACAGTGAATCTCGTTTCATTTAAAATTCTAATATTTTGGCACTCGTCTCGAGTCTTGGAAATACCGCTTTCTCATTTCGTGCATCCTACTTAAGTACTCCGGACCCGCGGTAGTATGAACTTCGTACGGCTTTTTTCTAGAGGTTCTTAAATCGTTATACTTTAAACAGATTAAAGAGCACACCGGTATTATATTCTGGGCAGCTAAGAAAATATTCATATCAGTAAGTTTACTCAGTTCTTAGGGTTTTTAAAGGGGAAAAGTGTAGGATACAAGACGAAGAAGTCCAAAGTATTATTACAAGAAGAGTGGCAAAGTATGTCATTACTTTACCGCCCTAGTGTGGTAATGAAGTACATTACCACACTAGGACGGTAAAATACTTTATTACGAAACTGATTGTAATGGCATAATGGGATTAGGAAAAGTTTTTCCTAATTAAAATGTATAAACAGGTTAAAGAGCACACATACGTATACCTCGCAATATTCATAAAGGACGTCTTGGTTCATCTTTAAGATTGCGAACAGGGTCATATTTCGAATTTTTGCAGAGAATTTTGCATGGAATAGTTTACTTATTTCGTCAACAATAGGTTGCTCTTACTTCTTAAACTACTGTTTTTGCAAAATATTTCACCCTTTTTTGTTGGTTTAACATTTTTTGGGACCCTTAAACATTGTGTTTACTACCTTTTCTCTGAAATAACACTTATTTTCCTTCTTTTCCCTCTCCATCATCTCCTCTTTATTTTTCTTCTCTTCCATTTCCTTCTCATCTTATTCTACTCTTCCTTAGAGTGTATATTAATAGCAGAATTTTGTGGAGCGAGTATAAGAGAGTTGATGAGTTGAACGATACATTTCTTTACTGACAATTTTGAATTAATGAATGATCAACACAATCACGAGGTGAATTCGTAGAAAATGTCTACAAGATTCCAACACGCAACCTTAAAGCTATTGTGTCGGAAGCAGAGCGATTGCAACAATGAAACGCACGTGTTTTGACATGTAAAATTATTTTATCGTAAAATCTTATACTTATTGCAAATATTTTATAAAAATAAATAAATGCATTATGATTTTCAACATTTAGACGTTTTATGATCTATATCGTACAATTCACTTTGGCAATGAACACATTTTGCTTTACTCCAGTTACATAACCGAAAAACGTCGGCAAAACTAGATCAAGTACTTAATTTGTACAGTAGACGTAGAAAAATAATTCAATACTCGGATTTCTCCATTTGGAAAGGATATACGGAATATAATAGTGTTCATATTGTACAAACCTTCTTCATTTATTGAATATTTTTTGTTTGCAGGAGCATCAACTGCTGTAGTCATTTTCACCGTAAGTGTAGAGCGTTTTATATGCCAGGACATTGCCATGAAACGTAAGATCCAGCGCCGACCTACACACGTCAAGGGGGTTTCCCTCTTCTAAATATCGGTCAGCGGACTTTCTTAGCAGGGATACTATTCAAGCTTCCAACTTGTCTCTCGACATTTCGTCTTTGATGAACCTTTTATGGTTCAGGAGGAAGGAAAACACTTTTTAATGTTAATATTGTACAGTTGGATAAGTTTAGACATTTTACTCTTTCTCTTTAAATATTTATTTATTGTAATATTTTTCTGAAAGCAGCTTACGAAAACTCCCATGTGGCTTTTACCACATACAAGACATTCCACGGTCAATAAAATGTAGAAGTCACATGAGAGATTTTTTCTTTTGTATTTTAAGAGCACGATTTCTAGTTTTCTTTGGAACTTTTCTTACCAAATTAACAAGGTTGGACAGTATTTAAATACGTCTATTAAATATGTACTGTATTTTTGAGTTTTTGGGCATGTATTTTAGAGATGTATTTAGATATATAAAGTAGGTGTTTTAAAAAAAAAAATACTTTAAGTACTTCAAAAACGGACGAAGAAGAATATAGTTTAGAACGAATAGTTTTTTTTGATCCGCTAGTGATCACCTATTGAAACAAAAATAAACCTTTTAATTGGATTCTTTTCATTTTAAATTATAAATCTAAATCATTAAAAATAATGGACAATTATCCGGCAATAAAAAAGCGTTTTTTCGTTGTAACATTATGTTCATCCACGCCTGTTGAATGACTATTTTCGTTTGGAGATTTTACACATTCGCCAACTAGGGGTTTATTGTCTATGATTTGTAGAAAGTGTTTTAAAAGAAATTCATTTTTTTGTATTGAATATTTTGTTAGCATTTATATTAGAAAATGTTTATACATATTGTACAATACATTACAATAGTTATTGTTAAGAAATTTGTAAGTGTCAATGACTAATTTTACTAATTACTGCAATTCACAATTACCACATATTGTTGCAATAAAAATATACAATACAAAATTATTATACATTTACAGTATTCTGAGTATATAAAGTATTTTAAGTAGGTATGCATCTAGCACATCAAGTCCTAATGTATTTTGTGTATGTTTTTAATTTTTTTTCTGAAGTATTTTTGCCAAGTGTTTAAACACAAAATTTAAAGTATTTCCCACCCTGCAAAAAGCACAACAATTTCTAAATATTGATACTAAATGTAAAAAAATTCCATCACATAAGAGGTTGTTAATCTCCAACTATGATGTTATGTGTTTGTTAGTGCATGTAAATGAAGAGTAAGTGTAAGGGGAGGGGAGGGGCACAGAATCGTGCGCGGTCCGTGGACCATTTCTTACACAGACCAATTCCCCCTTATGTCAACAATCAGCGATGTTTACCACTGCAATTGAGGGATATTTCCTCTAAAGGACTTGCTAGAAACAAAATTATAATGTACATCAGCTTGACAGAATAGGAAGGACAGCTTTGACAGTGATGAGTAATAATGTTATTACGCATCGGGTTCTTTGTCACTCTCTTTGCTACCGGCGATGCGTACCGTTCTTGCAATTATTTGCTGGTGTGTATAAGCATAATCGATTCATCTTGATATTCGGCTTGGTTGTATGCACCAAAGGAAGGTTGTCCGTGAAGTGTGCGGAGGTGGCTGCCCGATGTCTTCGTACTCTCCGATGACGACTATTTATGCGGTCGTGACAATATTTCCCCTGCACAACTGAATGGATTAACATATTAAACAGCGCGGCGAGACTTATAAGGGCCAAGTCATACATCTTTCCGTGTCTCGCGTTAATCAGATTGCGCCTCTGGCGATATTTCATCGGGGGATTGCGAGAGGATCCCGACAGCACGGAAGCAGCGAGCTCTCCACCGTGCACTCTGGCGGAGGAACGAGGAAGCGAAGAGGGAAATTCAAGAGAGGAAGGTCGTTCGCGAAGTTTTTGAAGCAATGTTGAGCATCGAAAAATATGATTACGTTTACACTGATAACATTTCAAGATTCAAAAAGGAGTTCATAATATAATTTCGAAGGGACAGCCCTGCGGGTAAAACCAATTTGGAGCCATCATACCGTAAGGTCATGTGGGATCAATATTACAAAGAGGAGATCGTGTCCTTTCACGTTGTGTTGTTGTTAATTTTAGAGTTAGAATTAAAATATTAATCATTCATTTAATGATTTTACAAATAATTCCTTTTACATGTGATTTTTCATGTTTACGTACATTGTTTACACCCCTACATTTGTTAGAATCAATGCCTTTTTGCATATTTTAGTAAAAAAATGCCTTTTTCCCCTATTTTAGATAAAATGCCTTCGCTCATTGGTCAACGTGCTGGTTTTCCATGACGCGATCCCGTGTTCGATTCCCGGTAAGGCAAGATTATAGTGTACATTTTCCTTGCAATGTCCTAGTATATGTTGCTATGTGACGAGGGGAAAACTCACTTCTCAGATTGAGAAGACCAGAATACGGCATAGAAATGTCTATGTGCTAACCACACGTACCCCTAACCCATGGACGCAACGCTGGGAAGCTCCTGGTAGGCACAGGTTTCGTCAGCGACTATTGCGCCAAAGTACTTACATACATTCATTTTAGGTGAAATAAATGCCTGAATTTCTGGGCTCTACCGACAAACGTTGAAAGACAAAACTTAAGGTTAAGGAAGGTTCTAATAGTAAAAGGCCTGAACGATGAAACCAGAATTCCTTACCTAAATTAAATAAGAAGAAAAACCGAGTTGGAAACCCATCGTTGACCATCCCAGAAATGCGATTATTAAATCTTAACGTCGACCATCAAAATTAATGCAGTGAAACCTCTTTAAGCTGAACCCGTGTTTAATACCTTAAAATTGGTCTTTCACGGGGTGGTCTTCTTAAAGCAGGCCTGCTCAGCATTTTGGCACTTTCGCTGACCTCGATTGCCGCGCGCGATCCACTCGCGTGTAAATCCAGGAATCTAAGAAGGGTGGGGATGACGCCACAGTGTGGACCACCAATGAGAATGAGCGATTCGAACCATAGCGCGTAAATTGAAATTGCAATCGGCGAGAACCAGACCGACTGTTACATATAGTTCACGTAGTATTGCCTCTTGAGTCATATTGGAAATGTTTATTGTTAAATAGATGACAATGTAAAATTTGAACTAAAACGAATTAGACACACCTACATATTTGGTTGGACACTTAGTATTTTAATTGTTTTAATGTCTGATACTATAATTCATCTGTTACGAAAAATCACAAATTTACTGTGGTGTAAAAAACAAAATTGTAATTTTTAAAACATATTTTTCTCTCTAATTTTTGAAAGAGTACATTATGTATTTCTAATATCAAATTAACGAACACTATTTATTCTAATACTTTTCGACGTTGATATATTTAAAATAATAAATGAATTTTATGAGATAATGTTGTCCATAAACATTATTCACATTCCCTGGCGTAAACTTAAATATTTAAATTTATTAAATTTGTTAGTATACTCACATAATTTATGTTTCGCTATCATTTGGCAAATTTGTTGGAGAAAAATCAAATATTACATTGTAAATTAATGGTAGTTAGAATTAAATAATTATTTGTTTTAAAATCCACTGCTTTAAAATATTGTTTAGAAGTCACAATGAGCTTATTAAAAAAAATTCAAAAAGGCAAAATATATCGATACATAGCAGTGCAAATAAGAACATAAACAGTGAAATATAACATTTAAAGCTTCAAATACGGGGAATTACCCATTTAAATAAGTGGGCAAATAATTTCATAGCATGGATCATTGCATTAGAAGCACAGACATTCAATCTACGCACCGCGCCGTTCCCAGCGTCCAATAGCAAGCTGCTCCCCTCCCCACACACCTCGTACACCGTACCACTTGGACATGAACCGCTCTCGCGGGCAGAGCTCCGACTCTTGAGTGCGGAATGTCCACGGGACCAGGCATTGTGCAGGACAGTCTTAAAGAGAAAATCGCACTATTAAACTGCTCTCATCTCTGCGGTTGCGACTACTACGATACGCATCGTAACACTATTCTGGTTTCATATGAAAGCTTCTTGTACTGCGTCATTAAAGTACTTTAATCAGATTTCTTTATTAATCAATAATACAAAAATGAATAGTCCTTTCAGGATTGCTATTCTCCAGGTATTGCTTTATTGACATAAGGTTGTCTCCTGATTATCGTAATCCAGAGGTACTGTATTTAGTTCTGTGAAATTATCTTTCCACTTCAAACGCGACATTTCTTCAAATTTCCTGGAAAAATTCCCTTGGGAGTTATCCTGAAATATCATTCACCTGAACGGAGAGATAGCTCAGGGCATCAACTGATGTCACTGCAGTCCCTCTGAATATAGAGGTCCCAGATTTCGAGTTCTGACGGTGACAAGATTTTCGACACTAGCTTATCAGCTAGGTCAAATCCAGTCGCTGTCGGAGGACAATTCTAGCGGTCGGCTGCTCTGATCGGTAGTTTTCCGTGGATTCTCTGATCAACACCAGGCTAATGCCGGAGCAGTACTCCAACAAAAAGGCCACGGACAGCGCGCTATTTTTTCTACCTCTCCCTTGTCCTATCCTCACCCCTATATAAATACATTTACTCTAACACGCACTACGCTACCACACGTGCCGGGAGAACGGTCGGGATCTGAGCTTGTCCTGGCGGGGGCGGTGCCCTGCTGTTAGGAGATATCTGGTAGGGAAAAAACCCACTAGCCGACGGTAGGTCGGCGCTGGAACTCGCCATACAGCAGGGAAAGACCACTGCCACCTACCGAGAAAAAACACGCACTTCATGTACGGGACTAATGACCCTACTAGTTGACGCACCCGGAATCACTAACAATCAATCAATCAGGCAAGCAAGCACCTGATCCCTGTTGCTTATCTGCAAGACAGCTTGGCTCACGGTAGTATGCGAACTCTATGTTATAAACCCGAGAGGAAAACTGAGTGAAATACTAATACTTTAGTGTTAGGTTTTCTGGTCGTCTTAAAGGAAATACAATGTTACATACGACAAAAACTCATAGCACAACTCGTGAAAAGGAATGGTCGTTTCTAAGGGATAAAAGTAGTCTTCTCCCACGTCATACAATGTAACCACATTTCATTTCCATTCCAAAACCACCATTATCGTGAACAAAAACGCATCAAATGCATTAGACAATCTTGTTCTACGAATATGTGATCTGTGACCAGTCATTACATTCAGTAGAAGTCTTTTGTATCCCAGTTTGTCAGAAAAAAAACTGAGCATCATGAGATGTTGAGTCTTCACAACATTTCTAGTGATTGCTGTTACTCAGAGATTTTCTGCACCGCAAACATGAACTAGACTGATTCGCTTGCCGACCAGTTCGCTTTTCATCTTGTACATCCATCTTACACCACACCCACACGGGATTCTGTGTGAAGGTATTATGGTACCATTCCTCTCAACCAGATGAACTCCTTTGAGCGAGTGCTCTTTAGAAGTCAAACCTGATCGCACTACACTCTTCCAAGTTCGACCTCGAAAGTACGGCCATCTGTGAAATGCTTTTGCGACGTACACACCGCTGAAGTAGTTGTACAAAATATTCGACAAATTAGAATAATGTGAAAACAAGTGACCATCTATATGAAAAGGAAACAGATGTGTGTGAAATATCTTGTTAACTTACTTTTTTAATCACGCGTGTACGCTTGTAATCCATTTCCATTGCTTACCTCTGGAAAATGTGAGGGAAGGCAAGCTAAAGATATGAAAAAAAATTATACAAATTTCTAAATATTATACATGCACAATAATTCAAAATTTAATAAATATGTGTTATTGCGAAAATAAAAAATTAAAACCAAAAATTTTAATTTTGTACAATTTACAAAATTATATCAGTTAATATAATTAGTAATTTATTATTATGTAGTATTTAATTAGTATCTAATCAGTGAAAAACTACATTCCAATTCCAAAACATCACAGTGTTATTTCCAACACAGTCTGAATCGACAGGACATTCACGAGGCTGTCGCCAAAATCCAAAGCCAAACTTTTATTTTCGGGCTAGCGAAGTCGCCCCCGCCCTCCAGAACGGCGTCGTCTCGCTTTTCACGGTCAGCCGACGCAGCGCGGCCGCGTAAATCGCATCCCACAAGAAAAACGAACGACAGCAAGACAAATTGGACATCGCGGGCATCGGTCGCGCGCCCTCGTGTCCGCGTGGGAGTGAAACACGGCGCAGCAGATACGAGGTGCTCGGGCGCCCCCGCGCGGCCCCGCCGCGGACCCCGACCCCCGCCATCTTGTCGACCACAGCGATTCTCCACTATCTTCATCTCCATCAACCACTAGCGTAGAGAATCCCGAAAAACTTGTCGAAATATAGAACTGTTTAAATTAAGTGGTGGTAGAAGATACCTTGGGGTACTCCGTTAATATGAATTAAAAAATAATCAAACCACAAAAATAAAAGTTTTAATTTTATTTTCTTAAAACATTAGTATCTAAAGTCAACATTTTCCTCCATCTACGGTGGAACGTTTACGTGATGTGTGGTTCACGTTATTTGGATATTAAGTAATTTTTAGATCTTTTCTTCTCCTGCACTTTTCTTATGTTTCTGTTTGTCCTTCCATATTTTAATGCTATTTCTTAAATTTCCTTTTCCATTGGCACAGACTTACTGACGATGAGAAAAGTGATACCAAAAGTTGACTTGGGTACTAATGTTTCAATAAATATTGTTTCAATAAATAAGTTTGATTGTTGTGGTTTGATTATGAATTCATATTCAAGAAAAGTTTCTCAAATTCCACACAACATTATTTTTTGAAACGATGGAGACAACTATTCTGAAGTAAACTAGTGGTACATCACAGTCCACTCTCCCCGTCAACCATAGCGATTCTTCTCCATCAAGATCTCTAAAATAGAATCCCAAAAACGTGTCAAAATCTAGAACCGTTTCCGCAATTACACTCAACCATAAATGTTTTAACAGTTGGAGCAGCTATTCTGGAGTAAACTAGTAGTGCTACAACAGCTCATACTTCCTCGCATTATTTGTAACTTTTCAACTTTTCGAAACTTGAGAAAGTTCAACGAAAATGACATCTCTGTCAATTTTGAAATCGTTCTTTCCTATATTCGTGGAAAATATTACAATACGTTATCCACACTATGTAGTATTCGTGAAAGTAAATATTAAGAAGTAATAGAGCAGCTGGTATAGCTTAGCGACAACACTTCCCATCGCAGCTCCGTTGGCCGTGAGGTTTTGAAGTTCCAGTACCGACACTAGTGAATTTTCGAAACTAATTACAAAACTGGGTGGAACTCAACCACCGACTAGAAAAGAATTTCAGCGGTCGCTGCTCTGATCTAGTTTTCCTCGATCAATATCTGGCAAATGAAAGAGAAGTAACTTTGGGCCGTCCACAAATTACGTGAGGCGATCTTTCGATTCCCCCTCCCCCTTGGTGAGCTATCGTAATTTTTCGCTCGACTCCCTTCCTCCTAATCTCATGTGAGATTTTTCAAAATGTGGACTTTTAATGTAAAAACGTTAATTTGTGATGGATTGCATTGGGATTTATTTAAAAATAGAACTTGCTTAATTATATTCAAGACTAGATACGACTACTATTTTCAAAATATACTGAATTACATTGAATATTATTCACTTCGAAAATCGCTCGGTAATTTTTCCTTACAATTTCTTAAAAATACTGGTAATGAGATTTATTTCATTAATGATAAGTTTGGTAACTTCTGTTATATACTTTTTCTGAGCATACTATGCTACTTATTGTAGCATTCACATAAATGCGATAAAAATATTGTGCACGATTTAGCCATCTTTTAGTATAGAAATGTGTTTTACTTAAATTGTCTCGGTTTTCTCACAATTTAGCATGATATGTCGAGACTCCCCTCTCCCCAACGTAAGATTAGGTGAGATTCGCTTGACGCACTCCCTCCCAAAGACCTCACGTAATTTATGGATGGCCCCTTAAAAAACAGGTCATTAAACCTGCGTGATCGACCGGGAGCGGTAGCTCAGTGCATCAACCGATTTCACTGCAGCGCCTCTGACCGGGAGGTCCTAGGTTAGAGTCCTGACCGTGGCAGGATTTTCGACACTAGCTTTTCAGCTAGGTCGAATTCAGTCGCTGTCTGGAGGAGAAATCTAACGGCCGGCTGCTCTGATCGGTAGTTTTCCGTGGTTTCTCCGATCAACCCCAGGCGAATGTCGGAGCAGTATCAAACGGGTCACGGACCGCGCGCGATCATTACTTCATCTTCCTTGTCCTATCCTCTCCCCTTACACACACTCACTTACACTAACGTACACTACAGTACCACCTATCCCGGGAGACCGGTCGGGAGCTTAGAGCTTGTCCCGGCTGGGGCGGTGCCCTGCTGGTGGGAGAGTTCTGGTTAGGGGGAAACCCCACTAGCCGACGGAAGGTCGGCGCCGGATCTCGCCATCCAGCAGGGAAAGATAATCGCCATCTCCCGAGAAAAGCAACATGCAGTAAACTAACGAGACTAATGACCAGAGCAGTTGACGTGCCCGGAAACACGAAAAAATCAATCAATCAAAAAAACCTGCGTGATATTTACTTCCAGAAGCGTGTTGCTTCCTTCCCACTTTCACCCCCACTTACCCACTTCATCCCCTTCACTCCACCACAAGTGGCACGAGACTACTCAGGAGATTAGCGCTTGGGGCGAAGCACCGCTGTCGGAGATACGTGAGGCGGGAAATCCCCCGAAATTCGACTTCATGGTCGGCACCGGAACTCACGTACCAGAAGAAAAGTAAAGCGCCACATTCCTGCATATAACATTCTCTACACTTACGGAACCAATTGATCAAAGTTGTTGACGCGTTTAAATCAATACTCTCTCACTCAGGAGTTCGCAGTACTCAGAAGATTGGAGAGGCTCCAAATAAAATAACCAGAAAAGTAATACACATCAGAAAATTCCAATTAAACCAAACGCTTATGTCAGCGTTAAAAATAAACAAAATGAGTTTTCTCAATTGAATAGATAAGGCATATATTTGCGCAATAAATTATTCTTGAAGTTGTTATTTAGCAGTAAGTAGGCAAGAATCCCAAACGTTTGAAAGTGGTACGAATAGAAAGACTTAATCTCGAAGATTGTAAAAGGTTTGCTTAAAATGTTCCAGGTTTAAGATAGCGTTAAATGCCGTAAAATTGGAGAATGTGCTACCACATCCAAAAGCCACAATCTCTTTGGTAGTAATGATTTAGAAATTTTGTTTTGAAATTTTATTAAAATGAAATTAATTAATGCAATAACTTATTCCTAAGATGTTATTAAGTTAGTTTAAAATTAATTTTAAACAAAACATGAATGGGTTTGTATCGAGAATTATAAATCAAATACACATATTCAACAACCTTCTTTTGAATTTTTTTAAAAGCTTGACAATGACTTTACTTGAATGTGTTTAAGGTCAAGATAATGCTTTTTAAACTATTTTTTCGGTGTTCTTCCTGTGACTCGCACCATCATTACCATTTTCTCTTGAAATTGTCGTCTTATCGCAATTCGAACGTGTTCTCTTGTTTCTACACTTCCACTAAGTATCATAATTTTCATCCAGTATACTAAATGGCTCAACCAAGAAGTCGTTTCAGAAACTTGCATATTCATCGAGAGACTGAAAAAAAGTTCTGACCAATGACCTTCTATGAAAATGTGTTTAAGTCACTTCGCGAATGACTACCTCTTTAGATCAAACGATGACCGACTAGCAACCATGCACATTTCGCGCTTTTTACCGACCGCGTCCCGTACAAAAGTGATTAAACGAATTTTAGAAATTCGGTTTAAAAGTTTAGGTTACATCTAAAGTCAATTATTAACTTTTGTTCGACTAATTGTTCTTCAACATAACACGTGAACATTTTTTGTGATTTGAAATGGAAAAAGAAAAATATATTTGACACTTTTCGTGAATATTTATTGATTTTCTTACTTTGTGTCTGCATATTGCCTGTATTAAATCAATCTCATCATACGGAACTCAATTTCAAAATATATTCACCAAAAATGTTTCTCGATATTTAATTTCAAGGCCAGTCACCAGTTTCTTAGCATGCGGATATTTAATTGAAACGAATTTGACAAGCCTTTAAAGTAATATAAATTTTCAGCCTTTAGTGAAGTTTCAGAAATGCTCACAAAACATTAACACTGTCATTGACGTATCTGCATTCACCTTCTAATATTTCATGTGTATACCAGTTCTCTATATTTTCATCACCGTTGCGCAGCATGGTAAAAATACGACCCTGTTATTATGTATAGAAATTCAGTTTTGAATAATTCGATTTTACAAATCTGATAATGACTCTCTTTCGTTCTTCTGGATGAGCTGCCCAAAACAGTGATTGAAAATCCAATACAGTACCTTCATTTTAAAATGTTACTTGCAACTGCATATTAGTAAGTGTATATGCATACAAAATTGCTTGTATTTTTATTTGTATTATTTATTGCTTTTACCCTATACGCCAGTATTTTGCATTATTCTTATAATTTGTCTAAATTCCACCACATGAAAAAATGACAGAAAATAATTAATAATTTGAGAGGCATGTAATTTATTTAATTGATTGTTTCCGGGCATGTCAATTCCTACGGTCACCAGTCCCGTAAGTGTAGTGCATGTAGGCATCACGGGATATGGCGATGTTCTTTCCCAGCTGGAAGGTGAGATCCGGCGGTGACCTGTACGTCGGCTTGTGGGGGAAATTCCCCTCCACGTGTTTCCCCTCAGAGAGCACAGTTTCGACTGAATTTGAGCTGAATTAGCTCTTTTCAGAGACAGCGGCTAAGCTGGCTCCGTACTATTACCCAGTGCGTGTAATTTAATGAAAGAGTATAATAAGATCAATACCACAAAGCAACACAATTTCAGAAGGAAGAAACTATTGAATCTAGGACATTTTGCTTTCTGTATCAAGTATTATCCTTGAGTTTTTCTAACGTGGCGGCTGAGAGTAGTATCTCCAAGATGGAATTCGGCACGACTTTTTGTGTCATTCTCAGTCCTGCCTCTAGAGTTACTTGATCTACAGCACTGCTTGATGCGGTCGCGAGGTTGGGATATCTTGCGGCAGGACTGAGAATAACTCAGAAAGTCGTGCCGAATTCCACCTTGGAAACACTACCCTCAGCCGCCACGTTAGAAAAACCCAAGTACAGTGGGAGGAACCTGGACTATACCGCATCGTGCAATCGTCATCGTCGTCGTCGTCGTCGCCGTCGCTACTGCCGGCGGCGGGAGTCGACGGTTCGCCGGACGGCCGGGGCGGGGCGGGGCGCGGCGGGCGTGGACGGTCGGGGCGGGGCGGGGCGGGCGGGCGGGCGGGGCCGAGCGGGCCGGGGCGGGGCGGGCGCGGCGGGCGTGGACGGTCGGGGCGGGGCGGGCGGGGCGGGGCGGGGCGGGGCCGAGCGGGCCGGGGCGGGGCGGAGCGGGGCGGAGCGGGCGGGGCGGCGTGGCGGAGCGGGGGACGGGGCGGGGCGGGGCGGAGCGGGGCGAGGTGGGGCGGGGCGGAGCGGGGCGGGACGGGGCGGGGCGAGGCGGGGCGGGGTGAGAGGGAGGGAAACGGGTGACCGGACCAGTCGGCGGCCGCGGTGCCATTGTCGCGCGAAAACCCCTCGGCCGGCAGATTTATTCGCGCGGCGATACCATCAGCGATGCATAATCGCTGGCGCTGCCCGTTCCGCCTCCGCCTCTCCTGCGAGTGCTCTCCGCCCACGCACCCCCCACCCCACCCCCGCCCGCCGGCGCGCCACCGCCGCCGCCGCCCACGCCTCCTTGACACGGCAACAGACGGCGCTCGCTCGCTAGCGCCCGCGATTTGCACGGCCATCTCCGCGCGTTAGTAAAGTTAGCAAAGTTTTTTTAAAAAAATATTGAAATTAGGGTCAAAACTTGTCGCTTTTTTGTTTTTAATTTGTTACGCAAAAATAAAATTTGTCACTCTTCATTTGGCCCAGCTATTAAAGACTGCGCTAACTTGACATCAAGTTATCAGTGCAATGGCAAAAAAAAAAACAAGAAATTACAGAGATATACGAAAAATAATTTCATGGGAATTTGCCGCTTTTTTCTATCTTTATTTATAGTCGCATCAACTGCGAGGTAATTAGTGACTATTCTGTGTTTGCAATAAGGGGTTTTCATAGCATTGTTACATACTTCTTTACATTTTTACATTTTAGTTCAGTGAATTACATTACAGTTTACATTGCACCAGTGGTTGGAAATATTTTACATGTTATGGTAATATACACAATACATACATGTATTATAGTTACACAAAACATACAGTATTCCAGTTCGTTAGAGACATTAATTGAATTACAAAATTTTATAATTTTTTCTTGTTGGATGCTTGAATGGAACAAAGCTTCAACATTAAAGTTCTGTAAGATTGATTGGGGGGATTGGTTGTACTTAGGACACATTAGGAAAATGTGTAATATTGTTATTTGTACATTACATATATCGCAAATTATCGCTTTTTTTGTTGTTCAAGATTTCCTCAAAAAAGATGTGTTGTTGCTTTTTAATAACACCAAAAATGAAATTTTCTGCACACGCGGTGCAAACTTGATGTCAAGTTTGCACCGCAATCACAAGAAAACCCAAAATATAATAAAAATAAATAAAAAATAATTACATGATAAATTGTCACTGTTTTTTGATTGATTGATTTTTTTCGTGTTTCCGGGCGCGTCAACTGCTCTGGTCATTAGTCCCGTTAGTGTAGTGCATGTTTTTTCTCTGGAGATGGCAGTGATTTTCCCTCGCTGGATGGCGAGATCCGGCGTCGACCTACCGTCGGCTAGTGGGGTTTTCCCCTAACCAGGACTCTCCCACCAGCGGGGCACCTCCCCAGTCGGGACAAGCTCTAAGCTCCCGACCGGTCTCCCGGAATATGTGGTAGTGTATTCCATGTGTGTGAGTGTGTAAGGGGAGAGGATAGGACAAGGAAGAGGAAGGACAGATCGCGCGCGGTCCGTGGCCCGTTTGTTAGGGTACTGCCCCAGCATTCGCCTGGTGTTGATCGGAGAAACCACGGAAAACTACCGATCAGAGCAGCCGGCCGCTAAAATTCTCCTCCAGACAGCGACTGAATTCGACCTAGCTGAAAAGCTTGTGTCGAAAATCCTGCCGCCGCCGTGGGGAGTGGGAACCTAGGACCTCCCGGTCAGAGGCGCTGCAGTGGCATCAGTTAATGCACTGAGCTACCGCTCCCGGTTCGCTTTTTTGTTGCTCAGGAGTTCCCAGAAAGAGATTTTGTTGCCTTTCTAATAATACTAGGGCACTAGCCCACAGCCACGGAGAACAGCGCGACTGCCGCCGCTTTAGATCCTCTCAGCGATAGCTCCGCCCTCAGTGTTCAGGAGCTGAAGAGAAATTACAGTTGAAAGCATCATGGAGGTTTTCAAGGCTATTAATATTAGTTTTGGGGTGACAGGCAGTTCCCAACACACAATATCACACAGTTCGAACACTCTTGGCAGCTCGACTTGTGGTGGTAGCTCAGTGCATCAACTGATGCCACTGCACCGCCTCTGACCGGGAGGTCCTAGGTTCCCACTACCCACGGCGGCAGGATATTCGACACCAGCTTTTCAGCTAGGTCGAATTCAGTCGCTGTCTGGAAGAGAATTCTAGCGGCCGGCTGCTCTGATCGGTAGTTTTCCGTGGTTTCTCCGATCAACACCAGGCGAATGCCGGAGAAGTACTCCAACAAACAGGCCATGGGCAGCGCCCGATTTTTCCTTCCTCTTCCTTGTGATATCCTCTTCCCTTACACACACACTTACATTCACTACCACATATTCCGAAAGATCGGTCGGGAGCTTAGAGCTTGTCCCGGCTGGGGGGTGCCCCGCTGGTGGGAGAGTCCTGGTTAGGGGGAATGCCCACTAGCTGACAGTAGGTCGGCGCCGGATATCGCCATCCAGCGGGGGAAGATCACCGCCATCTCCCGAGAAAAAACATGCACTACACTAACGGGACTAATGACGAAGCAATTTACGCGCGTGGTGTGAGATGTCTGGTTGGGGAAAATCCCCGCAAGTCGACGTAGGTCGGCCCTGCATCTCGCCAGCCAGCGGGGAAAAATCTCCGCCCACCTCCCGCGATAAACACATTCACTACATTTCGAGACACATTATCTTAGCAATTGACGCACCCGGAATCACTAACTAGTCAATCAATCCTGACAGCTCGATATAAAATGGCGGATTGGTGATTGGGACATGATGTAGGACCCGTCTAGGTATCAATTAAACGCGAACCCCGACCTGAAACATAACAATGCGATTTGATTAGACGAAATATGTGCTTTTTTTTAATTACACTTTTTATCTAGCAAAAAGATAGAGGTAAACTTTTTTAAGCTCGTTGTAGCAATCCTGAGCTACCTCGTCATTGGCTTCCTTACTCTTCGAGCTCTCCGTCTTTCGTTGAAATTTTGAATCTGCGACGTTTCTACAAGCTTATTCCTTCTGTTACCACCACAGGAAAAATCTTGTACAGAAGCAATGAAGGAGAAACTTTCTTTATGACAACGGAAAATTCGACGCCTTTACTTGGAGGCCACTGTCGCCTGCAATGCAGCTTTATCGTAGAGTTTTTGCAATATTCGAGGTTTTAATCGTGCTAAATATTTAGTTGAAAACCACTTGTGCCTTCACAACGTGTTTCGTTGGACGTAAAAAAGATTATTGATCACATAATTAGTACATGAAATGCAGCACAGCAAGTGTATAACTCCGACTACCAGCTAGTTCCAATTGCCTGGATATTGGACGCAATTTGTCACCTTTATTAGTCTTGATCCCGCTAATTGGGAATGGAAACAAAATCATACACAAATAATTGTTAATTAACAATACTTACGATGAAGTGAAAATCACAAATTCGTTGGGTTCAATTTTCGCTAATTGAATGTAATTTACAGCTAATTGCGAATTGCGTAGATTTTGTTTCGAATAAATTACATTACAAACTTCTGGGAAATAAACTCGAACTAGGGTCCCAGACACAAATAAAATTTAAAATATTCAATTAAAATTTTCTAAAATTTAAGAAAAATTGTAAAACTAATTTAATTAAGTTTGGGTATTGAATCATATAAAAATAAGTGATTTCAATAAACCTCAAGTGAAAAACAAACCGTGACTTCAGAACCCCAAGGCATTTTTTTATGAGGTAGCAATGTACAAGTCATATTCACATGTACTGTTCAACCGGATATTGTAATTTAATCTTTATATATGGTTTATTCATGTTTGAGTTTTGTAGAATATCCGTACTATAATTGCGGTAAGGAATACAAACAATGACATTCACAATAAAAGGAAATGATTTTATTAATTGGCTTTAATTTTTTTTAATATTTTGTAGAAATTTATATAGTTCCTCACAGAAACAGGCAGAAAATATTTATATATCTTATGTGAACCATCTCTTATGAATTTACATGAATGTTGAAAACAAATTTTATAATTCTTTATCTTCTTTTATTATGGCAGAAAATCTACCATAACGTCTTGCGGCTGCTCTATAAGCTCGGAAAAGTGAGATTAGAAGATGCTCTCACACTTTAAAACATGTTTCTCTGTTTCTGTTACACAAACCGACTAGGTGCAGACACAATTCGCTTTTAGTTTTTGCTTTAATAAGTCTCTGAATTGTATCGGCACTTCACGCTTAACTGTTTGGATAAAAATATTTCAGGAAGTCGCAACTGTGTTTCGAATTTGTAATTTTCAATTGATTCTGAATCGGTCAAGGCTTAAAAGCAGCACCACAAGTTTTAACTCCCGTCAAGAACAGATGACATAAAAAGACTCGGACTGCCTAAAATTGCAAGCGTCAAGAGGATGCTCTGTCTGCCTTGCTACTCGTCTGCTCTCCCACTCCGTCCTTCTCCACCGCCGACGACTCCATTGACGCCTGCCGAATCCGTCCCCCACCCCGGCCTTCACTCCCGGCCCTCCCCTGCCTCGTCCTGGTCCTCGCCGCGCCTCTCACCGTGGTGGGCTGCTGATCGTAAAGCGCGACTTCACCCGAAACCCGAAGAGATCTCGAAACTTTGTCACCGATGCGGTGATATCTTTCGTTCTGCTGTAAAACGAACTTGGGCCGAGGAAGAGATTTCCTTGCGCTGCAGTCGGCGGTGACTGTATTGACGACGCCGAGCCAAAGAACTCGAATGGAAATGAAACGAAGATACTAGTGTGCAAAAATATGCGAAGGAAAAAGAGAGAAGTTATTTTATGAATCTCACTTCGTGCTTCAAACGACTTGAAGTGGAACTGAGCGTATCGAGGGTGATTCAACTTTCTTGATTTTTTTAGCCCCAATTATGTCCCAATTTGTCCCAATTTGTGTGAAATAACAGAACCGTTTTGCGATATAAATCGTTACTTTATAAATGATACATCTTACTCCGTGTGAATGAAATATTTAAAAAATACTGTTTGGTTTCTTAGATAAAAATATGATTTTTTCAAAATATTGAAAATGTAGTAATCAAAAAAATTGAATTTCCGGTCGTTTCTGACAAGTATTAACAGAAATAGAAGTGCCAGTGCATTATTTTCCGTGAAAAAACCTATTTAATCCCATGTGGAGTTATAATATACAAAGATAATAAAATAATTAATTCCAAGAAGCGGCAAACTCATAATGAACAAAATACAAAAACACACGTCAATCTTTATTTATAATTTTTTCCTTTTCCCCAAAAAGGAAAAATATAAATTTCTTTCTTGTTAGAAACGTCAAATTATTTGACGAATTCAAGTTCTGAGAAAAATTCTGCTGTCCGATAGTTAATTAAAGATATATTTTTGACACTGAAACAACTCAAACATTTTAGTAATGTCATAAAAGTAATTTCGAATGTAAAAGAATGATTTAACTCATGTGCAATAAAGATTCACGCCAAAACAGCTATCATAAGAACTATTCTCTTATTTCCTTTTAGTAAACTCTGCCAGTTTGAATCAGTGAGGGCGTCATAAAGCGCTATGAAACGTAGAAATGTATGAGCGTTGATTCCCTAGACGGATCCGATGAGTATTGTCGTCTTCAACTTCGAGAGGCATTCAAGGAAGAAATTCCTCACACACATTCTGGAACAATTCGCATTTGGGAGTCCGATCAGAAACGGAAAGAGGTGAAGGCAATTGGCCAAGATCCAATGCAGGGTCTCATTTGCAAATACTGCTAGTAGTTGGTGCATCTTAAAAAATCCTCAAGATACCAGTTTGAGATTTTAATTCATTGCTAAATAACGTTTGAGTTTTGCGTGTGTCACGCGTTAACTTTTATAATACATTATAAAATGAGGGAAATAGTTAATTTTCTTTTTGTTTCTATTTTGAATACACATTTAAAGAGACTTTTCATGTAAACATTTACAATTACGCACATAATATAAATGAAAAAAATTTTTTTTCTACGTTCGCCTGAAATTAGTATTTTATTAAAACATCTGAAAATCGTGTCGTCATCGTCCGTAAAAGACTTTTTTCACGAAGATGTCACAGTGCAAAATAGTTATTTATGAATCTATGGCGATAAGTACATGTTTTTGCCCCGAGGGCGACTTCCAAACACGAGGGCCTCTGGACCAAGGGGTTGTAAGTCGTCTGAGGGGCAAAAACATCTAGTAACGCTCGTGGTGCATACAAAACTTTATGGTTTACTATTCGTTGCTGCATCAAACAAGAACTCTAAATATTTTAAACGTTTTCTTGTGTCTAAGTGAAATGATGCGCTGTAATCGTCATTTGTCAATATGCCGTCAGATAAACAAAACAGAACGTGAAACTAATAACTAGTACTGCATACTCGTTGTTGGAATGATTTGTTTCAACACAATAAAAGAATATTGTAAAGTTCCAGCGGAAATTCTCGCAAAAGCTAACAAGGCATCGGACAATGGTTTCCAGTAAAATCTCGAAAAATGTATGAAAATGTTGATGGTGTATTGGAGAGTTATATAGTGTGAATTGCGCTGATGAAACTGTACTTTTCTCTATTGCCAAAAGTTATTTATAATATTTCATAACATCAAAAACTAACATTTTGAAGATGTTAGCCGATGTACCTTACACATGTAATTACTTCTAGGAGTACTGCTACTCAAGAGGCATGTGTGTCTAAAAAAAAGGTGATACATAACAGTGGAATACGAGTGACAGATGGCAATTATAAATTCACGGGAACATTCCAAAATTGTAATATTCGTATGAATTAAGCAATATATGGGTTATAACGAGTTATTTTATATATTTGAGTGTTGTGTCATTTATTTATTTTCTTGTATCTTAACTTTAATTAATCGAATTCATAAAAATGTGTGTGTTGTGTTGGTATTAGAGCGGCCCATAGAGCATTCAAGAGGCCCTAGGGCATAAATAATCAGAAAGGCCCGCAAGGGTATTAACAACACCGGTAAGTGTTTTGTTTGAGGTCTGTAAAGACACAGCAATGAAATAGTACACCATAAAATACTTTTAAGAGCGGTAGGTAACTTAAAAGGAAGTAAGAAAATAAAGCATACATTAATGGCAAAAGATATTTCATTTTACCATAATTAAACTCTTTCCAATAACTATTAACTTATAATTCATAAATAGTACGTAACTTTAACACATAATATATAATGAAACTGTAGAAATTCTTTAGATGTAAACCAATTTCTCAACTAATAGTAAGTTTTTTCTAAATCTTAGGAATTTTGGATAATAAAGTATATATTGAGCTTTGAAGAACTCTGTGGAAATGGTTTTAAAATTTTAAAAATCAGTAATGATAATCACGATGTATCAGTTATATAATAGGAACTCGTGTGAAACAACAGCTTTACTACCTTACGTCGCGAAACTAGGACATCTGCCATATAAATGTTACGAAAGAATAAACCATAAGTTCCTTTCGAATAAATCATGAAGAATAGAGATGAAACAAATCATAATTCGTTATAGAAATTATCTTATACGAAGTGGAGAACATTTTCTTTATATTACACGAGTGAAGTTACTGTTTTTGCAGGATGGAAATGAAGAGTTTTCTGCATCGAGGCAAAAATCCTCTATCCCGATCGTGAAAAAAAATAACTTCACGTAATTAATATAAAAATATTTATTTAAAGTTTTCAAACAATATATTCTACATATTCTACGTGAAAGTCTCGTCAGTACTCTCTTTTAAATTTTAATGCCTTTGAAATGTTCTCATTCAACAATTTGGCATCTTTCTAATACAAGTGGGTCCAGGCCCACGAATTGAGTTAGAAACACTTCCTTTTCTTTTTTAAGTGCTGAATCTGTAACGATACGGTGTCAACTGCTGATTCTGATGTTTATATCACTTATTTGATGATTGGATTTTAAAAACTAATACACTGTAATACTTTGTAGTTGGCATGTTCTTCACTGTTTTTGTCTATGTCTTTGACAACTTTGTGAAATATTTTGATTTATGAATTTATTTCAAACTGTGCTTTTGTGCTCACGTTTAAGACAGAATAACTAACCTCTCATACTATTTGATCTGTCTTTATGTTGGAAAATTCCTGATATTTACGAAAGTAAAATTATTGATTTACCACGCCCTTCACGAAAATAAGAAATAAGGGCTCTCTTCATATCATGTTAGCTTTAGAATCCAGAAAATTGACAATGAAAGTACATTCACACTTTATGTTTCATTAGTTATGTTTCATTAGTTGTCTGATAGCTAATACGATCGTCGCACTTTCGTAACGTGAAAAGTCTTTCCGCCCGAACGCCTCAATTGTAATTTTGTAAAAGTAAATATTAAAGTGGTTAGGTGGAAGAGCTGGCCTTACGGCCCGAGCCTCGCCAGAAATAAAGACATTATTATTATTATTATTATTATTATTATTATTATTATTATTATTATTATTATTATTATTATTATTATCATCATCATCATCATCATCATCATCATCATTACATTAAAAGTGTTTTGCCAAGTTCATGAAAAATATTATGGTTGCTAGAGGTAAGAAAAACAAGTGAAGGCTGTTGATTTTGTTGTTTTGAGGTGGAGTTCAGCTGGCGGACGGTCTTTGTTTATAGAGGTACAGTGTTTAGTGAAATTTATAACTGGTGGAAGGCTATTAGACATTGTGAGTTATGTAATTTGAATGCCAAAAGTGAGCATCAGGAGTTTGTGTTCAAAAATGGTACACACAAAATTGATGACTGCATATAACAATATAATAAAACAATAGTTAGTACATGGCTTTATCACGATCTTTTATTCATTTAGCTTCACTTCGTCTTTTAAAGTGCCCATTGTTCATTGTTATTGATTAATCTGATACTTGGTACCTCAAGTAAAATTATTAGCAACTCAAACTTTGGCAGATGGAAACGAAACTAAATAACCATTTAGCTGTTGCTGATACTACCTCCCGCGGTTAAATCTTCTTCAGTTTGGTTTGGTTTGGTTTTTTCGTGTTTCCCGACGCGTCAACTGCTTTGGTCATTAGTCCCGGTAGTGAAGTGTATGTTTTTTCTCGGGAGATGGCGGTGATCATCCCCCGCTGGATGACGAGATCCGGCGCCAACTTACCGTCGGCTATTGGGGTTTCCCCCTAACCAGGACATGGCTTAACCATCATCATCAGTTTTCTGATGCAAGAAAAATAAACAAAATTATAATTAACATAGTTACATAATTTCAAAACATCTTAAGAAATTGAAGGGGAAGAATTAAAGAAAGAAAGAATGAAAGGAAGAAAGACTAGAAAGTACTAAAGTACTTTTTTGTAATTTTCTCTCTCAAAATTGTATATGAATATTTCATCCTTGCATTCTTGCTTAGATTTAAAAAACTACTATATTACAAAAAGATCTAACTCTCCACTACCTTCTTTGCTTTTCTTTCTTTCATTCTTTCTTTCTTTAATTATTCCCCTTCAATTTCTTAAGATGTTTTTAAATTATGTAACTATGTTAATTCTAATTTTGTTTATATTTTTCTTGTATCAGAAAAATGATTATGATGGCTAAGCCATCGAACGCTACTATTATTGAAATAAATACTATTGTTGACAATGACAACGCCTTCAATCATTTCAATTACGTAAATGTCAACTATAACTCACCACTAAACCAATATAGCTACTGGAATACCCCGCTTCAAACATCGAACCGCAGAAGTCACTTCAACACCCGTTTATTGCCTTCATAGTTGAGCACTAGAGGCCCTAGCAAGACTGCAATAGAGACCCGTTACAAGTGGCAACACAATGATAACTGTGACATACTAAGGGCCCATGAAATAGCGACAAAATGCAGAACAAACCGGGTAGACTATCGCAGGAAAACTCATGTAGAATTTTTAAAACTTAGACCAGACATAGATTTACGGAACGAAAGATATGCGACATGTTAAGATATATTATCAGCAAACTAGACATTAAAATTTTAGAACAAAACTCGATAAAGGATGAAATTAACCGCAATTACTTGAAGGTCGTACCTGATGTGAATGTACCCACTTAAGAAATACTAAATGAACTAGAACAGAATAATGGACAAGTCACGAAGTTCCTAAGTAAAGCAAGTAAAGTGACAGAAACAAGTAGTTCATATTGGAAGGGAATTGGAGAAAAATCTTAATGTATTTTTAACAGATCCCAACTGTCGAAAATCTCTAACAAAATACATAACAAAACTACATTACCCCAACAACACTACCCTAACAAAAATTGATTTCACTTATTGACACCAATAACAATATTGCAGAAGGCGTATTGATACATTTGAGCTAGTACTCCTGCACGCATTCCGTGCTATTGTTATTATCCTCACAGCAAAAAATGTAATTTCCAAACCCAATAATGGTTCAGGCAAAAATAAAACAGGGACCCCGAAGTTGAAGATGAGGCTAGAAAATAAAATAAGACGGTTTAAAAATGACCTAACTAAATTAGTTGTATGGAAAGATAGGAGGGAGAAATGCAAACAATGCCCTGAAAGTACTGAAAGGTCAAAATATCATTATTAGAGATGAAAATTTCGAGTGCATTTAGATGATGTCCATAACAACACCCTGAAATATAAAGTAACGGCATTTTGGAAAAGACGGTGTCGGTACAACATCTCTAACAAAACGAAAGTATAAAATAAAAACTTTAGCTTCAATCAGAAGCAGTTCTACTACAGTCTATCTCCAAAAATTACAAACAGTGAATCTCCTTCTGTAGCGTCAATCGAATAATTTTGGAGTACACTCTGGTCACAAACTGTGAACTATAGCACCCAACCATCGTGGTTGACAAACAAATCATTAAAATTCGCCAAAAAATATGGAAATACTAGTTGGAAATAACAGTTACATGGGAGGACATGAAACCATTATTACGGAATCTGCCCAACTGGAAACCTGCCGGACCAGATAGAATTGAAAATATCTGATGGAAGTACCTTATATCCCCACACCCACCATTCATTGGCATTCTTAACTAGGCTTTTGATAGTAGCTGAAATTCCTTTATTTTTTAGTCATGCAATTTGCTACCTAAAACCCAAGAATTTTAAAACGATTGGCCAAAGTTATCGGCCTCAATACCCTTAACAAAATGATTTCTATGGCAACCGCTCAAAAAGTAACATACCGTATAAATTCTGGAAGAATTATGGCTGAAGAACAAAAGGGATGCCGGAAGGGGTCCCAGGGTTGCAATGAACAGCTGATCATATCCAGTCTGTGACTGGACAAGTAAAGAAGAAGATAAGAAATCTATCGGATTTACTATCAAAAATCATACGATTCAGTTCCTCATAATTGGCTCTTAAAAGTGCTGGAAATTTATACAATCCATCCATAAATTATTGAGCTACTTGAAAACTTAATGATCAATCAATTGGCGTACTCAACTGAAGTTGAAAACGGACTATAAAATATTGAGATCCAAAAAATACTTATTCGGCGTGGTATTTTTCGAAGCGACGCATTGTCCACTTTCGTTTTGCTTAGCAATTAATACTTTGTCGCAAATGCTGAATCAATCTCTTCTGGGAATCAAACTCCGCATGGAAACAAAATTCTTCACATTATCAACCAATTGTTCTATATGGACGACTTATTTGCAAAATACAGAAATGAGGTAAGTGGTCCGTTGGTAATCACATCGAAATTCAGCAAAGAGACATGAATTTTTGGAACAGACAAATGTGCCACACTTATGTTAAAGGAGGAAAAAGTGAATCCTCAACTTCACGAAACTAACAGATTTTAGCCCAATAGAAATATTACAACCACATGACAGTAACAATAACTTAGGTTTCAACCAAAATGTTATGGTTATCACAGAAACAGCAAGCAGCAGTTATAAAATATGTTTAAAATCCGTCTTCGGAAAATTCTTGAAATAGAACTAATTTTCAAGAATAAAGTAAAAGCTGCAAGCTTTTGGACATCCCTGTGCTGACTTATTCCTTGGAATTGTCAACTTGTCACACGCAGATGTTAATAACCTAAACAAAAGGGTACGCACAATACTCACTAAGTACAGACTGTGTCGCCCTAAATCAGCAATTGAATGCCTCTACATTCCCAGAAAAACTGGTGCTCGTGGTCTACTAAATCTGAACGCATTATGCAAACGGCAGGCAACAGGTCTGAAAATGTACTTCATAACGCAATCTGAACTGTCACCTCTATATAAAACAGTAGTATTATGTGACAAAGGCTACACTCCTTTAACTATCAGCAACAATGTATACGACGCTGATATCACGTCAGTCAAGGATATATTACAGTTATGTAAGTCCAAACTTCTCCATGGTTTCTCCATGCTCTTGACAGAGCTAACCACGGCACTTCAGTGCGGTGGCTCAGAGATGGGGCTCTATATCTGAGTGATGGGCTTCAATCAAGCAATTCAGTTTAAAGATATTTCAATAAAACTACAAAAAAATTTATTGAGAAACTTTTTTGTTAGTGACGAATGTAGAGTGGGTCATCGATCATCAGAGACAATAGATCACCTCATTACTGGGTGTACAAATCTCGTCAACACAGTATCCACAGCGGCACAGCCCGACAGCAAATATTGTACACCAAACACTGACAATCAAACATGAGCTACGGACTGAAGAAGAAATCATCCCTTATTGTGAATACGAAGCCAAACCCGTCATAGAAAATAATGAATTCAAAACGTTCTGTGGCCTAATACAAACTGATAAAACGATTCTGGCAAATAAACCAAACATTCCAATACATAACGTAAGGAAAAGAACACATTCACCATTGATGTTACTCACCCTGCAGATCACATCAATTAAACAAACAGAAAAAATCTAAAAATGCATTGCCTTCTCAATAGAATGTAAAGAAATTTACACACTTGTACCTGTTGAGATTATACCAATTGTAATAATAGCAACTGGCATTGAAAACAAAAATATATAGTATTATTATTTGGTAAAAATTGGTCTTCTTCCTCACAAAATTATTCAAAAAGCTAAAAATCAGTTATTTTTGAAACTTGTCGGATTGTTCGCACAGTTCTAAGTATGTAACGCTAGGAATGTGGTATGCATAAGACCCCTCAAACCTAGCAATTTTTCTGATATCCCAACACCATTTCTGCCTTCGCTTTCCCAGATGAAGCTGGATACTTTCCATCTGGGAATTTCAATATTTCATTTCCGTTTCTGCGTTTACTTTTAGTTTAAGTAAATCTACTTTCACATTTTAGTGCTTGAACGAGTGTTTTCTCGTCGTTCTTTCTAGCAATATTCTGACATTTTGGGAAAAAGTTTATTTTATGTTAGTGGTAATTTTTCTTGTTTCTTTTTTTCAAGTTTTTCTGTACACATTATCCAAGGACTTTACAAGCGAGACTGTAAATATAAAATCGTAAGGATAAGGACCAAGGCATGCCGTGACAAAATATCACCAATACTGTAACTTCTAACCAATAATATTGGTCAAAGATTTCTTCCAGTCACCGGGGAACCTTCAAGGAGGATTCTTCGTCCGAGACCACATCGCCACTGAGGATGTCTGCCGTAGTTGCGGACGAAACGTCTGGAAATATGTTTTCCAATGGACCACGGCCCTTCAGCCCGGAAGAAATCTTTGACTACAACTCCGGCCGTGAAAGCCTACATTGTTTTATCAATAATATTGGCTTTAAGATAATTTATATATAGAAATTCTTACGATACAACTGTAATTTGTCATTTGCACATCAATTTTTCTCTCATGGTACTCGCTACAGTAACCGCTTTCAGAACGCCAGAGACTTATCCATCATTTGTGCTCCATCCAAACGCTTCTACAATCTATTCCCTTCAACGTATGTATTCCGACTCTCGTTCGCGACATCCACAGCGAGTGCGAATAGACTTTCGATTCGGAGACCACTCCGCGGAGACGTATGGGCGTTTGGGCGTTTATTGTCATCGGGGTCGTGTGTCGTTTGCTTGTCGCCCTCAATTTGTTGCCGATCCGCAAGTCTGGAGTCGGCCGTCTGGAGTGGGCGCGGGCGAAATAAAATAAAAACAAAGGGTCACATTCCGCTGCGGCGGCGACGGCCTACGCCCGCCGCCCGCCGCCCGCCGCCCGCCGCCCGCCGCCCGCCGCCCGCCGCCCGCCGCCCGCCGCCCGCCGCCCGCCGCCCGCCGCCCGCCGCCCGCCGCCCGCCGCCATCGTCCGCCGCACATTGGGGCAAGATCCGGAAACGCCGGCCAAAAGTAAAAAAATGTTTTATTTAGGGATTTTAAGTAAGGAGTTGGGGAGACTGGTTCCCAGACTAATTCCACGGTTAGAAAAGGTCCGAGGCGTCATGGTGACGCTCTGCATCATTGGAAACGACCGATGAGCGAGCAGCTGTTACACAACACAAAGATCGTAAATCAACCGTTACTTCGAACACCTATAGAAGTTTTCGGTTTCGAGCAATTATCATCATTCAAAATGGACGATAATCATAGTGATGAGTACAATGTTTTCCTGTACAACAAATACTAACAAGAACATGTTAAAATTAATTAATAATTAATGTTGAAACAAAATTCTACAAATAATATCTTTTTTTCTTTTTTTAAAAAATGGGGAACCGTTATAAGTTCTACAGAGTTCCACAATGGAATTTGTAAAATCTTTTTCTCTACTATTCAGCCATTGAAAAGTCCAAAAAGTTAATATTAGCTGCTATTCTGCATTTCATGGCGCCTATTAATTCTAAAATTGAAACATTTTTAGAAATTAATCCGCCATACTGAATCCGCCATTTTTTGTACTTTTCACATCGGAATCAAACCATCTGATATTTTTTTAACTTTTTAAATTTTTTTTGGCCAGCTTTCCGGGATCTTGCGCCAATGAGAGCCGCCCACCGTCCCCCGCCGCACTGCCCGCCTTCCGTCCGCGGACAGCTGAAGGCGGTGCGTGCGCCGGCCAGCGGCGCGCGGCAGCTTTTATTGCACGCAGTAAAGTCGCCTGTGCCCCCCCCCCCCCCCCGCCGCCCCGCCGCCTTTGCGTCCCCTCGCCCTCGCCCTCGCCCTCGCCCTCGCCCTCGCCCTCGCCCTCGCCCTCGCCTCGCCCTCGCCCTCGCCCTCGCCTCGCCTCGCCCTCGCCCTCGCCCTCGCCCTCGCCCTCGCCCTCGCCCCGCCCTCGCCCTCGCCCTCGCCCTCGCCCTCGCCCTCGCCCTCGCCCTCGCCCTCGCCCCCTCGCCCTCGCCCTCGCCCTCGCCCTCGCCCTCGCCCTCGCCCTCGCCCTCGCCCTCGCCCTCGCCCTCGCCCCCCTCGCCCTCGCCCTCGCCCTCGCCCTCGCCGGCCGCCGAGCCGGAAGCCAGACCTCACGCTGGGGATGGGTCTCGGTCATGACTGAAGTTGGGCCACTCGACACGATACTCGGTGCAGAATGAGGGAATATTGATTCTGGAAGTGTCGAATTCTGAGGTATTACTTCTGTAAATAATGCTAGTTATATCCTCATAGTTGGAGGGATGGTGGAAAGAGATGGGTTGGCTCCTCCGATACACAGATTTTTGCTCCTACTACGCAACACCAGTTTACGTCACGAACCACGTGATCACAATATGAGCACTTCGTATGAAAAGTCAGACCAAACACATGTTGCATGGAGAGCGTGAAATGTTGAGAAACATTTTGAAACTGGCATGAAGAGACAATTTTCAATGGTAACCAACAAAGAATAACGGTTGTAATTGAATTAAAAGATGCAATATTTAGTGCTTCATATATCTGTTTCAACGACTTGTAATTTTGCTAATGATGATGATGATGATGATATGATGGATGATAATTTTGACTTTTAAAATTCCCGCTAATGTGACGCAAACTGGCTTGAAGCTCATTGACTGAAGTTTGATATGATGTGCAAGAGCCTATCCATATCTTTCCACTATGGTTGGAAGTGATCCTTTCCCACTAGAACATAATAAATAGCTCCGATATATACGTCCGCTTGTGGTGTTTTCTTTGAGCATATATCTTCCCCAGCGGACCGGGAGCGGTAGCTCAGTGCATTAACTAGTGTCACTGCAGCGCCTCTGACCGGGAGGTCCTAGGTTCGAGTCCTGACGGCGGCAGGATTTTCGACACTAGCTTTTCAGCTAAGTCGAATTCAGTCGCTGTCTGGAGGAGAATTATAGTGGCCGGCTGCTCTGATCAGTAGTTTTCCGTGATTTATCTGATCAGCTTCAGGGGAATGCCGGAGCAATACCCTTTCAAACGGGCCACGGACCGCCGGCGATCTGTCCTTTCCATTCTTTGTCCTATCCTCTCCCCTTACACACACACTAACATGCACTACACTATCACATATCCCGGGAGACCGGTCGGGAGCTTAGAACTTGTCCCGGCTTGGGCGGTGCCCCGCTGGTGGGAGAGTCTTTGTTAGGGGGAAACCCCACTAGCCGATGGTAGGTCGGCGACGGATCTTGCCATCCAGCGGGGGAAGATCACCGCCATCTCCCGACAAATAAACATACACTACACTAACGGGACTAATGACCAGAGCAGTTGACGCGCCCGGAAACAGGAATAAATCATTCAATCAATCCTCCAGCGGAGTCGTGGCCACCCGAGACCACCTCTAATCTCCAGACTGGTGTCCCGAAAATGACAGAAGTGTTTGGGGCACGTAAGTATTGTAAGTGTGAGTGTAAGGGAAGACGAGGGGACAAGAATAAAGAACGAAAGATTTGATTTTAAACGCTCACGAAAACCAGGAAAACGATCGATCAGAGCAAACCGACCCCTCGAATTCGTATCCACACTGTGGTCGCTGAGTTAGAAGCAAGAGCTCACGCCCCGATTGTCTTGTCAGGATGGAAGCTGTGAAACTCGCAACAATATTTCGCATCGACATCAATAACACTACGAGCACTTAATCGAATTGAAATGATTGAAGGCGTTGTCATTGTCAACAATATTATTTATTGCAATAAGAGCAGCTTTCGAGCGACTACGTAGTCGTTTTTGTGACTCCCAGACAGCAGAAAACTGATGATGATGGCTAAGCCATCGAAAGCTGCTCTTATTGAAATAAATAATATTGTTTACAATGACAACGCCTTCAATCATTTCAATTATATAAATGTCAACTACAACTCACTACTAAACCAAGAGTACTTCATCGTCGATTTTTTCAAAAATCAAGTATCAATAAGCTCACTATCAATTGGTAACAAAACACGTGTTATCATGTTTGAACACAAGACGTTTAAAGAGCACAGGAATTACACGAGAGAATCTCCCAAAGAGACTGAAGATGTGTCGCGTGTCAAATCTTAGAAAACAATTTTATCACCAAACCTTTACAGTCGTTTACTTTCCAGATTTACATTCCTAAGCATTATTTACTCTTGTTCTAAGAAATAAAATGCTGACTGACTCCGCTTCATGCAAATCTATATTCATAACCTCGCAGACAAGCTTAAAAGAGCACAATTCATATTTTCTGACAACTTCAAAACAATAAATTCCAAATGTTACTAATGAAATATCGACTTTTTTGTTCTCTCCCCATTTACATCTATTTACTTAAAAAATAATCTGTTTCAGTTCCATGTCTCGTAGTTTTCGATCTGCAAAATAAGCATATTTATTGTCAATGAAATGAAACGAGTAATAAACGTTACGGCCTGTGTCTTCCAAACACACTCAACAAGCGCGTTCAATCGTTAAGTTTATATGGCCCAATAACTCATTGTATTCCAGCAACTATTAAAACTGCCTCTTTTCATTGAGGATGAAAAGTCATTACTTTTGTGCCTCTGATAACTCCCTGCCAGACGTGGCCGCACTTCATGTTTCTTCCTTGTAGAAACGTCATGCAAGTCAGTTGAAGGTGATCCTCTAATCTTGTCAGTCCCATCTGAGCACCACAGAACAAATTGTAAAATCTCTTCAGTAGATAATTTTCTCTGTCTCCAACGTCGTAAAAGTCATTTTCTTTACCTACAGGCTCTCTGTGTACATCGTTACTAACCAAATGCTGATATGAATATATTTACATATTAGACACATGAAAATTAAATACGAAATAGAACATTAATCGCTTCACCCTAGTATATTTGTCCAGTCGTATTAATAGTAACTTTTAATTCATTAAAATTGCTGTGTCAGTTTAACAGAATTTAGTTCCTGTTTGCGTCACGGAAACTGTAACTACTACGTTTATAGCAAAAATAATCACTAGTTTCATACACATCTCATCAAGTAAACCATGGCATACGTCTGCAAGCAAATTAAATTTTGTTTACCGAAGAAAAATATTTTAATAGCATTTTAACTGCGATCTATTTATTATACATTCTTTCTTATACATGAATACATAAACAAGAATGATGTATGTTTGCACGAGACATTTGTCAAACAGCTAGGCTAAACCGTTATGAACTAATTAAAGTTTTACAGTCATTTTTCATAAAATTCCTACAAAATATGTATGTTTATCAAATCGATTTCTTTTAAAAGAAGGAATGGTTTACCGCTATTTTTGCTGAATTCTTATGTATATTGTGCAAGGGTTATAGAAAGTACTTTGTGTAAATTTGAAGATTTCTGTATCACGTAACTTCCTGTGCTTGAGAATGACATACGTTGCAAGTAATTCTCTATCATTAGGATGCTTATTCAGCAACGAAACGGCGATAAGACCAACTCGACGAGACAAAAGCGGTGTTTTCTTGAATGACTTATACGAAATGAATTCTTGAAGGTCATTGGTCAAAATCTTGTCAGTGAATAATCAAGATAATCGCATAAAGATATTTGACAGGTATTTTTTATCCTCTCCAGTTTTACTTCATCTTTCCGAGCGCAATAAGAATATTTGCATACTGTTATAGAACTAACGCAATAAAAAAGGCATGGGAACCTCTAGAAACGAGAAGAACAAGGGCGAGGCTTTGCGCTCTTTATAAATCGTAGGTAGGTCAACCAGCTTGGAAGGAAATTCAGGTTAGACTAGAAAAAACCAAATTATTTCGGCCGAAGCGATCACACTCACAAAATTCGAACAAGGAAACAAAATTCAGATCTTGGAAAATTTTCCTTTTGTAACAGAACAATTAAAGATTGGAACAGTTTACCTGCAGCAATTTTCAAAGCTTTTCCTCTATGTGTCCGAAGGTTTAGAAACAAGTTAGAACAATATGAGAGTAATAGACATTAAATGAGTAAGTGCTGTGAAGTGCGATGAAGTGCTGTGAAGTGCTGGTCAGTGTAATTCAATGCAAGAACAGTGCAGTGCAGTGCAGTTAAGCGTAGTGAACGCGATCAATGAATTTAAAAAAATGTAGCTAATATTTATGTAGCTTCTATTAAATTTTAGCATCACCGACTTATAATTATTGGATATCATGACAGAGTTGAAATATTTGTTATAACACTTAATATTAGTGATAGAATGATTATTGCACGCTCGGTTTGTACATTACTCCTTTATTATTATTATTATTATTATTATTAATATTTTTATTATTATTGTAATTATTGTTATTTAACTGCCACCGGATCGACCCAATTGCAATTCAAATAAATGTATGTATGTATGTATGATTGTATGCGCGTGTTAGACAACAAAGATGACCAAAAATGTTGCCTAACTTCCCAAAATTTAAAACAAGCATCACCAATAGAAGAAAGAAAGGGACAAAAGGTGTCAAGATCTAACTCGTACTAATTCGTAAGTAAAATATAAATGCGATGAAGTACTATAAATTTTGTAGGAAGTATTAATAAGTGATGCTAAACAGTACATACTACCTCCCATTATCACACTTCTACATGAGCCTGCAAACTGTTTTCAATCAGCAAAAGTTTTTTTCGCTCTGCGGCTAGAAATAAGGTCTATCGAGTAAACTCGAAGTGCACATTACCACTACATCACGCAGTCGCTCTGACTCACTCACTTGGGCCGGCGCTTAATAATGTAATTGTCTCTCCTATTACTTCCAGTCCGCAATTTTGACGGTGGAAGTGGTGACGGTGAAGATGCTGGGGTGGGGGTGAGAGTGAGAGCGAGGGCGATAAGAAAGCGAAGGTGAGAGCGAGCACGAGAGGAGGGCAAAGCCCGCAATTTTGACGGTGGAAGGGTGGCGGTGAAAGCGGGGTGGGGGCGAGAGCGAGAGCGAGGGCGAAACAAGAGCGAAGCGAGAGCGAGCGAGGGCGAGGGCGAGGAGGGCGAGAGCGAGGCGAGGGCGAGGGCGAGGGCGAGGGCGAGGGCGAGGGCGAGGGCGAGGGCGAGGACGAGGGCGAGGGCGAGAGCGAGGGTGAGGGCAAGGGCGAGGACGCGAGGCCGAGTACGCGAAGGCGAGGACGTTTCGGGGGCGCGGGGGGGGCCGGGGCGGGGGAGAGGCGTGAGAGCGATTGTGGGTCCGAGGGCGAGGACGGAGGCGAGGGAGGGCGGGCGAGAGCGAGAGTGACGCGGAGGACAGGAGCGCCCTGGGACGGGCCACGTGGGCCGCGCGTCCCGCGCGAGAGGTGACCGAGCGGAAGGAAGCTGGCCTCAAAGCCACCCCGCGCTTCCCACGGGCTAATCGGAGACGCGGCTTCAGCGCGGGGCAGCGACGGCGGCGGCCGACAAAGGGACAATGGACACGTGGCGTGTTCCTTGGCCCACACCCCCCCGCCGCCAGCTCGCGCCCGACGAATGCACGTGGGATGCAGGGAAGGGGCCAGCGCCAGGGAAGGCGGAGGCGGGGGAGGCGGCCGTGGCGGTTTGTGCACCTGCGGCGCATGTCTATTCCGGATTTGCATGTGCAGTGGAGACCAGAAGGGATTTCAGAGAATATTGTGGGATGTTTTCTCAACAATTTAGAGTTTCAAACGTCTTACAGACCGGAATAGTAGGATATTTAGTATGATAGAAATGGATATGGTTGAAATAAGATATTTTATCAAATCTATTCTAAAATTACGCTCCTAAAATGTGGGCAATAATGTATTTTGAATTACTCTGAAACTGTAAACAGTTCGCTTTTTACTTGGTATCGTGACACATCTGGATTTCATTTTTAACAGAACTTCTTCCAACAACTTTGATATATGGATATAATTCTGGATCAGAATTTTGGATTCAAATTTAGTTTTTTTTCCTTTCTTGAGATATAGAATGTAAATGAATTTCTAAAGAAAATGTCCGAGTTAAATTAAAAATTATGATTGATTAATGTACTCTTGTTAAAAAACCTAATGTTAAAATATTAATCTTAATATTAAATTTGATATATAATGGTATTTTCTAGGTATATTGGTCTAATAATGGGAAATTATTAACTTTTTTTCAGTGTCGAAGAAATTTTAATGTCAAATTTATTTATATGTTCAAATACCACTTCTATTTTAAAAGACGAAAGTAAATACATTAACATAAAAAATATTCCATTTAATTTATTTTCGAAATGTAGCTTCTCGATACCAAAAAATGTCTAAGTATAAACCGTATGTCTTTTGTACTTTCTGCATAACTTTATGGTAATTTCTTTTTCTTTCGACAACTTTACGATTTCATGGCACGACAGGGAAAGACAAAATTGTGCCTTCACCGTATTACCGTTCGTCATCCTTTCCCCGCGGGGAGAATTGACCCAACAAAAAAATCAATTTTTCTGCCTTTTTTGTGTGCACCGGCAACTTCTCCAAGCCGCCCTGCAGCGCCCGCCTGCCACTCGCTGGGAGCGGGAGCCCGTGCCAGCACGCGACCACCAGTTGGACCGGTGCAGCACGCGGCGAGGGGGAGGGGCAGCTCGCGGTGGCCCGGGGGGGGGGAGGAGGAAAGACGTGACGGGAGAAGAAGGATACAAGAAGTGAGTGGGCACAAAGCGGTTGGGGCGGTGTGGAATAGAGTAGGAGAACGTAGAACGAGGTGGAGAATAACGTACGGTGGTGCGCGGTACGATACTGGGATTCAGGGCGAAACCATGGCGACACGAAACCACGAAAGCTGGGTGCGAGGAGACAACATGCGGTGACGACCGGGTCGAAGAAGCGGATAAAAAGACAGTATGAGATGTGAAGAGCGGTCCTGCGCTGTCCGGCGCTGTCCGGCGCTGTCCGGCGCTGTCCGGCGCTGTCCGGCGCTGTCCGGGCTGCCGGCGCTGTCCGGCGCTGTCCGGCGCTGTCCGGCGCTGTCCGGCGCTGTCCGGCGCTGTCCGGCGTGTCCGGTGTTGTCCGGCGCTGTCCGGCGCTGTCCGGCGCTGTCCGGCGTTGTCCGGCGCTGTCCGGCGTTGTCCAGCGCTGTCCGGCGCGGGCCGGAGCGGTAGTTGAGAGACGGAGCCTAGAGTGGGACCATCGGCGGGCCTCCCGTGTGGCCGGAGCAGAAGTCTTCGCCACGGAACCCGTTCGCTCGGCACCTTCCCGCCCCCCCGTCTTCCTCCGTCAGGCCTCGCTGCCGCTACAGCCCAGCCGCCGGCGCGCCGCGGCGCTGCTCTATTTTTGGAGATTCCTTGCCGCCGCGACGACGTACGGCTTCGTTTCCCGCTCCAGATTTTGACTTCGCCGCAATTTCTGAGAGGATAAAGGCGTTTGTAAACGTACATTCCGACGAAAGGAAAGAAGTAAACGTGACGTTTCGGCTCGGAAATACGTCAAAATTCAACAAACATTCAGTAATGGTAATATTCCAAATATACATTAATGATCAATCACTTGGAAATCTAGATTAAATGTAAAATATATTTTGTATAGTTTGTTTTTTCAATGTTTCTGATTTAATGTGATAAAAATTCCTAGAAGGAAATAGACTTCTACTCTAAAATACTAGACACATGACTTGCATTTAATAAGACAATGCAGGTGCATATAACATAGGTACATAATTGCAACTCTGGAAAAGGGAATGAAGTTTAATGTTTTGAAAAACAGGCAAGAAAAAACAATGAAAATTTCTCCGCAATTTTCAATAACTCCAAACGAAAATAAGACCTCTGTCTTTTCCTAAGCGTTCTTTGCGCTATCCGAGAAAATGTTAACGAAAAGAATTGAGAAACGTTTTTAAATGTTGAAGCTTTATGTAAAGTACCCCCCCAAAATCAAAATATCAATATATACTCGCAAGAATTTGAGATTGTTCATATTGATCGAGAAATATCAATTTTGGAAAACGTCTGGACGGATTAAGTGCCAGCGTTGACCAGAGATGGATAGACATTTTGCTATCAATAGATATTTCAGGGTCAATAACCCACAAAAATGTGTTCGGGCGACGCACCGTGTTAGAAGAAGTAGTTTACTACGCATTAGGAGAAATATTTATCTACTTTTTTTCAACAGAGCCCGTCACTCCGAGTTTTTCCAACAATCGACGATTTTTGCCCCAGCATTACAAAACGTTCTCTTTATTACGTAATTATTTTGAAAGGCGAGAAAATATAAAGTACGAAACTGTTAAAATCCCGTCATGATATTACTTCAAAATCAAAATAATAATAAAATATTTTACAAAAACAAAAGCTTCTTGTACAGATGATGAGGTTAACTAAATCATGAGTGCTAGATTCAAAAGTAATTTTGTAATCATCACGCCAATCAAATAATATCGTAAATATTTTACTGCCTCCGACGTTAAGTCAAATCGACAGACGTCGAGATGAAGACATAATAATTACAGTTTCAATTGATGACTTGGCACCTACTGACAGAGGAGAGGAAAACATTTCATCTACTCTTATATTTCGCTGCCTTTCCACGGGCCAATCGGCGAAGTCTGGACCCACAGATCAGGCCTTGACGTGGCAATTGCGCCTAAGCATCGGCGAAGATAATCGCGCTGCAATAAATCGACCGCGCTTTCCCTCGCCCTCTCTCGCTGCAGTAGCAGGCACCGCAACTCCTGGACATGGGCGTTGCCAAAGACGACGTTGCACTTTACTTTAAGAAATTATATTTTGGATAACCTTAAATATTAACAATACTACCAACATGGTTAACTGCTGATGAAATCAATCCTGGGGATAGTTGTTCTTTGAAAATCTAACTTAATAAAAATCGACGAGCCTATCATTTCAAGTGTTTTATACCATCAAGATCTCATGTGGTTATTTAGATGTTCTCAATTATTTTCACAATTATTTGTCTGATTTTCTTTTTGTCGTTTGCCCGGGTTAATGTTGGTTAAAAAAAGTTGTTGAGATGACACACGACAACAATAGTTGCTACTGCAGTGTCTCTGGCTGGAAGGTCCAAAGGTTCTATTTCCGACGGTGGCAAATTTTCGAAACTGAATAACTAGATCGAATTCCACCGCTGTCTGGAGGAGAATTCCAGAGCCCAGAAGCGCTAACCGGGAGTTTCCCGTCTTTTGTATCATTATTCCTAGGTGAATGAAGGAGCTGAACCTTAACAATGGATTTTTAACTTTCCTTTCTCATCCTCTTCCCTTATACACACACACATGCACGACTTTACCACATTGTCCCCGAATACGAAAGTCAGCGTGCTACGCCCTGAGCCACTTCTCTCGATTACGGATATATAACACGCACTAAAAGTACGGGACAAATGACCATAGCAGATGACGCGCCTGGAAATCCAAAATAATCAGTAAATCAACTCGGGACCGGCATAACCGATTTTGGTGTGCTTTTAACCGACAGGTTGAGTACATATATAGCATAATTAAGGCTACTTTTTTAGACTATTATTTTCTATTATATAAAGTTTGTTTTCGTTTGTTTTTATACCAATTGAAAGTTTTTTCTAATCTTAATTGATTTTTTAACCACTGCATAATCTTCAAATTAAGAGAAAATAAACATTTCATAAAAAACTTCACTCAAACCTCTTACCCACTAAATAGAACAATTAAAAGAGTGCCGTCATTCAGATTTTCGCGAAGATCTAAAAAGGGTGAGAAAATCCATCAAAGTGAATCAGAAGTTTTTAAAAGTCCGTTTAAACTCCTACTAAGTACATTCTAATTGATTTCGATAATCCAATTATACTCTGAGTAATCGATAGTCAAATTTGAATATTAGTTCTGATGGAAAGGGGCTAATCCTGGGATTACGGGATCGGCTGGAGAGTGTCGCGGCGGCATTGAGAGGTGTGGTGAGGAACAAGACGGACGGCTAATAAAATGTACTTCATTTTGTACCATTATAATAAGGAAATGAATATTCCGAAGAAAATGTCAGGGAAAAGAAATTTCCCCGTGAGGATTATGATAATGTACGTACACCAGCCGAATTAAATGAAAAAAGAAATGGTTTAAGGCTTCCATAGACCGGTGCGGAAAATTCGCTGCCCGCGCAGAATGTCCGGAGGGGAATTTTCGCATTGAGTGTTGGCTTCTAAGCACTTTCAGACCTGCAGGTGAGTGACGCGGCAGCGGATTGGCATCGTTTTACTCGCTGTGCATTTCCATTCTCGGCTCGACACATTTTTCTGCTATCGCTGCAGTTTCGTTGTTGAAACTAAGGCAAACACTCCACAGATCCAGAACATTTTCAGCTCGCCAGTGAATCTGACGAACACAGCGTCTATATTCACCTATTCGTGGTTTTTTCGATCAATACCAGGCGAATGTCGGAGGAGTACTCTACCAAACGGGTCACGGACCGCGCGCAATTTTTCCTTCCTCTTTCTTGTCCTATTCTCTCCCCTTACACACACACACACACACACTTACACTAACATCCACTACACTACCACCAATTTCGGGAGACAGGTCGGGAGCTTAGAGCTTTTCCCGGCTGGGGCCGTGCCCCGCTCGTGGGAGAGTCCCGGTTTGGGAGGAAAACCCACTTGCTGACTGTAGGTCGCCACCGGATCTCACCATCCAGTGGGGAAGATCACCGCCATCTCTGGAGAAAAATATGCACTACACTAACGAGACTAATGACCAAAGCAGTTGACGTGACCAAAATCAATCAATCAAAAATCATTCACCTATTACCGCCTGTAGAGGCGGTGTTGATCTGACACGAAAGAACGATCAGAAAAAAATACTTTTAATCGTCTTCAGTAATTTAATTACATTTAAATAACATTAAATAAAAAATTTTAATTTTTGTTTTAAAATTTTGTATAGTTTACTAATGAAAAGTTTCAATAGATTATAATTTTATTGAATATATATGAGTGCAATAAGTTGTTCGTCAGATGAGAGCTTCATGGTTGATAAGTGTCAGATTTTCTTATATCTTCTGCGATCAGATTCAAAATTTCAAGAAAATAGGCACTGGTCATTCTATAAATTAAAAGCATTTCTCGTTTGGCATCAAGGTGTGAAATTCTCCGTACTTGCTCCTTTCTAGGAAAAATCATAGCCCCTTTTCTACGTTTTCTAAAGAGATATTAAGATAAAAGAAGATCGCAAATATAAAAGGAAACAATACCATACGGCATATGCTCAGAAAACGTACTTTGAGTATACTTGGTGTTTTCTAACCTGGCAGTTGACGTAAATCAGCTGTTGACAGTTTCGTCCATTCAGGAGCTTAAACGTCACCGTGATGACATTTTAACTCTTGATTGAATGATATCGTAACAGTTGATTTACGTCAATTGCCAGGTTAGAAAAAATACAAGAATAACTTGGCATTTCTTTCCCCTGCATGAATAGAAGTGAGCACCTCTTCTTCATCGAATGAAAACTGTTACCAAACATTGACACATAATTGATGCTCCGGTGTGAATGGATCCGCGAATTCCGCCCCGCATCTCCCGCAGAAATTTTCGCGCCCGATGCTTCCACGCCACCTCCCGAAACTTCCACGCCAGCCTGTAGACGACGTTATATTCAGAAATGAATATTAATTTTTTTAATTAAAGTGTTCCTTTTACATCTCTCCAAATCTTAGCAGTCGACCTGGATCTTGAAAACTCATCTGGTGGTGGATCTCTAAGAGAGGTTGATAATTAGAATGTAAAATAGACGTATTTCGTAATATTTTTAGTAACTCATTTCTTCGGGAACAATAAAAACAATTGTTTTCATTTTCTTGAATCCAGAAACAAAGGAGTTGACACGAATTACAATGTTGACAAGAATTAAATCTCATAAGCGGCTCTTCTCTTTTTTGTCGTAACTTGTAATGACGGGAAACAATGGATTACCTTAATTGAAGTACTATATCGTTACATTTTTTTTAAAAGCTTTTTGATTAAATATTTTAATTTAAATTTTAAAAAAATAGTTTGAGCTGCATCAATTTCTAGGTTATTAGCGACCAAATCATAATAATATTTTACATTAACAATAAAAAGTTTTTACATATTTTGGTTTGATGATTATGAATACAAAAATATATTGTTTATTAACATTAAAATTACATCAATGTTAATTGTTGTTACAGAAAGGAGTAAAATATTATATTATTCTTATATAGATCAATATTGTCCAAAACATTTATTTTAATTATTTCACATTATAATACAAGTTGACTAATTAACGCTATAAAACAGACCTTCATGTTTGCTTAGATTGATCAGTTTCGTTTATTACAGGCATTAAAATACCCTAATAACTAATAAGGGGCATTATATCAGTTATGAGTTGTGGTATCTACAGATGAAAGAGAAACCTCAAACCTAATTAGTTGACCACAGACGTCCAGAAGCATCGTTCTCGGTTCGTTGATGCAGCAGAGCTATCGAAATACTTTAATGCTGCAAAAATTGCCCACTCTCATTGCCCTCGCGCTTCCCAAACTGTGACTCGGCAATCTGAGGAAATAATGTCATGCTGGGAGTAATGCCGGTTTTGCGACTGAAAAACACGTTTTCAGGCCCTTCACACCGAAAAAAGATTTTCCTTGCTCCCAAGTAGTAAATTTCTTTCTCGAATACCTAATGTAGTGGTAATAAACGTTACGGGAGCCTTGATACTGAAAAGGCTTTTTCCGCAAATATGTTTGTCCGTCTGTGAAGATTAGCGCCTACATCGAATACAGAATTTTCAACAAAATTAATATTTCCCAATCCATTTAAAGGATTTCGCGATCCCTCCAATAAGATACGATATTATAATTCTTGTAGGTATTTTACTTGAAGTCACATGGTATTTTCAAACTTCCGCAAAATTTGCATTGTTTTTCTCTCGGAGAGATGTGTAACCATTATAACATAAACGCCATGAAAGCCATGTTGATTAAAACTTTTGAGTTTTCAAAAATCACACTTAATATGAAATCTTCGTTGTTTTTTGTATTCTATTTACGCAGTACACACATGAAAAAAAGCCCATTATTCAACTGAAAACTTGTTTTGTTGATTTCTATTACTGAAAAAATGTTGTGCATTCAGAACTAATATTTTGTGAACCCTTGATAAGCAAACATTGATTTTCGGCAAAACATATCTTCATACATAAGTCTGTCTGTGAACATTGCTAACGACTAAACCCTACTCAAAATTTTAAACAAATTTGATTTTCCTATCATTGGCTGATATCGCAAGCGGGACCGTGCGCGGTCTGTGGCTCATTTGTTAAGTGACTTCCCCGACATCCGCTATGTATTAGCCCGGGCGTGCTCGCAATAGGTAGACTCACGCCAGTGTCCGCAATGTATCTTTCAGATATAACTGCCACTTCTTGTGAATGCGAATGACCTGAAGGTCCATTTGCTGAAATATGTATTTTGTTCAGTTGGTACATGTCCCCTTATGCAATTGTTAATAATCTTGCACTGCAGAATTCTTGTCTGAATAGTTATGGTGAGAAAGGTAAAAATTGACAAAGTACACGCAAAAATCATTAAAATAATATTATTCTATTAAATAATATTAATAAATAAATAAATAAATATATATATATATATATATATATATATATATATATTACATTTTTACAAAAATATTTCGAAAATGTTTGTATTTTTTCATTTTGCAAAGTTCCCATTTTTTTCATTTTCCTACAGACGTCTCCTGTACATCATCTTTATTATCGGTAAGAAATTGTGAGAGTCGATTGTAGATAAGGCAAATTATTACATTTTCTGAATAGGCACTTATAGACACGGCTGACAATAATGCTATGGCCTGGAGCTCTCAATGCACTGACGCCATTGGACCCTACGTATATTGGATTGGACATTGGACAGATATAGCGCTGCGCAACGATCAAGTTTCAACATGCTCAGAGGAAATGATTCATTGAAAGGATAAAAATAAAAGCCCAGGCGATCTGAGAAAAGTACATTGAAGTAATACATGAAATATCAGACAACTAATGCAATGCAATAATTCAGAAACATAAAATTGCCGAGTCTTGTATCTCACAGATGTTGCGAGCATCTCCGGTTAATCAAGAAACCACAATCGATCAGAGCAGCTTACCACTTAGAATTGTCCTTCATGCAGCTGCTGAATTCGACCTATGTGGGGGAGACTTAGGGTAACTGGTCCACTTTTTTTAATTTACTTTAAAATGATCTTTGCTTGACCTATACACGTGAAAATTCGCATGATATTACAGTAAGGATTTCTCTCTATATTGTGGAAACAAACATCAACATTGTGCCTACTGTTGCTGTCATTCCGCTCCGAGCAGTCGACCAGTGCGGACCTCTGAGCGCAGCTGCCCTCGGTAGTAGTAACCGTCATAGTGTAAGATGTATTAGCCAAAAGTTTAAGTCTACACAGTGCGCAAATTAAATCAAAGTGCAGTGATCTAATAAGTGATTAACTCTACATCAACTTTCAACAACGCTGGCCTCAGCCAGTGCATCGCCGATGCCTTAGCATTGGTGTATCCAACCGTCGGCCAAATGGAGGTCACGGAAGGCGACGGCCGCGATTTTCCAGCTCTGTACGCTCCAGCGTATCAACCAACGCCTGCTCAAAAAGCGCAGATGTATCATTACGCAGCACCGAAAGCAACAAGTATGCAGCCACATATTCAAAATTATAGTCAACCAACACAGGTCAGTCATTTTGCGCCAGCAGAAGGTGCAACCTCATCCTCAAGGTGCAGTGACAATATTAGTGTAAACTCCGTTCCAGACCCCCAAGTGAACAGTGGCAAACGCGGAAACAGTGACCCCATCCAAAACCCCAATCAATCCAAAAAAGTACTGACCAACACTAATACCAGCTACGCTATTCCTACAGAGAATAGATTCAGCAGTCTAGCTGACCTTCCCGATGATGTTACGAACGCTACCGACCCCCCTATACCTGAAAATGTTAGAATCCCACCCATCCACATCAGCAATATTACAAACATTATGGAACTAAATCAGGAAATTATGGCCCAAATCTCAGCGCAATTCACCGTAACATTCAACAATAACAAAGCCAAAGTGAACTTCCAAAAAATAGAAGACTTCAGAAAAGCAATTCAATATTTCATAAACAAACCGAAAAAAAACATTCACCCCTCCATCACCCAAGAGGAAATATATAGCGACCTGAAGGAACAATACTCTTCCCTAAATAGTATCACCAGACTACATAAAGATAACCAGCCCATCCCAGTGGTAGCTGCAGAGTTTTCCGGTGAACAATCGATTAAATTAATCCTCCGAACCAACCAAATCTGCAACTTAAAAGTTAAAGTTGAAAGAAGACGAAAAACAAATGGAATAATTCAGTGCCTTCGTTGTCTAGACTTTGGACATTCTAAAAATAATTGTTACAAACAAATCGCCTATATACATTGTGCCGAGAATCATTATTCAGTAAATTGCCCCAGACTGAACCAACCTCCGAAATGCAGAGACTGCGATGGGACTCACCGTGCGGATATCCGTACGAATGAATGCCAATACTTTAAAAATATATCGGAAAATAAAACTAGAATGCCCCCAAACCCCTCGTCAAATATGAGAACCAGCAAATTAACTCCACCCCCACCGGCACCCCCACCTCAAAACGTCCGCCATTTCCCTAGACTCCATAGAACTGCTAACATACCAAATTTCACCCATGAATCAGCATTTAATCGTCCGCCAAATAATATCCCACCATATGTCCCAAACCATAATCCACATACTAGTCTCCCTCAAAATAACTTTCTGAACACACCATTCATTCATAATATTATCAATCACATAATAACCCATATAATCAACATCATAAATTCAGTCATCCCAACTATTATTCAAAACATACAAGAAGCAATTACTTCTAATTTTAGTTTCTCCAGTGGCTCAAAATAATTCAAATCATAAATTAATCCTAATGAACTGGAACGCATGTGGCATCAGCAACAAAAAAAAAACGAACTCCATTTCTTTCTCCAAACACACAATGTCGACATTGCATGTATCACTGAGACCCATTTAAAACCTCCAGCTACTTTTAAACTACCAGGCTATAATACAGTAAGAAAGGATAGGGCTAACACTTCAGGCGGCGGAGTTATCATACTCATTAAAAACACTATCGCCTACTTCGAAGAAAACTCAACACCAATTAATGGCATTGAAACAATAGCAGTTTCACTTACCTACAGCAACCAATCTTACTATCATTGCGCTTATAAACCCCCAAACATAAGAACAAATTTTGCAGGTCTGAACATCTTACTCTCGCGATATCCATCTTACATACTTTTAGGAGATATAAATGCTAAACATGTGCAATGGGGGTGCAGAGTCAGCAACGCAGCAGGCGCTCAACTTCTAAACTATATCGTAACAAACAGAATTAGTTTGTTCGCACCTCCAGAACCAACCTATTATCCTTATGATCCAATCAAGCTTCCTGATATACTAGACATAGGAATAACAAACATTAATAGCAATTTACACTCAACTCTGCATTTTGAACTAGACTCAGATCACCTCCCAGTCTTAATTTCTGCAGATCAAATCCCCCCACCCCATTCACCCATTCCGGCATTAAATACTTACAACTTAAATTGGTCCAAATTCAAAAACATAATGCAAAACCAAATACCCAATTTTAAAATACTAAACTCTCCAGCTGAAATAGACAAAAAAAACATTAAGCAAATAAAATAACATAGAAACTAAAAATAAAACTAGAAGATTATGGATGACACTTAGAATTCCCTCACTTAAAAAAGAACTAAATACTCTAACCAAAATCAGTAAAAAACGAAATAACTCTCTCTGGAATTTCACTAAAAGTATACTCGAAAAAAACATAATCCCACCACTAGCTACTCCAAATGGAAAAAAATACGCTACTGCCGATAAAACGGAAGTATTAGCCGACCACTTCGCATCAACTTTCACACCAAACATCACACCTCCTCTTCCAGATCACACCCACATCCAACTCGTTGCGAATTCCCCTAATTTCAACGTACCACAAAAAATTAAGTATATCTCTCCGCATGAAACTCTAAAAGTTATCAAATCCCTTCCCAATAAAAAAGCTCCCGGTCACGATAAAATAAATAATATAATTCTCAAAAACCTACCCAATCCTGCCATAGCTTTCATTGTAAACATATATAATTCATCTTTAAGAACTGGCTACTACCCTACTACCTGGAAACATTCTATCATCCTCCCGATTCCCAAACCTAATAAGAATCATAGCATCCCCAATAACTATAGATCCATAAGCCTCCTCCCCACCTTAGCAAAAATATTCGAGAAATTAATTCTAACAAGATTAAACAACTGTATTAAAAAAATTCACCTCATACCTTTCTACCAATTCGGATTCACTAATAAGCTATCCACAGCACACCAACTGCTGCGTATTTCAGAAAATCTCCACTCCTCCTTTCAAAAAAACAATTTTCAATAGCAGTTTTCATGGACATCGCTAAAGCTTTCGACAGGGTATGGCATGAAGGCTAATTTATAAAATTTTATCTATAGGCACCCCTATATACCTTTTCAAAATAATTAAAAGCTTTCTCACAAATAGAACTTTCTCAGTTTCAATAGAAAATCAAAATTCGAACCCCCGCCCTATCTCTGCCGGTTTACCTCAAGGATCACCTCTCTCTCCTCTACTCTATAACTTGTACACAGCCGACATGCCTACATCGAGATTAACAAACATAGCCCAGTTTGCAGATGATACCGTGATCTACATGTCACACTCCTCAATTAATTACATAGCTAACGAAATCCAATCTCATATAAATAAAATAGAAAACTGGGCAACGAAATGGAAGGTTAAAATCAACCCCTCGAAATCTACAGCTAAAGTATTCACTTTCAGACCTTATTCCTTCCCATGCCATTTAAATTGAACAATACTCCAATCCCTTGGACTCCTCACAACAATGCTGTTAAATACCTGGGTCTTCACATGGATACTACACTCAACTGGAAAATACACATTGATACAAAAGTCCAACAAGCCAGAGCCAAAATAATACAGCTAAAATCACTTATAAATAACAGTAAACTATCACTAAATAACGGTATCACCTTATACAAAACGATCATTAGACCTCTTCTCCTGTACGCTTGTCCAATTTGGACAAATGCTGCTAAGTATAATATCAACAAAATTCAGGTTATTCAGAACAAATAACTAAGAACTATCACCCACGCCCCCTGGTTCATTTCCAATAAGCAATTACACCACGAACTTAACCTAAAACCCATCGCACATCACATAGCCTTTCTTGCCAATAACTTTTATTCCAATCTAACACTCATCAATCATGATATACATATAAATTTAGGAAAATATAATGAAAACCCAACTAGAATAAAAACCGATATCCAGTTCTACTCTTTTCTCAACATTTTTCAAACCTCAGTAATTTTTAGAGGTGCTCGGTTAGTCCCCTCGTCAATTGTAGTTTAGAGTTAGTATATAAGAATTAGATATAAGTCAACTATACAAATGAAGAGTTTCTTGTAAACTAAACTTTGTAAGACAATCCTATATAAAATAAAAATTTAAAAAAAACTGTTGCTGTCAAATGTGGAATGTTTTATACATTTGCAATAGGACCAGTTAACCCAATTGGTAAGGTTAAGTGGATCAGAAATTGAAATAAACTGTGAAAATAACTTTGACATATTAATGAAAAAAGAAACATTCTTCTACAGATTGCCATAACATTTGTTTACACACAAATAGAGAAAATGCTTAGCCAAGCTGGTAGTTCTTCAATTGCATGTTAAAATAACAAATGTCTTTAAATATTTCCCTGCCGTACTTCAGCAGGCATGGAAACTTTATAACAATATCTACTGTAGAAACAAAAACATTTTGGTTGGTCTGGGAGAGATAGCTCAGGGCTTAAACTGATGTCACTGTTAATTGCAAATCTGCAAATACTACTTTCGAAGAAAATAAAGGGGGTAACTGGACCGGTTCACTTCTTAACGTGCCGGCGGTCCAGTTAATCTCATAGCACATATTTTCTTTAAATGCCCGAAAACATACAAGCCACGACGTAGTATTAAAAACAAAACACACTATTATAAATAGAAAAACTAACAATTAATCTAGCGTGAATTCTATTCTTGTAGTTGTTATTCAATTGCAATAAAATTGCGAAGCAGATGAGTGCTAGAAAATACTTCTGACCTTTCAGAAAAAAATGCCTTACGTACTCAACAATGAAGTCCTGCAACTTAGAAAGTGGCTTAGATTATCAGCCTTGTCACGAAATCTAGGACCTCCCAGGTGTTATGTGACGACTAAAATTTAATATGGGTGAACTTTCCACGTTCAATTGTTTGAAAGTTTTGTATGGAATTATATCCACTATGTTCCATCTGTTACCTATTTAAAAACTTGGGAACTAACGTTTTATCGCTAAAACATATATATTCCACAAAAAAGGAAGAAGAAACTAAAAATAGAATACGGAATTTTTGGAAGAAATTATGTTAAATAATTTTCACTGGAATTTTCTGAGATTGCTTCTCTTAAAAATGTTTTTTGTCGATTTCTATTAACTGCAAACGTAGCTTGCTACGAATATTGCTACTTTATAAAGCTACTATTGCTACTTTATAAAGCAGCGATCACATCTTACATAATTTCCAATTGACCTGTTGTGTTATTTTTTGTTATATTTTTTCATAAAAGTTTCCATAAATTTCATTAGGTTGCATAAACATCCAGGTCGTTTTACTTTTATCTACCTAGAACGTTCTTCAGAAACTTCAAAGAAAATGGCAAATGTAAAGTAAGGAAAAAAATCGTACAATTGTGGAAGACTTGAACAAGCTTCATTGAACAATGGTTGAATATGACACGCTAGAGCAGCCAAAAAATAAAGAAATTAGTTATCATGGGGAAATGTCTACGATCCAGCATGTGCTCTCATTACTAGAGCCCGGAAGTTAAGGCATTTATTTTACCACAAATAGGCACGCAAAAAGGCACTTATTTTTACTAAAATAGGCATTTAAAAAGCATTTATTCGAGCTAAAGAAGAGCTGCAAAAAGGCATATAAACAATTAAATATAACATTTAAAATGAATTACTGTAAAAATATTAATTAAAATTATTCACATTTTTATTTTAACTCTAAAATTGAGTGTGGGAAAACGATATTATTTGTAATCTTGATTGCACTTACCATTTGGTCTGATAGCTAGGAATTGGTTTTACTCGTGACGCTATTTCTTCGAAATTATATTGTGGACTTCTTTTTGAATCTTGAAATGCCATCAGTCAAAACGCAATTATATTTTTCGTTCTTTTCCCAGTACTGAAAAAGGTATATCTTACCGAAGAGCTCTGTTCTCAAAGGGATAGGAATTTATAGTCAAAAGTAAGATGGGATTCCTCGCGAGTGTACAAGGCTTGTCGGCATCGATGAAAAAAATCAAAAATCGATAACATTTTTCTTTATTATTCAGATTTTTAACACATGCTCTGCTTCCACAGAAAGACAAAACACGATCGTGCCTTGTTGCCCAGGCTTGGAGGTATTCGTACAGCTTGATCGAGATTGTACCAGGAAGAAAGAGCAAAATAATGACGAAAATGGCCGAAAAAGGCAAAAATGGGCATCAGAAGATAAAATAGGCAAAGAAAGACAAAATGAAAATCCACTAAGTACTCCATAGTACAATTAAATTATTCCTATTGTTAAAAGTCGTTAAATAGTAACAGTAATAAAAAGGCATTTTGCCAAACTTCCAGGCTCTACTCATTACCATTAAAAGGAATGAAATGTTATTTCAGTGCCAACGAAAGATAAAGAAACTCAATTTAGTGTGGGCGAATCGAATATTTTGGAAGAAACACAAAATAGATGTTGAGGTAAGTGAAAATTATTCTTCACGCGTGTGAAATAGGATGAAGGGAATATTGGATAATAGTGACACTGAAGAACATCGATTCAAACAGAAAACAAAGTGATCATAGTGAAAAATCGAGCTTCAAGACAGGAAAACGAAAAGCTTACAAAAAAACAAAATTAAAATACCATATAGGCTTATCCAATAATCGAGTATATGTTTTTATATCTGTAAAATTAATTTACATTTCCAATTCACGTTGTTATTTTCACATCCTCGCCCTTACTTCGTAAGAAGATAAAGTATAGTAATCGTGCGTTGGAAAACAGTGAATTTTCGACAAGATACTCTTATTGCTGGGCGCTGGTAACGAAAAAGCCAACAAATCGTGTTCCTATATACAGTACTCCCCCTCTCAATCCTGACCTGGTAATAAAAAGCCGGGAGGGGGTCCACGTGGTCGATGTGACTGTCCGCCAAGACGATGGGTCTAACCTTCTAAAAGCAAGGGAGGAAAAAGTGGTAAAGTATCAACCAGTCATTCCTCTGACAGCCCAACTTCATGGAGTGCCCAACGCCAGAATCCTGCCTGTGGTGGTTGGAACCTCTGGGGCTATGCCACGATCAACAGTCAGTGCCCTCAAGACGTTGGGGATCATGTCTCGAGGAGATCTACTGACTATCTCGTTAATTGCTCTCAGATGCTCTATTAAAATCTACACACAATTTGTAAATTACGATGGAGCAATTTAGCATTGCTGGCACTAAATTCAGAGGATCCCAGAGGGTCCCAGAGAATCCCAGGGGATCCGACAATGCCTAAAATATACCTAACTACCACGACTTTAAGTGGGAAGTATATGCTATTTAATGTAGCATATAGAAAATTCTGTAGTCAGAATCCGTTTCCTGGGTTTTGGACACCGAAAAATTGATTGACGGCAAAACAACCCTCTGTCTGTCACACCTTTGTTCCTCCGCCCATCTGCCTGCCTGCTTATGGCCGCTGTCCATCTGCCCGCCCCTCTGCCCGTCCGTCCGAGGTCAACGCTATGCCTAAATCGTTCAGCCAATTTTCTTCAAACTTGATATTCCTCAGTCAATTTAAATGAACTCCAGGCCCTGAGAGCTTGAAGTTGATATTTTAATTTCGGGGGGGTAGTTGATATGAATACTCAAAGTCATTTTCAAAATTTATCAAAAACCAATTTTTTATTAAACTTGTTCAGAAAATAGTGAAAGTCTCATTGTCATTAAAATACTTGATTTTTGAAAATTGCAAAAATTCAATATTTTTCGGCGTATTCTACAACTACAATATTGTAAATAGATATTTGCTTAATGAATCCTGTTCTTTCAAGCTGGATCTTGAAATAAGGTCATGTACAAATTTTCGAAAATACTTTAAGTTCAGTAGTAGCTGATATGGTCAGACGAAATTATTTTGACTTTGTTTTTGCATTCACAAATTTATCTGAACCCTTTAGCATCGTCTCACTTTCAACACTAGAGCTAAAAATTGATTTTTAAGCACGCCATGCATGCACTGAAAGGACCTCTTATTACTAGTGGCTGCCTAAAGAACATTTGACGAATGAGGGAATGTTTAATTCATGAATTATGATGAATTTTCAATGAATATTTCATCGAAAAGGTACTCTCGGAATGGCCATTGTAAAAGGACTACTGATTTTTCATTTGATCGATTCATTGTGCAGGAAATTCCTCCTATCTGAAAGCAAATTTAGCAGTTTCCAAAAGCAGCGATCGGAATTCTGTGCAATGTGTCTACCCTTCAGCACACAAACATTATAAGTGTAGCAACGTAATAGTTCAGGAACTGGAAGCCAGGGTAATACGCGAAGGGATCTTCTGAATGTACTAGGAACAATTTTAGACAAACCATCGAAATATCTAACAATGCTCTTTTTTATCAGTTTTAACATAATTTTGCAGTACTTAAATTTAATAGGTGGCAGCATTTATTTAACTCCTATGCATATTGCGAATTTAAATTGAAAGTAAACATATCCTTCAGTAAAATAATGAATATGTGTCCTACTCTGAAAGCGCCTTTTCAAATGCTTTCTAAATGTGTAATTTTTAAACAATGTTCAGAGTTTTTTCCTTCAAATTTTCATGAAATTGGTGGTTTATTCATCACAGGCTTTGTCTTCAGTAACAAGTACTTCAAATTGCAGAGTAATGAAGCTGGGCGTAAAAATTACGCACAAAGGCAAACATCCTGTTTCGGCAAAAAGTGTAAATTGCTTTAATTCCAAGAAAATTGGCAAGAGTTCTTTGTAAGAGATGTCACTCCAGACCTAGAGTACAGATCAAGGGCATTTTCGTTGCCGTGATAAATACAAGACCCGTCCTGGCCAAAGGCCAGATGCTCACTTGCTGCAGTGTGGAGCAGATCAAGATGGGTTTCGCTTGGATTCGAGTTGTCTTTGTCGTGTGTATAGCAACGGCCATAACGGCATCCATTACTGATCTTCTCAACGAGAATAAACCATGAGTGCGGATTTATCGAAAAAACACCCTGTTACCTTTTGGCTGTATTGATGGGGTCATAGATGCTTCAGAGAGAGGTTTATATTACATGTCAGCAACAGGCGTGTGTCGTGTTACACCACTTACTGCTATAAACCTCAACCACAACGAGCTTCAGGCATTCCCACAAGGAGTTCTCGAAGCTACCACCATCAACATCACTGACAATCTGCTGTCGTCGTTGCCATCCCTGTCGCAACTCAACCCTCGAATAAGACATCTCGATCTGTCGGAGAATGAGATAATCAACCCTGCCGACGATGGACTTCGACCGCTGGGATCATTGGAAACTTTGATTGTGAGTAATAATCATCAGCTGAGAAGTTTGCGGTTCCTGCCTTTGCCTTGTGGACTGCGATATCTCGAGGCTGTTAATATAAATCTTCAAAATATAGAAGGTCCGTTAACACAGTGCATACTTCTAGAAACACTGATTTTGAGTAAAAATTCTCTCACTACCTTTCCGGAAGATGCATTTTCTGGGCTCGCGCATCTGCGGGTTCTCGATTTGGGTCAAAACTCCATTGAATCAGTTTCTAGTCAACTCTTTAATGCACTGATTCAGTTACGCAGTCTAAGTTTATATCACAATAAGCTCCGTACTCTTCCAAGCAACCTATTTAGTTCTCTTTCAAACCTGGAAAACTTGGACCTAACTGGTAATTTATTTACTTCTCTGCCATCCGGATTATTTTCTCCGTTGTCCAGGCTTACTCACTTGAATCTCACCGGCTTACCGCTTGCTGCGTTTCCAACTGAAGTGTCAAACCTTCCAGTCCTAAAAGAATTGCAACTGACATTCAATAGGATTACAAGTTTACCAGAGAAGTCGTTTTCGGCATTGCCTCATTTGGAGGAATTATTTTTGATATACAATAACATAACTTCCATACCGAGTAAAATATTCTCTGGACTGTCAAATTTGAAGGCTGTGGGGTTGGCGAATAATCCATTGACTACTCTACCTTCAAATGTATTTTCTGGTGCATCGAATTTAAATTTTGTGTGGTTGCCGTGATAGACTTACGTCAGAAAATTTGCGCTTGGAAAAATTACGGTGACTGTGGATCATTTGACTTGAAATCTGGTGTTCTCTCTGTACTATCACGCGCAGAAAATTTGTTAATTGGGCTAAATAACATCACTCGTAGCTGAAGGCGCTTTACAAGGACTGCCGCTGCTGAAGCTGTTGGACTTGAGCGACAACTCTATAACATCTCTTCCGGCTGGTGTTTTCTCACAATTATCAAATGTGAATAAAATCAACTTAAAGGGCAACAGGTTAGCAACAATCCCTGAAAGGACTGTTTTCCGGACTGTTGAACCTAAAGTCCATTATTCTCTCTCGCAATCTGTTCACCGCGGTGCCAGAGAAGCTCTTCCACGGTTTACGTGCCCTGGAATCCGTGGATCTCTCCACGAACCAGCTGACGTCAGTCCCACCCCAGCTGTTCGCCGGGCTGCCGTCGCTGAAAGAAGTCAACCTGAAGATGACGCTCCTGCCCGGGTTGCCGGTGTACAGTCCCGTGTGGGCGTTCATCCCGGCCTGGCGTTCGGCGTGAGCGACAGCTTGCGGGTGGACGCGGCGTCGCTGCGGCCGTGGCTGGCTGAGGGCGCGCGCTACCTGGCGCTGGAGGGCAGCCCGGAGGAGGCGGTGGCGCCGGCGGCGGTGGCGTGGCTGCTGGAGGAGCCGCACGTGCAGCTGGCCACGGGCAGCCCCAGCGGCTGCCACTGCGGGTTCGCGCGGAAGGGCCGCGTGCTGTTGCACCTGTGCGTGGCCATGCGCTGCGAGCGACGGCCGCGACATCTGGACGAGTGGCTGCTCGCCGCGGTGCGCCAGGCCAACGCCTCCGCCTTCCGCCACCCCCACCGCCACCCCCAACGCCAACGTCGCCCTCCGCGGGGCTTAGACGGAACATCGCTGACGTTTGGCCACACCACATTCTGCCTGATTTTGCTGAGAGCAAGAGAAGTCTGCAAGTAACTGTATGCTTTAAACATATTTTTGTTACCGCCCGCATGGCGTAGAAAGTGGCTGCAGGTGAAGCTGCTTGGGACACCACATTTGTCTTTCTCCGAGAGAAAGAAAAGACCGCAAGTAACTGAATGCTTTACAAATATTTTTGGTACATTTCATATCCCACCACATTTTTGGCTTTTTCATCTAATGTTTAGTTCAATTTGCTGCTAAAAGTGTGAACGTTTGCTTGGCAATTGTAATAAATAATTAAAATTATCACTATCGTTTTCACTCACATCCTTTGTAGTTGGTTAACCAGTGTTAGTAATAGTTGAGTTTGTTGCTAACAGCGTTGTAGATGGTCAGTACCACGCGCGTGGCGTAGAAGCAAGGGAAGCTGTTTGGGAAAACCACATTCCGTCTACGAGCAAGGAAGGTCTGCAAGTAAGTGCAAGCTTCATAAATGTGTTTGTTACATTTTATACTTCACACACAGTTGAGCATTTTTAATACTAATGTTCCGTACAATTTGCTGCTTAAACTGTGGACATTTGTTTGGTGAATTGTAATGAAAAATTGTAAAATTGATCCCTATATTTGTACTCACATTCTCTGTAGTTGGTTAACCAGTGTTAACAGTGGTCATAATTCTTACTAGCAGCGTTGTAGATGGCCAAAAACCCACGTGGTGTACAATGTAACTGAAAGGAAGACAATGTTCCTTTTTTTCGTGATAATGTAAGTTGGTAGAAACTTCTCTTTAAAAAAGCGTTTTCTAATTTCATATTGAAAACATGTTCACGTCTCATTTCTATATTTAATACTAATATTTCGTTCAAATTGGCTGCTAAAACTTTGAACTTTTGTTTGTCAAACTCTTGAATACTGTATCATTGCTTTCACTCACATTCCCTGTAGTTGATTATGCTTGCTTGATATTGTAATTATTAACGCTTGTAATGTAAAACTTTTTAAGCTGATGCATGGCATCCTTTAACACACAAATTAGACATCATGAGAATTTTTCTTTGAAAAACAAGTCGACTGGACTGTAACTGCCACAAATTGTATTCTTTTGACTGTGCGTTTTATTTAGGATACTACTAAACTAATAAACAATGATGTTTATAAAATCCAGAGGAATTTGGTTTGACAACGGAATGAAGGGATTGGTATGTTTCCATTATCACAAGTTAATTGATCCGCATTTGCAGGAACAAGTATTATAACTTCTTCTTTTGTGTCTACTATGTCAGTAAAGTTTTCAGCCAACGTAAATTAAAAGTGTCTTGAAATTATGGCACAATGTAATAATAATTGTGTACTGATGTATATGGCCATGCTCGTGTCAGTGAATATAAATTATTACAAGAAAACGCAGTTTATGTTTTATACCAACCCTTTCAATAATATATTGCTGTTATAACGGGTTTTAAAACACAAATAATTGTTTGTAAATAATAATATACTCTCGAGTTCATGATGACATGAATTTTGTATAAACGTGCCACCAACTCCTTTGTTTCAAAATAATTTGCAATGAAATGCTAGAAGGAATGTTCTTCTGATAATGAATTTCTCCTTGCTTTCTAATTTATTCTGCAACATTTTATCAGTTCATTACTCTTAATGTCTTGTGGGTTTCAAAACCTGATAATTTGCAAGCCACATGCCAAAATTTTCTAAAATTGATAACTATGCCAAAGAGAAGTTATTAATTTCAAGTGAAGGATGTTGCGTGCAGTAAAGTATCAAGACTCACAAAAGAAAATACTAAAACAATTAGAAGCGATTTTATTTTGACTTAGTATCTTTTCTGCATTTACCGTACTAAGATTAGAGGAGTTGGTACTATTAGAACATTTTTTACCTCAAGATCGCTTTTCCACAGCTATGATTATATAGCGACCACTGCTATTTAATACTACTGGTTTTATAGCTTCGGTGTAACGGTGGCGGAACACGTAACAGACGCACACAAACATCATGCCCCGGGGCGGGATTTGAAAGCTCGAGCCCTCAAACCAAGGTAGCCTCGACCCTTCATCCTTAGAAACCTCGACTATCCAGACCAGCTATTAGAACAATTCCTTTGGACACACACGTCAAGTAAGTTTCTATAACATGTGTTGATTGATTGTTAGTGATTCCGGGCGCGTCAACTAACGAGGTCATTAATCTCGTAAGTGTAGTGCATGTTTTTCATCAGGAGGTTGGTGTGATCTTCCCGCACCGGTTGGCGATGTCTGGCGCCGACCTATCGTCGGCTAGCGGGGTTTTCCTCAACCAGGTATCTCCCACCAGGGGACAGCCGAGACAGTTTTCAGTCCCCAACGAGTCTCCCGACATGTGTAGTAGTGTAGTGCATGTTAGTGTTAGTGTGTGTGGAAGGGGTGAGAATAGGACAAGGAAGAGGAAGGAAAAATCACGCGCGGTCCGTGGCCCGTTTGTTAGAGTACTGCTCCGGCATTCGCCTGGTGTTGATCGAAGAAACCACGGAAAACTACCGATCAGAGCAGCCGGCGCCATAATTCTCCTCCAGACAGCGACTGACTTCGATCTCGCTGAAAAGCTAGAGTCGAAAATCCTGCCGCCGTGGGGAGTGGGAACCTAGGATCTCCCAGTCAGGCGCTGCAGTGACATTGATGCACCGACGACGCACTGAGCCACTGCTCCCAGTAATTCTTCTGGATCCACACGTGAAGTAAGTTTCTATAACACGGGCATACCTATATTTGACAATTATGTAAGACTAAAGAGTATTATAACAGTGAGCGTAAGATGTGTAACGATCAATGTAGATTATCTAAATCAGGCTTGTCATACCGTGCCCGCCCGAGCTACTTGCCCGCCTGGGAAGCCCGGCGCTCCAGCGAGCAGAAGCAACTTCCCTTGACTCCTCTCTCATATCCCCCATACCCACAAAGGGGTGCACGTGCTGAAGCTGAAGCAGCACGAGGCGGGGAATAGTGGCTTCATACAAAAATATATTTGCCAATTTTGTTCTATCAATCAACCAACTTTCAAATTATGTTTCTATTCTTTACTACTTATTTCCTATTTATTTATTTTCTGCCTTGTATAATTTTTGCCAAGTAGCAGAAATACGTTTGAATATGATTTCTGAATTTCGTTTTGTGTTATGTTTTATTAAATTATTAGTTATTTGTTGTACATAGCAATAATATACAATAAATTAACAATCTCGCTTTTGAACGGATAGCTTTTTTTTACAAGAATCTTCGTTAAACTTTCTAACCTGAACGTAGGACGTTAATACAATTTTTGAACTCTTAAGTAAACAGATTACGAAATAAAGGTACATTCGATCCAGAAGAATAAATTATTTTTGAAATGTTACGTCATATATATCATGTATGATTCATGACAATTATTATCCTAAATATAGGAAAAAGCAAATATTCGCAGCAAACTGATGCTTAAAATTTTCCGAAAAAAATTGACCATTAAACTTTCCAGTTCATTAATTAAAACTTTTAATATAAATATTAAATATTATTGTTGACTTCTTAGAATACATTTAAAGGTCCAAAAGGTATTTACAAAGTTCCATTTAGTAAGATTCAATATCTCTGTGTGACTCACATTTTTTGCGATGTAATGAAAATAGTCAATTTTTGTATTTTTCCTTTCTCGTGATTAGTATTGCGACATATCACATAGCCGATGCAAGAAAACCTAAAATTAGCTATTGTTCTATATATTTACTTACAAAACCATATGAGTAATGCAGAAATCAGTATATAATCTTACAATCCAGAAAATTAGATTTAAAAAATCGTAGTAAAGCAGGAAAGTAGTAAGCCTACGAACGTAACTGGTCGTCTTGGAGAAAAAAAATCCCAGAGAAAGTTTTGTTGCATAGAGATCTTCTAACATCATGAGCTTATATAATTAGGCGTTGAAATGACTGTTTTGTACTTTAGCTATATTTATGATATTTTTGTTTAAAATTACTAAATATAAATTTAAAAATTATCAAAAACTTGCATGAAATATTGTTTTTTCTTTCGTTTATGCAAAAGAAGTTCATAAACATTAATACATGGAAAATTGTTATTTGAGAATGTATGTGTAAAGTTCAGTATTAAATTCTTATACACAATATTTACAAACAAAAAAAAAAGTGATTTGCCTAGTACTGTTTTCGAGCATTTTTAGTATTTTCGTAATGGTTTGTAGCCCACATTTTTGGGACAAATTTCATATTTTGTCTTGTTAGTTTTACTTTATATAACTTCAGTTTCATGAATTTGTTTTGAATATAGATATTTTGCTGTATTAGATTCCAACGTTTGCCACACCTGATAGTATTAATCTTAGAGATCAAGGGCGAACACGATGCGCACTTCTGTCTTCAATTCCTGTTTCTGGCAATTCCTGGAAGCATCAGTAATGTTTCATTCCTGAAAGTTGATCGTGCGTATTTGGTTTGAGTCACAGGAAATGGAGGTTGTCGCAAGTGTTCCGTGGGCGTGCGCCGGTCTGCTCTGCTTGTCAACGCGGATCTAACATGGGAGGGGGCAGGGGAGCTTTGCGACTTCAGAAACACCCGCGAAAGAAACATTTCTGAGAATTGACATGACAACCTGCAATGTGGAGTCGAGTAATGGATTTTCACATACAAAAAAGTTATAGGAAATTAACTCAAAACTACAAGAGTATACAACATTTACGATTCATGAAATAGGATAGCCTAGGTCCAAGTTATCCCACGCCACCCCTCCTGGAGGACTAACAGATAGATATCGAAAATTTACAAGCAAATGTGTGTGCTGACGGGCGTCGTTAAAATCTATTTACTTACTGTCTGATTAGTGATTCCGGGCGCGTTAACTGGTTGATTGATTGATTTCTTCGTGTTTCCGGGTGCGTCAACTGCTTCGGTCATTATTCCCGTTAGTGTAATGCCTGTTTTTTACCGGGAGATGGCGGCGATCTTCCCCCGCTGGATGGAAAGATCCGGCGCCGACCTACCGTCGACTAGTGGGGTTTCCCCCTAACCAGGACTCTCCCACCAGCGGGGCACCGCCCCAGTCGGGACAAGCTCTAAGCTCCCGACCGGTCTCCCGGAATATGTGGAGGTGTATACATGTTAGTGTAAGTGTGTGTGTAAGAGGAGAGGATAGGGCAAGGAAGAGGAAGGAGAGATCGCGCGCAGTCCGTGGCCCGTTTGGTAGGGTACTGCTCCGGCATTCGTCTGGTTGGGTCGGAGAAACCACGGAAAACTACCGATCAGAGCAGCCGGCCGCTAGAATTCTGCTCCAGACAGCGACTGAATTAGACCTATCTGAAAAGCTAGTGTCGAAATTCCAGCCACCGTCAGGACTCAAACCTAGGACCTCCCGGTCAAAGGCGCTGCAGTGACATCAGTTGATGCACTGAGCTACCGCTACCGGTCGTTAACTGGTAAAGTCATTAGTCCTGTAAGTGAAGTGCGAGTTCTTTTTATCGCGAGAGGTAGCGGTGGTCTCCTGCTGAATGGCGAGATCCGGCACCGACCTACCAGACGGCTAACGGAGTTTTCCCAATCAGGACTCTCCCACCAGCGGGGCACCGCCCCAGCCGGAACAAGCTCTAAGCTCCCGGTCTGGTCTCCCGGCAAGTATGGTAGTAGAGCGCGATTGCAAATAAGTGTGAGGAATAATAGTGAACATATGACAAGGAAGAGGAAGGTAAGATCACGCGGGGTCTCTGGCTCGTTTTTCGCCTGGTATTGGTGGAAGGAACCACGGAAAATTACCGATCAGGGCAGCAGTCTGATATCATAAGATAGAATTGTGCGAATAAAATAGGATAGGATGGGAATCTCGCAACGCGAATGATCATAGCTGTAGTGGCGAACGTCATGACTAAAATCCACTCCGAAAAATTAAAGGTGCGGGAAGAATTGAGGGATTCTTTTCAATTCGACTTTGTTCCATGAAACATAATTTTTCAAGAAAGGAAAGTAGCCTTCAATTCAGCCTTCACAGCACATCAAGGTAGTATTCAACGCTTTTCGTATATCGTTAACTTAGGTTAGATGCCAATTTTTACACTTTTGGTAGCATGAGACAGAAGGATCTGAACACTGATATGTAAAACTAGTGGTGTTACAGCAGCACATACTTCATCACATTACTAATGGATACGTAATAGTATTATAAAATCGCACTTCCTTTTCATATTAACACATTTCAGCAATTATTTCTAAAACCGGTTACCAATCATAGCTCACCATTGTAGAAATCACGACCGTTAATAAATAGTAGGATATGGATCACGGGATCGGTCAATTAATGAAACATTAGTTTGCCAACGTTTCGGAATATTTAATTCCTTCATCAGGGCTTACTAATACACAACCTGGTGAAACATCATGTTCGCCTACAGCCCTATAGCTCCTACAGCGCCTTCAGCTCTATATTGGAGTTGGGCTGCAGGCGAACATGATGTTTGATCTTTATTTTTTTATATATACTTAACTTTATTTTTCACGCAAAATTTCGAAAACTACTCATGCCAAACATTTGTACTCATTCTTATTAAAGTTGTGCTTTTAATCAGCCGATTTCATTAAGAAAACACCCTCCAATATTGCATTTGTATGAAAATAAATTTTTATAAAAAAAATTATACCAATATTCTGGAAATAAACAAAACTGAGTACAGCAGTAGCTTCTTTCCGTTAATAAACTTAACGTATGGGTTGTGTTCCATCCTGGCCACAAAGAGTCACTTAACGTTTTCTCTTCAAATATCAGGTCAACCGATATAGATATTAAGACGTGGTTTTCACTAACACGAATGTACGTGATATATTTAAAATTATTCTATATCATTTTACTACAAATATATCAATACAACTTCGAAGTTTTAAATGACATGTAGAGTTTTTGCCTGTCGCCAAGTACTTAATGTTTCCCATAGCATTAATTGCTATGTTTGTTGGCCAGACCAAGCATGTTATATTCCGGATAATGCATGTTATATTCCGGAAGGAGGCGGTGTTACCCCCGAGCTCACACGTGAGACACCTTCACGTTTTTTGTGGGTCTTTCTTCCGCCAGGTAGCACTCCAAGAGGAACACCGCCTCAGCTGGGTGAAGCAGAAAGCTCCCCGGGGGCGGTCACCGAGTTTACGTGTATAGACGAGAAGTATAGATGAGGATAGAAGTATAGATGAGGGGAGAGGCGAGGACAATAATGAGGATTGATTGATTTAGTGACTCCCGGCGCGTCATCTGCCCAGATCATTGGTGCTGTAAGTGTAATACATGTGTTTTCCTGAAGAGGCGGTGATCTTCCCCCGCTACACGGCGAGATCTGGCGTGAAGATGTGTGTGTAAGGGGTGAGGATAGGCAAGGAAAAGGAAGGAAAGATCGCCCGCGATCCGTGGCCCAATACTGCTCCGGCATTCACCTGGTGTTGATAGGAGAAAGCACGGAAAACTACCGATAGGAGCAGCCGGCACTAGAATTCTCCTTCAGATAGCAAATGAATTCGATCTAGCTGACAAGCCAGTGTCGAAAATTCTGCTACCGTCGGGACTCGAACTTGAATCTCTCGGTCAAGGACTGCAGTGACATCAGTTGATGCACTGAGCCATCTCTCCCGATAAAGAATCGTAATCAATATTAGAATTACGATGAAAATATGAAGAAATTTATTTGCATATCGCCACAAATCGTCGATTATTCGTTTGACTTCCGCGCCGGACCGCCGTCCCTCCGAGAGCGAAACGAAGACAGACTCCTTAAGGACGTTGACACATCCGGCAAATCTGCAAAGGGCAGGCGATTTTTGCGTTCAGTCATCGAAAAATTAAGTAGATGTAAAAGATTTGTAATTTAAAGTGTGTATGTAACAGAATAGATTAATATTTCAAGAAGTAGTTTCCAAGGAGTTCATCAGCGTGAAACTGGCGGGGTGACTTTTCAGAGATGCGTGACTTATCATATGGAAACGGTTTTAATTTTTTGGCAACGAAATTAAAATTCGTCAAGTATCTCTCGCTCAGGGCACAATATTGCAATGCAATTGTTGTTCTTACTAATTTGCTATTTAACTATATTGCTAACTGAATATTTATTAAATTCGTGATACTTTTGATAAAAATTTAAAATTCGTGATAAATGAATATTAAACAAAGGTGTTCCAAATATCATCTTCATTTGGGCATCAATTTATGTAGTTAACGTAATATATAACGTCGAGAACAACAACGTGTTTTATGTGAATATTCACCTGCATGCAAATAAGTCGTGAACTGTTCGGAATTTTACTTCGAAATGAATCATCCAATTATTTCCATTTTTGATGAATATTCATTTTATCAGTACTAGACCATTCCAAATGCTTAGGCAAAGTTGACTGAAGATGATTATCTAGCTGCGTTTACGAATGTTATTTGTGTTCAGCAGGCTGTCAAAAGAAATTAATTCAATTAATTTTAAGAAACAACATTTTTCGCATCATCAGTACGCAAACTGATTAAATTATTGAATGTGTGTACATTTAATTGCTAGGTCAGATCGAACAAAACTATTGGCATCCCCCTCTAAAAAATATCAAAATATAATATTTACGCCATGAAACACACTTGTGAATATATGTCTACAAGCTTACTGGAACTTACTTGAAGTGTGTATCTCCCGGTGAAGGGTGTAAGGGAAAAGCCATAGATTTTTTCCTTTAAAAGGATGATGAAAAAATTGCATTCAAGTCCAGTATAACAACTTCATTTCATGTGAAGTATCAAATTTGTCTGTAAATCAGTTCACATCTGATGCAAATATTGTTTAAGTGGTCATCCAGATCTGTGGAGAGAACGCACAAACAGTCAACCATTAAGTTTATGATGGTCATCAAAAATTCCTTTTTTCTAAGACACCACAAAAATAATGTTTTTTTTAGAGAAGAGTAGGGACAAAATCAACGTGAATTACATTCAAAACGTTATTTCATAATACCCACTTAAGCTAATTGTTACATTCGGTATACAAATTCTTGTGAATATTTTCTATCATATCTTATTCTATCGTGAAATTTCACGTAAAGTATCATTATATTCAGTTCATCAGTCCAAAGCGCTTACGAATAATCTTTGTGTATATCCAGTAGGTAAAATATAAGATTAAAAAACAATCGGTTTGTTATATTGAGAAACGTAATTTTAACATTCCAATCATTTTAAGTTTCATCTTTAAATAGATCGTACTCAAGCACATGCAAAGTTGATTATGTGTACAGATTCTTGTAAGTTGGGAAAGCGCAAAACCTTTGTCTGTTCACCTTCAGATGTATCATCCAAAATTATCGCATTTATGCTACTAAGTAGCACATCCATTAGTAATATATCCACACGCAGTACATATATTTGCAAATCATTTTTATCTGTAGGACAGAACGCGAAGTTTCGTCAAATCACCTGAAATAGTCAACTAAATTTTCAATAATGCTTAGTGCAATTTGCCAGAAGAACTGTCTACAAACATTGCAAATATCATCCGTTCTGTGTATATCAGCTGTGAGAATAAAACGCGCCAAACCGCCTTACGTTTCACATTAAAACGTTTTGTCATAAAGATCCACTCATGTCAAGTATCACATTTACCAATTTATTCATTTATATTTGCAACATCATTCAACTGTTGGTTATTAATGCACATCAGCTGTGAAAAGATAAAGCGCAGAAACGTCGGCTTCTTACCTTGAAAAGGGTCATCCAAAATTACATTTATCCAGGATTACTTATCAGGAGACTGGCCCAAAAGGTCGTGCGAATTGTTTCAAGTGTACGTTCGCTGTAAGGGAGAAAGGCGCAAGACCGTCGGCTTCTTACCTCAAAAAGTGTCTTTCAAAAACGTTCTTTCATCCAAAGTATTCTTAGTAAATCTGTCCACAATCTTGTGCAATGTTTTTTTGTACATTCAGCATTGGAGAGAGAAGACGAAATTTTGACGAAATTTTTTTTCCAATTTTTTTGGTTCCTTAAAATATTTTTTTCAACCAGGTGCAGAACAAATCACTTTGTGACGAATGATCAAAAATTGCATATTTCACATTTCGTAACATTTAGTACCATATTTAACAGTAGATTTGTTCACAATGCAACGTTTTTCTTATTTATAGGTACATGGATCACAAATAACACAGGTGTTAATGGGAAGTCGATTCACCTTTAAAAAGGTTATATAAATATTTTCATTTATGCCAAGTATCTCTTCAATTATTCACATCTGGCATTTGTCATGAAATGTTTAGTTTAAAACCTTCTAATCATGCTCATGCTAAGCAACACATACATTATTTCACAAGCAAATACGAATTTTGTGTAATATTGTATATTTAGATGTCACGAAAGCACGCGTAATATTATCGGCACACAAAAAACATTGTTAATAATTACCTTGATGACACAACTTATTACATTTATCAGGAGATCAGACCCAAAGATTACGTATGTTCGTAAAGGTACAAGTTGTAGGCGAAAAATCACAAATATGTCCACATTTTACTTTAAAACTCCACAAAATATCAATATTATCACACTCTTGAAATAGCGCATGTATACATGTATGTGAGAAGGAACTATGGAGAACGTAGTGAATTATATTTTAAACCAGTCCCTTTTAACAGTCAGCCAAAAAATTTAATTCATGGTATCACAGTCCTTAGAAAATAAGTCAACAAAAATCAATCCATTTAGTTAAAGCACATTCCAGGTTTTTATCGAGTATTAGAAAAAATGCGCAAACACATTTTGCCTTGAAAAGTATATGCAAAATGTACATTTACTCCAAGTACAACATTTATCATAGATGTCCCGAAAAGGTGATACAAATGATTTCGTGTTCATTCAGCTGTAAGGGAAAAACGCGCAAAACCGACGGCTTCTTACCTTCAATAGTGTCATCAGCATATGTATATTAATGGCAAGTATTGTTAGTAATTCAGTTAACAATTCCATGCAGCGTTTATCTGTGCTCATCCAGGTGATAGGATTTCCAGCGGACAGAAGACAAAATTCGTAAACAGTTCAACAGTTTACCTAAAAAAAAAGATTTCCATTAATGCAAAGTGTTAAATTCCACAGCTGCTTCTTCCTCGATCCCTTGCAAATATTATTTCTCAGGTTATCCGGCTGCAAAGAAAGATGGCGAAAACCCTCGGCATTTTACTTTAAAAAAGGTAAACCAAATTTTATAATATTTATGGCGGGTGTCACATTTGTCCATAGAGTAGTTGGCAAGCAAATGTAGGTGTTCCGTGTACGTTCTTTCCGGTGCGAAGAGAAAACGAGCAAAACAGAAGACCATTCACTTCCCGCAATCTTCATACACATGCGATTGTATCTTATTACAAATTCAGTTGCGAGGAAAATACGCACAATATTATCGTCCATTTACACACAAAGTATTCTTTATAATTTCCACTTTGATCCCGTATGTCACATTTATTAGCACATCAGACCACAAAATTATGTTTATCTTTGTAATGAGTACAGGTTCAAAGGCGAAAAGTCGCAAAACTGTCCACATTTTACTATGAAAATGCAGAAAAAATTCTAATGGTGACATTCTACAAAATTAGTCGTATAAAAATTCTAAGTGTTTTCAAGTAACACATTTCTTGGAAGGCGAGTCCATAAGTAAGAAGATTTATGGTAGTTTCACCACAAAGTTTAGAATGGAAAATCAGGTCATTATACCTTAAATATATAGTTGAAAATTATCAGCAATTAGTTACAATGCTCATTAAAACGTTTACTGAGTGATCTTCTTGCAGTAAGGCAGAGAAGACCGAAAACCATTCACCCGTATTCCAAGTACCATTATTACACCAAATTCTTAGGTTTTATAGCCGCTTGAGGCGTGGAAGAGGTACGCAAAACCATTGGCATTTTACCTCAAAGAATCTTTCAAATATTTCTATTTGGGCAAAATAATACATCAATTCACATTTAAAATGCTAATGTTATTAATGTGCACATTCAGCTTATAAGTTCAGGCAAAAGCAAAGTCATTTTACCTTAAAACTTGTCGTAACGGAGTTTCAATCATGCATATTATTACATCGTAAAATAATTCACATATGAACAAAAATATTAAAATATTGATTGTACCTCTATCTGTGAGTACAAAACACGCAAACAAATGGACACAACGTTGAAAGGTGTAATTCTAATAATTGTATTGCATATATTACTTTTTTCTGCAGATAAGCTCCAATGACATGAAGAATGTTTATCTGGAAATCGAAGTGTTTGGAAAAAACGCTCAAACCGTCGGCATCTTACCTTCAAAAGTATCCACCAAGAATTTCCATTTATCTCACGTATTGTTGGTTAATCATTCCACAAGCTCTTGCAATTCTTTTAGGTCCACATCTAACAGTGCGGCGAGAAGACGAAAATTGGTTGAAACTTTGCAAATGGAAAATAAAATTGTCCATTATGTCAAGTATTACAATTGACAATTTCTTCGAACAGGAGCTCTTGGAAAGTTATTTTTGTTTTCTTCCAGCTGTAGATACAAAAGGGGGAAATCCTCTGAAAATTTCCTTAAATAACATAAAACAAAATTTTACATTCAGATCAGTATCACATTTGTCAGTAGTTGAAGTAGCATGCAAAAGCATGAAGTAGCATGCAATTCACAAGCAAATGTCATTCATCTGTACAGAGGGAACTCACAAAACCTCAAAACTCAATTCACCTCTTAATATGTTACGTAAAACTCCATTGATGACGTAAGTCTCGTCAATAATTGTCACAAGCAAATGCTAATAGACTATTGATGTTCATTTGCCTATGAGGAGAGAATACGCAAAGTCCTCAATTTACACGGAAATGTGTCACCCCAACATTTCCAAACACAAAGTGTCACATTCATTAGTAGATCTCAATTATGTAAGTCGAATGTTCTTAATCTGGACATAATTCTGGTAGAAAATATAGCGAAAAAATCGACGTATTTTATTAAATACTATGGAAAATGCCATTTATGCCAAGGATCACATTTAATAAAACAGACCACAACTTCCTACAAAATTTGCAAAACAGTTCGTGTTTCACATGTACGGATTTAAGAGAAAAAGAAACACCATGAACACTTCGGTTTGTAATGCTCTATTAAATATTTATATAAAATAGAAGTTTTTCAATTGTAATGTCCACAAGGAATCACAAATGTCATAACGAGCACATCAATCTCAAAGGACAAGATGTACAAATATTATCAATTCATTTTTAAACGTATTATTCAAACATTTCCAGAAATATAGTCATATTTAGGATATGTTTACAACATAATGCGAATGTTATTTATGAGTATTGACCTGAAAGAGAAAAGGTCAATTCACCCTTAAATGGGTTCCCAAACACGGTCCATTCATCGTAAAGGTCACTTTAGCACGACGAAGATCTGTACAAAGCTCACTTGAAAAATCTATTAGAATACATCCAGCATTGAGGAAAGTACACAACCGATAGCGTTTTACCTTAGAAATGGTAATCGCTAATATCGAATTTTTCCAAGTGTGGTCCAAAATGTGATCAATATTTTCGAGACATCTCCAAATTTGTACCTCTTCTTTCAGAAATTTACAAGTGTTGGCCAATATTATTTATGTGGTCATCCAGTTTTAAAGAGAGAAGTGGAAACGCCATATATTATTGGCATAGACTATTGCTTTAAGCAAGGTCATAGAATCGTTTTCATTCAGTCCAAATGAACTTATTCCCAATGGCTCATGCAAATATTTTAATATGCATATATAGCTCCACCAAACGCTCACAATCAGCGAACTTGAAAGGATACTTACCTTGCCAAAAAATTCCAGTTCCAGTTCATGTATACTCAGTTGATCAGTCCTTCAACTCATGCTGATAGAATTTTAGTTGTTAAGCCAGTGCAGTGGCGAGAAGAGAAGGCGAGTGTGCGTCAAACGTTTACCTGGAAAAGACGCATAAAAATTTAATGAATGACGATTACTGCGTTACAGAATTTAGTGGTACACGAACGCTTCGGAATTTTCTTTTTCTGTTCACCCAGCAGCGAAAAGATAGATTTTTTCTAGGGCTTTTCTGCAGCCACAGCCAGTTATCCCATACGTCACGATGGGGACCATGCACTAGACACAAATACAACTACGAGCTTGGTGGTGGAGTCAACAGAACGCGAAGCCCTCCACAACACACATGAGAGGCAAGGAGCAAACAGCCGTGCTCAAGGCGGCACTCGAACAAGTAATCCTTCGGAATGAAGCGCTGTGTCAGTACACGCTCGTAGCCCCTCGGTCATTTAAGAAAAATCTAAAGAATACTTCCAGCATTGAGGTGAGAAGCGCTTAACCGTTATCATTTTACCCTAAAGTGGTAATTACTAATATGGAACAAAATCAAGTGCCACATTTCCCCATAGATCAGACCAGAAGCTCACGCAAATAATTCGTATTTGTACAATGACCTATGTGATGAGAAAGTACAAAAACAACATTTTACAAGTAACAACGGCCACAATTCCATTTCAGAAATCCACAAGTGCATGCGAAAAATCTTAAATGTTCATCAAAAAATTTTGGAAAAAAGGCACGACTCTTTTCATTAATCCAAATAAACTTTTTAAAAAATAATTCTAAAAATGTGAAATTTGTAAAAGTTTACATTTGGTTAGGAGAAGTCATTTCACTTCATGATGGTTTAACAAAATATCAATTTACAAGTTTCATATTTATACGCAATTTAATAACAAAATTCAAAGTTTTATTTTTAACATTTTCCTGTGAGGAGAGAGCGCAAAAACGCAACAAAAGTCGTTAACTTACCTTAATGAAGCTTCTTGACAGTTGACAAGCTCTGCGTTTTTTTTTTGTTTTTTTTTTTTTTGTTTTGTTTTGTTTTGTTTTGTTTTGTTTTGTTGTTGTTGTTTTGTTTTTTTTTGCTTCAGTATAGCTGTGGAATTTCGCTGCTTGGAATTTCGTCTTGAAAGAGGTCAAAATCTTTCAATACGCCAAAAATTACATTATTACCATCTGTGGGAGAGAAAAACGACCCAATATACATTTCTCAATTTCAAAATATTATTGAATAATTTATATCCATGCATATTATCTAAACAATATCATTCAAAAATTTCCATTTACTCTAAATACATTATTTCTATCATAGTACAAGCTTTTGGTAATTGCCAGTAATGTTTTCATATAAGTATGGGCAGAGAACATATTCATATAAGTATGGGCACAACGTCATGGGCGTCTTAGTTTTAAAGAGGGTTAACCATAAATTTACATTGATGTTGAAAAAGCATTTGCTAAAATATCAGTATGACAATGTGTGGAAAAATAGTGTTTTTGTGCATCCAATGAGGAGAGGAGAAACCCCAAACCATCGGGTTTTACTTCAAAATGGTTGAACACAAATTTCTAAGAATCATATTCATAATTAGATTAGTTCAATTGGCATGGAATTGTTGATACAAACATACAACTGCAAGGAGACAACGCAATAAATCGACAATTTACCTGTAGACGTGGGAATACGGTATTTATATATACTTACATCCAAATGTGAGGAGAGAAGGCGCCAAACTATTGGTATTTCACCAGTTGTGCTAATGTAACTTAAAAGCCTTTTGATCCACGCGTTTTTGCGTATGTTCTATATACATATGGGGAGAGAACACACAATTCGGTCCGTATTTTACCTTTAAATTTCCATGCACGCTTTTCATTATTACATTTCTCAGCAGATCAGACCACAAGTCACCGAATATTCTTTATGAGTACATAGCTGTGAATGACGAATGCGTGGGGCAGTCGACAAATGATTGATGGTCATTCAAAATGTCCATTTATGCCATGTATCTCGTTTGTCAATAGATCAGTTCAAAGACCCATGCATATGATTTTAACCTGCATATTCACCTGTGGGGACAGAACAATCCAAACAGTTAGCACTGTTCCTTGAAAGGAGTCAAACATTTTTATGCCGAGTGAAATATTTATCTGTATATCATTTCACAAGCTCTTAGGAAAGTTAAATATTATTACATCTGTCTGAAAGAACACAATGCGCCAAACTGATTTCATTGCCTAATGTGTCATTCAGTATTTTCTCTTGATGTTCAGTAACAGAAACGTTATCGTACAAAACTGTCAAGTGTCTTTGTACAGCGTTCATAGCGTGTTTTGTCTAGTCTAGAATGGTATTTGCGTTATGCTTGTGAAATGATGATAGAGTAACTTTTATTGTGAATACTACACTACAACTCATTTTAATGCTTACTTTTTAGTTTACCGGTACGCGCATTTGCATTGACGATAGGTTCAGTCTTGAACTGTTACCCTGTAGTTGTTAAAAAGTGCGCTGAAACTGTTTGGCCATTCCCGGACTAGTAAATGTATGTTGTCAACTGCCGAAGCCAGCTTTGCGATGTTCATAGTTCTTGGTAAAAATCATCGCAGGGATAGATTTCCTAGTTACGTCTTAACAATAGTTGCCAACAATAAGTTATAAGAGTAGCTCAGGTCTTGGGTCTTACGCAACTGAAAGGGAAAATATTCTTGATTTTACTTTCTCGCATACTGCTTATGCAGAATGGAAAAATAATTACAATGCCTTGGGAAATTATTGGGGCTAGAACTTTCTTACTTTATTTCTAAATTTGGGAATTTTGAAAATTGAGTCATTATTATTAATCTTTTAATTGTCTTTATTAGAAACATTAATCTAAAAGTTCATATAAATGTTGTGTAATGAAATTCTATCAAGGGGTACAAGTAGAACAAAAGATGTCATCTTACATAAAAAATAACACAAAACATAATGCCGTTTTGTGAAAATTCATTAATATATAGATCGGTCCACAAACAGTTGTAAGATGTTTTACCTGAAGATCCACTTGTGAGGAGATCACGGGCTAAACCGTCGACCATATTCCTTTGAACTCGTCATCCACAAACTTCCATTTACGTCAAGTATACATTGATAAACTGGTAAATTCACAAGGTAATCCGAACGTACTTTGGGCGCGCATGAAGGTGCTATTTTGCCCAAAAAATCTACTGACGTAATGTAACAATTTCTTTAGCAGGACAGCTTAAAAGCTCATGCTATTCTTTTGTTTGCATCTAGGAGTGAGGAGAGAATGCCTAAAAAATTGGCATTTTCCCTTGAATCCAGGCACTAAAAAGAGGACAAAAAGTAGAAGAGTTCTAAATTGTTGAAAAGTTAAATATTCTACTGTGAAGAGAGAAAGCATGTATTGGTCGACATTTTATCAAAATAATTAGTACGAAAATTCCCATTGTTTTCAAGTACCACATTTCTCAGTACGTCAGTCCCGAAGTATGTAACAACTTTGATCATTCTTTCACCACAAAGTTGAAAATGAAAAATCCGGTCGTCATTATACCTGAATATATTTTATTGAAAATTATCCTACTAATTATATTACATACTCATTCACCGTTTATTGAATGAACTTCTTGGGGTAAGGTGTGAAGGCGGAAAACCGTTGATTTCTTAGAAACAAAAGCATTTCATGTTACATTGCTCTCAGTAGAACAGTGCAAAATATATTGTGAAATTTTTTAGTTGCATTTCCTGAGAGGTGAGGACGTGCAAAACCCAGGAGTGAGGATTTCACCATAAAGAGAATCTTTTAAATAACACTATTCCTGCAAAATAGTAAATCAATTCATATTTAAAATGCGAATATTCTTAACGTGAACATCCAACTTGTAAATTAGACAGCACAAAAGCGAAGCCATTTTATCTTAAAACGTGTCGAAACTGATTTTCTATCATGCCTAGTATCACTGTGTCAGTTCATTCATTTATTAATTTAAATATTTCAGAGATGTTTATATCTCCATCTGTGAGTACAGAACACACAAAACGACCTAAAGTTTACCATGAATGTGGGATTTAATATTTTCTTTTATTCTAAGTATTACATTCATCAGCAGCCGAGATCAAGTGCCTTGAAAATATGTTTATGTATAAATTCATACGTGTGGAATAAACGCTAAAAACATTCGCATTCTTACCTTCAAAAGGCCATCAAAAATATCAATTCATAGGGAGTATTTTCGAAACATCAGTCCACAAGATCATGCAATGTTTAGGTGTACATTCAAAGTGAGAAGGTGAAAATTCGTCGAAAGTTTATCTGCAAATGGGAGATCAAAATTGTCCATTAGTGACAAGTATTACAATTCATAATTGCTTCGTTCACGAACTCTGACTAATGTCTTTTTTGAAGTTCTGGCTGCAAAAACAAAAGGGGAAAACACTCTGATTTACCTTAAACACCATGAAACAAAATTTTACATTCAGACCAAGTATCACTTTGTCATAGTTGATGTAGCATGGAAAAGCAGATGTCCCGTGTATGATCAACCTGTTGTGAGGAAAGAATACACTTAACAGAGAACAATACACTTTATGTGGTGCCATTCAAAAATGTTCAATGCGAAGTATCACATTCACCAGAAGGTACGTCCACAACGACATGCGATTGTTTCCTTTGCGTAATGGACCTCATAGGGCAGACGCATTTAAATACCTTCGTACATACATCTAGCTGTGGAGAGAGAAGGCAAGAAAATCGACGCTTAATTGTGTTAAAATATTATTTAAATACTTTCATTGTTTCCAAGTTTTATCTTTTTCGTAAATCAATGATCAGGCAAATGAAGTTGACAACGTGTACTTCCGATTCTGAGTTGGCAACGCACCAAATCATTTTGAGATGCGTCCTCAAAAATATTCACTTTTGGTACTATCATATTTATTCGTATATGAAATCACAAACAAATGAGTACCGCACAAAACCTCGTCGATTCACTCTAAATGGGTTATGCAATATGTCATTATGATTAGTCTTGCACATCAGACAATCGTCCACATGCATGCGAATAGTCACTAAAAGTATTCATTTACATGCAAGGAGAGAATGCGTAAGGTTCTCAATTCACCTGGAAATGTGTCACCCCAACATTCTCAAAACACAGTGTCACATTCATCAGTGGATCTCAATAAAGTCCAATGTGCTTATTCCTTCACATTACTATGTGAGAAAAGATAGCGGAAAAATCGGTATTTTTTATTAAATACTATGGAAAAATTCCATTTATGACAAGGATCATATTTAACGGTTTATCATACCACTACATCCTGCAAACGTTCATCATGAACACATGCAGCATTGAGGAGATAAATGTTTCGTTGAGCACAGAGAAAAAAATCATTAAGTTTAACATTGTTTAAGCAAAAAAAACCATTATGATAAAGTTTGTCATTATTTGATCATGAAGACTAGAAACGCTCTTTTGTTAAGTTTACAAAAATGGTGAGGAATTAACACGCAAAACTGTCCGAAGTTTCCATGTAAAATGGGCATAAACATTTTGAAACGAACCCATTTGCCATACCCTTGGTGAACTGTTTTAAAAAATCATATAAATATAGGTATGTATACATCTAGTAAATGTTCTACCAGTGGTTGAATATACACATTAAAATATTTACTTTTGGATTCAACTACAAAAATGCTGAAAATACTTACCTTGAAAAATGCTTACCTTGCAAACGGTTGTCAAATATTTCTATTCATATCGTGTATACTCAGTTCATCTGCCCACAAAGTGATGGAATAGATTTTTAGGTGTACATGCAGCGGCGAAGAGAGACGGCAAATATTCGTCAAAAGTTTACCTGCAAAAGATTGATAAGAAATGAAATTAATAATAACTATTGAGTTTTATAGTATATTAGACCATGAGCTCTTCGGGATCTTCCTTTATTGTTCATCCAGCAGCGAAGAAATTATTTGGCATATTACCTAAGAAGGAATACCAAATTATACGCTCACACATATATCTCATTTGTCCACACATCAGCACGAGTGTTTTCTATATTTTACGCCTGTGAGGACAGAATATGAAACACTGTAAACACTTCACTTTGTAATGCGTTGTAAATATTTACAGAAATAAGAAGAATATCGTATTTCAAATGATGTGTCTACAAGGACACAGAAATGTTATAACGAAAAAGAAAAAAAGGTGAAAATTGTTCTCAATTGATTTTTAAACGCATTATACTTATTCAAAAATGGAGAATGCATTAAGCTCTGAATATGTCCATAAGGTAATGCGAGAGTATTGAGCTCGGAGAGGAATAGGTCAATTCACCCTTAAATAGGTTTCCAAACAAAGTACATTCATCGTAAATGTCACTTTAACATGACGTAGATCTGTCCACTAACTCATACAAAAAAATCTATAATTTTACATCCAGCATTGCGGTGAGAAGCGCATGAGGGTTATCATTTACCTTGAAAATGGTAAACGCCAATATCGAATAATATCAAGTGTCACACTTCTCAGTAGATCAGATCAGAAGCTCATGCAAATGCTTTGTATTTGCACCATCACCTACGTGATAAGAAAGCGCAAAGTTGTCGGCAATTTACTTCAATGTAGAGAAAAATGACATCAATAGTTTAGATGCATGCCCAAAATCTCAATTCTTATTTCAGCAATCCGTAAGTGTTTGCGAATATTCTTTTCCTCCAGTTTTTAAGAGAAAAGTGGGAATCGTCGGCATGAAAAATGTCATCAAACATTTTAATTCAAAACAAATAACCATCTTTTATAAAAATCAGTTCTTATGTAATGTGAAATAAATGTCTACATTTGGTTAGGACTTAGAATCCGCACATGTGGTAATTCACTTTGTGATGTTTTTTGCGAAATATACATACGCGCTAAGAATCACATTTATAAGTAGATATAATCAAAAGAGATTGCGAATATTTTATATGTGAACATTTTACTGTGAGGACAGAAAGCAAAAAACGGAACAAAATATCGTTAACTTACCTTGCTCAGAGCTTCTAGATCAGTCCTTAATCTCTTGGGAATTTTGTTTGTTTCAGTGTAGCTGTGAAGGGAAACGCTCGGAAATTCATCGTTAAAACTGTTAAAATATTTCAGTCTGCGAAGTTACATTTTACAGTATATTATCCCCGAAACTGATTCGGGAGTTACCAGCTTGTGGAGAGAACACAATGGAATTGGAATATTCTTTTACAATGATTGTCAAAAATAACCATTTATTTCAAGTGCAACATTTATCAGTGTCAGTCTAGAAGCTTTTGCTAATTGTTAGGTATTTTTACATGTACGTTTGAGTAGAGGAAACACAACAGTGTCGGCATTGCATTTTCAGAGAGAGCGATATATATAATTACATTTAACAATTACATGTAAAATGAAGCATATGCAAATATCAGTCTTCAAATTTATGGGAAAGTAGTGATTCGCGCGCATCCAACAGAGGGAGAAATCACCAAACCATCAGCATTTTTCTTATAAAACTGTTGTTAAAAATTTTATACATTACAACATATTTGTTATTAATTCAGAACAAATAGTCATGCAATTTTTTTATGTAAACATAATAAGTAAACATATGTAAGGAGACAACGCAAAACTATCGTGCTAATACTTCTTATAATTTCTATATACTTACATCCAGATGTGAGGAGGAAAGTGTAAAAACATGGTATTTTTCCTGGAAATGTGTCATTTGAAACTTTTCAGTTGGTATAGCTATTAAAAGCAGTTTGGTTTACAATTGTTTGCTAATGTTCAGTGAGTGTACATCAAGGAGTGACAAGAGAACGCGTAATTGCGTCATTATTTCACCTTTAAACGGTCCATATTATTAATACACTACACGGTAGATAAGACCTCTCGAGCTTATGTGAATATTCTTTATGAGTACACAGAGCTGTGAATGGTGAAGGTGTGAGGCAGTGAACATATGATTGATAAAGGTCATCCAAAATAAACCCATTCGTGCCATGTATCACGTTTACCAGTAGATCAGTTCACAAGATCTTGCGTATGATTTTAACCCGCATATCCATCTGTGAGGGCCGAACATGCCAATAAGCAATGTTTCTTGAAACGACGATCTAATTTTTGATGCCAAGTGTCTCATTTATCTATATATCGTTTCACAAGTTCTTAAGAATGTTACATATTTTTTACATCCGCTGTGAGTACAGAACAGTTTGTCAACTGTCAAAGCCAGCTAACACTGCAATGTTCATAGTTCTTAGTAAAAACGATCGCAGAGATTCATTCCCTAGTTACGTTGCAATAGCTGCCAACAATAGACACGAATGACACCCCACACCCCACTCCATGGTGCTTCCGCAACTGAGAGGGAGATTATACTCTTGATGTTTTACCTTACGTACTGCTAACACCGTCTCTATCCAACAGCACGAACTTCCTTGATATTTTTAATTTGCAATTTTCTAAAATTCAGAGTTACACATCTGCGCCATTCTTTTGAGCGAGATTTTTTCCATCCGTGAAAAATTTTGAAAAACAAGTGTGGCGGTTTTTGAGAATATGATTTATTTTGTAATTTGCATTTTTTTAAAAAATGTACATACCTTTGTTAAGATCTGATTTTGAGAAAATATTTTGTTTATCAATCTCCAGCTTCAAATTTAATATTTGGAACGTTACTTTTTTGAATTTTTAAAAAACACAGTTCAAATCTCTACCTTGAATATTTTAGTTGTGGTAAAACGACGAAAAATTGAACTTATGAAAATTATAAAAAACGAGTTTTGACGAAAATGAGACCTTGCCATTCTTTGAAACATTTTACATTAGATCTGAGAACAAAGATAAATAAAAGGTTTGAACATTGAATATACCATGAATTTGAGGAAGTAATTTATTACTACTATATTCAATGATTTATTGACTTCTTAATTCTCAGAGCGCGTTAATAAGAGTTTTCCTGACGAAACTTTGTCGCATTCCAGCGCACGATTACAATATTTTCTCTTCACACCAAATAAGAGCGAGAAAGACCTTAAATTAGTTCAAATGTCCCTCCGAATATACAGAACAAGTGAGGTTGTTCAAATCATACTGATATTTTAAATTTTTTTTAAAAAACAATTTCTCAAACACAGGAAAAAGAACTAATACATTGTATATTCTGCATTATTATAAGTATATTTCGTTAATTCGAGCACATTTTTCTGCAGTGCCTGCAGGTCCTAGGTTCGAGTCCTGACGGCGGCAGGATTTTCGACATTAGCTTTTCAGCTAGGTCGAATTCAGTCGCTGTCTGGAGGAGAATTCTAGCGGCCGGCTGCTCTGATCGGTAGTTTTCCGTGGTTTCTCCGAACAGCACCAGGCGAATGCCGGAGCAGTACCCTAACAAACGGGCCACGGACCGCAAGCGATCTGTCCTTCCTTTCCTTGTCCTATCCTCTCCCCTTACACACTCACACTAACATGCACTACACTTCCACATATCCCGGGAGACCGGTCGGGAGCTTTAGAGCTTGTCCCAGCTGGGGTGGTGCCTAGCTAGTGGGAGAGCCCTCGTGAGGGGGAAACCCCACTAGCCGACGGTAGGTCGGCGCCGGATCTCGCCATCCAGCGGGGGAAGACCACCGCCATCTCCCGAGAAAAAACATGCACTACTAGTGTAGTCCCGTTAGTACGGGACTAATGACCAAAGCAGTTGACGCGCCCGGAAACACGAAAAAATTAATCCATGAATTATTGTTATTGTTGTTGTGGTTGTTCCCCTACTTTTCCAACTAAAGGTGTTATGAGTCAGTTTAATATAAAATCTACTCCAGGTAGTCACCAGCTTCTTAAGGAGTAGATCTAGGGAGCAAGCAGCTTCCGAAAGAGTAGATCTAAGGACTGCTGGTGCCTGTACAATACTTTGCGCAAAATGTGGGCTGTTTCAAATAAAGCAATGTCGTACACTTACCAGTCTTTCAATAACCAGGGAGTTTCGCCAAGTTCTTACACAAGTTTTCCGGAACAAGTCCCAGAGCTCCAATAACTATCGGAACCACCTGTGCTATTACGCCCCACATTCGGCTGATATCGATTTCCAAACTCTCGTATTTAAAATGTTTCTCTTTCTCCTTGGTTACGACGTCCTGATTACAAGGCACAGCCACTTCTACAAGTAGACACCACTTTTATTCCGAACCCGGATAATAACATCCGGTTTGTTTGCCGCAATCGTGCGATCAGTTTGAATTTGATGGTCGTACAGAATCGTACACGGTCTAACAAACGTAACCGGTTTTAGTGAGTGTTCATACCACGTGAGTGATCTTTATAACTGACAATGTACTTTCCCATCACGACTCTTGCACTGCGCCAGGAGGCTTCAATTTGTCTGAGGCCTCTTTCTCCTCCCTTATGTGACATACAAAGTCTGTGTACATCAGCTCGAGGGTGGGCGGTATGGTGCATTGTAAGCAGATTTTTGGTATTTCGATCCATGATTCAAATTTCTTGCTCAGTCCGATCCACTAGTTCGAAACTGTATTCGTCTACAGGCACTGCCAAATACAAGTTGCAAATATTTTGTTCTTGAAGATCAGAGCGGATTACAGGACAAACTCTGTCTTCTGTAACACTCCCTGCGAATTTTCTCTTTTATAGTGTTGTTCGAGACGTTCTAGCATTCCTTATTGCCAAGATATTTGTAAGTTTTACCTGGCACAAGATCTTGATCATAGTGTGTGTATCCCATAATGCTCTTGACGCCCCTTTGCCTCTTTTTAAATTGACTTTTGCACATTTGTCAAGGCTAAATTTCATCCAGATATCATTTCTAGAATCATTGATGACAGACTGCATTTGGGAGAAAATAGCTTTATTCTTAACACGTTAAGATCATCCATGTAAAACATATGTGATACTGGTCGTTCTTCACCATGAAGCCTATAACTAAAGTCAGTGTGCGACAAATGTGTCGACAGTGGAATCAAACTAATGCAAAACAGTAGAGAGTATAGCGAGTCTCCTTGGAAAATTTCCCCTGTTAAGGAGAAGAAAGAAGAAGTATTCAGTTTATTTTCTGCTGTGTATTAGTAACCAGTTATTCCGCGACTTCATACTAGCCTTGAAAACTCAATAAGTCTGGGATGAAATCGATAAATCTCCAGGGTCTTCAAAATCCAATCGTGTGGTACACTGTCAAAAACCTTCTAGTAGTTTTTTTTATTTTTTTAAATTTATTTTTACGTAAAAAAACAGTTAAAAACTGCGTATGACGTGCTATGGGGAAAAGTGAATTGTGTGCACATTTTCAAAATTCTGTGATCCCTACACTAAGTCCTATACTACTTAAATTTTGAATTTTGAAAGGGAGAAAAAAAGCAAAAACTTCCATGTAGTAAAATCTATTTTCAAAAATAAATAAGCAATAAATTTTGAATTTTGAATTTAGTCAAGATAAACCATGCTCAAATTACGTTTTCGTTTTCTTACATTGTTCAAGATGGCTTTGGTAAGTAGCAAGTTTTCCTTACAACCATAGGAACCTTTCGACATCCTTTCTGTCCAATTAGTAATAGATGGTTCTTCTCTTGGTGTCTGTACATTTCGTTAGCTATGGTTGCAGTTATGCCCCCTGTACATAACTGGCAAACAGATTGGCTTGCAATTCTCCGCCAAAGAACTGTCTCCCGATTTGGGTAGCAGATACTACTCGCGCAACTTTTCTTGAACGATGGATTGAATAAATGCGGGCGGAGTGGGGGTATTAGTTACAAAGTCGTCCATCAGAGTATTTACAGTAATGCCAACCTCTGGAAAATCAAAGTCAAACATACTACGTTTGCGGCTATGTCATCGCTCTGGGTAGGCAACAGCAGGGGCACTATATAGAAGTTTTAGGTGTCTCCCTTGAAGGACCTGGACCTGCATTAGCCATTTTATTAGATAGTAATAAGCGAATAATAAAACTGAACAGAAGTCCTCGACTATGAAAGCAACTATCTTTGACTGGCTTTGTTTCGCGCCAACGAAGTTTTTTTTAATGCTTGGAATGTTGTCATCAGTGCTCGCTACGAGCTTTTGCCTTCAACTGTTTATTTCTCAAGGGAGGGGGAAGCAAGGTCATCGTTCAAGAAAAGTTGCGCGAGTAGTGCGTGTTGCCGCGTGTGAGCCATTTCAGGAGTTCGATTGGGTTTTCTTAAATTTTATTTACAGCCTTTGTTAGATGAGAATGAAATTTTTTAATCGTTCCATCTCGCGTCCAAGGAGATTTTTCGTAATATCTGTACCGTGTAATTCATAGCCGGAGGAATTTACACCACTGATGGAACTTTCATTGGGTAGAATTGAATCTTCAACAAGACAATCGCTTTCTGATTCTAAGTGTTCGCCATGTGGATAGTTCGATCGAATAATATACTCCGCATTTCCCTGAATGTCAGCATATTGTTCTGCTGTGAATTTTCCACTACTGAGTATGTATTGACTGGCAAGCTTCTTTCAATGTAGGGTATGTCTCATACCAGGGTTCCGCTCTCTCCATATCTTATATACCCCTATTTCTGAGGTCCCATTTTTCGCTTTTGCGTAGTACAATCATCACAGCACCACATTCATTTCATCCCGAGTCCACCTCTGACGATGGCTTTGAGCTACTGCCGGCTCTGCGTTCCTGGATCCGTAGGCCATCCGTAGGATGGCCAAACGTCGACAAGGTGACATTAGTTCGGTTTCCGAGCAAGTACGGGAGATTGGTACAATAAGGCACGTTAAGTTTCATTACATTTCTTGTTCTATCCATTTTCCTCATTGGTTTAAGGGAAGTTTCGCGGGAAGCAAGTGCGAGTTCAAAGATCACACTTAACCCATGGGTTGTTTCTTGCCATCTGTTAGCTCGACCCAGGTTGGCCTCGAGAGATTCCTCTGCAGGGCCCAGCAAGCGTTCCTCCGATCTTCAGTCGGCATTATTATATCCTATGGGGTGAATACCAGAATGTGAAAGGTTAGAACGCGGTAGAATGTAGGTATTGTAATGGCTTAAAGGCCTTCGGCCTAGCCACATTGCATCAAGTTTTCTAATTTGTCTGTAATAATTACCTATTAAATAATAAATAATATATCCTATGGGATTTTCTCTGATTGGTGAAGGCAGCCTCCTTCGCTGGCTAATGCAAGGTTCTGGCCTCCATTCTAATCTGTGGCCTTGTGTACCCACCACCCAGTTTCTCTCCAGTACTCTCCATGGACCGACAACAGGAAGTCAAAAGGTTCATGACCCTCCCATCTCTACTTACTTCTCGCTGTGGAAGCAGCCACCGCTAACCTGGAGACAGACGCTGCAGCCATCAGCTGCGAATCAGACGCTGCGGTTGTTTTCGAGTCCCCTCTTTCTCAATCTTCACTTCTCCTTTCTTCATCTTCTTCTTCTTCTTGAAAGATGCCGTTGAGGCTCTCTTCTGCAGGACTTCTTCGTCTGTCCCCTCAACTTCAACCTATTCCGCAAAGGGAGTCCTACCACTAGCGAGGCTATTGCCGACATACGAGTAACTCTCAGACTCACGAGGATACTTGAAGCTCCATCATCAATTATAAGGTAAGATAAAGGTCAATTAATATGTAAACCCTAGATGGACTTAATAAAATAATAATAATAATAATAATAATAATAATAATAATAATAATAATAATATATCTTCCCCAAATATTTCACGTCACGTAACAAAGAGGCGCCTGCGCGCGTACGGACTTCGTCACGGGTGTGGAACTAGTGGTTGGGCGGCGCGGGAGCGCGGTATGGAGTGGAGTGGGGTGGCGTGGGGTGGCGTGGCGGCGGCAGCCTCTCCACCTGAGCCGAATAACTCACGGCCTCCGCGTAATCCGCCGCGTCTGTTTGGTTTGGCGTCGAGGCGCAGCCAGCCTGTGCCGCCGCCGCGAGGCGTCGCGCCCGCTAATTCCTTTTATCTCCCTTGAGCGCGCGCGCGTCGCGGAAGCCGCCTGCAGGCGCCAGTCACGCGCCACTAACGGCGACGCCAGCGCACACAGCGGCCCGCTCGGGAATGAGAGGAATCCCGTGAGGGGCTTTTGAATAATTGGCCAGAAACGAGAGGTATTTGGAATTTGCTTAGATGAACCGAACTAAATGGAGGGCCTAATACTTATCTACATCAGACATTTCTGGGGTGTCCAAGAGAACGTATTGCTCAGTGGTTGAGTAGTATTCAGATTTAAAAAATGACGTTCAATTTGTTGAGAGTGTCTTGGATTAAAGTGAGTACGATTTGTGTGGACTGAATTAATTCCATTATATTATTCTTTATTGTTATATCCTTACTCTTATTGCAGGTTGGTTGGTTAATTGCTTGCTAGTGATAGTCATTGGTTGCTAGGCGCGTCAACCTCCGGAAAACTACCGATCAGAGTAGCCGGCCTCTAGAATTCTCCTCCAGACAGCGACTGAATTTGACGTAGCTAAAACAAGCTAGTGTGTACTCGAACCTAGGACTTCCCGATCAGAGGAACTTCAGTGACATCAGTTGATGAACCACTTCTCTCGGTACACACACTTATTGTACAATATGCTAGTAGTGTGTAATAATGTCTTGCCCGCAATATGGAGACGCCAAAACCACGTTTTTCCCGAGTCCGAAATGTCAGATTTAACAAAAATAAGAGTTTAAGAGAAACATTGAGGGAGGAACATCACGAAGACGTAGTAATATGAGCTACACTTGCGGGATTAATGGCCGTAGTAGTGGGCTCACGAGGAAATACTAATAATCTGTGAATTAACGAAACGTGTAGAAGACATATGAGGAACAAAATTAGACATTTGAAGTAAAATCATCGTAAGTTTGCTGATCCAAAGGCTTCCTTTTTCTTCACAAAGAAAAAACCTGAACTTTCTTTCCCTGTGTCATCTACCATTCTTATTTTACCAATATCATCACATTCACATCAAATTATGTTGTGAATCTGATGATAAGAAATTTATACAAATATTTAAAATTGAATAACCTTGTATTATTCAATCTATTTGAAAATTTTACTGATAACATATATTTTATATGTGTAAAGAAATCCTGCCGAAATATTACGTTGATTTAAACTAATTTAATAAATATCAGTTAAGTGAAATACCGCTCTTAGATATACGTACGTGTAACATGATCATGTCTTTTCAAATAACTTATTGCTGTAGTTTAATAAAGCATGAAAATAAAACAGAAGGCGAAGAATTTAATTCAAATGCTTCTAAAGAAAAAAAACTAATAACATTTCACCTTTCAATTAAAAAGAAACCAAATGAAAACACTGTTAGCACTGTGGGAGGGGTTTCGCATTCAGAAGTGTCGCTGTGTCCCCGCGGGCGACGAGCAGATCTACTGAGCACCTCACATCGTCAGGGTTGCCAGATGCTGCCTACAAACATTCGCCGTTAGATGGCTGTATGTCTGCCCAATTCCGTCCACTTTCCAAGTGAGAAATTTGAGATCTCATTAAAATAAGGTATTTGAAGGGTTCATTTGCGGTAGTTACCCTATGAAATGCTTGATTAGTTTTATTTGTATGTTTGTGAACATTGCAAATAAGAATTATGTAAAAAAGTATACTTTTTGAAATAATAAGACATATCTTAATATTTAAAAATTAGCTATGACTATTCTCATGACTACAGTAGATGGCAGGAATACATTAAGGGATAAAATAATTTTCACACTTTCCCGTTTTACTCTTTCTCATCTTAAATATCCGCGTTTAAAAAGAATACCACAGAAATGGTTATACATGCATGCTTATTCCTTATGGCGTAACGGAAAATGTTGACAGTGACGCCGTACCTCCAAAAGTTGTCTAATTAAATGGCATGTTCTTAAATTAACTCCAAGTACTGCCAATGTGATATATACTGGTGTTGTGCACAACAAACACGCTATGACTTTCAGAACACACCCAAAAATCGAGATCTAAAATCTAACATTATTCCGTTCTCAAAGTAAATTTGAACGAATTAACAAACGATTAACGAAAAATCATGTATAAATTAAAAAACTGAAAAATCAAACTCACTGCCAACGTCGTTGTTCTTTTTAAAAATATCGTCGTAATCTGAAAAATTTGATGCATTTCTGCCCATTGGGCGGTAATCCGCGAAGTGAATTTTTGTTCCGCCAGAGAGAACCATTTTCCAGCCCCAAAAGTGGAATTCCGCTCAATTTGGCAACCCTGCACATCGTGGGGCGGCGCGGCGCAGTCGTTGCTGCCCGGCGGAGTGGAGGATCAAGGATTTCGAAATCGGAAATTGAAAATTCAAATGTAATTCCAATGCGTCGGCGGAGAGGGGGAGGGAATAGGTGCAGAGCAGAAACGCGTAAATGATGGAAGACGTTAATGGAAACGGAGAAATTTCCCTTCTCTCCCCTCCCCCCTTTCCCACCTCCTGCCCCGATGAAAGTCCAGAAGGAAATAAGCGCTTTTCTACAAGGTTCACTACATCTCCGTGTGGCTGTATAAGATAGTTAAGGGTGTTAAGTGCGTATCTTAGTTTGTTTAAAATCACTTCAGACGTTCGGAATAACACCATTTTATTTATTTATTTATTTATTTATTTATTTATTTATTTATTTATTTATTTATTTATTTATTTATTTATTTATTTATTTATTTATTTATTTATTTATTTATTTATTTATTTATTTATTTATTTATTTATTTATTTATTTATTTATTTATTTATTTATTTATTTATTTATTTATTTATTTATTTATTTATTTATTTATTTATTTTAAATGTATTTATTTGATGTTTTCAAATCCCTATTAAGGGATTTGAGCCGCCTACTGAACCGATCGGAAGAGAAGATATACCAATATTTCTTTGAACAGAAACACTTGCAAAACAGAATACGAGGTTGTTTCACTTGTATTTCTGTATTATACTAGATACGTAAAAGGGATGTCGGCCGCCCAAGGTCAAGATGGCATGCTGAAGACTGAAAAAGAATCTCTTCGAAACTCTGAGTACATGATAATGATGATGATGATGATGATACTAGATACGTTTTTGGAGATAACATAATCCATCTTGGTGCCTGTGCCATTGTCCTGGGTTTAGGGAACCGCTTCCGTACATAAAATGTTTACAGATCACGTAGTTACCGGAGAGCGTATGCTTCCGTGGCCAAAGTCAGTAATGGCATTTCACCCTCAAGAAGGTCGCAGAATGACAGCCGAAACGTTGGCACCTGGGTCTAGGACGCCTCGTCTCCCGGACAGCGAAGTAACTACACATAGTTACCGGTCAAGGCAAGGCCATATGAGTATTGATGATTGATGATTGATTGATTGATTGATTGATTGATTTCAACTCGGCCGGAAGGATCTTCGGCTCTTTGTCGCCACTTGATGATTGGAATTAGCGCACGTGTACCTGGAATATTTTTACCTGATTTTAATGATTGAGATTTACTTATTTACTAATTTACTATATGTTAACTTGACTCGGTTTGTCTTTTCCTATTTCCCTTCCATAATTCCCTCCATAAGAAAATACGAAGCGTGTTTTCGTATTTCCCCCGCAATAACGATTCTCTCGATCCATTCTATATCGAGCTTCGTATCGAAAACAATAACAGGCAATATCGTATCAGTAAAATATAACAATATTCATGATATATACTGCGAGCCACAGTCGTGTGCGGTACAAGCCGTAAGGCCAGCACCCGACCTGAGACGTCTTGGGGGTGGCGAACACAAATCACCAGATGGTCGACTAGCTCAGTATAGACGTCCCAGTGTGGAACAAAAATAAAAAAATGGGGGAGGGTCAAAATCTTTTTGGTTGATGCAAAATACAAAAAACCCGGGGTGAGAACATTTTTACTAAATTCAGAATATTTTTAAAAATATTTGCCATGAAAAATCAACGGGACAAAAAAAATCAAAACAGAATATTTATAAAAAAAAACACAAATAACACAATACAAAATTTTCCCTACTTTCATCTACAACCCAATTGTTTAAAAAACACTTTCAGAAATTGAAAGAATCTTAAATATTACTTTAAAAAATTTGAAAAAAACCACATTGAAAATAAAAAATTAATTTTTCCAAAAACATTTTTTTAAACAAAAAAACTCTTTCTTCTCTAAAACCAGAAATTACTATTTTTAAATTATACTCTTACACAAACTCTTAACACTAATTAAATTTGATTTGAAATTTTTTGGAAAGATTGATTCTGCTCCCCAAGTCAAACAAAGTCTTTTTATTTTCACCCCGGGGGAAAACTTTACCCCCTTTTTTTTTCATGATAGATACAAAATAGCTTTCATTAAACTGAATCCCCATCCCTAAAAAACTTTTTATTTGGAACGACCTTACTGTTTCTTGGCGGAGAGCAGTCCGCTGGGCCCCTTCCCCCCTTTTTCCCCGAGCTGTTCGGCCTTAATCTGCCCCGGGTTGCGAAGCAGCCCTCAGAAATCGCCTTTTCTCTTCAATTTTATTTGAATCTCTCATATAATTTTTATTTATTTTCGATTACAGTTAATGACCAACGGGATTTCAGGTAAAAATGAACCAAAATCCCCCTTTTTTTGAGCACCAATTTGAGAGTATTTAAATATCAAAAAAGATGGAGAGGGGAAAAAACGGGAAAGAAATGAATGGTATTAATTACGCATCTATTCAAAATTTCTCTCCAAATTTTTTCCATTATAAATTCAAACATTTCTTTTCCCTTTTCTTCAAGATTATGTTTAAACTTTTAAACAGAATAATTACCTCTTCGGTTTTAAAAATTTTCTCTTTCTCTGAAATCCCTAATTCATTTCCGGGGGTCGTTTTCCATACCCCCCCAGTTCAGCTTAGAAAAAAACCTTTTTTTCATCCACCTCCGGTCCCCCCTTTGGTATAAGGTGGCCCTTTGTTCTAAATTCAATTATCTTCCAAATATCCACCCCGGGGCGCGTTCAAAATATTTTTTCCCTGTTTTCTTAGGGCGGTATGCATTTTTCGGAATCTAAGAAAACGGGCGGTCCAAAACCCCTTCTTTAAAAAAAAAGATTTTATGGAATTTGATTTCATACCTAAAATTTTTTCACAAAAATTTTTTTTTTTTTTTGTTCTGCTGAGCAATTTTGTTCTTTCCCTCTTGTACTTTCCCCTTTTTTCTTCTTTATCTTCCTTCTTTTTTCCTCCTTCTTTTTCCCTCTTTTTTTTTCTTTTTTTTTTTTCATGATTCTTGTGGTTACTTTATCTGTTTGTTTCATCATTTTTATTTTTTCCCATTCTTTTAAATGGCCCAAACTTAAAATTGTTTTTCCGATTTATTCCTTTTATCTAGTGTTTCCAGCAACGGAAAAATATTTCAATTGCATAAATTGGGAAGAAATCGGGGGTAATAATTGACGCAACCCAACAAATTTTTTAAGTTTTTCTTTTTTTGGGGGAAATTTTTATCTATCTCTTGCATTTTTTCCATATTATTTTGCTCCTTAACTGTCACATCATAACCCGGGAACTTAACTTGTTTGTGCAAAATTATTTTCCCAAATTCAGTTGAAAATTATTTTCAATCGGGGTTTTTCAACAAAATTTAGCTTAGCATTTTTCTTCAAATGTTTTAAAATTTTCAAAACGTTAATTAGATAAAAATCGCTGGACTCTTTTGCCAATGATATTGTCAAAATTGTAAAAGACAGATGATGTTCTTGAGTAAAAATATTTTTTAAGACATAAAATTCCCGGGAATAAACCCCCTTTTTTTCTACATTCGGGTATCTTTTTCCAAAGATGGTGAATCGGTTTAAAACCAACCATTGATCCCGGATAATTGATTGTTAAATCCTCTACACCAACGGTCTGTCTCTGATAAGGAAACTTGATTAAACCCCTTCCCCCAAAAAAAAACCTTATCTTATTCTTTTCTACGGACTATCGGTTTGATAAGAGGTTTTGGATTTCGATATATCATCTTTGCCCATGGTAAAAATGGCTTACCCCCTCTTCCTTATTTTTTCTGAATGACATATTGGTAACCCGTGAATGGTGTTTTATCTTAATTCTTTTTCGAATTGAAAATCTTTTACGGTTCTTGTTTTTGCAAACCACCTTTGATTCCAAAGTAAATTTCCCATTCTTTTTTTCTGATATGCATTGAGATTATCTTGCACAGTTATCATCAAATGAGATTTTATTGTAATATCAAATTTTTCTTCACTAGATTTTTTTTTGGTTTGGGGGGGGATGGCGTGTCAAAAAAACCCTTTTTAAATTTTTCCCACCATGCCCCAGTGCCTTGGTCCTGTATTTCGGGTTTGGGAAAACCCTTTTAAAATAGAATTTTTCTATTTCATCCCTAGACGGGGCCCGTCTTGTCTAGCATGTTTTTTTTCTTGAATTTTGGTTTGAAAAATTTTCCCCTTTTTTCTGGTTTGTTTACTTTGGGTTTGTGTCTGCATCTTGACCATTTTTATGGACCCTTCTTTGCCTTGTTTTTGTAACCCATTTCAAAAGTGCATCATAAAACCCAGTTGGTTATTAATTTTTTTAGTGGACATTGGTAAAGATTCTTAAAATTTTGTCAGGAAGGAAAAAGAATTAAAAAAAGACAATTTTTTATCCGGATCTGGGGTACATTTTAAACAAGCAATTTCTTGCATTCTATGGACATTGTTTTTTTCCGTACCATACATTATTCTTTAAATTGATTTGGTTCGTTTTTAATATTCCCAATTTTTTCTTTGAGTTCGGGCCCTAGTTTTGGGAAACTCCCAAAAATATCTCCCAGTTGTGCATTACCTGCAACATCTGATAAACGATTCGAGTTTTCTTTCGTCCGGAAAACAATTTAAAAAAAAGAAATTTTCCTTTTCATAAAACATGGTTTTCATCTCCCCCTGCACTGAAATTAGGGTAAAGGGAATGAAAACAACGTGGGCTGAAATTTCTCCCCTGGTGGGTTTTTTAATTGTTTTTTAGTTCCCCATTCTTTTTATGCATTAATTTGATGTTGTGAAAGCCTCCCCTTAGAAAGGCCTTTTTCCCCCTATCTAATTTATTAGGAACTGAACTTGTTGTAACAATTTTTGGAAATTTTTTCCCTTTTTTCACCCTTTTCTGCCTGTCGGATACGGGTTTAAGATCCCATTGTGTTTCGATCCCAGTTTCAAAATTTTTTCTTATTTATCCACTTTTTTTTTTAATTCAAGTCCCAGCTCCTGAATTTTTCTAATTTTGTTTTTGCAATTTTTTTGAACCTGCCTTTAAAATTTGACCTTCCACTGTCCCCAACAGTAAACTGTGCTTTTAAATTTTCTTCTAACTTTTTATTATTTTCTTTTAAATTTTTTGAAATTTCCGTGAAATTTTTTTCAATATTTTTTGCCAGTTATTTTCTCTAATTTTTTTTCCAAAGTTTTATTCCGAGTTATTCTCCCCTAATTTGGTTTCCAAATAGCCTTGTTCTCCTCTAGTTTGTTTCCAAAGTAACCCCCCAATTTTTTTGGTTTCCTCTGTTTTTCCTCCCAACTAACCCCCACTAAATTGTTGCAAAAATTTACCATTAACGTTTCATCATTAATTAGCCTCCGGGTTTTGTTCTTCCCCATCCTGATCTCGTGTTTGGGGTTGGCTGTGATTCTGTCGGCGACGTCGCACTAGTTTCTCCTGCGTTCCCAGTTCTACCCTTTTTTCCTCCACGATCATCGTACGGTGCTTGTCCCCAGTTTCCCCATCCTATCGTTCCCCAGAAATTCCTTCCACGGGAGGGAAATTCCTAGCCACGTTATCTTTTTCTGCCATTTTGAATCATTAACTGCCTAGAATCAATCAATTCTTTTCCCCCGACACCATACACCCTCAAAAATATTTTGAAATACCGAAAAATTTAAACTGATAAAACTTCTAAATAAAATCCTTTTTAAAAAAAAAACTCCTGAAATAACAAATTTTTTCTCCCTTTTTCTCTGCAACCTTGTCAAAAATTTTTTGAACTGTGATTCAATTGTCTAGTAATTTTAGTTAAACCCAAATTTTTGGGCTATTTATACCCAAATCAGTTTTGTAAAAGATAAAACAGCCCCGCTTATGGGGGCCAATTCGACCACAGTCGTGGGGTACAAGCCGGGGAAAAACCACCTGAGACGTCTTGGGGGGGGCGAACACAAATCACCAGATGGTCGCACTCAGTATAGACGTCCCAGTGTGGACACAAAAAAAAAAAGGGGCAGGGTCGGGAAAATCGTTTATGGATTGGGTGCAAAATTACAAATAACTCGGGGGAGAATACTTTTTACTAAATTCAGAATATATTCTAAAATATTTGCTGCTTGACAAATACATACAATGGCCCCAGAAAAAAAAAACAAATACAGAATATTTTGACTGAAAAAAAAAAATAATAAACAAAAAACAATTTCCCCCTTTCATCTACAACCCCAAATTTTTTAACAAACACACTTTCAGAAATTTGAAAGAATCTTAAAATATTACTTTAAAAATTTGAAAGAAACACACATTGAAAATCAAAATTTACTTTTCCTTTAAAATTTCTTTTTAAAAAAAAAGGAAACCTTTCTCTCTCTAAAATCCAGAGAATTACTTTTTATTTAATTATATCAACAAACTCTTTAAACACTATATTACAAATTTGATCTTTAAAACCTTTTGAAAGAAAAATTGATTCTGTTTCACTTTAAAATCGGGAAAAAAATGTACTTTTTTTTCTTATCTTTTAAGGGGGTAAATCTTTTCCCTCCCTTTTTTTTTTCTACGTGATAATACAGAATGGCTTTTTTTAAAAAGAATCCTCCATCCCTCAAAACATTTTATTTGGAACGACCTTTGTTCTTTGGCCCGGGAGAGCAGTCCGCTCTTCCCTTTTACCCCCCCGAGCTGTTGGCCTTAAAGGGCGGGTTTGGGTTTTCAACGCAGCCCTCAGAAATCCCCTTTCTTCTCGTTCAAGTTTTATGCTTGAATACCCCATATGAATTTTACTTTTTTTGATTACAGAAGACCAACTGATATTCAGAGTGAAAAAAACCAGAGATCACCCCCTTTTTTATGAGCAAACTTCAAGAGGTATTTAAATATACGAAAAACATGTGAGGAGGGAAAAAAAAATGGAAAGAGAAATGAATCAAACTATTAATTACTGCCATCTATTCAAAATTTTTCTCCCTAATTTTTCCCTTTTAAATTCATAACATTTCTTATTACCTTTTTTCTAAGATTATTTTAAACAATTTATAACAGAATAATTACTCTTCTGGTCTTCAGAAGGTTTCTCAAAAATTCAAATCAAATCCCTGCAATGTCACTTCCCGGGGTCGTTTTCCATAGTCCCCCAGTTCAGCTGCTACCTTCAGAAAGAACTTTTCTTTCATCCGACCTCGGTCTCGCCCTTGAGTATAAGGTGGCGTCTCTCTTGTTCTAAATTCTAATTATCATTCCAAATATCCATCCGCGTTGGCATATGTTCAAAATATTCTTTTCCCTCGCTTTCTTAGGGCGGTATGTGACACGTTTTCGGAATCTAAGAAAACGGGCGGTCACAATACAACATTCTAGTTTCAAACTTGCGAGTCCTTGAGACTGGCCAAACGAGTCAAGAAATATTAATTTTGAAGAAAAATCCATCTATACGCTAGAGTTGTTCACAGACAGACAGGTAGGCAGGTAGACGGACGAACAGACAATTGAAAAAATAAAGTTACGATGCCAAGGTTCTTTAAAAGGGGCGGACAGACGGGGTGACAGACGGGGCGGGGTGACAGACGGGGTGACAGACGGGGGTGACAGACGGGGTGACAGACGGGGTGACAGACGGGGCTGACAGACGGGGCTGACAGACGGGGTGACAGCGGGGTGGGTGACAGACGGGCGGACAGACGGGGTGACAGACGGGGTGACAGACAGGGGTGACAGACAGGGGTGACAGACGGGGTGACAGACGGGGTGACAGACGGGGGTGACAGACGGGGTGACAGACGGGGGTGACAGACGGGCTGACACACTGGGCTGACAGACTGGGCTGACAGACGGGGCTGACAGACTGGGCTGACAGACAAACTGGCAGACAGATGAACGGACAGTGAGACGTCTTGCCGTCAATCGATTTGTCGGTATCAACAGCCCACAACATATGATGTTTTTCTTCACGTGTTACAGAAAGTAATTTGTCGCATAGGAACAAGATTTATTCAATTTTTGTCCCCAAGGCCACATTTCTACTTATCGGTGATTTGTAGCTTTACGACTATGTACGAAAAGAATTGCGAAAGAATTAAATTAACATTTTTTAAATTCAATTTCTTGGTATATTTCGATCTTCAATAGCCATTGGGAATATCATTGACTATCTTTGATTTATTGTGATCCTTAGAGATTCCGGGCGCGTCAACTATTATGGTCATTAGTCCCGTAAGTGTAGGGTGGTGGTGGTCTTCCCCGCTGGATGACGAGATCAGGTGCCGACCTACCAGCTAGCGGGGTTTCCCTGACCAGGTATCTCCCACCAGTGGGGAACCGCCCCAGCCAGGACAACCCCGAAGCACCCGATGGGTGTCCCGGCGTGTGTGTTAGTGTAGTGCATGTTAGTGTAAATGTGTGTAAGGGGTGAGTATAGAACGAGGAAGAGGGAGGAAAGATCGCGCGCGGTCCGTGGCCCATTTGTTAGGGCACTGCTCCGGCAGTCGCCTGGTGTTGATCGGAGAAACCACGGAAAACAACCGATCACAGCAACCGGCCGCTAGAATTCTCCTCCAGACAGCGACTGAATTCGGCCTAGCTGAAAAGCTAGTGTCGAAAATCTTGCCACCGTCAGTAGTCGAACCTAGGACCTCCCGGTCAGAGGCGCTGCAGTGACATCAGTTAATGCCCTGAGCTACCGCTCCCGGTGCCATCTTGGAGATACTACCCTCAGCCGCCATGTTAGAAAAACCCAAGTATAGTTCCTACTCTGTGGCCATGAGCGAAACCCAGTGGGCGTCCCGCGCGGGCACCTGCCGGGTCCGTCCGCCTCGGAGCGCCCGGCCGCGGCGGCTCAGGGTCTTATGCAAATGTCTGAACTTGAACGGAACGCGGCTGTGCAGCGGCTACCTCCGCCTCCGTCCACCTCGCCCCCTCTCCCCGTCTCCCTCCGCCAAGGCGCATCCACTGGCGTTGCCGCCTCGTCCACCCGGTCGCCGACACGCCCCGGCTAAATTCGCCGCGAACGCCACGGCGCGCCGCGCCTTCCCGTAGCCTGTGTCAGTGCCAACGTCTCAGGCCCTGCTCGGGAAGACAATGTCGCCGACAGCATCTTGACGTCGACACGGTCCCAGTGAGATCACGCAGCCAATTGCTGTGTCAGAACCGCCAGAACGCGGCATCCGCCCACGTGCAAGACAATCGACATGCATGGCGATACACTGGCGTTTTGGCTTCGGGTAGGTCATGTCATTGAGATACAGTACGTATCGCATTCATTGACTAGGTTGTGTTCGACTTGCTGCAGCTGGAGACTTCACCATCAAGACTATAAATAGTCATTACCAGCTACTTCGCTGGTTACGTCTTCAGAAACTGCTTTTCGCCATCGCCACTGCCATTACGAAAGTCGTTTTAGGTGTCTCCTCTGCTCATTGATAGCATCTGTGGCATCTCCGTGCGTATCTTACAATCACCACTGCAGGCACCGATGCTACATTTTTACAAATACGTTCACGATTAGCATAGAAGCTTGAATTTATTCAAAGATATTCTACAGTATTGGTCAGAGGTTAAAATGTACTGATATCAAAACCAAATGTGACACGACAACTCCGCTATTGCCATTCACTTCCATCTCCTTGTATCACCGCTACTTTGATCACCAATCCTACACCGAGTGCCACCTGCACGCGTTGGAAATATCTAAGCGTTCGTCATTCTAAAGCGGCGGTGTGTAGTTGTCACTTAAGAGTCGCAGTGTTGCCAAATATGGCTGTTCCACACGCTTGCCTGTAGAAGAAAACCATAACAAGTAAACATTCTAACGGAAAAAAAATACTAAAGCGCTTGAGTTAACAAGCAGAATAAAACCAGAACGGGTTCTTACGAAACAGTGTTTTCTAAGACGAAATGTAGCAACATCATTCAGACTTCTTCGCTTAACACACCAACCTCATCCTATAAAGACAAATTGAATCCGGGAAACTTATCAATTTTTCTTGTAAATGCAGGTAAACAACGTGTTGTAGATATTAATGCAAATGCAATTCATGCATTTAGTTTGTTTGAAACAACACATTAGTTTAACACTAAAGAATTTCTTGATATCAGTTTTATTTATTCCCCTTTTACCTTCTATGTACAGTGAAACTTGCCAAAACGGACACTTGGATAAAGCAGTCACCTCTATTATCTATTATCATTCTTTTGTTAAACCAATTCATTTTTCAGTAACTACCGTATAAATATTATTTATTTTAAGTGGTCATCCGTCTCTGCGATTAGTGGCCAATTTTTATGGGTAACCTATGATGAATGGGCACAATATAAACGTCCTGTCAAGTTGGCGAAAAATTTAAAAAAACGGAAATAATTTAAATTTCATATTTTATTCCTTACATTAAATATACACCTTTTAGACCATGTGATATTCGTTCAAATTTACAATCAAAGTGATATTTCTTAGATGGAAAGGTGCATTTTCTACAAATAAAACCTGACGCGCACTGTTTCTGGGCTAGAGCGTCCGTCGCCATTGCCACGGTCTCCGTCATCTCCACCCCGGGGACTATGTAAATAAGTGTTTTAGTAATGACAACAATCGCAGGCAGCCGCTTCTGGCAGCGGTCCCATCGGCCCCAATGAGGCAAAAAGCCGCTGTACATCTGCACCGCAACCCGATTGAGGCAGCGCCTGTGGCTGGAAGTATGGCAGTGACGGCAATAGTGAAGGGGGCGTGGCGGTGTGGGGGATGTCTGGGTGTGACCGGGAGGCTTTGGGGGAAGAAAGGGGGGAGGATAAGGCGGGGGATTTTTGATTGATGATTCCGGGCTCCTAACGCTAAGTCATTATCCCGTAAGTGTAGGCATGTTTTATAGCATGAGGTGGAAGTAGGTTTTCCCTGCTGAGTGGCGAGATCCGGCGACGACCTACCCGTCGACTAGCGGGGTTTTCCCAAACCAGGTATCTCCCACCAGCGCGGCACCGCCCCAGCCGGGACAAGCTCTAAGCTTCCTACTGGTCTCCTGGTGTGTGTGTGGAAGAGCATTGTACACAAGTGTAAGTGTGTATAAATAAGATGTTCGGAGAGGAGAACGAAGATGAAGGAAAGATTGCGTGCGGTCCGTAGTCCGTTTGTTAGGAAATTGCTCCAGTATTCGCCTTGTGTTGATCGAAGAAACCACGGAAAACTACCGATCAGAGCAGCCGGCCGCTAGACTTCTCTTCCAGATAGTGACTGAATTCGACCTAGCTGACAAGCTAGTGTCGAAAACCCTGCCTCCGTCGGAACTGGAACTAAGGACCGAGGAAGTGAGGTGACATCAATTGAATCCCTGAGGTACCTCAGCCGGCAGGAGGAGGGGCGTGCGAGGGGTTGGAGGTGGAAGTGCGCGAGGGTGGGGGTGCGCGGGGTGGAGTGAAGGTGCGCGGGGGTGGGGGTGGAAGTGCGGGGGGTGGGGGTGCGCGGGGGTGGTGGTGAAGGTGCGCGGGGGGGGAGTGCGCGGGGGGCGTGCGCGGGGGAGGGTGAAGGTGCGCGGGGGGGTGGAAGTGCGCGGGGGTGGGGGTGCGTGGGGATGGGGGTGCGTGGGGGTGGGGGTGCGTGGGGGTGGGGGGTGCGGGGGTGGGGGAACGGGAGCGGCGGAGGGGCAGCGAAGGACGATGGCAGCGCGTGCTGCGGCGACGCCAGCCAAGCGTTTGCAGTCACAAACATTAGTTCCGATGAGGGGAAGTGCAGTGACAGCTCGTTAGCGAAAGAAAGTAGCTGCTTGGGACGAAGGAGCATTGAGGTCTCCAGACAGTAATGGGTTTCGATATCAATCTTGATGAGATTCGGGAAACGATTTAGACTGAAGTTACTTCGATTGCAACATGCAACGCCTACAAAGATGTGAAGTAACACCAGTAGTGGGAAAAGACGATGTGTTAAAGGTTACTAAAATTATGAAGTCGTATGACATGAAATCAGCATATGGGTTAAATTTCGACAAAACTTGCCACATGTAATCATGTCATTATTCCTTCTTCTCTTTCTTCTGCGCATGGTGTTCATGTATAAATGGTAATGCCTCCTGAAAATGGTGTATTTATGTTTCGAAAACGAGCAAATGTTTGAGAATGATATCTGATCTTCCGAAAAGTCCCCTCGTAAATGAGGATAAAATAGTAGTATATAAGACAGTCGAATCTGCCCGTTAAACTCTATTATAAAAACACACAATGAAGCGCTGGAACATCAAATAAAGGAATATTTACGATCGATGTGATCCTCTCTTGAACAAACAAGACAGCACAACATGTTTTCCAGAAGCTTACAGCGTACTTGAGCATCATGAAAACACAAGACAAAAACCTACATACCGTGGAGAATAACGGTCATTACCGCCGGCGACGGCATGCAAACAACGAGACACAGCGTGGGAGGAAAAGTCGCGAAATTACGCGTTGTGTTTCGCCGAACGTGTCCCCGGCGCCGCCTCTCGTTAAGCGACATTAGACCGAAATCGATGCCGCCGGCGAGGCGACCTCTGACCCGCGGCCGCCGACCCCGCGCCTTGTTAGTCGCGCGCGCGTATTTCACGCGCGGAAGACACCGGTCGCAGCTCGACGCACCGCCTCGGCACCTGGACACCTGCTGGAGGCGGCGCCACGCACGGACGAAGGACAGTCCGGTGGCGTAGCTTCAGATGTGACACCCGGGCAAAACGACGGTATCACCCCATTCCCCCACCACAAACTAAATATAAAAATATCGTCGAAATCGAGACACTTTGAACACTACAAAATAGATGCTTACCACTTGCAGCAGTTTCGCATTTTAGATTGATTGTTTGATTTTTTCGTGTTTCCGGGCGCGTCAACTGCTTTGGTCATTAGTCCCGTTAGTGTAGTACATGTGTTTTCTCGGGAGATGGCGGTGATCTTCCCCCGCTGGATGGCGAGATCCGGCGCCGACCTACCGTCGGCTAGTGGGGTTTTCTCCTAACCAGGACTCTCCCACTCTTCAAATTACTAAAAGTAACAAAACTCTTAATATAAATAGTTTTTAAGTAAATTATTTAAATTATATAATACCAACAATAAAATATTTTAATTAGTGTCACCCGTTGAATGGTGTCACCCGGAGCGCACTGTTCCCCTGCTCCCCACCCTAGCTACGCCACTGGGACAGTTTCACCTCCGCTGCTGCCTGGGCCGCGGGTCTGTTGAGCCTTCTCAGTAATAAACCGGCTACTGTGGCTCAGCGTATCAGCTGATGTCATTGCAATGCCTCTGACCGGGTGGTCCAAGGTTCCACTCTCGACGGTGGTGGTAGAATTTTCGACACTACCTTGCAAGGTAGGCGATTTGGCGCTCTCTGCTGCTCTTATTGGTAGTTTTACGTGGTTTCACGATCAACACCAGGCGAATGCCGGTACAGTACCCTAACAAACGGGCCACTGACCGCCCGCGGCCAATGACCTCAGCCGTTGACGCGGCCGGAAATACTAATTAATAAATGTTACTAATAAGACCATTTTTGGATCAATAAATTAACAACTGTACACCCCAAACTGATGCTGAGTAAGCTTCAAGATAAAGCCTAACTATTTTGCGTTTCACTTTAACATAATGCGAGATTTTACGGATTATTTTATTAATTTTCCAATTCTGTTATATTGACTTTACGCAACAAAACAGAAGAACACAAAGTAAATCTTCACGGCCGGCGTCAGGTAAGGATTTATCAGTCTTAAAGAGCGATCAAAACAAATGAGTTGTAGCTAAGGATGGCGTATGAAAATGCCTATTCCCAGAAATTAAATAGTATTTCTTTGTTATATTGTGTTGTTTTTTCGTCAAGAATATCATATTACGGAAACTATTGAACTCTACATGACCGATGACGCTGTTGAAGTTTGTAAAACGAGGCGATAGCGGAAGGTTATAACCAACCAAGTCTGTTATTTGCTGTTTATCAGCCCAATGACGTCAATAATTACTATTCTTTGTATTCGCATGTGATACGTACTGCAGGTACACGTTCTTACTGTTAGAAGAGGTTTGGACTTCTTTATATGTGTTGTTCGTCATTCATTCCCTCTTTCAGAGCCCTCGGTACGGGGTACATACTATTTTTTTTCCATTTCGGAAATGGAGAAGATGGCAGACGCCATTCAGAACCATTGAACCTTTCACGTATATATTTATTATTTTAATTCTTTTTGATTTAACAATTTTCCACGTGCATTCAAACATAGAATTTGAATTAAATCAACACTATTGTCATCATTAAATCATTCATAACGTTTTCTATGCGATGAATCATTGTTTCTCTCTCGTGTCTTCCCTAAAGGTAAAGCTTCAGCAGATGTCTCATTAAATGAATTTATTATCATGAAAATATCATTCTTATTTTTAATTATTGTGCTACTCGTTTTTCTCATCATTAGACATTTTTCTTTCAGAAAATACATTTTTGCTCTTTGAAGCTGTTATATCAGGTACACTGAAGATTAAGGAATACCGGGCAGTTGTCTGTCCGGGTCGAGCCGTGTCACAATCGGTCGAGCTGACATCATGTTGTGGGCTTTTTCTGAGCTACACTTCTGAAGTATTGAGCAGTATAGCTCAGAAGAAGTCAAAAACATGATGATCAAAACGTAAGCTCGACCAACTCGCTGTGGACAGCCATCTACCAAATGAGTCAGGCCGCGGGAGCCTATGCATCCACCTTACGGAATACCTGGAAAACGGATTCTAAAGTGCTCTCGGAACATGGAATGCTATACTACTTCATTTTCATGATGTTTAAGCTGCTTGTCGTAGTAAACTCCCATCAAAGCGCACGTTTACGCGGAGAACATCCCGTATTCTTGAGCACACAATGTATTCTGAATGGCATGAACTGCATTTCAGTGCTCCTCTCACTGTTCGCTAAGAGGCCGGTTCATTTTCGCCCGACCTGGAGAGCAGTTCGAACAGGGACTGGCCATTCATGATCAGAGGCGAGGCGTCCTCGGGAGGAGAAGGCTCTTTAATTCCGCTCCCAGTCTTCCTCGTCCGCGTGGGCGGCAGACGCAACCGCCGGGGCTTTGAGGGCTCTCGACGGCGCGGAACAGGGGCCACGGCGCCGCGTTCAGTGGCCACGAGAAGGGACGAGCCAACCGGCATAGGTGGCTCAGGGTATCTGCTGATGCTGCTACAGGGAGTCTCTCCGGAAGGCCTCTTCAAAATTCAAAATTTATTGCTTATTAATCCTTTAAAATAGATTTTATTACATAGGAGTTTTTTTGTTTTTTTGTTCTCCCATTCAAAATTCAAAATTTAAGTAGTATATGACTTAGTGTAGAAATCACAGAATTTTGAAAATGTGCACACAATTCACTTTTCCCCATAGCACGTCATACGAGTTTTTAACTGTTTTTTGACGTAAAATAAATAAATAAAATAAATAAATAAATAAATAAATAAATAAATAAATAAATAAATAAATAAATAAATAAATAAATAAATAAATAAATAAATAAATAAATAAATAAATAAATAAATAAATAAATAAATAAATAAATAAATAAATAAATAAATAAATAAATAAATAAATAAATAAATAAATAAATAAATAAATAAATAAATAAATAAATAAATAAATAAATAAATAAATAAATAAATAAATAAATAAGGCCATAGGGTTTGAGTCCCAACGGTGGCAGCATTTCCACACTAGCTAGATAGTAGTTCGAATTCAGACGCAGTCTAGATGAAACGTCTAACGGTCGACTGCTCTGATCATTAGTTTTCTGTGGTTGGCTTTTTTCTGGTGTTGACCGGCATAGGTGGCTCAGGGTATCTGCTGATGCTGCTACAGGGAGTCTCTCCGGAATGTCGTGGGGTTCGAGTCCCAACGGTGGCAGCATTTCCACACTAGCTAGATAGCTAGTTCGAATTCAGCCGCAGTCTACATCAAACGTCCAACGGTCGACTACTCTAATCATTAGTTTTCTGGGTTGGCTTTTTTCTGGTGTTCACCGACATAGGTGGCTCAGGGTATCTGCTGATGCTGCTACAGGGAGTCTCTCCGGGATGCCCTGGGGTTCGAATCCCAACGGTTGCAGCATTTCCACACTCGCTACATAGCTAGTTCGAATTCAGCCGCAGTCTACATCAAACGTCCAACGGTCGACTGCTCTAGTCATTAGTTTTCTGGGTTGGATTTTTTCTGGTGTTGACCGGCATAGGTGGCTCAGGGTATCAGCTGATGCAGCTACAGGGAGTCTCTCCGGAAGGCCCTGGGGTTCGAATCCCAACGGTTGCAGCATTTCCACACTCGCTACATAGCTAGTTCGAATTCAGCCGCAGTCTAGATGAAACTTCTAACGGTCGACTGCTCTGTCATTAGTTTTCTGTGGTTGGCTTTTTTCTGGTGTTGACCGGCATAGGTGGCTCAGAGTATCTGCTGATGCTACTACAGGGAGTCTCTCCGGAAGGCCCTGGGGTTCGAGTCCCAACGGTGGCAGCATTTCCACACTAGCTAGATAGCTAGTTCGAATTCAGCCGCAGTCTAGATGAAACTTCTAACGGTCGACTGCTCTGATCATTAGTTTTCTGTGGTTGGCTTTTTTCTGGTGTTGACCGGCATAGGTGGCTCAGGGTATCTGCTGATGCTGCTACAGGGAGTCTCTCCGGAATGTCGTGGGGTTCGAGTCCCAACGGTGGCAGCATTTCCACACTAGCTGTATAGCTAGTTTGAATTCAGCCGCAGTCTAGACGGAACTTCTAACTGTCGACTGCTCTGATCATTAGTTTTCTGTGGTTTCTCCAATCAACGCCATGTCTTTTGAGCATCGATGTTTTGTGCTCTATGTTTTTTTTTAATGTTTTCGATGTTTTGGTGGTGGATGAAAAATTCCCGAAATCAGAATTTTGTAAATGATAAAAGGTAAAATAATAAATGATGGTGCCATTGTGTAAAAATATTCGAAGAGAAGGATTGCGGTTTGTTCTACCTTCATCAAGCACACTTTTCTCGCCCGAGATGATTTCGATGTCGTCGTGTCGCCTTCATCTTTCCTTTGTTTTGTGAATTTCACGCATGAAGTAGTTGTAAAACATTTTCAGTTAAATTTTATTTAAAATTGAATAGACATAGTCACTCTCAAAATAAAATTTGTTGCATACGAAATCAATTGTTAGAAAGTAGTAAATCAGGTTTAAAACACCGGTGTTTTTTGGTCAATGTATTATTAACATCAATGTTTTAATTTCAAACATCGATGTTTGGCAACATCGTTGTTTTGTTGCCTATGTATTACTTTTAACGACAGGTCGAGTGCGCGCGTGGCCAGCGCTAGACTTCTGGGGCCGCTCCTTCTGGCTGCTATTTCTGGCTTCCCTTTGAGACAGGTGACCGTGAAAGGTACGTGCAGTAGCTCGCCCGCGTCGCGCATGAACGGTTTGTGATTTCTCAGATGTTCTTCTTTCCGACACAGTTCCGACACAGCAAAAGCCTGGATGCAGTCGTGTACGGCGAAGAATTGGTAACATTTCGGCTGTTATTTGTGATTTTGTTTCAAACTCAGTAAACTCAAAACAACAATGATTCAAACATCTAAAGAATATTTTCACGAATGATAACACATTTTATGCGCAAACATCTCGCTTCCGCGAATCTCAAGATTGATTTGAATTTGAAAATGTCTCAAAAGTTTGATTGAAAAGTGATTAAACTGTTGTGCTCTTACACAATCCAGCAAGAAGAATTATAATTTAAAATTCAGAATAATAATTAATAATAACGAACAACACACAGAAAGCCTATCTCAAACTCAAACTACACCAAATTCTACATGAATCGATCAGGAATCGAAACTGAACACCAGAAAATAAATTTGTGGCAACTACTGGCTATGAACTTCCAACTTAGACAGGATTATGATGATTAGGAAGAAGGATTTTTCAGTTTTGCAAGAGGCACAGAATATGGCAATGAAGCGTCAAAAGATGGCATCCACTAAGATCCTGCAAAATTCTGAATTCCTTTGATGAAATGAAATATGCGTGTTTAATTAAAATATTCGTAGAGTATCGGATATAAACGCCCGATTTGTTTTGTTTTCTGGGTCCTTAAAGGTGTAAAACTGTCTTTTTGTGTTTATAAAACAATTGATGGCGTTTCTAAAGTCTGCTATTGTTTTAAACAATAATTTTACCCGGTTACTTTGTCAACTGTTGTGAATTGATTTGTCACTTGATTTTTAATTTCTCTGTTGAACTCGGATATGTTTGTAACGTCGTTTACATGAATGGGGAGTATTATGTTTTCATCATTCTGAGGAGCACTTTCATTTATGTTGTTTAATATCTTTTTGTTTTCGTCCAGTTTTCCTAGAGAAGCAAATCTGTTACTCTCTGGAACTACATATGGATTTCATTCACGGTTAGTGGAATTTTTATTTTGTCGATAGTTAGATTTCGAATCTTGTCATTGCGACCTTCTTTTCTGCAGTTATAATTTACGCTAGGTTCATGGTTGCTGAAGGGGACCTTATGCGGTTGTGTCTGAACTGCGCCGAAGTTACTGCACATAGGATAGTTGTTACAGCAGGTCAAGAATCCTGTACTTTGCTGTTGTCTAGCGTCTTGTTCGGTTTGGTCACTGTATAATTGGACAATCTGTTTCTCGGATGTTCCTCAGAAACTCGAAAGTGACTCATTTGGTAGTGATGGTAACTCAGGTTCGACGACTTCGGTTGTATTACGGTAGCGTGTCGAGCAATTATTCCCGAGATTGAAGTTTCAAACCCAATCGAGGCCAAGTTTATAAAGGGCGAAAAAGATCCTTCGTACACAACTCACCACCATCTTCGTCGTCACCTTGTACACAACTTGTACACGTACATGTTCCATTGGAGGGGAAGTAAAGCCGACTATCCCACGTTTTAGATTTACCGCATTCAAAATAATCTCAAGCTTAAAAAAGAGCCCATGTGCTGAATTGAAATCATCCTCTAAATGCAAACCGTGTTTCATCTTCTTGCGCTTGTTCCTCTAGTCCTCTACTGGTGAAAGCGTAGCAAACTTTGCGTGACCAGACGGAAGAGAAGGCCCAATAGCCTGAGTCTCTCCATGTAAAATAAGGCATCATGGAACTAAACTGAATTGAAACGTCTACGACGACGGCGGTCACCGCCTTCCTATCTGAAAACGCCCGACAACTCTTTTGGACTCCTCAGAATACTAAATTGTATATCTTGCCCCACAATCTGTTACTTAACCAAACATTCGAAGCTGTTTGTCTCTAAATTGATCCAATCAGTCGACGCAAATTATTTTTCATAACTTGAAATAGTATCACAATTCACGCATCTACTTTCTAACACGTTCGATCAACACGAGCGTTTACGCTTTTCTCCTTCGTTCACTACAACACGCTCTCCTTCAATCTCCTTGTTCTTCCATTGTGCGCTGCTATCTTTAGTTGCCCTTTCCTTTTTGGATTTTCATTGAGTTTTTATTTAATGTCATCAATTACTTAGTTCATGTCAACTACTAATTTTATTTTCACTTTTACATCCTCTTCCGGGAAAAATCACTCAATTCGTGTTCCAACGCTGCTAAAATATCTCATTACTTTATTATACTAATAGTTCCCCCTGTTTGTCTATTCAAACAGGGGGAACTACTAGTCTTTTCATTTTATCGACAACTCGTTTTTCTATCCCATGTGTGGTTCTATTATCATTATTATTAATATTATTAGTATTCATTCTTTATTGTTGTGAAATGAAACAAAATTATATTTCCAAAAGCTACAAATAAACAATAATCTGTAGAAAGGATCGAGATGAAATTGTACACAAGTGTTCAGGTGAAGGGAGTTAGGTTTGCTAGCACAATAACGTTTCGAAGCGAACTAAGTTATCGCTAGAGCGAAGAACGATTTTAAATACTAACCTAGGCGTTATTTAGCTATGAGGTTATTTTTACATGTTGCCACACGAGTGACAGTGCTGCACCGTATGCGATGCCACAGTTGATTGATTGATTGCTTTTTTCGTGTTTCCGGGCGGATCAGCTGCTTGTGGTCATTAGTCCCGTTAGTGTAGTGCATGTTTTTTATCGGGAGACGGCGGTGATCTTCCCCCGCTGGATGGCGAGATCCGGCACCGACCTACCGTCGGCTAGTAGGGGTTTCTCCCTAACCAGGACTCTCCCACCAACGGGGCACGGCCCCAGCCGAGACAAGCTCCAAGTTCCGACCGGTTTCCCGGAATATGTGAGAGAGTGGTGCATGTTAGTGTAAGTGTGTGTGTAAGAGGAGAGGAGAGGACAAGGAAGAGGAAGGAAAGATCGCGCGCGCGGTCCGTGGCCCGTTTGGTAAGGTACTGCTCCGGCATTCGCCTGGTGTTGATCGGAGAAACCACGGAAAACTACCGATCAGAGCAGCAGCCGGCCGCTAGAATTCTCCTCCCGACAGCGACAGAATTCGACCTAGCTGAAAAGCTAGTGTCGAAAATCCTGCCGCCGTCAGGACTCGATCGTAGGACCTCCCGGTCAGAGGCGCTGGAGTGATATCAGTGCGATGCCACAGCATGGGACAGCTCGTGTCGAGGTAGTTCTTGTTCTAAAATGGCGGAGTCTGGTGCAAAGATGTTGAACCACGGTGCGCAACCATTTTATAGCAGCAGTGGGGGTAGAGCTGAATCCCCGAGTCAAGCGGCGGGGATGTCAGTGGTGTGGGAGGTGATGGCATCGGTTGAGTGTGCCTCGGGGAAGGGGTTCCCCGGACGGGCGGGCGATGGTGGCGGCGGGGGTGAGGAGGCGCAGACAAAGAAACGCGAGATAAACGGGACGCAGATAAACGAGCTCTGGGGCGGATGAGGCGGAGACACTTTCGGGGAATAAACAATAAAAAAGCTCCTGTGACGTATTGAAAGGCGGAAGAACGGGGGGCGACGTTCGTCTCAGAGACAGCGCTGCTGCCGAAGGATGGGCCTTTCCCAGGGCTGACCAATATTTTCTGTACAACGTAGCGGGATAACGAACCAGTTATTTCTCCTAGCAACGGGGTATTATCACAGAAGACCCTGAGTAAGCAGGAACCTTCGCGAAGTTGTGGGGACTACTGCAGCGCCTCTGACCGGGAGGTCCTAGGTTCGAGTCCCGACAGCGGTAGGATTTTCGGCACTAGCTTTTCAGCTAGGTGGAATTCAGCCGCTGTCTGGAGGAGAATTCTAGAGCCCGGCTGCTCTGATCGGTAGTTTTACGTGGTTTCTCCGATCAACACCAGGCGAATGCCGGAGCAGTACCCTAAGAGACGGGCCACGGACCGCGCGTGACCTGTCCTTCCTCTTCCTTACCCTATCCTCTCTCCCTTACACACACACTTACACTAACCTGCACTATACTACCACATATTCCGGGAGACCAGTCTGGAGCTTAGAGCTTGTCCTGGCTGGGGCGGTGCCCCGCTGGTGGGAGAGTTCTGGTTAGGGGGAAACCCCACTAGCCGACAGTAGGTCGGCGCCGGATCTCGCCATCCAGCGGGGGAAGACCACCGCCATCTCCCGAGAAAAACATGCACTACACTAACGGGACTAATGGCCAAAGCAGTTGACGCGCCCGGAAACACGAAAAAACCAAACCAAACCAATCGTGGGGACTATTCCGAAAGATTCTCAGATCCATGAAATTTGTATATATGCAAATGTCTATATATGCTAATATGCAAATGCCTGCTAATATGCCAATGCATATTAGCAGTAATAACGGTAAAATGGTTAAGAAGTGGTAACTTGTGAATTGTAAGACAGACGTCTTTAAAATAATTTGCTATTTTTTTGTTATCAAGAAAGATCTTTATTTTATCAAAGAAGAGGCAAACGACAGGAAGTCAATGATACGTAACTGTGACGTTTTGACGATTGTGACGATGAATCTGGGAGGCGATGCAATCATGCACATCAGGATAGGCAATGGATTCCACCGACAACCAACTTGTCGAGTAGGAAATTTATTAAAAATAATTACTATAAATCTCATCTGATCAAAAACTATTCTCATAATAAAAATACTCGTCGTTTTTACTTCCTCTTTACTTCGTACTTACGTAGTAAAGACGAAGTATTGTAATGCTGCAGCAAAAAGTGGATACTTTTCAACAGAAAACGTATTGTATATCCCTGATACCGAAAAAGTGGATGAAGCTTGCTCCTATATGTGGTAGTAAATTATTTCCTGTAATATACTACATACTCCACTTTGTGTGTGCCCTTCGTACATAAAAATTGGTTTACTGCAAAATGTTCGTTGGTACCCTTGTTGGTAGACATCACTAGCACTTAAACAGTTCCTAGGATTTTCTCCAAACTGATAATATTCGTCCTCCCATCTGTACGAACTTAAAAATTTTAAATTGATTCGAGTATTTCGATTTTTAGAGGTACTTTACATAGTGTATTTACGAATTTTTTTATTTTTTCCTTAAATGGCTTCATATTTGTGCATTAAGTTTTCGATCTAACACTGCAAAATACACTTAAAAAAATAATGCGATTTCGATTTTTGAATTCTGAATTTTCAAAAATTGGAAAAGTGAACTTTTATTCGGCATATTCCTGCAATTATAATAATGAAGACAGATATTTTCTCTTAAAACAATACGTTATTTAAATGTAGTTCTCAAAATAATGCCACATAAAATCTCTGAATTTTAGACAATTGCAAGGGCAATTTTACAACTTTCTTTCTGAAGCGCCAGAAAGATTGTTTACCTTCGAGTCTGCTGATGTAGTGATATTATACTAAATCTAAGAATGTGAATTCGAATTCCACCGTGCGAAAAATTGCTAATTGGAAGCACTTTTGCATGTTCAAATCATATTATAATATTACGTAACCGTTACAAATAATACAAAAAACTAATCGCTTTAGGAGCAACATTAATTTATTCATTAAAACATATTATTTAAAAACTGTTTATGAAGGGGTGGGGGAACTGAAAATTCCTCGTTCCTCAAATACTTTCTGGATTTACCATGACTTATGTCTGAAAGACTTCACTAACCTTCGCTGCAATTGCATTCTTTTGAATTGAGACATGAAAAAAAATTATGTAATTAATTATATTAAAAAAATATTTGCTAGATATTGTACTGAATTCTTTTCACCAAAATTCGATCGTTAATTGATGTATGCACTTCATTAAACGATTAATTTATTTTGAATTTGTGTATTGAAGGAAGTGTAACCGCGTCAAGATGACTAACCACCTATCTTACAGCTATAAAATGTGATCATTGTATAAATGGGAGAATTAAGATACATATCAATTTTTTCAATATCGAGTTACTTATAATTTTGTACTGTACAGAAATATTCCGATGCATGTATAGAACCCGCCTAAAGTTCTGACATTTTCTATGTCCCTATGCCACTATCGTATCACTGAACCTTAAAAGAAACTCCATATATGAGGAAGAATCGGGCTGTCAATGTTTTGACATTATGAGTAGCAGTCAGTAGAGGTGCGGTTCCACAAAGAAAGAACAATTGATATTGCTTTTTACTCTTTTATTGAATCAATTATGGGCTCATAAATGCGAATAAAAATCCTGACGTAAGGCGATTTCAACCATTCGCACCAGCAGAAAAAGAAATTATCAAGAACTTTACTCTGATACATCAAATTGACCAGCGTGTATCAAAGAATTAATAATATGCCTGTGTTCTAAAGATGGCAAAATAGAATATAAAATAATACAATTTGTTAACTTTTTGTCTTTGAGCTACTTAATCAGCCATAAAGTATGAGTTAAATAACTATATCTGCTTATTTATTAAAAAAATATAGAGAAACTCCAAACGTTTACTAAAGAAATTTTACCTTTATTTTAACAAAATTGATGAATGCCTACAGTAAGTAAATGCTTCATTCTCCAGAAAAAATGACAGCGTAAATTTAGAACATAGGAGGTCTTTTTTCGTAAAATTTGCTTTCGGAGTCGTAGGGGATTTCTCAATTGATAGGACAATAATGTCATGAAAAACGTGCTACAATAAACAGAAAAATGAAGATTATAGATTGATGCTAGCGATTCCATATTATCCTCAATAAAAGTATTTCAGGGATTTTAACCAAGATCTTGAATGGATTTTCTGGGACAAAACACTAATGGGTCAATGGTAGTCTTTGCTTCAACTCGTAATCATGGTGATACTGATATTATTATTATTATTATTACTATTATTATTATTATTATTATTATTATTATTTTATCATATTATTATTATTATATTATAAATTCAGATTCACATTACCATTATTTGCTTTCTCATGAGACTGTGCAAGAAATCATTCTCTAGTTCCAGTTTGGATACTCTCGGTCTAAAGTTTCCGAAAAGTCAGCATCGCCTTCCGCGACCGCCTCTCAAGGGCAGGGAGATTACAAGTTGAATTATGGCCAGCGAAGATGTGAATGAAGTTCTGGGAATATCAAGTTCAAGTACAAATATACGCAAAGCAACCTGTTTGTTTTTTATTTGTGAAGGAAGTAAAGAACATAAAATGCAAGTCGTTATTCAAATTTTCTGAAGAAGGAGGTAGCCCAAAAATAGGCACATTTTACTTTTCCTTCCTGCCCTGTAGTACAGGGATGAAAGATATTGGAGTCGTCTCAACTACATATAAAATGGAAAATCTGCAATTATGGTTCTTTTCAGCAGTAACCAGGCAAACACGTCCGAAGTTAGGTCTATTAGGTATATTCCAAAGATGGTCAAGGTTGCCGCAGGTGGAGAGAAAATATATGTAATTTTGTACTCGAAAATCCATTTGTATTACGTGGATGGATGGATGAATGTGTCACTCATAACTATTACATTAGAAGCTTTTCAGCTGAAAATTCGTAAATACCTCAGAAGTTAGATATAATTTTGCCGTTTCGGAGATTAACATATTATGTATGTGAATACGTATACATCTTATCTTAATCTCATACAATGTATACATAATATAGTAAATGTTGAGGAAAATCAACTTCGAGATTTTAACAGAAATACACTTTTTGGGGCCCCTGATTCCAAAAGATGTATTTTCCAAACGTTTGTCCGTCCATCTGTCTGTTTGTCCGTCTGTGAAAAATACTAGCGCCTAAATCAGAAGATGCCATGTTAGTGGGCAAGGTACGAGCTTACTAAATTTTGCGGTCACAGCATTCAGAGAATCTGGCGCGAGATTTAAAAGTACGGGTTGCACGAAGTTCCGAGGTGGCGGTACATCACTAGACCTGGTTCATGACAGACTTTTGGAGAAGCCATTTGACAGTAATTGCTCCAAATGTAGCAATATTAATTTCATTGTCTCTACTAAGATGAGCACAAAGAAATTTTTCATTAAAATAAAATAGATCGCTCGCGTTTGAACTAATAAAATGAGTAAAATAAAAGTTTTTGACTCGAAAGATTTTTGATTGATTGATTAGTGATTCCGGGAACGTCTACTGCTAAGGTCATTCGTCCCGTAAGTGTGGTGTATATTTTTATTGCGAGAGGTGGCGGTGATCTTTCCCCACGGAATGCGGATGGAGAGATTCGACCTTGAACTATCCGTTGACTTGCAGGGTTTTCTCCAACTAGGAATCTCCCACCAGCAGCGCATCTGTACCAGGACAAACTCTAGCTCCCGACCGGTCTCCCGATATATATGGTAGTGTAGTGCATGTTAGTGTAAGTGTGTGTGTAAGGGGTGAGAATATGATAAGGAAGGGGAAGAAAAGATCGCGCGCGCTCTGTAGCCCGTTTGTAAGGATACTGCTCCGGCATTCGCCTCGTGTTCATGATTCTTTATAATAAAGGATCACTCGTGTCATCGCAAAATAAAAACAGAAGAAGGTGAAGTCAAAACAAGCGCAGGAAGCCCGAATGTAGTAGGGGTCACACATTCAGCTCTCAGTTTCAGTTCTCGAAATTTCTTTTAATAATATTACAAAATATGTTTTTAACATTAATGTTTAAAAGTAAATTTTGTAGCCTTTGGTTATTTAATTCATTTTGAATAGTATTATTATTTACAAAAGGTTTAATAAAGTACTTGCTTTCTTTTTATGTTGGCTTACAGCCTTTATTTCATCTACCTGTGCCTGTTCTTTGGCTTGGCCCGCTACAGGCCTTGGCCGACCAGCGATGACCCAACCTTTAGACCAAGAGATAAGGGGGTTCGTGTGGTTAGAACGAAGGCATCCCTTTACCGCATATACTGACCTTTATAACCTCAGAGTGGGCATTCTCATCGTCACACAGCAATACATATTGGAGCAATTGAAAGGAAAGCGCACAAGTATAATTTGCCTCGGCCGGGAATCGAACCAGGAGGTTGCGCTGTGAAAAGTGAGCTCTCTAACCAATCAGCCTCTGAGGCAGGCTATTTCATCAGCCTAGTCTCAAAACTTTTGGCACCTAGGCTGCAAAAGTTTTAGGTACTTTAAATGTCCGGTTAAATTCAACTTTCCAGATGAGTGCACGAGAAAATAATGAGACGTACGGGCGATTGTGATAATATGAACGTGGTAATATTGATTAGGAGGTAGAATTGACAAGATCATGACGGCGATAATGATTGCCTAAAATCTAAAAGGTAGTTTGGTTACTGAGGTGGGATAGTGGTGACAATCGCGTCTGTTTAGCAAGAGAGACGAAGAATCTAAACGCTGCGTACACGAGTCCCACATAAGACATAATTGCACCGTGCGATCCTCATGTAATTGGATCCTCCCAGCACCATGTATCACATCTGAAACATTATCCTACGCTTGATCATTCAACTCACTTCACCATACATCTCTAATGATTCCCCAAACCATCATTCATCTAGTAAAGAATATGAATGGCTAATAACCAGATCTTCACTGTCATTACCTGCCTAAAAAACTAGACATCAAAGAGAGATTATGAAAGGGACGATAGCATTTTGAGAAGGACGTCCACGTGCAAGTCGCCTGCGCTGCCTGTGTAGCGACCGCTACTGAGCACGTGGCAACGCAGTACATTGATTGATTGATTGATTGATCTTTTCATGTTTCCGGGCGCGTCAACTGCTATGGTCATTAGTCCCGTTAGTGTAGTGCATGTTGTTTCCCGGGAGATGGCGGTGATCTTCTCCCGCAGGATGGAGAGATCCGGCGCCGACCTACCGTCGGGTAGTGGGATTTCCCCCTAACCAGGACTCTCCCACCAGCGGGGCACCGCCCCGGCCGGGACAAGCTCTAAACTCCCGACTGGTCTCCGGAAATATGTGGTAGTGAAGTGCATGTTAGTGTAAGTGAGTGTGTAAGGGGAGAAGACAGGACAGATCACGCGCGGTCCGTGGCCCGTTTGATAGGGTACTGCTCCGGCATTCGCCTGGTGTTGATCGGAGAAACCACGGAAAACTACCGATCACAGCAGCAGCCGGCCGCTAGAACTCTCCTCCATACTGCGACTGAATTCGACCTAGCTGAAAAGCTAGTGTCGAAAATCCTGCCGCCGTCAGGACTCGAACCTGGGACCTCCTGGTCAGAGGCGCTGCAGTGACAGTTGATGCACTGAGCAAACGCTCCCGGTTCGGGCCAGCGTGCGCACTTCCGAAGAGCACACATGTGTAAAGCGCCACAATAGCCAAGACGGGATGGCCATGTCCAAGGGTGCAGGTCGAGAGGTTAGGTGCTATTCTGGCGCCAAATGGGTTGCAAGACCACGCACTTGCGACCGTGCGGTGGCGACGGGTCACAGCGAGCGTAAGTAGTCAGGAGACCTCAGCAAAAGAGGATCGTTTTTCCGGAACTCTCTGCCGCGAAGCTTTCGCGAGGGCGCCTGTGTGCGTGGAAGACCGCAAGCACGAGGGTGTGAGAGCCGGGCTCATGACGAACGATGTGTTCGGCAGTTGGCACATGTTAACGGGGAGTGAATGCACCGGCAGTAAATATTACGGCTCTGTTACGGTTTACATGTGTATATGAAAATAAACTTTGAAGAACTATATACCATAGACGTCTTGTCTGATTAGTGACCACTACGTCACTGGTGGTTTTCCACTGGTGGGAGATACATAGTGGAGAAAAATCTCTGCAAACCGACGTAGGTCGGCGCCCGATCTCTCCATCCAGCGGGGGAAGATCACCGCCACCTCCCGAGAGAAAAACATGCACTACACTTACGGGAATATTGAACCCATTATTTGACGCGGCCGGCATCACTAACCACCAACCAACCAATCAACCAATAAATCAATCAATCACTAAAATTGAGGGTCAAGTAGTAGTGCAGGGAAGGAGACCGAGCATCCCTGTTTTTAGCACACGGCACCTCCAGTGGCAATGGTGTTGGCCGCGCAGCGCATGCTGCGAAGGCTGCGTCGCGCGTGCGGGGGCTCGGTACGCAAGGTCGGCGATGGCGCCAGCGGCGTCCTACGGCAAATTCCAGCGGCCCTCCGCTCCCGTAGGGAAGCGCGGCGCAGCCACGCGGGTATAAATACGCGCGTGCCACCTGCGGCCGCGCGCGAGAGAGCGCCGCGGATTCCTCGGCGGTGACGACGCGCGCCGCGCCCGCCCCTTCCGGCCGCGCCGCGCCGCGCGCGACAAGCAGCGGAGCACGGAGGGGGCTTTATTCTGACACGTTATGCTGCGATCTTTACATTGTTGCGTTAGACATTTGATCAGCTGTTACGATTTCGTCAAATCGGTGACGTCAAATCGATGACGTCACAACAGTGACGTCATATTGGTGACGTCACTATAGTGACGTCATAATGGTAACGTTCAACCTTTCAATTGGATGACACCGTAAGAGCTGATTTACTTCAAACGCAGCTCTGCAAACACAGCAGTATATTGCATTCGATGCGGAGCTCCGAATACACTAGGGATGGGAGATGTAACCCCGATTAGTACAACAATCGATTATTTTATACGATTAATCGAAAAATTGAAATCGATTATTTTTACACCGATTAATGTTAAATTTTCCGATTTTTAGCTCGAATATTTTTATTCAAATATTAAGTTTCATGAGGAACAAAATATGAAAGTGCATCTTTACTTTTGAACTTCAGCAATGGAATTCCTCGTCTCTCTATTCGATTTTGTTTATTTAATGATCTGTTATTGACATTTATATTACATGAAAATGTTTTTGTAAAAGATAACTTTATTTATTTTGTCGATTTTAAAATAAAATAAAAGAAAAATTTATTCGATTAAGTAGTTCATTTTATTTGCGCAAAACCCGGGTGTAATAAATTATTCTGTATGTTAATTTTAAAACATTAACGTTATTTTATTCGATGAAAATGGATTTTCTGATTTAAATTTGTAAATAAATTTTAACAAGTCAGAAAACAGAGAATGATTCGCATTTTTGTGATAGATTTTCTTAAAATAAATTAAGTTATAAGTCGATTGATTAATTTACAAGTTAAAAATTAATGATTTTATACCTTTTTTACGCCTTATTTAAAGCGTGAACAATAAATGCATTACATAAGATTAATCTATTAATTCAGAACAAGTAATCGATGTATATTAATCTAATGAAGACAAATATCGATTAGATATTAATCGATTATTCTTTAATAATAGTCCGTCCCTCGTATACACTGCATAATTTACCTGGATGGAAGGAATTTTCCGCATTTTAATCTGTCTAGAGCGTTATCGTCAGAGGACATGGGCCGTTAAAGCCAAATTACACAATCTGAGCCTAATTGATTCTCACTACTGCGGCTGCAGAGTGGAGGAGTCCGCTATTCACTTATTTTGTGAATGCCCAAAATGGGCTGCGCTGTGATTCGAGTTGAAATCACGAAATGGAACTGAATCCTCAGTGGTCGTTTTACCTAATTTGTTATCAATTGAAGGGACATACAAAGAAATTGAACATTTTGCAAAGCGGATCGTAATGGTACAAAACGAACAATAGTTTCAAATATCAGAGGAGTAAGTCACTAAACAAGAGATAACTGTACACTAAGAGCAGTACCCACAATGCTACAGTGTGGCATGCAGTTGGAATTTGTATTATAACATGTAGAATGAATAGATATAATTTATTATAAATATTCACCAATTGACTTATTTTCTCAATATTGATTATCCTTTGAATAATTTTTCCTAATACGAATGAAAAAACTATGAATATGAATTGTAAACATTTAACATGTAATATGAAATTGTAAATAAGTGTTGATGTTTCAGGAGTAGATCACCCGGCTCCCCGTACCAAGGACGGTAACGCCCATTAATATCTAGATTCGGCTAAGAGGTGGGTGAAATAAGATGTAAATAATGTAGATAAGGATTTATAGATTTAAAAGGTTTATGTAAATGTACATGTTAACTTTGTGTAATATAATAAATGTCATAAAAAAGCTGGAAGTATAAATAAAAATGTAAGATGATCTAGGTGTACCGGTAGGAGCGTAGCTGCTGAACTCGCAACTACCTCGTCGAAGCCACTAGGTGGAGAGATAATCCAATTGTAAAATAAAGACGCAAATAAGAAAAGTACCTGCATCGAGAGGGTCATGGTTAAGAGGGAAATATGAAAACCGAGGAATGTTTTTGTAAGTTCTCTTATGAAGTGAATTATGAAAGAGAATTATGGGAGAAATAAAAAGACAAACCGAGTCAAGTTAATAAATAGTTTATTAGTAAGTAAGTAAATCTAAATCATTAAAATTAAGTAAAAAATAAAATATTTTATGTATGCGGGCCTTACCTAGTTCTGATAGCCGCGGACGACAATAAACCCTCGAGCTAAAGACTCTTGGGTTTTTGGTCGCCGCTCAATCATTAGAACCCTTAAAACGCTCTTGGGGCATAAATAACTATTGTTTCCTTTTCCAAAGTAACAGTTCCAAAGACAGAAAATGGAATGCAAGGAAAACGATTGCAAAGTGAGAAAGGCAGTTTTGTTTATATATTTTGTAATTATCCCGTTTTATTTTGGTTTATTATTGTAAGTTTTCACAGTTTCCACATTTCAAAATCTTTTGAGTAAAGAGAGTTCTTCAGTTGTTCCGAACCAGCTTGTCCGAAATAAGCCGGAACTCACAAAAAATAAAGGCGGGTAATACCACGTGAAATCAACCGAAGAAAGCATGACACCTTCCGAATGGTCAATTTTTTTGACTTGTTCAAAGTGATGTTAAAAAAGCTAGAAGCATCATATTCAGTTCAATTTTTTACCTCTTTTTTTATTTATACCCAAAATTAGTAAAATTTCTGAGCATTTTGGACGAATTTCAGAAAGAATTAAAATCTCACGCCAAAATTCATTATAATAAAAAAATATTTCTCGTAATAGTACATAGTTAAAAGAAGAAGTTTTTTGCATTGAGTTTCATATCATTTGCATTTTCAACCAATGTTTTCACTACCGAATTAAAATACGCAGGTTTTTTTTTCAAACCTAAATTCCCAAAATATGTAATCTTTGATTTTCGAGTTTCTTGGCCCAGAATATTACACAAACACTAAATTTTCACCAAAAAAAAAATCACGCGTGAAACTGGAAAATTCAAAATTTACGGGTGTTTGAAATTGTTTTTTCCAAATAATCTTTTTTTTATTAGTGTACATATTTTTCACAAAGCGTAATAATTTACATTTCTAGATCAAATTAATTGATTTTATCCCGCCGTATTTTTCGCTTACTTTTGCGAGCAATGAAGTCAATTTTAAAAACCTTTTTTCGAAAACAGCTCCAAATTTTAAAAAATTGTTTTTCTCTGTTAGTTCGAAATACTCGAATAAAAATGGTGCAGGTCTGATTTTCGATAAACTATCTGAATTTCTGAAAATTGCTTAAGTTAAAAATAATGCCAGGCAGTATGTGATGTAGCATCAGTAGCTTCTATTTTCAAGTCCTGCCTTGCAACGCCTAAAATTTTCTTCAGTTTTTCCTTTATACGTTCAACTCTGAATTGTTTCGCGAGTCTGTTTTGACAACAGCCTAGTACGATTAGACATTGGAATGTGACTGGATATGAAATACGTTATTGAAATTAGATTATACAGGAATGTGTTTTTACACGACTGATTTCTTCCTTTCCGAATGTTTCACACATCAATGTCCGTGCTTTCTCACCCGGAACGTTTCATCCGACCCAAACGCTCCCCCTTCCACAAATCCGCCATCTCCACTACACCCCTCCACGTCTTCGGCAGCGTCCACCTTCCTCCACGTTTACGCCTAATTAAGAAGAGCACGACGCACGTGATTCAATGAAGCGCCGCCTCGATAAAAATAACCGCTCATTATGGAGCTCCCCCGCGGCGCCTTCTCCTCCTTCTTCTTCTTCCTCCTGTGCGGTGAGTAAGCACGCACGCGCGTACGTCGACGCGCCACGCCACTCCCCCTCCTCGCTCCACGCCACGCCGCTGTGGCATTGTCGGCGTCTGAATCACCCGACCAGACCCAGCGCGGCGCGGCGTGGGGGCCGGGGGCGGGCGGGAACACACGGTGACACGTGACTGGCGGTGGGAGTGGGCTTCGGGAAAGAGGTACTCGTCTCACCGAAGGCGAGCGAAGGCAACACAAGAAAAAAATATGGTAGGGATGGGAAAAAAAGAAAGAAAAGGAAGGAAGGAAAAAATAAGCTGGGTGAATTACGTTGACATACGAAGAAACCTGACGGAGAAAGAAGAGAAGATTGCGCTTAAATGCCGTTCTGCTTGGCCAGCTGCGCTTCAGAATAGGAAGTGGAGCCTCCGTCGATTTGATGAGCGTTTTTCTGACGCGTTTACGGTCCAGCGTTGTCTTTTTACGAGGAGGAATACGGTTGGGAGATTACCTGTCATTAAATTAGTGGGGCACCAGAGACAATAATAACGGAGAAACAAAAGAAACGGATCCTTGGGCGTCTTCTGTGCGCACGAAAAAGCGATTGCCGGCGACTGCGGTTCGTTTCTCGGTAGAATGATGGCTGGATGCACAAATGATCCTTAGCTTCCGCATTTGCACTGGAGCCGCAGACGTATCATAACTTTGAAACGTCTTCATTACGGACGCCATTTCGTAAGCAAGTGAACATTCGTCCCGTAAATAATTTTGGCAGGCTGTTTGTGGACGTATGATGGTAAAATGTCTCACCAGGAAAGTTTCCGTGGCTTGTTAAGATGAAATGACGTGTATATGCGCGCGTGTATATGCGTGTATATGCGCGTATATGTGCGCGCACGCACACACACACACACACACACACACACACACAACTAATATACTGGAAATATTTGCAGGAACACTATAAATATTCAAGAGCATTATTCACCAAATGCATTGTCTTATTTCGGAAGAACGATGATTTAGTTTTTTTCTTCAAAATAAACTTAAAATACACACAATAACACTAGTATCATATGGTAATTTAAACGAGAGAATCATAATTTTACTCATAATGTCTTTTGGAAAAAATAAACACATTTTGTGAATTCTTTCTCTAAAAAAACGTTTTAAGACAAATTGTGACGGTTAACATATTTTAAAATCATTACATTTTCAAAAATTTCTATACAGTATTTGGTATCAGTATTTTGAGTAATTTTCCTGCAAATAATCCCAAACAACAAAATCTACTTTTTATTCAAAGGTTATATATTTTAAAACCTATCTCACAGACCTACCAATTGTGGGAGGTTTGAGATGTGGCTGCAAAGCTGCGAAATCCCCAGAACACTAAGAGTGAGGGTTAACCTTTCGTTTGATAAGCGTATATCTAATCCACGCCAAAATGATATCGTCATTACTAAATACGTGATTCTATCATTATCTGCGAGTGAGTAGTTGATTATTGATTCGTTTTGAGAATGGTATGATTACTGCGTTGCTGTCGAAGTTAACTGTTATTTTAAGGTGAGTTGCCTGATGTAATCTTTGTGGATGACGATTATACCAAACAGATGCGAAGAAGTGGTGCGAAGAAGTGATGCGTATCAAAATACTTCCAATACTTCCAATTACAATTCTACATTTATGTCCTGTGTTACATCACAAACCTATTTTGAATTTTTTACCAAAACTAATGTAATAAAGATAATGATTATTATAAACAGTAATAATGAACATTAAATGCGTTTATCTTTTCATGATGCAGAGAAATATAGGAAAATAGCAACCAAAGGTCTGGCAGGAAACGATTGACGCCCAGACAGAGAAAAGTAAGCGCAATACAGAGAGGGTTAATCAAAACAAAAAATAACGATAAAAAAATAACAGTTCTTAATGTTGTTATATGCATTTATTTATTTATGCAAACATTAAAACGAAGAAGCACATTATATTTCCGTTTACTAATTAACGCAGCCCTTGAGGTGAATTTCATTCTACGCAACGCGAGGGTGACCACCATTCATTAAGTAAAAATGTCTAAAAAAGTACACTGAACACGAAAGTGGGAACTTTCAAAATTCATACTTCAATTATTCGAATTCTCTAATATAATAATTTCATTGAAATCATCTCTACACTGTCGCTGCATTAAAAAAAATCAAAACCTTCAGAACGCTCGACGGGACGAAATGAACGAGACGAAATGTATTGGACGAAGTGGAAGGTGCGAGATCGAAGGAGCAGGTGGTCAGGGCGATACAGACGGGCGAGATCGATGGAGTGAAGCACGGGGCGAGAAATTCTAGAGAAATTGGGTGTTAGACGGTCGGGGAGAAATGGACGGGGCGAGCTGAACAAATGAAAATGCCATAAAATGTCTAAAAAAGTGCACTGTACAAGAAAGTGGGAAGTTTCCAAATTCATACTACAAGCTTTCTAAATTTCTAACATATTAATTTCATTCAAGTCATATTTACATTGTCACTGAATAAAAAATTTCAAAACCTTCAGAATGCTCGACGGGACGAAATGGACGCGGTGTAGAAGAAGTATGGGACGAACTGGAAGTGTGGGATGGAAAGGACCAGGTGGTTAGGACGATATGAACGGGCGGAATCGATGGAGTGTGGGACAGGGCGAGAAATTATAGAGAAATTGGGTGTGACACGGTCGGGGAGAAATGGACGGGGCGAGCTGGCCAGAATGAGTTGAACATCGAGAGCTGGACGATGCGGGATGGATGATGCGGATTGATTGATTGATTCGTGTTTCCGGGCACGTCAACTGCTTTGGTCATTAGTCCCGTTAGTGTAGTGCATGTTTTTTCTCGGGAGATGGCGGTGATCTTCCCCCACTGGATGGCTAGATCCGGCGCCGACCTACCGTCGGCTGGTAGGGTTTCCCCCTAACCAGGACTTTCCCACCAGCGGGGCACCACCCCAGCCGAGACAAGCTCTAAGCTCCCGACCGGTCTCCCGGAATATGTGGTAGTGTAGTGCATGTTAGTGTAAATGTGTGGGTAAGGGGAGAGTATAGGACAAGGAAGAGGAAAGACAGATCGCGCGGTCCGTGGCCCGTTTGGTAGGGTACTGCTCTGGCATTCGCCTGGTGTAGATCGGAGAAGCCACGGAAAACTACCGATCAGAGCAGCAGCCGGCCGCTAGAATTATCCTCCAGGCAGCGACTGAATTCGACCTAGCTGAAAAGCTAGTGTCGAAAATCCTGTCGACGCCGTCAGGACTCGAACGTGGGACCTCCCGGTCAGAGACGCTGCAGTGACATCAGTTGATAAACTGTGCTACCGCTCCCGATTGGATGGACGAGAACGATGGAGTCTGGGAGAGGGCGAGAAATTCTACAAAAACTCGATGTGAAACGGACGGGGAGAAATGGACGTGGCGAGCTGGTCAGGACGAGATGAACATGGAGAGCTGGACGATGCGTGAGGGATGATGCGGTGCGGAAGGTGCAGTGCGAGAGGAGCGATGTTGGGGGGCGAGGGTGAGGGTCGGGCGGGCGGTCCGTGGTGCCGGTGCGGCGCTGCCCGGCGTCACCCTCAGCGTCGGTCGCCGGACCCTAATTACGTAGTTAAGCGCATCAGTTCCACGCCCTCCCCCCGCCCGCCCCGCGCCGGCCGGTGTAACGGCGTGGGGGACGTGCTTGGGGCCCGCCCCCCCCACGAACGCCCTGCGGCGCCTTCGCCAGTGGCCGAGATTCCTTCGGACAGCCGCGACATGCGCCCCCCCGTCTCCCCCCCCACACACAAGGTGATCAAAAGGTCTCGGGAGAATTAAATGGTCGACGGAACTACCACGTTCGGGTACACGCTAGGGTAGTCAGGTTGGTTGGTTTGTTAGTGATTCTGGGCACGTCAACTAATGAGAATCGAGTCCCGTATGTGTAGTGCACGTTTTTCCCTCGGGAGGTGTTCTTCCCCCGCTGGATGGCGAGATCCGGCGAGGAGAGGTGTGTAAGAGGAGAGAATATGACAAGGAAGAGGAAGGAAAGATCGTGCACGGTCCATAGCCCGTTTGTTAGGGTACTACTCTGGCATTCGCCTGGTGTTGATCGGAGAAACTACGGAAAACTACCGCACAAAGCAGCCAGCCATTAGAATTCTGCTCCGTACAGCGACTGAATTCGATCTAGCTGAAAAGCTAGTGTCGAAAATCTTGCCATTGTCGGGACTCGAATCTACGACCTCCCGGTCAGAGGCACTGCAGTAACATCACTTGATGCACTGAGCCACTTCTTTCGGTAGGTAGTCAGGAATTGGGCGGGTTGAAGAGGGAAAAGATTTTTAAAAGGGAGGGCAGGAAGTTTTAATAACAGTTGTAATAGAAAGCAATGTATATATTTATATATCTACAGTTTTCAATAGTAATCGTGTAATATAATAATATTAACGGAAAGAATTGTTAGAAGTATTGTTTGCTGGGTCTATGTGATACCGTGTATCTGTTTTTAACGCAGTATTTTTAATACAAATTGATTTCTTGTTATACAACCATGACGTTTCTACCCTATTTGGGACCAGTTTAAAAAAATATAGTGTCCAGTTTTGTTGATACCTAATCATAAACAATTAGCATTCTGAGAAAAAAATTGACATTTATATAAGAAATGGTCAGGTTATAAATTTCATCGTGTCAGGTATGTCACATGTCCTTTTTTAATAATACGTAATTTTTTAATCGTTAATATTATCTTATATAATTCAGATATGAAATACAAATTAATTTTCTACTTGTCGTTTATCGGGTCGATTAACGCTCTCGGTCTTTCAGACGATCGCGCATCTCGGCCATTCCTACCTTTCAACACTCCGATTTCCGGGACACTCTGAGCAGGTACCCATCCTCATGTTTTCTGTCCGGGACGGGGTGGAACCCTCGCTTACCAGAGGTCGCTCATAAATCCATCTCTGTCAGTTTTTATTTCTTCAAGTACCGAATTAATATCCCGGCTGACCATTATGGGGGAGGGTACATATGCTGGAAATGGAAGGCGAGAACTGTTTTTTGGCAGAGCTCCACCAAGCCACAACCCATAAGTAAAACATTCATGACCGAGGTCGAATCCCAACCCACGACTTTGATCAGAGCAAGTTCTGACGCTGGTACCTTAACGATCTCCGCCAGTCACGTCTGCTCTGCCTATTTTCCATCAACATTCTACTACGTAGATATGTTTTATACTTCGATTTTATTTCTTGAACTTATTGATTTCTAGAAGGGGACAACGGCCCTATCGCTGACATACACATCATAAGGTTGGAGAATGACGAAAAGCACAATGATAAATATTCTAGAATTGAGGAACTAAAAAAATCAAAACAGATTTTCTGACATGTTAGATGTTACATATGATACTAATAAAATATTTAATAGTGGATTGTTGAACAATGTAAACCTAATTCTTTCATTCAGAAAAAGGAAAAAATCAAACGCCTCCTCTCCAAAACAATTCTAGTAGAATATTCAAAGGCACGTAGGATGATAGTCGCAGCTTACACTTGTGCAATTTTTTTAAAGTTCCTGTTGAATAAATATATCATCATCTCGTTAACATCATAGACGATTTCTCAGCTACATAAAGTGCCCCCTTCCTGGAAAATAAGGAAAAGAAGAGAAATGACTGGCAATTTCATTAAGTGGAAAAGACAGGGAAAAAGCAGAATTATTGAAAGAATATTTTGAATTCATATATTTTGTAAACAATTATAAAAGTAAATATTATTTTGTAGATAAGATTGATAAAAACGTTTGTATACAATTTTTATTTGTAAACGAAGTTTTTGTGAAAAAATGAGATTACTGACGAAAGATAAACATGTACCCAAGTCTTGGTATAATTTCAATTTTTTTGTAAATATTGGAAAATTCCTGTAACAGATAAAAACGTGAAAAAGACAAAAGTGATGGAAAATCGTTCTAAGGAAAGAGTTGCTACTCTAAATATTTTAGATACGATTGGTACAATAGAAATGCAATCATTATTTCATAAAATTATTCTCTGGAAATAAATACCGATGCGAGACTTTGTTTCTTATTTACGTACGAAAATAATTTCGTAGTATCCAAAAAGATCTAGCAATTACTACCTGGAGCACACAATTCACTTAATATGTTTCTTTGGAAAATGAATGTTTTATATTGTAATAAATAACATTTAACATTGAATTCATATGTCATCATCCTATGATCTTATTAGATTTAACATTTGAAAACAAACTCAGAAACTCAGAGAAACTTTGAAAACAGACTCATATTTATTTATTTATTTATTTTACGTCAAAAAACAGTTAAAAACTGCGTATGACGTGCTATGGGGAAAAGTGAATTGTGTGCACATTTTCAAAATTCTGTGATCCCTACACTACCCAAAAAATTTTAAACAAAAAAATTTTAATTTTAATTTTGAAAGGGAGAAAAAATTTTAAAGAAAAACCTATTTTCAAAGACAAATAAGCAATAAATTTTGCCTCTTATTACTTCCTGCCGCGACAACATGGAAACGATAATTTGAATAATACGTTTTGGGAGTTCGATCCAAACATTTCGAATCAGCCTGTACAGAAGTAAAGGGCCCCAAACCGAGAGGCTTCCGCCTCTTAAATAGAAAGGAATAATGGGCTTTAATCATTGCAGGAAATAACGATGATAATAATAGGCGGGCATTCTCTGGGTGCCGGCGCGCCTGTCGACAGCAATATGCAGCCGATGAGTAATGTGGAGTAGGCTGCGGTCCCGTTCGCCTTCCTCGGTGCATATGAATGAGGGAATAGGTGAGACGAAAGAACACACTTACGTTACAGAACGGTGAAGGTAAACATCTGTATGCATGTTCCGTGTGTATTGTTCGGCGACATCTACTAATTAATTTCTGACACCAGTACACAGGGCAATAATTTCGATGCAATTTAATCACGTGTCGTTGGAGTCTGTAATTTCGTTTGTAGAAGCAGGGTTTCTTAGAATGGATGTACTCAATAATAAGATTAGAATACATACAGGAATAAAAAGAAATCCTTTTCTAAACTAAAAATAGGAACTGTTTAAAATTTAATAATTATAAAGGGCATTATCGTTCCTTTATTTCAATTAATTCATGGGAACTTCGAAAATATTGGAGAAAATAGTACACCAAACTGTTAAAATAAATGACAGTGCAAATTAAATTTTAATTGTTTGTTTATCTGCGATAAATATGCCCAACGTTAAAATTACGATGAAGTTCAATTTATCCAAACCTTGCAAGCAAAACCAAGCAAAAATAGTCCCACACTTCTCCACGCCGACTTCAAAAGCTGTGAGTTTACTACACCCATCCGCATAGTTCTTTACCCCTTCCCCCAAAGAAATGTTGAGTCAGCATGGGCCCCAAGGCCGGTATTTTTATCTGCTCATCGACGCCCCGAACCTAAGATTGTCGCGTGCTCATAGTGCATACACCTCACTGCCCCTGAGGATCTCCTGGCATGCGTTGCAATTAGCGATTCTGTCCTTGGGCGAAAGCATGGCATAGGGATTCCTTTCGTTATCATCCTAAACATTCCATCGATAATTAACGTGCCGAATTCCATTGGAAGGATGAGAAGTAGATTCCTTTCAGCAAAATCACCCTTGTGATTGCAATTCTTCTCCATGTGCTACTCGTATAAAACAGAAAATTATTTTCTTTAAAATATTTTCTTATTTACTATTAGAGTATTAAAGTTACCAGATTCAGTGTTGGATTTCTGGTCACAATAGGAACTATTCACGCAGTTTCAGTATTGCATTCCAGAAAAATTTTGTTCTGATCTTACGGTGAAAATTATAACAAACCGACTGGATTTTGAACTGTTGTGTACATTGTTTTTTATACCTTTGTCAAAATATTATGATATTTTTGTATCCGCCTGTTTACATAAAGTTTAACATATTTTCTTCTCTCAGTTATTTTTATTATATAGCAAATTTAATTCTAAATATAGCACAAGACTTTTTAGTAAAATAAAAATTGTTTGTTATCGACATCACGTCCACGGAATCGCTAATTGGAGATGACGCATTGCTCTAGGTTAAAGTCGTGAGACCTCCCATTCCCAAAGGATTTGTGTACCCGGTTTATCTTAATCAGAGTGGGCGAATACTAAACCGATATCTTAATTACGGTGTCAGTGGCAAACCGTGTGATTTAAACTCTCGACAAAAACTTGTCTTAGTTGTTTGCAACCACTTCCCCTTGCGTATCGACTCCCTTGAAGCTTGGACGCTCTTCTATCGCCGAAGTATACTCCTACGTTTTTTAAAGTATCATGTCATGCACTCATCATTATTCGTTCCTGACCAGACCATTAGCACTAGCTTTCTTTACGAATTCAGGATATACGAATGCATCCAAATACTCCAAGGAAATTAAAAAAAAATATTATTCCGGAAGGGGAAAAAATGCAAATATTAAACTTTTCCCGCAAAATAATTGTGAGAATATTTTCAAGAAATAATGCAACAATTTCAAATACATTTCAAAGTTTTGAAAATTCATCACTGCCGCGAATAACTTTTAGGTGGGAATATTTCATTCACAGAGCTAAGTTACTAAAGATGAAAGTTATTAAAACTCCAAAACATTTGCTTACCTACGTACGTGTAATATCATTCCATTTAAATTTCATCCCATATATTATCATACTGATCAGGGGCTGACCTCTAAGGTATGTAGAAAGTATTTCCCCACCGTTATTTCCCTCCCATTTTAATTGAGCCTGAATAACAAGTTGAAGCTCGTACATCTTATGAAGACGTGTAACCTCATAGTATATAAAAGAAGCATTCTTGGGCTTCTTAAGATTACTTAACTTTCATAATTCCCTAATGGTTTTATTTTCAAAAGTAATTAATTGTCAACAATTTCAGCGTTCATTCATTTTGTTGTCTTCTGCAGAACCTCGGTCATTTGAATTTTCCAAGCCTGAACTGCGAGGTAAATCCACCAAAAACATTCGAATCAGCACTACCAGAGAGAAAGAAATAGAGTGAGGGAGAGTGAGAGGAAAAGGGGGAAAAAAAGCTAAAGTGAGAGAAGTTTTTTATAAATTAAGTTTGTGACTTTCACAATAGTTCTGCTTCAGGTCCTCCTAACTTAAAATCGAATCTTATAGCGGAAAGGCGAATACAAAAGTAATGGTTCAGTTGCAACCTTTAACAGCCATATTTTTCATTTTCCTAACAAATACATTTGTCCATTTTTTAGATATTTACATTCCTTTGAAACCAAAGACAATTGAGGATAATTTGGCATTGGCGTTCTCTTCCAAAAATGTATTATATTTTAAATCAAAAAGAATAGGTATCATATATTTAAAATTTTCTAAAACCACTTAAACGGACAATATAGAAACATGAGCGTTTACAAGTTACTCTGGAAGAAAGGTCGAAGAGATCTGCCAGGAAAAAAATATATGCAGTTGTATGGTCTAGTTGGAGCGAAAGATTAATATGAATGAAGACGATAGAAGTTAAAATGAGTGATGTACCTCACGTCGACCAACGCTAGATTATTCTAGGCCGAGCGGTCAGGCGAACCGGTCAACGGGTGGTTACATAAAAAAGCTTCAGCAGGCGGCACCACTACCGCCACCGTCGCCGCCGCCGCCGCCACATCCCTCGTTCCAGCCTCGGCGCGTGGAATTTGGGGCAGCGGCGGCATGGCACTGTGGTCTACACAGGGAACGAAATGGTCAATAGTGAAACATCGAAAGCAACCGATATTTTTCAATTGAAAGATTTGTGATTGCTATGGGCCGGATTTTGATAACTTAAAACGTCACCAAAAATGAACATTAAATTTCTCCTCAACAATAATGACGTAAAAAATTGATGAAAACCAGTTTAGATGAACAACTCTACATGTTGGGGATGTTACTGAGGCTTCTTACTTTCGTTCAAGTGAACTCAGCTTGTAAACTTTTGGTTTGGACTGGACCAGGAAATCTTTGCCTTTGGTTATCGTGAAATCCGCCGAACTGACAAAGGTGCTGAAGGCGTCACAGGAATCTTAAATTATATACTACAACTGCTGACATTAGAATTTCTGAGCGAAGAAATTTAATAGGCTACTCAGGAATTCTGTGAAGAACACATGTTGCATCTCGTAAATATTTTTTAAAGCAAGTCCCATTAAACTTTTATCAAAATCGATGAAATCCGCGCAAAATGCTTTGAAAATGACGAAAAGAGGTAAAAAATGTCTGAATGAAGAAAAATTGTTAAAAAATCATATAAAACTGTATCTTATCCTTTTGCCATAACTTAAAATGAATTTCTATACTAGAAATGTCCTAGCATCGTTCTAAAGTGAAAAAAAAAAAGACATTTCATTAAAATCCGCACCTTACTGATGACGTTCACTTTCAATTTAAAAGATATGATATGCATCAGAAGAACTGTGTGGTCACTAGAGTTGGGCGATAATAAGTAAATAAATACATGATTTTAGAAGAACGACAATGAATTCTTAAATGCATTTTAAATCCAAAAAGAATAGAAAGGTTCAAAATAATTAGTATTGTTGTTAAAAGCCCCAAACCTAACATATTAAAGGATTAAATTAAATTTTTGTGTGGTGCATGAATTCAATTTGAAAGAATGTGACATGTCATTAATTTTTCACTCGCTCTTTTTCTGTTTATTATGTTCAAATGCATGTGTAGTTTGTTATGCATTTCTTTTTAAATTTGGTGAGCACTGAAAAAAAAATGAAAAGAAAACTCACAAAAAAAATGAAAACGAGTAAATGTGGAGATAGTTTGGGGGATGATAATGGAAAAGTAAGTTATTAATGACTTAAATTAAATTATCTAAATCTTTCAATAAAGTGTGAATATATTATTTTGTTACTTTTGCCCTATTCGGCATTTTGATAACTCCAAGCATTACATTCAACCGCAATGTTAAATATGATATTAGAGTTTTCCAAAGCTGGGATTTAAATACAAAAATTATTCAATTTATCCTATTTACTATCATTCAACCCAGACAATGTTATCATCTTTCAATAGGCTTTTGTAGTCACAAGAACTAAATAAAATCTCTCTTATTGAAATATTAAAATTAGTCTTATTAATTCATTATTATTGGTCATTCTCTGACCATTCTTTCTAGACTCGTTTCGCACAATCGATCTAAGATTTGGAATTCTGTACCTATTACATTTTTTCTTTCATTTTAACCCTTAATTTTTCGTGTGCATTACTTGTATTTACTTTCCAAATTTCGCTTTGAAAGCACTCCGGTTGGCCTCTCGTTTCTCCATTTCGCCCACAGTGCGGTGGCGGCGGCGACGGCGGCGGCGGCGGTCACGCCGTGTCGAGCGTGCGCCAAGTGGCCGGCGAGTTATAGCCGCTAGGGGCGTAGCTAAAAATACACCCCCACATTATGATAACGCGTCGCGCCTTCGACAGACATCCACGCGCGAGGAGCCGCGCGCCTGCGCAGATAAGCGCGGGCGGAGAGGTGCCGTCGTCGCCCGCACTTCGCGCGAGAACCCGCAGAGGGCGCGCGCGGAAACGATTTATGTGCGCAGCCCGCGCGCAACTTTTAAATCTGGCGTCTGTTTAAAGTTGCAGTTTGCTCCTCGATTCTTCTTTCACTTCGGTTTCCTTTCCGATTCAGCGGGTTTTTTTCTTTTTTTTTGTTTCATCGTTTTGTATTTCTCCGTTTTTTATTCACTCCCCCTCGTTTTTTTAATCTCTACATTTCCTTTCGGTTACTAGGTCGAGAAAACGTTTAAATTAATTTTTTTGTTTTCGCTCGTTGATTTTTTTCTCTCTTCGTTTTTCTCCGATTTTTATTCATTACCCCTCTTTCCTCTTGATTTTCCAACTATCGTTTTGTGTTACTAGGTACAGAAAAGGTCCACTTTTCAAATTTTGCCAAATACGCTTGTTGGTTTTGTTTGCTCTCTTGTTTTTCTCCGTTTTTTATTCATTTCCCTCTTTCCTCTTTATTCTCCACATTTCGTTTTCGGTTACTAGGTGGAGAAAACGTCTAATTTTCAAATTTTGCCTACTACAATTGTTAGGGATTTTTTGCTCTCTTGTTTCTTTTTCGTTGTTTATTCATTCTCCCTCTTTTCTCTTCATTCTTCAAATTTCGTTTTCTGTTACTAGGTACAGAAAATATCAGTTTTCTTATTTAGCCGACCACGCTTGTTGGTTACTCTTTTCGTAATTCAACTATTTATTGTAAAGTATTGGAACGCAAAAAGGCATGTAAACTCGAACTCTGGAGCTCAAGAAAAGTGCTAGATATGCGACAGAAAAATGCGGTGTTTGACAATAATATAACTTTTTTCCCCTTTTCACTTTATTATCTCTCCTAATGTGGCAAGTTACTTTTGAAGTTTTTCGATTTGAAAATACAAGAACAACAAAAAACATAAATCACAATATATTTGTTTTACTTTCGTGTATAAATAACTTTCAAAACTGAATATAAATTTTATGCAAAATATAAATTTTATTGTATTCTTATAAGGAGGGCTTGCAGAATTTATTATGTTTGTTGAGTATAAATTGAATATTTCCTCATCCCTGGACATTTTTCTGTTTTTTGGGGCGAGGGGAGGGGTTTAATTTAGATATATTAGATTACGATATATTCTATTTTTAAATAAAAAGAAAGCAAATTGTTAAGAACAAATATGTAGTTAATGATCATATTATTGAATAGCCAGATACTTCCCCACACTACATTCCTCATTGATTTCTATTGTTATTCATTTGTTTGAATACGTTTGAATGTGTTTTTGAATGTGAATTTAAATGTGTTTAAAAAATACACTAATTTGTTTGATTCTTTTCCCAAAGTTGTTACAATTGTTTGAAAGACTGTACGGTGCAGCGAACATTTGTTGAACATGTGCTTGCCATCAAATAACGAATGTAGCCTTTCTTCCGTGTCGCGAAGACAATGATGAATGAAATATAAATGAATGAATGAATGGTGAAAAAGAAGGAATGGAGAGGAATCCGAAGTGCGTGCTGCGAGCTCGGTTGCTTGGCAGAAATCCAGCATTCGCCCAGTGAGTCTGAGGATAGATTGCTCGAAAACACAGATCAGAAGCTAAGTTTTCCAGAATTCTTCCTCCATCATCATCTTAATAGGACACCTTCGGACGACTTGGTGAGCCCGTTCCTTTTATTTTAAAATTTCCAATACTGTTTTGAAACACTCCTGCCGATTTAAATTTACATTTTATAAGAATGTCTGAACACATTCTCATCAAACGATATGAGTTCACAAGACATTCAGCAATGAATCGGGTCGTCGATGGCCTCGGATTACGCAGACGGCAGTGATTATTTGTTTGGCAAACTGCCAAGAATTGCCGATCTAAGAACAAACAAATCATACCGAAAGCGGTTTCATCGGGCCGGATGCTTTGACGATGGCTGCCTCGATGAGTGTGGAGTTCTCCGGAGACTGCGCTTGGATACTGAATAAGAACGAGAGAGGATCATGCAGTCGGAAGGGAGGTTATACTGATTTTTGGCATGGTACCAACGAATTAAATTGTTTGTATTTAGGCTCGTGATACGTCTTTTTATTCGACGAGAGAGAAAAGAAGAATCAATAAAAACAGTAATAACTACGGAGACACTACAAAGCTAGTGTAAAGTTTTCACAAAGAATGGGAAAAAAATTCTTCCAAAACCTCGAAGCTCTCCAAGCAACAAGAAACATAAGGACGCCGTGTAAAATGAGGATGATGGAAAAAAAACTGTGCCAGGACCGTTTGTAGTCTATGGTGCAAAATGTAGAAGAAAAAGAATTAGAAGAACATGATAATGAAAAAGATTAGAATACAATTGCGTTGTAAAAGGAAACGAAAATGTTGTAGGAGAGGCTTTACTCAAATTTACATCTTTTTTCACGGGAATGCATAGAGGGAGGAAGAGCCATGAAATGTTAAGTGAAAATTACGCAATATCATGACCCATCTTGCTGGTAGTTATTGTTGACTAAAACTACTAGAATTTTTTTCAGTACTCGAGAAGTTCTTCGAGAACGTTCATCTAATGAAATCGTGTCATTTTGTCCCACCATATCACTAGATAATAGATTTATTTTGGCTTCATAATTGAGTTAAGCGACAAAAAAGAGCATTTATTCTGTAAAGATTGAATTAGCTACTTTAATTGGGTGTGCAATTAACAGTATTAATATATTTTTCCACACCTTTTTTGGGAGTAAATATTTTTAATGCATATAAAACTGAAGGAATTGGGGCTGTGCTTTTTTTAATAGTCCTGAACACAGTCCATTCAGTGTTGATGTATATTAGTAATCATTCAGAAAATGAATGAACAGAAAAAAATTTTGCCATTCACATTTAATTATCACTTCAAACAAAATTAAATAATAAATTCAATGGCAGTTATTCAAATAGGATTTACTGTTGGATATATAATAAAATGACTGACTATAAATGTAATTTAGTAACAGAAATCTGTTTTCATAAAAATACTGGCGTATGCTCTATATACCTCTAAAAATGAAATTGCTATAATTGGCGGAACGGACATTCAACTACAAAATAAAATATACAAGAGAATATGAAAGTAATATAACCTAATTAAATTTAATTCTCGCTTGTTTATCCAGCAAAGCAAAATTGCCTTACCCGAAAGCCATTTACGGCAGACGCGACTCTGATCGACACCGGTTGGCGCGAACAATCGCTGGGCGTAATCTAGAAGTTCGACTCTGTCGCGGAGTGGCAGGCCTATCACGCAGTCACTCACTGTCGTCACATCGCGAGGGACCCATTGTCCAAGAACTCACCGCCGCAATTAAAAATGCATTACGAGTTAATTGCGTAATGGCTCATTAAAAGCGAATTCTTCGCCGGCCGGCCGGAAGGCCACACGAGGGCGTATTAACCCGTGCCTGTGGTTGCCTTTCGCGGCACGAGACTTATTGGCGCGCTGGGATTACGACGAATGAAACAATTTCTAAACTATTCAGCGGCGCGGGTAACGCAGCCTTAATTAAAAGTAGGAGACTGGGCAGACCGGGCGGGTGCGGCCGTGCCAGGTTACAATGGTCCAAATTCAACGGAACGGGCGCGCTCACCCAATGCGTATATGCATACAAATTAAAGTGAAGTGTGGTAATTGAACAAATTCTGTTATCTTAAGTCGGACTGTTTTCTATTAATCATGAGACACTTGATAAGATACGACAAAATGGAATAATTTCATTTGTACTCTTTGATTATTTGAAAGGAGACTTTACATACACGAGATTGAATATTGAATAAGAAGAATTAGAATAACATTATTACAATAATACTCCTGTATGGCCCAAGATTACAACTAAATCATTTTCCTAATAATTTCCTTGAAGTTTATTTTTAATAATCCAGAGCCTCCAATTATCTACTATCAGCGTGCCACCCATTACAGAAATCAAATTTATAATAAAATAATAGTGCGTTGGAATGTTCACATAATGGATAAAAGGTTTTGTGGTATTCTTATCATAACTTATTTGAATAATTATTTCGTGAATAACTCTTTTTACAAATATAAATATTTTAATACTATTTACTAAAGCGAAGGTCTTTTTTATATCCTGAAAGCCAAACTTTACTTTATAACTTAAACTTCTGACATTTACCTGTCAGTCTCTCCATCAAAGTCTCTCTCAAATTCTCTCATCAAAGTCTCAAAATCTCTGCATCAAAGTGGCGGAAAGAAGACCGCCTGATACGGCGAGGGAAGAAATCCTAAAGGGAAACCAACCTGCTGTTAGAAGACTAAACGATAATTTACTACGACTACAGACTAATTACTAAACTATTTCTAAACAGTTTTACTTCTGCAAATGAGCGTAGTTCGGTGGCAGTTAATAAAAAAAGTACAAAAATAGTACACACAAACATTAAAAAGATAAATTAACAGAATTTAAAGAAATAAAGAAACAAAATAAATTAAAAACACAAATAGACAAATATAAATAGATATATAACCGCAGGAGACGCCCGGCTACGTAATATTTCCTTCTCTGCTTCGAATCAACACTAAACAGCGCCTCAGAAAATCTCCTGCGATGCAGCACCTACCCTCCGCGTAAGATACACACACACACACACAAACACCACACACACACACAAAAACACCACAAACACACACAAACACACACAAACACACACAAACACACAAACACACACAAACACACACAAACACACACAAACACACACAAACACACAACACACACAAACACACATATACTCACACACGCGCGCGCCATGCACAATTGCACGTACCACTCGCAACTTGCACAATGTTGCAATTCTACAGTAAATATTACATAAGAAAAATTAACTTATCGATATATACTTAATTATTTATATAACAGAGAAACATTTAAACAAAATCATACAAATGGGATATAGGAATTTTACAAAATGTCGCCATTGAGATTTTCACAAGAATCCACGTTTTAAAGACACTGGCACTAAAGAAATTCTTCCATGTCACCACTGGCTGCCATACCGTCAGATTGTTCGAATGCTTCGTCTCATTCTCATTTATTATCCCATCGATAATGCGTGAACATCGCGTTTTCCCTCTCGAAAGTCATGCGTTGAAAGTAATGAAAGCGAGCTCTGAGCGTCGTATTTGTCGCTTCGTCCCACTGTGTCGCGGGTGTGGGGGCGAGGCGTGGGCGTGGGAGGGGGCGTGGGTGGTGGGGGCGAAATACCGCGCGGGGCGGAAAGCGAAGCCCCGGGCACTCGGCGGGCGACCGCGGGCGCCGACCTTGCGCTGAAACGCAACCCCACATTTCATTAGGGCGCATTACGCCAGGCTGCGCGGTGGAGTTGTGCTGTGGCGGGCGGGGGTGGCAGAGGCGGGCGGAGACGTCGGGGGGGGGCGGGGGCGGCGGCGGGGGCGGCGGGCGGGCGGAGTGCGGGTGGGGTGCGCGGGGTAGTAGGGGCGGGTGAGGGCGGGCGGGGCAAGAGTAGGAGGGGCGTGCGGGAGCAGGCGAGCGAGGCGGGCGGGAACCGGCGGGGTGGGGCGATGGCGGCGGTGGTGGGCGGTGGCGGACGTTGGCGGACGGTGGCGGCGGGGGCGGGCGGTGCGGGCAGGCGATCGGGCGGTCGGGGCGGCGGATGCGGGCGAAGGCGGGCGGGCGGGCGCGGGCGGGCGCGGGCGGGCGGGGCGTGCGGGGACGGTCGGGACGGTCGGCGGCAGGCGGGGCAGGCGGGGTGGGCGAGGCGGGCGGGGCGGGCGAACGAGCGGTGGGCGGGAGCGGGCGTGGAGGGCGGCGGCGGCGGCGTTGGAGGCGGACTGGGCGGGGCGCGGCTCGACCGGAGGGCGTTCGGCTGGCTGAGAGGAAGGCCAGAGGGTTGCGGCGCGCCGAGAGCGCGCGAACGAACAGGGAAGCAAAGGCAGGAATTTGCGTTCGACAGGATGGAGAACAGGACGCCTAAAGAGAAAAGTCGCTGACAGTGCTCAAGAATCAAACAAGGGATTTTCAAGGAGTAACATCACCGAGAAATAATGGATTACAAAAGACGAATAATCAGAAGAATGAAAAATCAAAAAGGGAACGGAACCGACAATGATATGATGAAGAAAACATAGATTATTCAAGAAGAAAGTAGAGACTAAATAATTTTGATTATAATATAAATAATTCACTGTAGAAGAAAAATGATATGAAAGGGAAATTAAAATGTCGGATATGCATATACTACATCAGTATAATAGTTCATAAAAGATTGGAAAGGATTGAGGGGAAAGCAAATAAATCTATAAGAAATGAGCTGTTTCAATAGAACCCGTGATCAACAAGATATTGGAAGCAAGACAAGTTGAGTAGAAAGTTGACAAGCCCAAGATGCTAGTGGGACTTGTAAGCTGGTTCAGCGCAGACGAGACTAGAGTGCACAATGCCATCGAAACTGAGAGACTGAGCTGAGGATCAATCAGCGGTGGTTAACTGTTTGTGTAGTTTGCTCAGCTCCAAGTGACTCGAACGGCATCTCCAAGCCGCCGCCATCGCCCGCCAACGCTGGGTCGTCTGGCCTCGCGCATCAACGCCCCAGCGCCGCTGCGCTCTGATCGCCTCGCCTCCGCCTCGGCGCCGTTCGCTCCGCTCTTCGCCTCAGCCGCTCGCCGCTCTCGCCTCGCCTCCGCCCGATCCGCCCGCTTGCCCTCGCCTCCGCCTCGCCTCCGCCCGCTGCCTGCTCGCGCCTCGCCGCCTGCCTCGCCTGCCATCGCTCCCATCCTCCGCCCCGCTCGCGCATCGCTCTCATCCCGCCTCGCTCGCTCGCTCGCTCGCCCGTCTGCCCTCGCCTCGCCTCGTCCGCCTCGCCTCCGCCCTCGCTCCGCCTCGCCTGCCCGCTCCTCGCCTCCGCTCCTCGCCTGCCTCCCTCCCTCGCCCCCTCGCCTCGCCTCGCCCCCGCTCTCCCGCCCCTCGCCTCCGCCTCGCCTCCGCCTCGCCTCCGCCTGCCCCTCGCCTCCGCCTCGCCTCCGCCTCGCCTCCGCTCGCCTGCTCGCCCGCTCCTCCGCTCCTCGCCTCCGCCTCGCCTCCGCCTGCCCCGCCCTCCTCGCCCTGCCTCGCCTCGCCTCGCCCTGCCTCCGCCTCTGCCTCGCGCTCCTGCCTCGCCTCCGCCTCGCCTCCGCTCGCCTCCGCCCTCGCCTCGCCTCCGCCTCGCCTCCGCTCGCCTCCGCCTCGCCTCCGCCTCGCCTCCGCCTCGCCTCCGCCTCGCCTCCGCCTCGCCTCCGCCTCCGCCTCCGCCTCGCCTCCGCCATCGCCTCCGCCATCGCCTCCGCCCTCGCCTCCGCCCTCGCCTCCGCCTCGCTCTCCGCCTCGCCTCCGCTCTCGCCTCCGCCATCGCCTCCGCCATCGCCTCGCTCCCCTCGCCCTCGCCTCCGCCTCGCCTCCGCTCTCGCCTCCGCCTCGCCTCCGCCATCGCCTCCCGCTCGCTCGCCTCCGCCTTCGCCTCCGCCTCGCCTCCGCCTCGCCTCCGCCTCGCTCTGCCTCGCCTCCGCCTCGCTCGCCGCCTCGCTCTCCGCCTCGCCTCCGCCTCGCCTGCCTGCCGCTCCGCCTCGCTCTGCCTCGCCTCGCCTCTCCGCCTCGCCTCCGCCTCGCCTCCGCCATCGCTCTCCGCCTATCGTCTCCGCCCGCCTCGCTCCGCCCTCGCCTCCGCCTCGCCTCCGCCACGCTTCGCCTCGCCTCGCTCTCCGCCTCGCCTCCTGCCTCCGCTCGCCCCCGCTCCTCGCCTCGCCTGCCTCCGCCTCGCTCCGCCCTCGCCTCCCTCGCCTCCGCCTCGCCTCGCCTCCTCGCCTCGCCTCCTCGCCTCCGCCGCTCCGCCTCGCCTCCGCCTCGCCTCCGCCCCTCGCTCGCCTCCGCTCGCCTCCGCCATCCGCCTCCTCCGCCTCGCCTCCGCCATCGCCTCCGCCTTCGCCCTGCCTCGCCTCCGCCCTCGCCTCCGCCATCGCCTCGCCATCGCCTCCGCCATCGCTGCCATCGCTCCGCCTCGCCTCCGCCTCGCCTCCGCCCCCCCTCCGCCCTCGCTCTCCCCCTCCCTCGCCTCCGCCTCGCCTCCGCCTCCCCTCGCCTCGCCCCGCCTCGCCTCCGCCTCGCCTCCGCCTCGCCTCCGCCTCGCTCTCCGCCTCGCCTCCGCTCCCGCCTCGCTCCTCGCCTCCGCTCGCCTCCGCCTCGCCTCCGCCTCGCTCCGCTCCCTCCGCTCCTCGCCTCCGCCCCTCGCCTCCGCCTCGCTCCGCTCGCCTCCCGCCTCGCCCGCCCTCGCCTCCGCCCTCGCCTCCGCCCTCGCCTCCGCCTCGCCTCCGCCTCCCGCCTCCGCCCTCGCCTGCCCGCCTCGCCTCCCCCTCGCCTCCGCCTCGCCTCCGCTCCTCGCCTCCGCCCTCGCCTCGCCTCGCCTCCCGCCTCGCCTCCGCCCTCGCCTCCGCCCTCGCCTCCGCCTCGCCTCCGCCCTCGCCTCCGCCTCGCCTCCGCCTCGCCTCCGCTCCTCGCTCCCGCCTCGCCTCCGCTCGCCTCCGCCTCGCCTCCGCCTCGCCCGCCTCGCCTCCGCCTCGCCTCGCCTCGCCTCCGCCTCGCCTCCGCCTCGCCTCGCCTCCGCTCCTCGCCTCCGCTCCCGCCTGCCTCGCCTCCTGCCTCGCCTCCGCCTCGCCTCCGCCCTCGCCTCCGCCCCTCGCCTCCGCTCCTCGCCTCCGCCTCGCTCCGCCTCGCCTCCCGCCCTCGCCTCCGCCCTCGCCTCCGCCCTCGCCTCCGCCCCGCCTCTCCTGCCTCCCTCGCCTCCGCCTCGCCTCCGCCTCGCCTCCGCCCTCGCCTCCGCCCTCGCTCTCCGCCTCTCGCCTCCGCTCCTCGCTCCCCTCGCTCCGCCTCGCCTCCGCCTCGCCTCCGCCTCCTCGCCTCGCCTCCGCCTCCCCCGCCTCGCCTCGCCTCCTGCCTCGCCTCCGCCCTCGCCTCGCCTCGCCTCCGCCTCGCCTCTCGCCTCCTCGCCCCTCGCCTCCGCCTCGCCTCGCCCTCCCCTGCCTCGCCTCCGCCCGCTCCCTCGCCTCCGCCCTCGCCTCCGCCCGCCTCCGCCTCGCCCCCGCCTCGCTCTGCCTCGCCTCCGCCTCGCCCCCGCCTCCTCCGCCTCGCCTCCCCGCCTCCTCGCCTCCGCCCTCGCCTCCGCCTCGCCTCCGCCTCGCCTCCGCCATCGCCTCCGCCATCGCCTCCGTCATCGCCTCCGCCTCGCCTCCGTCATCGCCTCCGCCATCGCCTCCGCCATCGCCTCCGCCATCGCCTCCCGCCATCGCCTCCGCCATCGCCTCCGCCATCGCCTCCGCCATCGCCTCCGCCATCGCCTCCGCCATCGCCTCCGCCTCGCCTCCGCCTCCGCCTCCGCCTCGCCTCCGCCTCGCCTCCGCCATCGCCTCCGCATCGCCTCCGCCATCGCCTCCGCCATCGCCTCCGCCTCCCCTCGCCCTCGCTCTCCGCTCCTCGCCTCCGCATCGCCTCCGCCTCGCCTCCGCCCTCGCCTCCGCCCTCGCCTCCGCCCTCGCTCTCCGCCTCGCCTCCGCCTCGCCTCCGCCTCGCCTCCGCCTCGCTCCGCCCTCGCCTCCGCCTCGCCTCGCCTCGCCTCCGCCTCGCCTCCGCCATCGCCGCCATCGCCTCCGCCTCGCCTCCGCCATCGCCTCCGTCATCGCCTCCGCCATCGCTCCGTCCTCGCCTCCGCCATCGCCTCCGCCATCGCCTCCGCCATCGCCTCCGCCATCGCTCTCCGCCATCGCCTCCGCCATCGCCTCCGCCTCGCCTCCGCCTCGCTCCGCCTCGCCTGCCTCGCCTCCGCCTCGCCTCCGCCTCCCGCCTCGCCTCCGCTCTCCGCCCTCGCTCTCCGCCTCGCCTCCGCTCTCGCCTCCGCCCCGCCTCCGCCCTCGCCTCCGCCTCGCCTCCGCCCTCGCCTCCGCCTCGCTCTCCCTGCCTCGCCCCTCGCCTCGCCTCGCCTCCGCCTCCCCTCCGCCCTCGCTCTCTCGCTCGCCTCGCCTCGCCTCGCCTCCGCCTCGCCTCCGCCTCGCTCCGCCTCGCCTCCGCCTCGCCTCCTCGCTCTCCTCGCCCCGCCTCGCCTCGCCCCGCCTCGCCTCCGCCTCGCCTCCGCCCTCGCCTCCGCTCTCGCTCCGCCTCGCCTCCGCCCTCGCCTCCCCGCTCCCTCGCCTGCTCCTCGCCTCCGCCTCGCCTCCGCCTCGCTCTCGCCTCGCCTCCGCCTCCCTCGCCTCGCCTCGCCTCGCCCCTGCCTCCGCTCCCCTCGCCTCCGCCTCGCCTCCGCCCTCGCCTCCGCCTCTCGCCCTCGCCTCCGCCTCGCCTCCGCCTCGCCTCCGCCCCGCCTCCCCGCCTCGCCTCGCCTCCGCCTCTCGCCTCGCTCTCCGCCCCTCGCCTCCGCCCTCGCCTGCCTCGCCTCCGCCCGCCTCGCCTCGCCTCCGCCTCGCTCCCTCGCCTCCGCCTCGCCTCCCCCTCGCCTCCGCCTCGCCTCCGCCTCGCTCCGCCCTCGCCTCCGCCCTCGCCTCCGCCATCGCTCCGCCATCGCCTCCGCCATCGCCTCCGCCATCGCCTCCGCCTCGCCTCCGCCCTCGCCTCCGCCTCGCCTCCGCATTCGCCCGCCTCGCCTCCCGCCTCGCCTCCGCCCTCGCTCTCCGCCTCGCCTACGCCCTCGCCTACGCCTCGCTCTCCGCCCTCGCCTCCGCCATCGCTCTCCGCCATCGCTCTCCGCCATCGCTTCCGCCATCGCCTCCGCCATCGCTCTCCGCCATCGCCTCCGCCATCGCCTCTGCCATCGCCTCCCCCATCGCCTCCGCCATCGCTCCGCCATCGCCTCCGCCATCGCCTCCGCCATCGCCTCCGCCATCCCTTGTACGTCACTCCTCCGACTTTGACTATTTAATGAAGAGGTCGCTTCACCTATTGTACCAAACGAACTGACTGTTGTTGACATTCCGCAAAAATGTACAAAACATTTCTTTCAAAACCAATTACCAAGCGTGATACAGCTTTATAAAAACGCTTTTTTTTATTTTCCAAGATCTGTTAAAAAACTCACGTTCATGATATCATAATGAGCTTATAATAAACATAATTACTATTACATTTAATACAAATATTTATCTCACTGCCGGTATAAAGATTGCCTCACAAATGTACCCATTGTCGACAATATTAGTATATAAAGATCAGATATATGAGTGTTGTGTTTCAGCGTACGTATTCAACGCGGGTACAATGTCAAGAAAACTTGATATATATCATTTTCCTGTGAATTGCTATGGGGAAAAGAATACTTGGGCGAAAGACATCCATTCAGTACCCCCATCCTTGGGTCAACCGTCCATGACGCACAACGAATCGAAAACATTTCATTTGAGTATCTTATCAACAGCAACCATACTCATCAACCTCCCATTGTCACTACTAGAGGAATTCCCTCAATAATCCCCTCAAACACACTCCCACTCGCACTAACTCCCGAACAACCCTGAATCCACAATTACATTCACTCAAACTTAGCTTTTACAAATATCCAATACACCTCTAGTATTCGAAAAAGTTGTGCAAAAGCTGCACAAACCCATCCTGTTCCGCGACTTTTATCACTAATCCCTAAGTTCTATGTCTATCTCCAATTTACAATCTTGTAGACCAAAAAAATGGCGTCTCTACCATTAATTAAATGCTAAATAACTACTAAAATTGCTATCAGTACTAAACAAGATTCCTTAATGCTCTTAATCCACACTCTTTCCGTACATTCACAAAATCTTTCCTAGCGATCACGTGACCTGACAACTTCCTGTTTACATTCTAACATCCCATCACAACTCTATTTTGTTAAGTATTCACTGTTACCCTACCAACCACAGAAACCCTTCAGGACGCCAATTTGATCATCACGCATTGTTGCAAATTATCGTAATAACCAATGGAAAAGGTGAAATGGTTATTAACGCCATTAAATAACAGCATTAAAAAAGTATTACATATAATTCGGTTATCGAATGATTTTATTGAGATTACATGTTTCATTTGAATTGAAATTATTATGTTTCTAAAACTTTTCTGCCTACTCACAATAGAGTTTGTGAATTGAAATTAAATATATGTCGTGGCTATGTGAATACATTTTTAAAATGGTTGATTTTAATGATCCTGAGTTACACACTATTCACTTGATCCTTCAACAACGTACAAACTGCGTTAAATGATATGATTTATCAGAATTAGAATTCGAAATATCTTGAATTCAAAATATTAGTCGTGAGAATTGGCAAAGGAATCTGTAATAATGCTATCGAGTATTTTACAAAACTGCTATAAATATAGATACCAACAGCATAGAGCCAAAAAATGCAAAGGGAAAGGATAATTTGCGCGTCTTTCATCTTATAATCTGTTTTGAAGGTGGTAAAGTTCGTACCGACACCCAACCTATCCACAGGTAATCTCATAAACTATCAGGCGAAAAAGGCATGCTCACAAATTTTGCTTTCGCTTAGGTTAAGGAGATACAAGGTGAACTTAAAGCCAAGATCCCAACGTTCATCAGTGCATCTGAGTATTTTACAGTCGAGTTTCATGAAATAAAAATACTAAGAACAAATCATTACATATATCTACAATTGAAAAAAAATGAAATAATGGAAAATAATAAAATAATGGAATAATTGAAAAATAATGTAGTGAAAGTTAATATTGCGAACAGTCTATGACCTGAATAGTAATGAAAGCATTATTAGAGAAATATTTTTAATTGATTGCTATGTAGATTGCAAGTTTTATGTCAAGAAAGTTCAGAGAGTTGGCATTAAAATCGTGTTTCATATCGTCATAGATTTTAAATGAATAATCAACAACACATGTTTAATCTCTTAGAAAACAATACTAATTGCAGTTATCTCACTTTCTATACAAAAGATTTTGCTCATACCAGAGGTAGCGAATGATTTGAGCAATCAATACAATAACAATACGGCAATACAGCGTTGTTGAAATTGAAAGCCGAGAAAACAGAACTCTGAGGAATCTCTTCCAAATTTACATTGTATGCCATGAAATCCACTTTGAGTAGAAAAGCGAGTGGAATGCAAAGAGTTCAAACCTCGAGCTCCTGGAATTTGATTTCAGGACGAGTGTGCCTATAACAAGGACTGCAATCAATTACAGGTAAATATTTACTAAGATATCGTAACTGTTATGAAATCATTTATTCACAATGAACGTTTCGTAACTAGTTTTGTTACATCATCAGGTGCTTAGTGAGGAACTACTATCCCATTGAATTACCTCTGCAGTAGAACCATCGAGGAAACATTACGAAATTACTCACTAGTTGATATCACGTAACTGTATATCCATTGAATTACTCTGCAGAGGTAATTCAATGGATAGCAGTTCCTCACTACACCTGATGATGTAACAAAACTAGTTACGAAACGTTGTACAATTGCTGAAATAAATGATTGTCATTAAAAACTTTGGATACTTTTATTTGCAAACATATATTGACAATCAAGAAGAAATATTGATTTACTACATCAAAAGTAACTTTTAAAAACTTTAAAAATTAAGAAACGAACTCACACGAGCCGAACCCAACGTCTCGTGTCAAACAGCCACACGTATCCCCCCGAAAGCCACCTCGGCCACCCCTGATGTATAGGTGCGAGTTGGATTTAATCGTCGGTAAACGCGAGCCCAATAAATTAGTGCGAAACTCTTAAATCCACCGCTGTATCTGCGCGGAGGAGGAATCTACGAGCCGGGGCGGGCGAGGGGCGCTTATCGCGAACCGCATCGCGCGCGGATGACAGTTTAAAGAGACGTAAGCGCGCGATATTTTGCGGGCGGCTCTCGCGGGGCCAAGTGGCGACGGCGGCGGCGGCTAGTGCCACGCGGCGCCGGCGACAGCGCTGCTATCGGCAGCTGCGAATTAGCACGCGCTCTGGCACCCAGCCGCTCGTTCTGCGCCGAACGGACATTCGCGCTCCGGCTTTCGTTATTGGCGTTCCCTGCTCGGCCTGGAGTTTATACCTAATGTCCGTGCTTTGCACCATATACCTGGTCGTGTTATCTCCACCGGATGGGAATGTTATGGGGGAAAATTGGATTGCTGTTTGGTGTTCGTTTTCTGTGGGTAGATCTACTAGCATCGCAAGCGTTCTGACACCAATTCGTCCCTCTGGATATCCTGATTAAGATTCAATGTTCGCCCCACCCGTTATATTTGAAACTAACACGTGTTCTTCATACTTGCCATTATGTTTGCCATCTAGAACTGACATCTTCATAGAGAAAACGGAAATAAAATAAAATAAACACTAAATAAAAAGAAAAGTTTGCACTTCTTTGAGTTTTTCGCTACCAACTCCAAAACGCTTTATTTCGAGAAAGCCACTATTTACAAAATTACAGTTCACCAAATGTCTAAAAAAAGTACGAATTATTGGCATTGTTAGATAATTAACACTTTAATTATGGGAATCAGTAGGGCCTTATTAACTCGAGCGGAGAATCTGTAAAACCCAGCCTACGTAACCAAACTAACATGGAAACAAGAAAAGTAATGCATGGTATTAAAAGCGCACGTTATTTTGAACCCCAGAACGTGTATCCCCACTCCTTTGCCACTATTAGTTGAATTAAGAATAAATTTTACCAACGAGCGTTGTAGATAAAATCTGATAACCAGAAATTTAGCTCCCATGCAATAGAAATTATTTAGCATTAAAAAGCGAACTACAAATTTGAAATAAAATTCCTTTTGTGGAAATAACCCAACTCCACACTTCTCTTGCAACAAGCGAAGCGAGGACTCAAGAAAATGTGCGCGGGCAGTACCCAATTCTTCAGCCGGTTAATAATTCGTTCTCCAAAGTTGTTTTCAAGTTTGATACGTTCAAACTAGAGCATCGCTGTGAGATGGAACGGCGAGACGGAGCTATTCTCCCGTTTTGGCGAGAGGATCAAAAGTCATCGCTTTTCAGAGCACTCAGGCGCCTGTTTTATCTGGAAATTAAAATTCTTTGCTGAGCTTCATGATCTTTATACTGCACCTATGTACACCTAATTAGAGAGTAGAATTCTTCGAAAATTGGATGTCCATTCTTACATATTTTCGCCATTGGAATCACGAACACTACCTTAATCATTATCATTACCTCGGTTGGTAGCCAGGAGAGAGACTCAGAATGTTATCAGTTCTACAGTCGAGAATATCGCAAATATAACATTCAGGGCACCTCGCTGTAGTGTAGACACATTATAAAAGAGAATTGCAGATACCCTATTGACAGAACCAAAGAAGAGATATTACAGTATTGAGAGTATTATTGTCGTTCACAATAATTTTCTTGTAATAACACGTTATGCTACTGATCTTAAGGAGCCAATTGTTATTTGCAGCCGAAGCAGTAACTGTTAGAATCAATGCAAGACCTGTTACCAAGACCAGAATTATAAAAAAAAACAAATCATTTTTCCCTATTGAAATATACTAGTTCTCGCTGTATCCTCATTGCCTAAGTTTCGACATAGATTACCGGCCAATAGTTCTGTACGTTCTTCTTAAGTTATTTTTTTGTTTAAGATTACTAATAAATTAATAATCATATGTAAAGTTTTTTTTAGATTGTTTGAAATTTCTTACCAACTTTCGCATGATTCCTAGACAACAGGTGGATTTTGGTAAGCAGCAAATTCTACACACACCGTATTCGTAAAAGTGCAGAAAAGGTGAGATGTACGTCAATGACAGCAAAACAGCAAAAGAGAAATTGCGATAGAATTTTCCACCTGGGACAAATCGAACCTCAAGACCTGGCCAAACGTTTCGGAGTTGCGCAAGATAAACTCGCGGATAAACTAAAACACGGACGCGGAGAGAAATCCGTCCGCATTCTTCACGTAATCGATAGCATCCGTCTGCGCGTCCAGGTGGAACGACGCTGATCGACGCAGCGCCGGCAAACGCGCAGGCTGCAGTCGATCGCGCGCCCGTCGCCCACGTGCGCGTACTCGCTGCGACCGCCGCCCCCGCCACCACCAACGCCGCCCCGCCTCCACCAACGCCGCCCCCGCCCCCGCCCCGCCACCCCGCCGCCCCCGCCGCCTCCACCACCCCAAGCTGCCCCGTTGCCCCCTGCCATTGCCACCGCCCCTTCCGCTGCCACCGCCACCCCCAACGCTGCCCCACCGCCGCCAACCCTGCCGCCGTCGCGGCCGGCGCCCTCGCCCTGTGCTCGCGCCGGCGAAAAATCGTCGCGTTGCGCGCGAAGCTTTGTCAGCGTCGCGAGGCGACGAGCCCGGCTCGGCGTCACAGGAACAGCGAGCTCCGGAGAAACGTTCAAGCGAGGGACTTATTTCAGCCGGCGGCCGCCTCTGTTTATTGAGTATTTCGTGTTTCCGGAAGCGATAAAGTCTAAGATCATTAGTTCTCTAGTGTAGTCACCGGGGGCAGTAGCTCAGTGCAACAACTGATGGCAGCGCCTCTGACCGGGAGGTCCTAGGTTCGAGTCCCGACGGTGGCAGGATTCTCCCAAGAAAAAAAAGCACTACACTAACGGGACTAATGATCAAAGCAGTTGACGCGCTCGGAAACACGAAAAAATCAATCAATCAATCTAGTGTAGTGTATGTTTTTGTCGCGGAAGTGGCTGAGGTCTTCCTCGCTATGTGGTGAGATCCAGTGCCGACCAGCATCGGCATGCAATGTTTTCCTTTCCACGAATCTCCCAATTGCGGGGCACCATCTCCAGCCAGGACAAGCTCTCCTTTTTCGGCTGGAACTCGTATTTCTGTTTAAAATCAGACAATATGAATAAAGGAAGAAAATGAATTACATTGCCTCATCTTTTCCATTCAGGAATTGAATATCGTTCTACGTATTTTTAGTGTTTATTTATGTTAACACGGCGGTGTGTTCGCGTGTATAAATTAGTTCTGTGGACGTATCATCGCGAGGGCCATCAATGACCAGCGTTGTGACGGCCCGTCAGGCACACATGTTATGTGCCGTGTTGAAAAAGCTGAAGTAAGAGCGAACGCCCCGCGGAGGGGTGGAGGGGCGCTGCCGGCGTAAAAATACCCCGGGCGTAATAGCCGCCGCCGCGCCACGCGCGGGCAGCCGCCGAAGGTGGAGGGGCAGCCGCCGAAGGTGGAGGACGCGGCCACGGCGGGAGCGGGGGGCGGGACGGACGGACGGGACGGGACGGACGGACGGACGGACGGACGGACGGGACGAGAGGACGAGAGACGGACGAGACGGGACGAGACGGACGAGACGGACGAGAGGAGAGAGAGACGGGAGAGACGGACGAGAGGGACGAGACGGGAGAGACGGACGAGACGGACGAGACGGACGAGACGGACGAGACGGACGAGACAGGACGAGACGGGACGAGACGGACGAGACGGACGAGAGGACGAGAGGAGGACGAGACGAGACGAGACGAGGATGGGAGAGACGGAGAGAGGAGAGAGGAGAGACGGACGAGACGGACGAGACGGAGAGACGGACGAGACGGACGAGACGGGACGAGACGGACGAGACGGAGAGACGGACGAGAGACGAGACGAGGACGAGACGGACGAGAGGACGAGACGGACGAGACGGGACGAGAGGATGAGATGGACGAGACGGGACGAGACGGACGAGACGGACGAGAGGACGAGACGGATGAGACGGGACGAGACGGACGAGACGGACGAGACGGACGAGACGGACGAGACGGACGAGACGGACGAGACGGACGAGATGGGACGCGACGGGACGCGACGGAAGCGGGGGCGGGGTGAGGTGGGAAGAGGAGGGGAGGGGCGGGGCGGGACGGGATGGGACGCGATCACGGCGAAAGCGGGGGCGGGGCGGGCGGGCGAGCGGGCGGGCGGCGGGCGGCGGGGTGGGGCGGGGGGGGGCGAGTCGCGGCGAGGCGGGGTGGGACGGCGCGGGGGAGGGGACGGGGAGGACCCATTGAGCGCACGCCCACACTGCCCACATTCCCGCTGTCGCTGCCCGCTTCCGCCCGCTGATCTCTCACGTGCCCCAGCCCCGCGCTCTTCTCTCGCCCCGTCCATGGATGTCATAACAGCGGTGTAAATCCCGAATAGTCAGAAGGCTGAGACACATTCATCTTATGAAAGGAAGAGACTTAAATCAATTTGGATTTGATGCATTTATTGGCATTTTCAATTGATCACGTTAAGAATGAATTCTAAAAAATAAATACACAGTAATGATCAGTTCTACCGGGAGACCGAAGGCAATTGAGTGTGTAGTAGCGCTGTATAGTACGTATGTGTATACACGTGCATTTACTTTAGATTTTTCTACTCTAAGTCCCAATTTCACAAAAGAATACGATTAAGATGATCCTGATTGAAAATACATGTCTATAGGACTATAAATGAAACTAGCTCTGGCATTTACTCTTCACTAGGTTGAAAAGGGACCATCAGGGAGAAAACCCTATCATTTTGAAAAAAATCGGTTAAACGATTTATAAGCTAGGGTGGTTCACAGAGAGACGGACGGACGGACGAGCAAACGTTTTGCCGTCATTCGATTTTTTGGTATTAATGACTCGCAAAATTCTAGATTTGGAATTTTGGAAAATGGATTCTGGCTACAGCACGTGTTAGAGGATTTTCTTTCTAAGGGCCAGTTGTACGAACACAGAATAAACTCTGGATAAATTTTATCACGCTGTTAGCGTTTAAATCAGTTGTACGAACACAGGATACGGGTTAACCAGGGGTTAACCGAGGGATAACAAGGTGTTAAAGTTATCCCGTGATCTCGCATGCAGTTAACAGTGTGTTAACCTGTACACCTCATTTTGCCGGCAAAATCTGTAGTACTTCAGGCTGAAATGATCGAAATTCTGGAGTATTTGTTTTCTGACGAGAGTGAAGAAGAAGAAATACTCCAAATGTATTTAAAAAGCCGAAAGTTGAGGAGAGTGCGAAGAAGGCCAGACTTGCTGAATGAATACGACGATTTCGATTTTTTTGCAAGATTCAGGTTAAGAAAGCAAACTGTTCTTGAACTTTTAATGCTTATAAATGACGACATCGAACACAATACAAACCGGTAAGTTCACGAAATATTAGTTTTTGTATAAAATATGTTCTATCGCTTATTATATTTGGAACTATGTTCGGCTTGGTGCAGTATAAAAATGTTACGTAAAGGTGATGTTTGTCTTACAGGAATCAATCTGTACCTCCTATAATCCAGCTCCTCCTGACATTAAGGTATTATGCTACTGGAGCATTTGTAATTTGCATCGGAGATTTTTGTGGGCTTGATAAAAGTACCGCAAGCAGAATAATTAAAAAAACTAGCCAGTCAATAGCCAAATTAGCCCCAAAATTTATATACTTTCCCAAAAGTGCACTGGAAAGGAATCGTGTCCAACAAGGGTTTTACGAGAAAGCAGCATTCCCAAGAGTAATTGGTGCTATTGACTGCACCCATATTAAAATAAAATGCCCAGGTGGAGACTGTTCAGAAGATTACAGAGGGAGAGATGGCACATTCTCGTTGAACGTACAAACTGTGTGCAGTGCAGATCTGAAAATTCAGAATATTGTTGCTCGCTGGCCAGGAGCAGTGCATGACCAAACTATTTTTAATAACTCATCGCTGAAAGCAATATTTGAGTTAGGTCATATGAACAATTTGATTTTAGTGGGAGATTCTGGATATGCCTTGACCAGTTACTTACTGACACCCTTTGCAAATCCACAGACAAGAGCCCAAAATCTTTATAATGAGTCACATGCAAGAACAAGAAACGTTGTTGAAAGAAGCTATGGTGTGTGGAAAAGACGTTTTCCTGTTCTGGTTAATACATTAAGGTTAAAAAACGACAGACTTGAAGCTGTCATTGTTGCATGTGCTGTTTTGCATAACTTGGCAATTGACAGAAAAGAAGAAGAACCTCCAACTGATGATCAAGTAACAAGATTAGTTGAGGAAACCATTGCAGCTGAGCGACAAATCCAACAAAATGAAAACATTCAAAATCAACAAGCTAGAAACAATTTTGAGCAATATTTTGAAAGTCTGTTGATATAAGTAAATCTCAGTAACCTTTGTTATTCGTAATAGTATGTAACTTTTCAGTTAATGAGAGACATAAAATATTCTCAGCAAGATAAATGAATTTCTGAAAATAATCACTAAATTTTACTTAATTTTGGGAGTGAATAAGTTATTCATTGCATATTTGCACATGCTGAACCACCCTAATTGTTGATTCTGCAGAGGAGTATCGTCAATTTGTGCAAAATATTGCATTGCTTGAATATTTATTTTTAATGTTTAATTAGCTTTAATTCTAGTAATATCATAAGTAAATAATAAGACTTGTTAAACATGATTGTTAATTTTTTGTTTTGAAAATTAAAAAATGTATTTTATTTTGTACTTATGAAAGGGCAAACTTTTCAGTTGAATTACCATGACAAAATAAAATAAACTATAAAATATTCACATTGATAACAAATAAATCCTGAGCATACTAAGGATACAACCATTAGTTTTGAAATTATATTAATTAAAATATCAAAAGGCATTTACAATTTTGAGCAATACCTTAAAGTGAAGTCCAAACAAATAATCTTCCAGGAATAATAAATAAATAAACACATTACTTCTAAATATGACTTTATTCATTTTTATAACATTTTTTTCAGCTGCTCTTCCTTAATTTTAATAGATAGTTCTAAGTCCCTTTTTTGGAGCTCAAACAATTCCTCCTTCCTTCTTTGCTCCTCTTCATGCTCTTTTAGCAACAGAGCTTTAGTTTGCTCAATTAGATCAGTTTTAGCTTTGAGCCAAGACTCCATTCTTCTTCCTCTTGCAGATAGTGGTGTTTCTGCGTGTTTCACCTCTGGAATCCTTCTGCGTTTGCCATATTTAGACCGAATTACCTCCGGCTCGGATCCATCGCTTGTGTCCGACAGATCCTCTGCAGTTACACGATTCACATGTAAAGCAGGATGCTTACGTTTCCTCAGCATTTGAGGAGTGTATTTTCCCCAACTAGAAAATACAGCTGATTCGTTATCATCTTGTGTGCTTGGGCCCGGCACGAGACTCGGATGGGCCTCTGCACTGGGCTGACCACTGCAGTTTGATCAGCTACTGCACATGAACTGGCCACTGCACTTGGACCAGCCACAACACTTATGTCTTGAATATCAGGGTCGATGCCCTGAAATTCAATAACAATAGGCTGAGAATTCAACAATTCATCAGCCAATGTTCTGTCCGAATCAAAATTGCTCTCAAGCCCTTCGGCAGACAATTTAATTAAACCTAACACTTTCTCATGCAAAATGCTATGCTTCTCGGTTGCCGGCCCTCCACCAGTTTGCAATCTTTCTTGCCTCAACCGAGCAGCATACTTCCTTGTTTCTTTTTTTAGAGAAACATACTTCGATTTCAACTGCCCAGGAGCCCTCGGAACAGTTGTTTCTGCATTGAATTTCAATGCAATATTATTCCATGCTTTGTCCTGCAAAATATAAAATTGTGATGTAGTATTATGACTATGCATAAAATTCAAAATAAAATACTAAGTAAAATTTCACCGCTTCGCCAATATAGGTAAATCAGTATTCTTATTTTAATATATCAATAATAATTTACTAATCTTACCTTCTCGTTTGACGTTGCGGCATCGGTGATTTTATTTTCAATCACGTGTCGAAACTAATGTAAAATTTCACCGCTTGCCCATATAGGTAATCGCTCATTCTCAAAATAATGATTAATAACAATAATAATTTATAACTATATAACAAAAACGAATAATAATAATAATTTATAAAGATATGAATAACAATAACGAATAATAACAATAATTTATAACGATGTGAAAACTAAACACTGCAAAAACAGCAACAAACCAACACAATCCAAACATCAATCAGTACACCTTCGCAGAATATCGAACTATAACCAATATCCCGTTGCGGCTTTTAAAGAAACACATGAAACACGTCAGGGAAAATAAAGCTTTTACTTCGACAAATGACAATCGCCAGTTTTGCCAACAAACTTTTATTCAGCTTATTCGATGGGTACGTAACACCGGTGACATAAAGGGTCGTACAACTGGTCGCTCCATTTAACCCAGGGTTAAGCAATACTTGAGGATTACTATCCACAGATTTAACCTCCGTTCGTACAACCGGCCCTAAATGTAGCAAATGGATTTATCCACTTTTCCTTATCAGGGCCCTGTAAGAAGTGTTTTTCTGTGTCGCCGTCCGCCGTTTCTTCGCACATTACATTACTTTCTCTCAACTCCGTTGCGAGAAAGAAAAATTATTATCTTCCGTGTAATACTCGTCACAAGAAGACCTATGAGTCACGTTCTGCAAGTTAGAATCTAGTGATTCTAATTTTTTGTTTTTAATTGGCCACTACTAGTGTCATTACCCTACAAATTTGTTTACATTTTTTGTAAAATATATTGTATATCGATTGCTGAGTATTTTGATTGACTCTCGTAGTGGTTTGAGTATTATGTTCGGTACCACACAGTATATATCTGTGAGTTAGTGCAAAGGCCAATGTCAATCTATAGTGATTATCAGTCTGTGTGGCCAATGTGTGCTTTAAAGTACCTTCTTTCAGTGCAAGAAAGGCCAAAGTCAAAAGCCCTACATACTGATTTCACTACAGATCTTTACATTGGCCTACGATGGTAATGTCATTTCGGTGGTATACGAAAACCATCCATTCTGTAAAACTTTGAATATTGACATTGGCCCTTCTTGCACCAAGCCACAAATTTTGTTCTGTGAGTAGAGCGGCATGAGCAATACGCGTGTGATGTGTTTCATGTGATGAGTCCTGCGTGTTGTGTTTCGTGTATTGTGAACCGCATATTGTGAAACGAATGTTGTGACAAGTGTGTTGTAAACGGTTTGTTGGGTAATTTCTATTTCTATGAATTCCTATTTAGACATATAATATTACTATTTGCTTAATAATACAGTCAACTCCGGTTATACTGAACTTCTGGGGACTAACATTTTGTTCACTATAATAGCGGTTCGCTTCATCCGATGTCAAAATTAAATCCATTTTTCCACAGTGAGTTATTTTTTAAGAGATACAGTAAAATACATAACCCCGAACTAAAATTTCAATATCTTATTTGTCCTTAAAAAACAATTATTTTCAATTCTTTGCTTCGTACATTTTTCATTCGTAATTTCTCTAGATCGTTCACCAGAGTTCGTACTCTTTCCATACTGGATTCTGCATTGTCCACTGTCTCTTAAGTAACGTAATGCACAGTCTTTGAGCCCATTCAATGCCTCTTGCACTCTTGTAATTTATTATATGAACTTTGGCCGATATTGTTTCTAGCCGCCTAATATTGGAATTCGTGGCACTGAGGCGATATATTATATTGTAAGTGAAATGGGACCAGTGACTAAAGTTCACTATACCCAGTGTTCACTATATCCGAGTTCACTATAATCGGAGTAGACTGTTTTATCTAATACTCATTTATCTATTAGCCACATTAATTTATATATTTCATGTGCATATCATGTTCACATTCAAAATTAAGGCAAGGTAATTGCAATCTCTAATATTGATTCAGCGATTTGTCACTTGTGAGATTACGAGTACACAGTACGAGAGAAACTTCTGAGGTTTGCGGGGAGACCCTACTTTGGAGATCATATTAGGATCATTTCTGTCTCTCCGCTTTCCAATTTGCTTTGATCCCGCCTCATAAGCTATTGTCACATAATTTCTATGTTAGTGGTCATCTCTCTTTTCCCCCTTCTGTTCAACCAGGAACCCGCGAGCTCGCTTAACCTCCGAGACTTCACTTCGTTAACGATGTCGGAGAGCGACGCCGGTTTTGCGGTCGTGGCCTTTCAGTAATGTCATACCAGCATTCGCCTGGATGATCGAGGGAAACCACGAAAACTCCGGTGAGAGTTGCCGGCAAGGAGATTGAACCTGGGCCACCCGAATGCGAAGTAAGCGCCCTACGCCCTGAGACACTTCGCTTGGTATTCCGAACATTACTATCTTCCATTTTTATCTTTATAGGCGGCGCTAGCCGAATTCGTTTGTTACGCTCCGTGAAGTCACGAAGGTTAAGCGAATTCGAGACTCGCGGGTTCGTGGTTGGGTGACCGGCCAGGAACCTCGGGATCTAACGGCATCGAGCTCCTGGCCGAAGGGATAAAAGGCATTGACAGACTGCGACGTGGCGACACTCGACAAATACAGTAATTACTCTAACAGTAATTATAGTAATTACTTGGTAACGGAGGATTACTCCAAAAAAAGCGCTCAACGCCCAACAAGGGTTAAGAGATGCGTTGCATCAACAACGACGCAACAAATTTAAAAAAAGATATAGAGAGTGCATTAATAAGCATTTAAAATATTCAAAATAGGCGTACATATATCCTATTAAAATCAGTGATATATGCACAAAAGAGAAGAAAAAACACAACATAAAATATGTACAAAAGTGGGCCTATACTGTCGATAAGTTATTTTAAAACATTACGTTAATGATCTCTCAAATCTCTAGCATAGTTTTATTTCACACTGGTATCTAATTTGCATTTTTCAATGAAGATTCATATTGAATTTTTTCTCACATTACTTTTCAAGAAAAGTTTGAACTACAACACTTTTTTGAACGAAATGTCCAAAAGAGGGCCTTGATCCTCACACCCAGAAAACCTGCTTCTGCTGCTCTGATTTGTTGTCAGATATCAATGTCTGAATAACTTGTTTCTCACATGTGCCTCCGTCTTGATATTCTGCATATTTTGAAATTTCTTGTCACACGAGACACCCGAGTACATGTAAAAGCAGCAAATCTGTAAATTACGTATATTGAAAAGGATATAAAACACATTTTATCGAAAATTATCTTCTTCGTAGTTACTTTTACATTTTATATATGTAGATACTTGATATAAAATATTCCATCAGTGGATTAAGCGGAGCCTCTTGAAACTATTCCACAGCGAAATCCTTTTGCCAGAGTAATTTCTTGCAGCTATATGAAACGTTGAACTGCACACTGTTGCTACAGCCAGTCCTATTCTAAATACTGCATTTTCAAAGCTATGAAATGTTAATTTATTTGTTTTCATGAGGGAGGCTTTTTTTTCCGATGAACTTTCTTCTCCGTTCTATAGCCACTGATGTGCTTCACTCTTAATCTCTCAGCTATGACCATCGATTGTCTAACTTTTGTGAGAACGTTTTTATAACATCCTCTCACGCAGTTATTTTGGAACTTTTATACCGTATTTCACTTTGAAGTATCTTACCTACTGCCTTTGCTTCCATTTCGTTCGAAAACTTGATTTCGAGTTTCGTTCTCATGATTGTTATTCCAAGTTCGTTTTTCGATCGCTGTGAAGTCGTACGGCGTCGCATGGGTCGTTGAATTGGCCGACGGCTTCCAATCTGAACGCAGTTGCATCATCTACTAACCTGCATTAAAGTGGATTGACTGGTCGCATTTCCTAAGGCTGAAATATCACGAGAATATTGCGACACTCTTGGATGTTTTCTTAATCAGGCAGAAGTATAGGGTCTACATTAAATAGTGATTGGGTCATTTTTCAGGGAGCCAGCTTCCGTTTCTTCATTTTCAGTTTTAACATTTACCTCTTTTCCCAGACAGTTCCACTTAGCTGTTTTCATGACCTTCACATAAGTTGTGAAAACAGAATCAGAAGACACCGAAAATGGTGTCGTCTTGGCTACTTTACCTGCATCAGGTACATTAATTATCTACTGCTAACGTATTCATGCTACATTCCACATTTCTGAAAATAAACATTCCTACAGGAAAATTTAGAAAATACCTTTTCGCAATCCAAACATTTATACTCATAATTTTCTCAGTATTCTATTTTTCATGTAATATTCAAATGCCACCACATTACTTGATCTTGACTGATCCACCGTTGAGTATTGCCTTGCATCCTCAGAAGCAAAGTTATTGAAATGTAGTATGAAATTCCACAAACAAACATAAAATTAGTATGTACACTTAATGTTTAAATGGTTTGTATTGTCTTCATCATAATTTTTTATCCATCAAAGAAGATTAAAAGGTGTTTTATAGGGGCAGAAAAACAAAATAGTTTAAGGCGGGAAAGATTTCAAAGGTAAAGAAACAGACTTATACGAAAATGATACAAAATTTCATTACTGCCTTTAAACCGATGAAGGGAGTGACCAAAATAAAATTAAACCTGATAAAACAAATGCATAACAACAAGTTGGTGACCACCATGTAACAACATACATGGTGTTACCACATAAAGTGCATTTTGCATTTAAGTTGAGCGCCAGATTTAAGTCCGCCGATTTTCAGTCCTCCTCGAATCTCATATTATACTTTTTTCATTCGCGCACGTTCGAGATAGGGCATTAAATCTCTATAAAATCACGTAGATTCTTTAAAAAAGATTTTGGCCGCCTAAGGTAAGATGTCCTCAGAGCATGCAAAATATACAAGATCCGTTGCTTGGCCAACGGCAGATCGGAGCCTGGCCTGTGACGTCAAAATCCATACAATCAAGACGTACGCAACGAATTTCAGGAATTCATGGCATGTATTTGATAAGGCATTTGTTGAAGTCAGAACCGAAATATTGGAAATCATTTGCTATACAAGTACTGTATTTATCCAACAAAAACAGCTTTTCACTTTGTCAGTGCTTACAAATTGGTGAGGGTCATTTAATGACCGATTACTACAGTATTCTCTGCGATGGATCTCTGTGAAGCATGGCTGTCTTGTACGGAATTAAACTGCAATAGTAAATTAACAACCGACTGGTTGTATTTCAGCTAATTCTTAACGTTTTTAGTGCTTAAGGCAACCTTTTAATGATTATCTGTGCTTACAGTATTTATTATTGAATGCTCTAAGAACACGCTGATATCAAGGGCCATTGTGCGTCGAACAAGAAATACTTCCTTCACATGTTCACCGCTTTTTACATCATTTTATATCTTTAAAATTACCTCCTAAATCTAGCACGCTGTTTAGAAGCTTTAGCATATGAATTTCTATGTATTTATCAAACCGATTGTATTTTTATTAAATAAGTACTCCAGAATTTCAAAATTCAAGGCATTCCCCACTTTTCTTCGTTGAGTTTTTGCAGATATTTTTATTTCTTTATTTTGATACATAATAATCCCCTTTTGTGTATAGTCTTCTTTTAAATACGTAAAACTTAAGCCAATAATTGCTTTACATAACTTTATTCAAAATTTCTTTGAAAAATTGAGATTGAAATAAAGTGTTCCATCCTCCCCAGCCTTATATCCCCCCCACCCCCACAAAATACCAGGTATTTCCCTTCCTTCAAATAATGGAGCTCAAATTGATTGAACTTTTTTCAATGAAAAGTTAATGTTGATTCATCTTGGGAGAGTCCCTGTGAACATTCATTTTCATAAATAGAAATAAAATGTAAATAAAAGTATATATAGAACCATTTAAATCAACGATGTAGCACATTACAATGTTCACCCGAAAAGTAATTTAACAAATGACAAAATGCTTTACACAACGTACTGTGAATAAACATCTGTATCAAATAACTGACAAGGAGATATACGATCATCATTCATTTTTAACCTCACTGCCACCACAATTTCACACCTACAGATCATACAGTAAATACCGTGAAATGAAGATTCAGTTCTGTCTACAGACTATTCACCGAAGATTCACCCGCGCCTGCCAGCTCAACACCTATTCCATTAGTCCGCCTTGAAAAGCCTCGCTTCCTCCACGTTAGCAGTCGTCATCACCGCCACCCCCGCCATCTCCATTAACTCACATCTTCAGACGAAGATTGATCACATCCGCCTCTCACCAATCAGATATCCGTCGCTTAGCGTAGCGATTCTTCATCCGAACGAAAACAAGCGCGAACATCTGTGGACATCTCGGACTGCGTGTGTATTTTCTGAGAAAGCTGTTTAGTCCTGCGCTCACGAGGAGGAACTCGTTTGAAAGCTAAATGGTCCGGGGACCCACGGAGGCGCTCCTGTGAAGCCAGATCGCCTGCGCAGGGCAGCCAGGCGCTGTGATGTACTTCGGAATGTAGTATCACCTCCTGACGCCACGCGCGCTCCGTGGATTTATAGCTTCCACGTGCGAACATCGGGTCGCCGGTCTGACCCCTGACGTCGGCGCGGACCCGTAAAACGGAATATATTGTCTTCAGGAGTCTCGTAGTAGCTATCTGCTGCGATAAATAAACTTTGTAACTACGCGGATGTGCGGTATTTAATGCATCTCAATTTGCGACACGCTCTGAAGTTTTACGACACACGATGTGGCACGAGTGGCTGAATCTATTCATGGTCCATAAGTAAAACAAATTAATTTCGTCTTCGTATTTGAAATAATCACATATGGCGCCTATCCAGTGAAGACTTTGAAACGAGGACGGGGCAGTGAAGGGTAAAAATCAAATTGAAGTCTTTAGTTTTAAGCTAATTCAATTTGAAATCAGCTTATTATATTTTGTTGATGCATTGGATAAAATTAAATTAAAAAATTTAATAGTTATTAACAGTGAACCAGCAGTGCGCTTAGAAATTACGAAAATGTGTTGGAAAATAATTTAATAAGTAACATATCAATTCATTGAACTTTTCGCACTCTAGATCACAATATGACGAAATAGAGTGCCGTGGGCCTTTGTGTACTCTGAAACCATAGTGAATTCCTACATAAATTGTGAACTATCAAGTTTGATACCAATGTGTCAGATTTTTTTCTAATTATATGTTTCCACCACCACTAACGTCACTCATTACAATAGTCAGGATCACATGTAAAATCACAAATGCAGAATTCCTTACAATAGACAACATATTAGTGGAAGGTGGTATCTACATATGCAACGTATACCAGCAATTATCCTTAGTGGTTACAATTATTTACACATGAATATTATTTACATACTTTCACGAACAAATTTGTTTGTATTCTTTCTTACTATTTCCTCCCGATTCCTTCCTCAGGTGTTATTTTTCGAATGTTTGTTGGCTTTTTTCTATAATAATTTTCGAAAGGTCAACGTTTTCCCTTCTTCTTCCCTTCTATCTTGCCAACCTTCTTTACTTGTTTCTTTGCTATTTCGAATTCATCAGCACATGTAATTGCTTTCTAAAGACTCTAGACGGCGCTGACATTACAGGTAATTGATTATTAATAGTGGCATATCGTGATGGTCGATTGCATGATTAAATTTTAAAAAATAATTGCGACATTATGAAATAAAATCTGTTATGACAGACGAACGGAAGTTTAACATTCCTCGTTTTATAATTCCGTTCTGAGCTCCTCCGTTCCCTGGACCGGAAATATCTCTCATTGGTAATTTAACATTTTCCTTGTAATATAATTTATAATTTCAATTGGCAAATTGATTAGTTTGTCTACGTAGAGAGAAAATTTAATAATTTGCCCTTACTATAGATGTATGCATTTTGTAGACCCTAGCACATAGAATTCATTATATAAGGCTTCTCTCCTCTACCAATATTGTCTTCTACCGAAAAAATTCAATATTGATCTTTGATTAGAAAACTATTCTCGAGCGGAAACGAATCTGTGTATAATCAAATATGAGAAACAATATTCCTGGAAAATTGCTGTACATGCAATTACACAAAGCATATTTGCTATATGACGCTTGCCATCATCCTTGTATCGCCCAACCATCACCCGATTTTCCACAGACCGACAGGATGCTCCCGTTCCCTCAAGAGTTGCACCAATATTTGTTTTGGTGGAACACGGAAGGATTTCAGGGAATGGCTGACCCGCTTGGCACTCACGCAGCGGGCGCGGATTCTGTTTGCCGTCGCTGAGGGTTTTTTGGGCCGCTGCTCTGCCGCTGATCTGCGCAGAAAGGAAACTACACTCCGCACGCAGCAACATCACGGCGGCTGCGCGGAACTAGGCACTTCAGTAGGTCAGACAAGTGATTTGACGAATACTAAGCATTAGAACATACAAATGCATCATTTACGTCAGGACAAATAATTTATATGATATATTTAGTGTTTCAAAACAAAGGGTTCCATTCAATAATTTTCTACAATAATTCAATTAAATATTGAAATTCAGCTCAGGATATTTTAAATAGATTATCATTTCTTCTTTGATTGACTGATTTTTTCGTGTTTCCGGGCGCGTCAACTGCTTTGGTCATTAGTCACGTAAGTGTAGTGCATGTTTTTCCTCGGGAGATGGCGATGATCTTCTCCCGCTGGATCGAGAGATCCGGCGCCGACCTACCGTCGGCTAGTGGGAGTCCCCTAACCAGGACTCTCCCACCAGCGGGGCACACCCCAGCCGGGACAAGCTCTAAGCTCCCGACCAAGCTCCCGGAATATGTGGTAGTGAAGTGCATGTTGGTGTAAGTGTGTGTGTAAGGGGAAATGATAGGACAAGCAACAGGAAGGACAGATCGCGCGCGGTCTGTGGCCCGTTTGGTAGGGTATTGCTCCGGCATTTGCCTGGTGTTGATCGGAGAAACCACGGAAAACTACCGATCAGAGCAGCCGGCCGCTAGAATTCTCCTCCAGACAGCGACTGAATTCGACCTAGCTGAAAAGCTATTGCCGAAAATCCTGCCGCCGTCAAGACTCGAACCTAGAACCTCCCGGTCAGAGGCGCTGCAGTGACATCAGTTGATGCACTGAGCCGGTATTTCTTCTTTCACTAAATAATACCAGCGATGTTGAGACTTACGAAAATTAAACAATAAAAGAAGACTCTAAAAATCTCAGATGCGTTTCACTATTTATTGTGAAACAGGATCCTTAATTGCACACTTCAACAAAAATAAAACGAGAGAAACTGCTGAACAGAAAATACAAAGTGGCCCACAGAAAATGTTTATAAACATTTGCCGCTGAAGGGTGAACATAATGGATAAATTGGAATCTTGTATGTTCACATTAGTTTTGGATTTAATTAAGAATAATATTTAAAAGAATAAATCAAGTTTCACTTGATCTCCTATACATTTTTACTCTGAAACGTGCTCGTTTATACTAATAATCGAATTGCCTCAAACTCGTATGATTGTCAGAAAGTTTACAGAATTACTTTCCTTTAAACATTAATCAACTAGTTCCAAAGTGCAAATTTTGCAAACTGATCTCAAAAGATTCTGTATTGTGAGTAATATTCGAAGAAGGTTTTTTTACACTTTTCAACATTTTTGGTCATGTAGAGACCACTGTGACCTTTAAACTGTAGGGGAAACTGTAGGGGGAACACGAGAAAACAACACAAACACACAAACATCCATGCCCGTGGCGGGATTCTAATCCGCGACCCATCAAGCCGAGACTGTTATGGCCTTGACCTCGACTATCCAGACCGGTCGAGGACGTATTGCTCAGCAGTTTTTTGGCAAACTTAAATTCCTTAATTTTCTGGCGCTTTGTTTTAAGTAAGGACCCCCTCGATCCAAAAGGCACATATTCATTTACTCATTTATTCATTCATTGATGCCTTGTTTTACGTGGCGCGACTCATCTCTTCCGTTTGATCCCGCATATTTCTCTACGCTCCTTGCACCATCTACCGGAGAAAAGTGTCAATCAGGCGACAAAACAAGCGTTTTTTTAGTTCAGAGGTTTCTTTTAGGTTTGAGAATACAGTCGACTCTGGTTATGGTGAACTTCTGGGGACTAACGTGTTTGGTTCACTATACCCGATGATGTCGAAATTAAATGGAATTTTTCCAAAATAATTCATTTTATTTATATAGAGATTCAGCTAAATTCATTAACAGCACGAACTAAAAATTCAATATCTTTATTTGTACTTTAAAAAATCTTCGCAAATTTTTCATTAGTAATTTATTTAGATCCTTCTTCAGAGTTCGTGTTCTCATCATACTTTATCCTGCATTGCCCTCTACCTCTAAGTATCGTAATGCAGTTTGGACACCTTTCAATGCGTCTTACACGTTGGAACAGTCCAACTCTCCGAAGGCCCTTTTAATCGTCTACTAACAGAGATCGTATTATTTTCCAAGACATTGCATTTCCTACGTTCACTATAGACGAGGTTCAGGTTCATTATAATCATATCTTCTTATGTATATTTGTAATGTAAGTGAAATGAGATCAATAACTTTAGTTCACTATAACTGAGGTTTCACTATATCCGAGTTCACTATAACTGGAGTCGATTGTAATTTAAACGCAGTAAATCTATGACATAGAACAGCCGGCTTTACTTCCCCTCCCAAGGAAAACATATGAAGGGTTTTTTCACCCTTAGAATTCACGGCTTCGGTAGCATTTGAACTCCCAAACTCGGGTGTAACACTAACCGTTATCCCACCGAAACAGCCCGATGTATGGATGGTGCCCTCTTTAAAAATCCGTAGTTTATTTTTATTTTGCATTGTTTTATTTACGGGCTGACGTGCGGGCCTTGCGGAACCCCTCGGACGGCAGACGGCAAACAGCGCTTCGTCTCTAATTAATTTAGTGGTGCTCGAGGGGGCGTGCGGGGGACATTGCAAGTGGTGAGCGTGTGCGGAGGCCCGTGCAGCACCACGCCCACGCCCACGCTCACGCCCTCGCCCCCGGCCCTCCACGCTCCGACGCGCTGGCCTTTTAATTACCCGCGATAACGTTAATAGAGATGTGCGCCGAAAAGATTGCGTGGGCGACGATAGCGCTCAAAACAAGACATTTACATTATCTGGACAGCTTCCGGGACGAGCGCGATGTGTTGGGGTGACTTCCTGGAGTCCATGCACCGCAGCCTACGCCGCAACGGAACGGAATGCTTGTGAAGAGGTTGACAATGTACTGGGGTTTGAGCATTAAAACAAATCTTAGTAGTACCTTTGTGTGACAATGATATAATTGTTTTTAAGTGGTGACTCACTTGCAAGCACTTTCTCGAATTATTCCAAATTTTTTAAGGTCTTTTTTTATATTAGATTAGTATTTCATTACATTTAATACAATAGTCAGTAGATTTTTATTTACCCAAATATATTACGCAAATAGAACTGTATTTGAAATAGTAGTCGAGAGCCGTCGCACTTTTACAATGTCCATGTTTTGATCGACACAAGAACTCGGTCTCTAGAAAACTAACGTATTCGACGTGTGATTGGTTAATTTCGCACCAATAAAGTCACATTAACATATGGCAGCAACAATTACATATTTGTTGTAGTTTTTGTATAAAAGAACACTCATGATAAGCCTATCCATTCGAAGAAGATTCCGAAAGAGGAAACTAAACACTACGTGAAATAAAACATTTTATATTTTCATCTATATGTATCAATTCTTATTACTTAGTCTATTAAACAGAGGTTTTTGAATTAGAAAATCAAAAAAAAATTAATTTAAACATTACGTTATAATTTTAAACTTTCCGACGTATTTCTTCTTGATAAGAACCTCAAATCATGAATTTGTAAACGTCTTGCAATTTCGAAAATATTAAATATTTGTTTCATGATTTCCTAACACAAAACGTCAGCTTAATAGCCCACACAATAAAAGTACGTGAAATGATTATTTATGAACAATAAACTTTCCAATGTACTTATTATCGATTCTTATCATTTATTATTGCAACAGACACCAAGTACCCAAATTACTTTCTTACCGGATTTGGGTTGCCGATATCATTAAGGCTTAACCGCCATAGCGGTCGCGGTTCGAAAGGCAGCGGGCTCGACTTCAGCCTCGGGGATGAATTAATGATTGATTTGTGATTCCGGGCGCGTAAACTGCTAAGGTCATTAGTCCCGTAAGTGTAGTGCATGTTTAGCGCAGGAGGTGGCTGTAATATTACTTGCTTGATGGCGAGATCCGACGCCGACCTACCGTCGGTTTACGGGGATTTACCCTCAACCACGAACGTCCCACCAGCAAAGCACTGCCCCAAACGGAACAAGCTCTTAAGCTCTCCACCGGTCTTCCGGCATGCGTGGTAGTGTAGTGCATGTTAATGTAAGTGTACGTAAGTAAGGAGTGAAGAAAGGACAAGGAAGAGGAAGGAAAGATCGCGCGCAGTCAGTCGCCTGTTTGTTAGGGCTCCGGCATACGCCTGGTGTTGATCGGAGAAATCACGGAAAACTACTGATCAGAACATCCGACCGCTGTAATTCTCCTCCAGACAGCGTCTTAACTCCATCCAGCTCTCTAGCTAATGTCCAAAATCCTGCCACCGTCGGGACTCAAACCTAGGACCTCCCGGTCAGAGGTGCAGTGACATTAGTTGATGCCCTGAGCCACCTTCTCCCGGTCGGGCATGAATGCTTGTTTGTGTGTTGTAGAATGGTGGGTATTTCTCAACCACCATCAAATGTGTCATCCAACCCTCTTCCTTCAATGCCTGACCGCACTGATGACACAGGAACTTGAGACTTTGATATGTTATATCTCAGCTGTGGATTCGGATTCCACGTAAGGGAGTTGTTTCTTGTGGAAATGTGTGGAATTACAGCAATGAAAATCACCCCTGAACTTCCAATGATACCATTAATTTCTTCTCCGTCTCCAGGAAATTGTGCGAGAGCCAATATTGACAAGAGAGTGATGTGAGGGCTTACGAGTAGCAGCTTAGCACTAGCAAAGTTTGAAGTGTCTCCCTTCTACTACAACAGGATGTAGATTATCTGTTTGCATCGATAGATGTGTAGTTGGAAAACTGGAGTGCATACACAACGTCAGCGGCTGAAGCTCAGTGTAACAACTGTTGATTGATTGCTTTTTCGTGTTTCCGGGCGCGTCAACTGCTTTGGTCATTAGTCCCGTTAGTGTAGTGCATGTTTTTTCGGGAGATGGCTGTGATCTTTCCCCGCTGGATGGCGAGATCCGGCGCCGACCTACCGTCGGCTGGTGGGGTTTCCCCCTATCCAGGACTCTCCCACCAGCGGGGCACTGCCCCAGCCGGGACAAGCTCTAAGCTCCCGACCGGTCTCCCGGAATATGTGGTAGTGTAGTGCATGTTAGTGTAAGTGTATGTGTGTAAGGGAGAGGATAGGACAATGTACATGTACATGTACTCTTGTACACCAGTTCATGTACTATTGCACATGGTACGGAAATATTTTTACACATTGGTATACAAAATACTAATATGGGTGTTATTTAATTTATTATTCAAAGCACTTCAACGTTGTTAAATGATCGAAGGAAAAATTACAGAACAGATTCCATTATCACTTGACCATTACTTCCAAATCACAAATATTTAGTCGCAAAACAGGGCATATACTCTTGGAGTATCATGTCATTCCTAACCAATGTACCGCGAAGGTACACAGTGTGCTTAAGGTGTATTTGCTTAACAGTTCCTCTCCCGACTTTCTCTTCTCCTTCGTTGGCAGATTAATGAGTTTTCCTTTCGTGCTGCGACTTCGTAAATTAATTTACGTATCATTATTGGGCACAAGAGGGGTCATCACCGCGGCGTCTCCGGTGAATTCCTCGCACGGAGCAACCGAACACCCTTCGCCTCAGGCGGAGTCTGGAGGCCGTGGGACGACGCTGCGTGCAAGATGGCGGCCGGAGCTGGCCTTTTCAGCTTTTCAATAGACTCCTCTCGCTTATTTTCTTTCATTCAATATCCGGGACCATATTCGTGCTCCACAATACACAACATTTCCGTTGTTGGAAGAAAAGGAGATCGTGAATGAAGGATTTTCCGTTAATTACTTATCGCTAGTTTTTGTTCAGTTCAATACATAATTAGATTTGCATAAAATTGGTATTTTCTTTTCTCCTTTAATATTTAGCTTATTTTTAATGCGGATTTTATGTAGAAAACTGTTTTGTTAATATATGCGCTTTCTATCATTGCTCAACCGCATATTTTAAATTTTTAGAAATTGTTCAACTAGTGATTATATTTCTTCCAAAATAAAAAAAATCAATTACTGTTAGTGAATTGCACATACTGCAGTGACTACCTTCACAATTATTTGAAATGCAAGTTTAAAAATCTCTAGAGATAAATTTATCCCTAGTGTCAGTTTTCATATTTTTGTCACTTGATTTACGACATGGTTCCAAAGCAGTATGCAAACTGCACGCCACTTCAGTGGCATGAGGCATGTTCTCCGTCATCTGTTTTCGCGCGGGGAGTTAAACTTCAGAAGCCCCAACGACAGGCGGTGACTGAGCGGCGCCATTTGGAATAATAGGCCCAACAGAATGTGGACCCATGAGCCGGCTTCTTTCGAGAAGGGAAATAAATAGTTAATCCATTTTTAAGTGCATGCTTGTGTCCGCAGCGGAGCAGTCAGCAAACGGGTGCATTCCATAAGCATGCCTCCCACGTGACGGGTTCTGTATAAAATATGAGCAACTTGCCGCTAACACTGTACCAAAATAAATGCCAGGACTTGGGAAAAACAGATGGGCTCTGCCATATTAGGGAACACGTTAGACACATTTTGTCATAAAAGTATGCATCTTGTGGAAGCCGACCGCCACCCAAGAATATTTTCGTGGGAAGATAAAAAGTACTTGCAGTGAGCTCAGCACCAAACAGGTCTTGAAAGCAAACACTTGTTTTCAAGTACTTGAATGGTTTAGGAAATATTTTATCTTACGTCTACTGTGGAAAAAGCAGAGGACTTTCAAAGAGTTGGGAAGACGTTTTGATTAACAAGAATGACGTATCGTATCTGGTTCATGTGACAGCCCACAGCACATTGGAGGGACGAAAATTAGCTCTGGAGATTCAGTTCCATATACATCAACCTCGTGACATTCAAAGTAACCTTCATGAAAGTAATCGCATTTGATCAAGATTTACAAAAATCTTTAGAGACAGAAAATAAGTAGACATGACATAAAGTAGACGTGAACCTGCGTCAGGTATGTAGATACGAGGAATAAATAACGGCTATAATGTATTTTCTTATGCCTTGGTTGAAATAAATTTTCTGAAATATCAGCATTTCCACTTCAAATTGTGATACCACGTCGAATTATTTTATACGAGATCATAAAACTTGATCTTCTTACAGAAGGGTCATAGTGTACTTCTTTTCAGTAGATGCCACAATACTTGGCCCATGTTTTGCATGTTCCGCGATCACCTGTCAAAATACTTGGAACGTCGAACCTATCACCGAACTCCTCATTCGCTACCATACTTTTTCACGTCTCAATACTTATTTTCCATGCGTCTTTTGTCCATAGAATAAATACTTACCCCCTATATGTTTGGCACCCTGCACGTCGTTTTTAAACCTTTTACGACAAAATTTTTCAAAAATACTACGATTTAACTTCTTAGTTTCCCATTTCTTATTAACTTTTTCGCCATCAAATCTTCTCACTGTTTTCATTTCTTTTACACTGCGAATCCAATTTTACTCTCAATTGTTTTCAAGCATCTGCCGCCGGTGGCCAAATATGTACTATGTATAATACTCCATCTTTCATCGTACGCTTTAGTTCTTCTGCTTCTTATTTTGAAAACGTCTTTAACCACTCTTCAGATTGGTTGATCACCATTTGTTTGCCTAAACGAATTGTTTTCATAGGCAATCTACGAAGTGTTTATAAAATTAATATTTACCTTTGTAATCAAACACAACGTAACTTACTTTTATGACGGGATTTATTTACACAACCTTTCAAATTTGTTTATTAATGACAATTTTAATATTTTTATAAGGTATGGTTTATCGCAATATGGATATTAACTCCTGTTACTAACCCATCTGTATTTTCATTTCAGACAAAATTACGCGAAAATACTCAAATTTTCGAAAATTGTACATGACCTTATTTCAAAACCTTCTTTAAGGAACAATTTCATTAAAGAAAAAACCCATACTTAATATTTTAGAGGCAGGATCCAAAACATGAGCCAAATCGATTGAGGAATGTCAATTTTGGAGAAAATCGGCTGAACAGTTCAGCCGCTAGGGTTGTACACAGACGGAAGACAGACTGACAGACAGATGTATTGCCGTCATTCAATTTTCGGTATCAAGGACCCACAAAACATGGATTCTGGCTACACTGCGTGTCAGAGGACTTTTTAAATTTAGCAGCTGTATTTATCCACTTTTTCGTTATCACGGCCCGATAATAGTTTTTCTGGCGAAAATTCGCCGTTTTTCGCGCAGCATTACATAACTTTTTCTCCACTACGTAGAAAAAAATAAAAAGAAAAGATTGTTTTGTACAAATTGTATAGGAGAGGTGTATTAAAGACAGTAAAATATTTTTGAATGTAAGATCAATTATTGCATGTGATTAAACGTATTTTTTTCAAGTACTATTTTGAAACAGGATAAGTTCGACTGCAATCTTTTCATTCAAGCAACGCCTTTTCATGATCATAGCAACAATTTACGACGTCGTTTTCATTGACTAACCTCTTCGTAAATCAAGCTGCTGCCATTTGCATCACCTCAGTTGCAAACCCCTCATTTCGCTCGGCGCGGTGCAAATTTCTGCGGACATCACTTCGGCGGTGTCAGGTACCAATTAAAAATGTCTGCAATGGAACTCAAGTTATACGAGTATTGAATATGTGGTGAGCGAGCGCCGCTTGCAAGTGTAACGAAAAAGGCGTTAGGAATAGTGATAGATTATGGTACGATAGTGATCCGTGAGAAAGAAAGAAATGCTGGAGGCATTATGAATAAATGAAACATGAGAGATGAGATACTGACGGAAGTGCTCAGTGCTGACATGGAGGATATTAGTAATGTCAGAAATTATGGTGGGAAAATGAAATACATACATTTGAAGGATTGTGAAGGGGATTTGGGTGAACAAAGTTTTCATGAAAAACAATCAGAATCCTTCTACACTAATTTTGAGCCAACACTGTCATGTAGAGGCTCTCATTTTGCAAGGGAAGTAATACATTAAGACCATTGCGAAGAGAGATTTTCTGCTTTTGTATCTTTTTCAACAAAATTTATAAACCATTTATACTTAAACTGTAAATTAACTCAAGAACATGTGTTAGAACTAGAGTGGCGATTTTTATGCTAAAAATCATGAAAATATGCGGGCAATTATGCTAAAAACTAAGAAAATGTACTTAAAACGAAAAATATGTACAAAATAAATTGCGCCGTTTATTTTATTCTAATAAACTACTTTTACTTCTTAAAATAAAAAAAGTCCCAAATTAAGAAATTAACGTGTATTTTATGTGTATCAAATTTCCTATCGCAAGTTTATCTCTCTAATATACAATAATACTTTTTTGGGCAGAATTTTTTTTACGATTTCGCATGTTTTTAGGAGACAAATCTATTTCTTTTGCAGTGAAATATTGTGCGATTCACCGTGAAAACTACTCTTATCTTTTTACAGTTCCCCAAACCTGGATCTCATTGTTTCATTTTGACAATATTTTATGCTACGAATTGCCCTTGTGGATCTTAAAAATTGTTGAAAGAGGTTGTTCAAGAATTCATTTTTACTGAAGTGGTTTGCTCAAGATCATATTTTTGGATTGCGATCTCAGAAAGAGTACTGAACTGTGTATCAATGACAATTTGCTTTGGATTTCTTGTTCATATGCAACCATTCTTGCTGAATTAGTTCAAGCCACACCTGTAATCAGTAAATATTTTCTTAATACCTTCAACATGCGGCATTTAGCCATTTTTCGACTTACGTAGTTACGACTAATCCTGAGGGGAATTTCTTGCAATTCCTCGTTGACGATTGGTTGTTGGTTGGTAGGACGAAGCTTCGAGATGAGCTTTGAGAAACCACATCACCATTAGCGTACTCTGATTGCGAATCTTCGTCAACATGTTGCTTCATTTTATTTTGGTGAAGAAATATATTTCGAAAATTATATTTTTTGTGGTTCAAATTTCAAAAAATATTTCACAAACGGACTACGGACCGCGCGTTGTCTTTTCTTCATCTTCCATGTCGTATCTTCTCCCCTTACACACACCCACACTTACACTAACATGCACTACACTACCACATATTCCGGGAGACCGGTCGGGAGCTAAGAGCTTGTCCTGGCTGAGGTGGTGCCCGCTTGGTGGGAGAGTCCTGGTTAGGGGGAAATCCCGCTAGCCGACGGTAGGTGAGCGCCGGATCTCGCCATCCAGTGAGGAAGATCACCGTCATCTCCAGAGAAAAACATGCACTACACTAAAGGGACTAATGACCAAAGCAGTTGACGGGCCTGGAAACACGAAAAAATCAATCAATCAATAAATAAAGAGGTGGCTGTGATAACTTCCGAATTAATTGCGGGGATCCAACGTCGATCTACATGTGGGTTTACAAAGGATTTTTCCTTAAGTACCTTTCTCCAGCGGGGTACCGCGTTGACGCGTCCGGAAACACAAAAAAGTCAATCATTTTTAATATATTATGAATAAATGTCATGTGAAAATTTACTTTATATTTATTAAAAATGTACATAGTATTCAGTAATACATTTTATATTTAATTTATGGGGGCTACCATTCATTTTGCCCGGTGACACGAACTGAAGCTACGCCACTGTGTCTGACGCAGGTAGAGAGGGTACATAGCACATGCCACGGCAAGATATGCCATTCAGATGAAATGTACATCTCAATTCAAACATAAAAGACCCAAACTCGAAAGCAATCTTGCAATTTACATTTTAGAAAACGTTTCTTAAAATATATCACCCTTATGAAAATATGCTAATTGTATGCTCTTTAAATCAAAATACCTTAACATTTCAAATATGCTGTAAAATTTGCACAATATAAGTTAGGTGTGAGTTCATGTCATATAGTTTGTCTTCAAATAACACAATATGAATTTGCGTTATTTATGCATATCATTATATTTAAAAACAAACATTCAAATATGTAAATATCTGCGGCCTAGCTAATACATTTCAATTTTCATTTTATAAACAGTCATTACACGAACAAACAAAATATGAATTAAATTTATACTAATATCATATCATGAAAATATTAATATTTCCTTGTTTTCAGGCATCCAAAACTGAAATCAAATTCCCACTGATTACTCACGTACTTCTATTTTTTTTTAGTTTAATCTCGGTTTTGTTCAAAAAAAACCATTGAGCTACAATTCAAACGAGATTTTTAGTTCAAGGATACAAAAAACGGTACTTTTCATATCGCGATGCGCAGTAACAAACTTGGATATTTTCTATGGTTATTCAACATTTTCTCGTAGAAAATGCAAAATATCAGCCCCAAAACCCACAAAATGTTGATAGAACACGAAACTGCAATCAGTGAATTTAATTACAATCTGTTTTGAGCTTCGATACCCCTTTGGAAATACTGAAACATCGCTGAACATTAAATACATCTACAACCAATTATACAGAAAACCAATAACGATCTTGTTTGAATCATGAATTATCGCACATTATTTAACATTTCAGGAATGAGTAACCAGGTCCAACACGCGTGGACGAAAAATGATGTAAGAATGTTCCTTCATTCTCTGAAACAACTGGAAGTGGTAGAGAGAAAGGGCACTCTGAGCTAGAATGTGAGACAGTGTTCGACAAATGACTGAGGTTTCTGACATCAAATTTGTAGCCATTCGTTCCGTTAATGAATGCTTATTTAAGAGGTGGCACCGGTACCGGTAGCTCAGTGCATCAACTGATGTCACTGCAGCGCTCCTGACCGAGAGGTCCTAGGCTCCAGTCTGACGGCGGCAGGATTTTCAGCTAGGTCAATTCAGTTGGTGTCTGAGGAGAATTCTAGCGGCCGGCTGCTTTGATCAGTAGTTTTCCGTGGTTTCTCGATCAACCCAGGCGAATACCGGGCAGTACCCTAACAAACGGGCCACGGACCGCGCGCGATCTGTCCTTCCCCTTCCTTGTCCTATTCTCCCCCTTACACACACACTTACACAAAAAAGCACTACCACATATTCCGGGAGACCGGTCGGAAGCTTAGAGCTTGTTCCGGCTGGGGCGGTGGCCCCGCTGGTGGAAGTGTGCTGGTTCGGGGGAAACCCCACTATCCGACGGTAGGTCGCCGCCGGATCTCGACATCCAGCGGGGGAAGATCACCGCCATCTCCCGAGAAAAAACGTGCACTACACTAACAGGACTAATGACCGAAGCATTTGACGCGCCTGGAAACACGAAAAAATCAATCAATCAATAAAGAGGTGGCTGTGATAACTCCCGAATTAGTTGTGGAGATCCAACGTCGATCTACATGTCGGTTTACGAAGGATTTTTCCTGAGGTATCTTTCCCCAGCGGGGTACCGCCACAGCGGGAACAAGATCTGACAATAAGCTTCCGACTGGTTTCGTGTGGTAGTATAATACATGGATGTGTGTGTGTGTGTTTGTGTGTGTGTGTGTGTGTGTGTGTGTGTGTGTGTAAGGAGAGAGGATTGGACAAGAAAGAGGAAGGAATTATGGCGCGCAGTTCGTGGCCCGTTTGTTAGGGCTTTTCTCCGGCGTATTGATCGGAGAAGCCAAAGTACAAGAAGGAAAACTACCAATCAGGACTGCCACCCGTTAGAATTCTCTTCCAGACAGCGGCTGAATTCAACCTAGCTGAATAGCCAATGTCGAGAGTCCGCCACCATAGTATGTCGAAATCTAGAACCTCTCCGTGAGAGTAGCGAAAGCGGCAATGCTAGCGTCAGCTCTGAGACATCTCTTCCGGTGCGGATGTAGAACTGTAATTTTGCTCTGCAGATCTATTGAAGTTTCAGAAGTATTATAGATGAACTATCCCAAAGTGCTCAGTTGAAATACGCTCTGCTCACGGAAGTAATTTTCAATATTCTTTCTGCATTTCCAATAACAAATGTGTGTAAAAAACGTGTCACAGTAAAAATATATTGGAATAATACAACACAGTATGAGGTTCTCTATTTCCTTTGTTTGGGGTTTCTGTTTTATTTCTTTCAACGTTTTGTTTAAAGGAAAAAATATCCAAATGCCACATAGCAATATTTTCCATTTATACACAACTAACAGAACATGACAAATGTTCTGCCCTTCGTCTCCCTCTTTTCCCTCCCCTCCCCATTTCTCTCTCCATCTCTCTCACGTCCCTCTCTCTGCGTCTATCCCTCTCACTCTCTCTCTCTGTCTCTGTATTAGTATATCTTCTATCAGTTTCTGTCTGTCTGTCTGTCTGTCTGTCTGTCTCTCTCTCTCTCTCTCTCTCTCTCTCTCTGTCCCTCTCACTCACATTTACTTGCAGATTCTGCACGTCTCTGAGTTATCGAGAAGCGCCGGAGCAGCAAAAACGTAAGCTCAAGAAGAAATATATCACGGTGTGCGAAACGTTCTTTCAGCCTCATTCAGCCTCAAAATTTCAGTATACTCGTATAATGCCCTAGAACGCTTCTATTAGGAGTTATTTAACAATAGATTCAAAGTAAGCAAATTCAAGTAAAGAAATTCAAGTAAGCAGCCGGCTGCTGGCGCCCCTCTCTCCTGCCCAAACGGCAAGAAAGACTGATTGCGCCGCCACCGCGGCCCCCTCCTCCTGCACCCCGTCCTCGCGGCCTGAGGGGCTCACCGCCGCCAGCTGCCCGAGCGCGCGTGGAGCCGGGCAGTGCGGTGTGCGAGAGAGGCATTTTGGACGGCTCGAGAGATGGCCGGCCAGCTGATATTAGAGGGACGTGACGTAATGTGACGTGACGTGGCGTGACGTGACGTGGGTGGGGCGTGTGTAGTGGGTGGGGCGTGGTAGTGGGTGGGGCGTGTGTAGTGGGTGGGGCGTGTGTAGTGGGTGGGGCGTGTGTAGTGTGTGTGGGGCGTGTGGGTGTGTGTGGGGGCGTGTGTGTGTGGGGGGGGGCGTGTCTGTGTGTGGGGCGTGTGGGGGCGTGGGGCGTGGGGGCGTGTGGGGCGTTTGTGTGGGGCGTGTGTGGGGCGTGTGTGGGGGCGTGTGGGGATGCCGGTGTGTTTGGGGGGGTGTGGGGTGGGGTGTGGTGGGGTGGGGTGGGGTGTGGTGGGGTGGGGTGTGGTGGGGTGGGGTGGGGTGGGGTGGGTGTGGTGGGGTGGGGTGTGTTGTGGGGTGTGGTGGGGTGGGGTGTGGTGGGGTTTGTGGGTTGTGGGGTGTTGTGTGGTGTGTGGGGTGTGGGGGGTGGGGTAAGGTGTGGTGAGGCAAGGCTGACCCCATTATGAAAATTTTCACCATTAACTGAACCCGCAAGGGGAGTGTCATGGCGTGTCGCTCTACGGCGAGATGCCACAGGCAGAGATTTATATTTATAACTATTTTTTTTATAAATAGTTCTACTTCTCGCCTGCGAATGTGATTAACGCAGTGTATAGCTAAGAGTTGTGATATGTCTTAAAGCAAAGATTTTTCAATGTGTTACCTCAAATCTTTGTTTTTATTATTTGTAGTGTCTAGGCAGAAACTAGGGAAGTTCAATAGCAGTTTTCGTTTCGTGGCCCTGCCAATCAAATATTTCTTCAGCAAATAAATGCGCTGTTTGTTGTCGAAAATAATGTTTCTATTCTATTGCGAAAGGAAAACGCTATAAGCTCCGAACACGTGTGTAGTGTCGTGCTTATAACTGTAAGTGTACTAAATAAGGAATAGGGAATATGACAAGGAATAGGAAGGAGAGATTGGGCACGGTCCGCGGCCCGTAGGGCACTGCTCCGACATTTGCCTAATGCTAATCGAAGAAACACCGGAAAACTCCCGGTGAGAACAACCGGCCGCTAGAATTCTTCTCCAGTCTGCAGCTGAATGCGACGTAGCTATCTATCTAGTACCGAATAGCCTGCCACTATCAGGACTCAAACACTGGAACGCCTCAGTCATAAGCACTACAGTGATATCAGTTCGTGCTCTGAGTCACATAAGCCACATAAACATCTGGTAATTAAGGTTGAAAAGAGTGCCGTCTCCGTCGAGATTCGAACCCAAGAACCTCACGGTCAACGATGCCGTAGAGAGAGCGGTGTTTCCGCTGGGCTATTGCAACCGCTCTACGCGTGTCTGTGGGGAGCGGTCACGACTGCTGTCTGCGGTAGCGAAGTCATCGGCGCTGCGGGGGCGTGCTCCTGGTTCGCCCGCGGCCGCGCGCGCCGACCACCGCCGCGCCCACTGTGTGCACAGCGCCGAGCGGCGAGTGTTTGAGCGGGCGGGGCGGGGTACGGCGAACCGGGGCAGAGTGTGCGGCGGGGCGGAGTGGGGTAGGGCGGGCGGGGCAGAGCAGGGCAGGGGCGGGAGGGGCGGGAAGGAGGGGCGGGGAGGGGCGGGGAGAGGAGAGGCGGGGCGGAGCGGGGTGGGGGCGGGCGGGGCGGGGCGGGGCGGGGCGGGGCGGGGCGGGGCGGGACAGGTGGGGCGGAGCGCGGCGGGACAGGACGGGATGGAGCGGTGCGCGGCGCGGCAGAGCGGGACGGGGTGAAGCGGCGTGGAGAGGGGCGGGGGGTGGAACGGAAGTAGAGTGACGAACTGGGCGGAGGGGGCTTGGCAGAGCGGGGGGGGGGGGGGGGGGGGGAGGGGGGAGTAGAGCAGAGCAGGGGGCGGCGGGGGCTTGGACAGGACAGGACAGGACAGGACAGGACAGGACAGGACAGGACAGGACAGGGACAGGACAGGACAGGACAGGACAGGACAGGACAGAGACAGGACAGGACAGGACAGGACAGGAGGACAGGACAGGACAGACAGGGCAGAGACAGGACAGAGACAGAGACAGACAGAGACAGCAGACAGGACAGGAGACAGAGACAGAGACAGGAACAGAGACAGAGACAGAGACAGAGACAGAGACAGAGACAGAGACAGAGACAGAGACAGAGACAGAGACAGAGACAGAGACAGAGACAGGACAGAGACAGAACAGAGACAGAGACAAGACAGACAGAACAGAGACAGGAGACAGAGACAGAGACAGAACAGAACAGAGACAGAGACAGAACAGCAGGACAGACAGACAGAGACAGAGACAGAGACAGGACAGAGACAGGAACAGGACAGAGACAGAGACAGAGACAGAGACAGAGACAGACAGACAGAGACAGGGACAGAACAGAACAGGAACAGAGACAGAGCAGCAGAACAGAACAGAGACAGGAACAGAGACAGAGACAGACGAACAGAGACAGAGACAGGACAGAGACAGAACAGAACAGAGACAGAGACAGAGACAGAGACAGGAGACAGAGACAGAGACAGAGACAGGAGACAGAGACAGGAGACAGAGACAGAACAGAGACAGAACAGAGACAGGAGACAGAGACAGAGACAGAACAGGAGACAGACAGAGACAGGAACGAGACAGAGACAGAGACAGGAACAGAGACAGAGACAGAACAGAGACAGAGACAGAGACAGGACAGACAGACAGAGACAGAACAGAACAGGACAGAGACAGAGACAGAGACAGAGACAGAGACAGGAACAGAGACAGAGACAGGACAGAACAGAGACAGGCAGAACAGAGACAGAACAGACAGGACAGGACAGAGACAGAGACAGGAACAGAGACAGAGACAGAGACAGAGACAGGACAGACGACAGAGACAGAGACAGAGACAGAGACAGGACAGGACAGGACAGGACAGGACAGGACAGGACAGGACAGGACAGGACAGGACAGGACAGGACGGACAGGACAGGACAGGACAGGACAGGACCGAGGACAGAGCGAGGTGTGAGTCAGGCAGGCGCTCTAGCTGGGGTCGGGGTGGAGCGGGGCGGGGCGGGCGGGGAAGAGCCGGGCGGGGCGGGCGGGGAAGAGCCGGGCGGGGCGGAGCGGGGCGGGCGGGGAAGAGCCGGGCGGAGCGGGGCGCGGTTGGAGCGGGGCGGGGCGGAGCGGGGCGGGGCGGGAGACACATCCAGGGAGAGCGCGCGGTGTACACAACGTGCGCCCGCCTCCGCCCGCGCCCGCGCCCAAGAGGACAACGCTCCTCTTTTTCAGCCACGCGCCCAGGGCGATTTGTCCTAGGTGACCCAACGCCACGTGTGTTTGACGAGTGCGGATAGACAGGTCTTGTTGGACAAGCGAATGGCACGAGGAGTCTGTGGAAATGGGCAAATGATTTTGCGCAAAGGATATCATCATTGCTGGAATAACCGGGAGAAGAACACTGTTGTAGCAACACTGATATTTAATACGTTTATTTTAAAATATCACTTAATATCGCTTTTTTATTCCACGTTAAATAATAATACATTTATCAAATGACAGAAACATAACATTGGTAGAAGGAAATTGAAAAGTCCCAATGAATTTAAAAATTTCTTTACCAAATAAATGTTAGAAGAATTTAATTGCTGTCTACTGTCCACTGTGTACTATAAAATTTAATTCAAAGTGTCAGTGGTCCAGAGTAGTAATTTGGAATTAGAGTACGTTTTGATCAGAGTACTAATTTGAATTTTTTTCATAAATTATTAATAAGATTTTGCATAGGAAAAATATATCTTATATGCATTTGAAAAAATCGGCTTTATTCCTGATTAGATTAGTAACAGGTTTTCCTACAACTGTAGGTTCGAAACTGCTTGCCAGAATCTTTTAAAAATTTATATTGAAAATTTAATAATATCTCCAAAAAGTTCGGTGGTTGCGGGTACTTACTTTAAATCATATCCTAAAAAATAATTCAAAATTATTTTTTCCTTTGCGAATTTTCCACTTAATTAGTATGCAATTATTTTTATAAATTGCTGAAATTCATGACAAAATGTAATCAAACGTGATACGTTCGTTTAACATATCACGTTCGTTGCCTCTTAATCATTCCAGTTGTACACACAAACGGACTGAAACATTACTCCTCGAAACTCGGGACAGAGTGTAATGAATTGATTTAATTTACACTGGTTAGTGGAACTCTGCTAGATGAGTTGTCAGCCAAAGCCCAATTCGAACGGAATTGAAAATAAATTGAAAAGAACATTCTGGTAGATTTTAACCCTTCCTACAAGCGATTTACATCAATAATAGGTTCTGATAATTGATTTCATTTGATTGTCCAGCACTCACATTGACACCCTCAAATTCTTCGGTTTTCTGAAAAATACAATCTTTGAAATTGCTTAGCGTACAATGCTTTTGTAACTATCGTGGCTCTTATAGACCATGACATTTTTCGATGCACTTTTGAGTGTTGTTCCAGCTTCCTTTTCAACATCTGTTAAACATTCATAATTTTTCTCTACAATACGTATAGAGCATTCTTGTTGTTGTTGTTGTTGTTGTTGTTTTTTTTTAGTATAAAGCACCATTATGAATTATATAACGTGATCGTAGTACCCTGCGGACTTCATGGATGAGAAACGTGGACACACTCTGCTAACAAGCGGAGTAGAATAAAATCAGATGAAATAAGATTAGATCTGTAGCAAGTGAGACTAAGAGAGACCATATCTAATTAGAAATAATAATAGCCACAAACAAAACAAGCAAAATGTAGGATGAACACGACGTCGATGGACCGACCAAGAGTGAAAAGATCACACATTGTTCCAAACAATTAGTCTGAAGAAGAAAGAAAGAAAGAAAAACTATTGTTACGTTTTTAGGTGGTGAATTAAAAGTCTCGTATTATTTTAACAAAAACGTTTATTTTGTTACTAAACACAATCACTGAAAACACTTGATTATTTATTTACACTACACTTCTCTTCAGTTATTTACACTACACTTCTCTTGCTTTATTTACACTACACTTCTCTTGAGTTATTTACACTACACTCCTCTTGCACACTCGCACAGTCCTAAGCACTGGCCACAGTTCACTGCACTGATCACAGTTCGATGCACTGGTCACTTCCACCACAGTACGATGCACTGACAACGGTTCACTTCACTGAGCACACTCACTGCACAGCTATTCACCGCGATGCACACACTTCACAGTTCAGCTTCCACTGCGGACTCAAGACTGACTCGCGGTCGCCGGCCGTCGCGTATTTATACCTGTCAAAACAATCCAGACCCTTCCGGACACCGCGACTGTTCTGGAGTACTCCGCCGACAGGTGATGCAACCGCGCTCGCGGGCAGCTCGTGGTCGCCGGCAGATGACGTAACCCGAGACAACAGGGACCAGCAGAGTGGCGCCGGGGGATGATGCAAAGCGCGTTTAGTGAAATCATGCCGATACTTGCAGCTGGAGCCTCTAGTGCAGTTGGAGGTTAAGAAGAAGTGGCAGTCAATTGTCTTCTTTGGATATGACAACATTCCATGGTGGTAGCTGCAGACTAAGATGCTAACCCCAGTGTACCGGAACAGTACTTCCAACATGCTTCTCACTATTCTCCAGTTCAGTCCATCAAACCCACATCCCAGTTTTGACATGGCAATCTTCTGGACGTTGTCTTGCAGTACATGTTGGCGTAATTCAATCAGAGTTTCCCAAAGATTTTCATAGGATGCCTTGTGATATGACTTACTTTTTGTGACAAGGTAATAAACATAGTGACTGACGTCGTGCAGATGCAGAACCTTCCCAATATCTGGTTGTTGGTTCTTTAATTCTTCTATCCTTCCATATTTTCTCTTGAATACAGTAGCAACACCTCTGGTCATATCTAAATCCTGGGCGACACAATGCGCCAATGCATATTCCGGGGGTAGCGCAAACAGATCCCGTTGCACCTCCATTGTTACCCCATAACGCGCTTGATGCTTTTCATTATACTGAGACATAAACTCGTGAAATGTGCACTCCTGCATGTCCAGCTCACAAACTCGTGCGGTCTTTTCTTCATCATTTTCATTACTTCCAGCGTACGGGGCCAGCCGATTCGAATGAACGACTCGTGGTTTCCATTCGGCAATTTTTAATTCAGTAGACCACATCATTTATCCTCTTCACGACCTCGTACGGTCCTTCCCACTGTCGTTGTAATTTGGACACAAACCGCGGCGACGTTGGGGTTAAACAGCCAGACATGATCTCCAGGTTGATACCCTCCTCCTTCAGCTTTGATGTCATCCCGGTCTTTCATCCTGTCACTTGCGATTTGGATTCTTTCCACGCACCTGGTTATGAATTACGTCCTTTTTCCGTCTTAGGTCATTTACAAAGTCTTCACCGGCTATTTCTTCATTAGTTTTACAACCAAACTGTAGATCACATGGTAGACGTAGTTCCCGGCCGAAGAGGATATTGCGGCGTTTGCCCAGTTGTCTCATGAACAGCTGAGCGGTAGGCTCGAAGAACAAGATGTATGTATTGGTCCCAGTCGCGTTGGTGATCTGACACGACCTTCGCTAAATATTTTCCCATTGTTCTGTTCATGCGTTCCACCATTCCGTCTGACTGCGGATGTAGGGCTGTCGTTCTTGTTTTTCTTATACCAAGAAGTTCACACCCCTTGAAACACTGCGGATTCGAAGTTCCGTCCTTGATCTGAATGCAATTCCAGTGGCACACCAAATCGGCTCACCCATTCCTTAACCAGTACTTCGGAGATAGCAGTGGCCTCTTGGCTAGGTAGGGGATATGCTTCAACCCATTTGCTGAAATAATCCATAGCCACGAGTATGTATTTATTTCATCATTTGACATTGAAATGGGCCAGCCAAGTCAATGGCAATTCGTTCGAAAGGACTCCCAACGTTGTATTGCCTCATCTTCGCTCTTCTCTTTTATGTGGCCATTGCTTGTAGCTAAACTTGACACTTTGTGCACCACATCTTTACATCTTGCTTGCAATTGACCCAGTAAAATCGTTCGCACTTTCTCTAAGGTTTCGTTATACCGAGGTGTCCTCCGAAGTTCCATCATGCAATTTCTCAATATTTCAGGACCCTACTCTCGGTAACAATATCTGCGTCCTCTTCTGCGAGCCGTCTTCACTTTCCAGAACTCGTTTAGAACACCTTCCTCTTCAGTAATCGAATCCACTGCGCCCAATATGATTTTACTGCTGAAGAACAGGAGCTATTTCTTGCCAACTTAGGTCTCCGTCCTGCTATTTTCCATTTCAAACATGTTTCAATTCCGTGTCCTCTTTCTGATCTTTCTGAAGTTCTCTGGTTGCCATTGGTCATTACCTGACAGTGACCCTAAGGTAGGACACATCTTCTCTTCCGCATGACAACAATGCTTGCAGTTTTCAGGGCACGGTCTTCTGGAGAGAGCATCGGCATTCCGTGACTACTTCCGCTTCGATGTTCTATTCTAAATGTAATTCTGCAATCTTTCAATCCATCTGGCGACTTGACCTTCCGGATTCTTGAAGTTCAGCAGCCATTTCAAAGCAGCATGATCCGTTCTCAAAGAAATTCTTTACCGTAGAGATATTTGTAAAGTGTTCAACGGATTTCACCACAGCAAGTAATTCTCTTCGGGTTACACAATGTTGCGTTCTGGCTTTGATAGCACTTTATAGTAACCGATTACCTCTCTCGTCCATCTTGTATCTGCGATAATACCCTCCAATACCAACGTTACTTGCGTCAGTATCAAGTATATAATTCCCTTGAGGTAGTGGATAGCTCAATATGGGGGCACTCCAGCATGGCGCTTTTAAGCTTTTCGAAAGCGCGTTGGCAGTCTTGATCCATTGAAACAAACGCTTTCTTCCTGTCAGCTGAGTCAGCGGTTTCGCGATGTTGGCAAATCCCAAAACATAGCGGCGATAATAGCTACATAGACCCAGGAAACTTCTCAATTCATGTTTATCCTTTAGGGGCCAGGCCACTCCTTTACGGCTTTAACCTTCTCGGATCAGGTTCTCCTCGTGCCAGATACTACATGTCCAAGGTAATTCACCTGCTTCGAAATAAATGGCATTTCTTTGGGCTGAGTTTCAAGTTCGCTCCTTCCAACCTCTTGAACACCTGTTCTAAGTTATTGATGTGGTCTTCGAAGATTTTCCAACAACAATTATATCGTCGAGGTAGACAAGACATGTCTCCACGACAGACCTCTAACACGGTTTCCATCAATCTTTCAGATGTAGCTGGAGCATTACTCAGTCCGAAAGGCATTACTGTAAACTGCCACAAACCTGATCCGATGGTAAATGCAGTCTTCTCTCGATCTCTGGGATCTAATTCTACTTGCCAGTATCCGCTTTTCAGGTCAGGTCAAGTGTCGAGAAGATCTTGGCCCCAGAGAGCGTGTCCAACATGTCGTCAATACGGGCAATGGATAGCTATCCTTCTTCGTTACATTGTTGAGCTGTCGGAAATCGACACAGAACCGAGTCGACCGTCTTTCTTCTTTACCAATACGACGGAGAAGCCCACGGACTGCTTGATGGTTCGATTACGCCATCCTTCTTCATCTCTTTAATAATCTCATCTGCTTCTTCTCTTCTGACAGAGTAATCTTCTAGCAGCTTGGCGAATCGGTGTGGCGTTTCCGGTGTCTATGCGGTGACGAACAATATCAGTCTTTCCTTTACACCGTCACTGCATTCAAAGACATGCTGGTAGCGCCGTATTAGGTCTTCAGCCTTATGACACTCTTCCCGAGATAAGCCTTTACATGCCTCTGTAACCAGATTCTGCAGTCGTTCAGGAATTCCTTTAGGTGGTGGTTCGGTACGGTTCACATTCTGCAAAACGAGGATACCGTAGAACAATTACCAATCACTGTTCTTTTCTCAACTTAACAGGATAGTGATTAATGTTCAGTATTCTCACAGGTATTGTTCTATTCACTCTGACCAGTTCTTTGTCACTAGAATTCCTCGACCAATGTCTTCGTCGTGACTTCTAGGTTCCAGAATAGCAATCTCTCCAGCTGGAACGTCGCCCTCAGGGCTCGCTTCTATAAACATCTCGCTACGCTCCGTCAAGATTACGTCGTCAACCGTAATTACATTCACGGCAATGTTGTTACGTGAATGTAGAACCACCTCCACTTCGTTGAGTCTCAGCACACCGTGTCGTAAATCCAGCTGACACCCATATGTCGTCATAATATCCATTCCTAAAATTGCTTCTTCTTCTATATCAGCGACCAGCAGGCGATGACTGAAAGCAACAGTTCCAATAGCAAGGAGGGCATCCATCTCCTACAACATTCGCCGAGTCACCAGTGGCTGTTCGAAGCTTCCATTTGGACGGCATAAGATGAGATGATTTGCAAAATCAGTTCGTATAATGCTCTTGGTTGCACCAGTATCCAAAAGTAAGACGCATGGCCTTTCATTTACAAATGCATCTACGTAAACGCTGTCAGAACGGTGTCGAATGGACTTGACGTGTATTTCGTAAGGTGGGGCTCTTGTTTGACAGGTCGATGGATGCCCCCTTCCATCAACCTGCTTTAGTTTCCCTGCTGGCTGCTAGGTTTACAAGAGACTGCTGCTCTCCCTGTTGCTTCAGTGGACGGTCACATCGACTTTTCACGTGCTCTAATTCTCCACAATTCCAACATCGAGGTTGTCGCCTTTTGCCACTAGAAATGCGTGCGTCCACCAACCTCTCCACCATTGCCTCAAAATATTTTTCGTCATAAGTATCGACGCCGCTTTGCAATTCTCGTACTCGTCCGTCACGTTTCGATGCTCTTTGCAACCTGGAAGTCTAGTGCTTGACTTAATGCGTCAGCTAAGGTTTTCAGTCTTGCCAGTCTCAATGCTTGTTGTGTTTCTGCATCATGTAGCGCTTCAATAAAGCACCGGACGGCTGTGCGTTGCAGGAACTCTCGAGGCATCAGGGTCCGAAAGGCGCGCCAGACGAGAAATATCAGCTTCAGTTCTTGAAGACTCTCCAGGCTTCTGAACACGATTCCTTAGCTGGGTAAAATACATGTCTTCCAGGTGCGCTTGCCCGTACCGTGTTTCGAGTCTCTTGACAATTTGCTCGAAGTTGGATTGTTCATCGGTCGGTATTGTCTCTAGAATATCGACGGCGTTACCACGCAAAGCCAAAATCAGGGCCGTAGCACAATCTGTTGCGGACCAGCCATTTACCGTCGCAGCAGCCTTGAATTGCTTCAAATAATTCGACCATGAAGAAGTGCCATCAAAGGTAGGTGGTTTTACTCGTGCTTTTCCCAGTGGCTCCCGTACGGTGGCTACTGGTGCCATTTCTAGTGGTTCCTGTACGATGTTTATATTCGATTTTTCTGTTGAGGGAGTAAAAACCTTCAGCTTCTCTTCTAACAGATTTAGTAACTTTTCCTCATTCTTCAAAATTTTCTCATCCATCTTCTCAATTTTCTTTTCCATTTTTTCTTCTTTCTTCAAAATTATCTCCTCAATTTCTTCTCGCACCAATTTATTATTCTGCGTTATCTTCTGTTCCAACTTTTGTTCCAAAATCCTGGAATTTTCGATCAATTTTTCTTCTAAAGCTTTGGAGTTTTCAGTCAGTTCTTCTAAAATTCTGGAATTTTCTGTTAACTTTCCTTCTAAAATTCTGGAATTTTCCGTCAATTCTCCTGTCAATTCTTCTTTTAAAATTCTGGAATTTTCAGTTAACTTTCCTTCCAATATTTTGGATAGGTCTGAAAAGTTCCCCGTTGTCTCGAAGAGAAAATTCTCTGATCTCGCCTGCTGCCTTCATTGCGTTAGCAAGACGTTTCTGTAATATGGCTTTCGTTCCGGAAGTGTCTTGTTCCCTCTCTTCTAACTCCTTCTTCAACTCCGTCACTTTTAGATCACGTAAAACTTTTGTGAAACTCATCTTGATTAATGTTTTAATTCACCACTCGTTATACCCCACACCTGACACCAATTGTTACGTTTTTAGGTGGTGAATTAAAAGTCTCGTATTATTTTAACAAAAACGTTTATTTTGTTACTAAACACAATCACTGAAAACACTTGATTATTTATTTACACTACACTTCTCTTCAGTTATTTACACTACACTTCTCTTGCTTTATTTACACTACACTTCTCTTGAGTTATTTACACTACACTCCTCTTGCACCTGCACAGGTCCTAAGCACTGGCCACAGTTCACTGCACTGATCACAGTTCGATGCACTGGTCACCGTTCACGTCACCGACCACAGTACGATGCACTGACAACGGTTCACTTCACTGAGCACACTCACTGCACAGCTATTCACCGCGATGCACACACTTCACAGTTCAGCTTCCACTGCGGACTCAAGACTGACTCGCGGTCGCCGGCCGTCGCGTATTTATACCTGTCAAAACAATCCAGACCCTTCCGGACACCGCGACTGTTCTGGAGTACTCCGCCGACAGGTGATGCAACCGCGCTCGCGGGCAGCTCGTGGTCGCCGGCAGATGACGTAACCCGAGACAACAGGGACCAGCAGAGTGGCGCCGGGGGATGATGCAATATTCGTTACACTATTTTAAAAATTTTAACTTTGCATGAAACCTAAATGTCGTCGAGTAAAGCAATGATACTTTTCGAATTTTCGACACTAAAATTATTAAGAAAATATTAACATTTCGTAAACACCACAATCACTGTAGGTCAATGTAACAATAAAATTGATTCCTTCGAAATATTTTGGGGACTTATCGCAAATTCATGTTATCACTAAAAGCGAGTATCAAACACGTATCTTGGGTGCCTGAATGAACATCAAGTAGTCCACTAATAAGCATAATTTTAAAGTTATATCAACTTACTCGTAATTTCTGTATGTTCTTGACGCGACAGCTCGCGTACGGGCCATGACCTACCAGCTATGTCCCAGCCTCGTGGATATGAGTTAACGGGGGTACGTGTGGTTAGCACAAGTACATCCCCACGCCGTTTTCTGATCTTCTCAACCTGCGAAGCGAGTTTTCTCATTTTCAGACAGCAACATATACTGGAACATTGCAGGGAAAACGCACATTATAATTTTGCCCCGATGGTCTAACCCGATGTGCAAACATCTACAACGTATGACAGCCTGCTTTACTTCCCTCCGAGAAAATACGTAGAAAATATTTTTTTGTTTTTAAATATCTACAGATTCGATTGGGTTTGAACCTACAAATTTGGGTTAAACAGTCTGATATGATAACCCTTATACACCGAAGCCAACGTCATTCACTGCTACCGTCTCCTCGGTAACGATGGATTTTGCCAAATAATTTGGCGGTTGTCGGTGTATTTCCGATCCCCGTCGTCAATTAGCGTAGTTGTCCAGTCTCCTCAGAAGTGCGGCGGCCGGCGTATGGCAGTCAAGCGACTGGCCAGCCCGTCGCGACAGGAGCACGCGGTAATGCGTTTGCTGTGTCCCCTCGCGCTGTCCCCGCGACTGCGCGGCGCGCGGTAAAACCGTTTCGATGTCGGCGCGCGCTTTTCCCACGCCGCCGCACCTCTTGCACGGCGCTCGCGCCGCCCCCCACCCCCACCCCCACCCCTGCCCCCACCCCGCCTTCACCCCGTCCCCGCCGCTCGCGGGTCGGATTTAGCTCATTTGTCGGCGCCGTTTAACCCTCGGTCGCGCTCCAGCGGAACAAAGCGGCTCGCTGGTCGACCCCCCCGCCCCCGCCCCGCCCCCGCCCCCGCCCCCGCCCCTGACCCCGCCCCCGCCCCCCCACCCCGCTTCGCCCCGCCTCGGACCGCTCCACTCGACTCTCCCAGCGCTCTAGTAGCGTTTGTGCACCGAACAACTGGACGCTTGTCGAGATGTACCGTATTAAGCGAAACTCGAGCTCTACCTTTCAAGTACCGGGAATGCGACTAGTGTAGACTTCATTTACTGAGTGTGTGATGTTCATTCTATCAGGTATAAAGCAAGTACATGGCAATGATGTGAGTTTGCAGTTGGATCGTGGATTTGAAACCGGATAATACACAAACACGAAGACACGAGAAAAGAAACATTGATTGGCCATCTTTAACTTCATGTTATAGAAAGCGCAATTTCGTAAATCAATTTTAGCTCATTAATACAATATATCTCAATATATGATACTTATTTTTACTTTCTCGCTACGGAGTACAGAGAAAGTTATGTAATGTTGACCGAAAAAATTGCAAATTTTTGGCAGAAAATATTTTATTACAGGACCGTGGTAACGAAAAAGTGGATAAATCCAGTTGCAAAGTTTAGAAAAAATCTTGTAACTCGTGGTGTAGTCTGAGTCCATGTTTTTGAGATCCTTGATACCAAAAAATCGAAGGAAGCAAAACGTCCGTCTGTCCGTCAGTCTGCGAACTAGCTAGCGGCTGAATCGTTCATCCGATTTTCTCCAAAATTCATATTCATCTACCGATCTGGCTGATGTCGTAGCCACTTGAATTTGAAAGCGATAACTCAATTTTTGGGCGTACTTTACTGAAGCCTATGCGACATTTTCAAAAATTTTCAAAAAAAAATGGCTCCATCGTTTTTGATTAAGTTTTGTTGTTAGTGTGATGGACAATTAAGAGAAGGTCTCATGTTCGTTGATAACCCTGCTCTCTCGAAAATTGCAAAAGTTCAAAATATTTAAGCTCTTTAATATAAACTAAAATATTAAAGAGATATTTTGCCTTCAATGAAATTTGTTTCTTAAAGATAGATTCAGAAAGGTCGTGCATAGTTTTTCAAACATTTTAGTAGTTTTCGCGTAATTTTGCGTGAAAATACGGTTGAGAAAGTACGTGCTGTTTTAGAACCAATAGTTTTAAAATAGAATATTAAAGCTTCCAATCAATGAACAAAGATAATCTCCCGACATAATTTATAAAATATGTAAGATAAACCCCTCATGAATACTAAACGCTGAGGAAAGATAACGGTTCTGCACGATTTATAAGACGATATTCACACAAAATTATAAATGAGCAAAAGCTGGAATTGGAAGTATCTCTAAGAGATGCATCAATCATCATGAAGGCGAAAAAATTATGAAATTTTCAGAGTATGATTTAAGGAATACATCAAGCGCACATGTATTCCGCAACATATCTTACGGTGCAACACACGTTCACGTTATCATCGTTCTCGAAAACGAAGCTTTCTAGGCCCTTATAACCCAGTTTTCACTTACCGCATGAGGGACATTTGCTTTAGGTTTCTTAAGCAAAATGACGCAAAACGAGACCAATTACGTTTTTGGAAGTTTGAATCTGAGATTCCTACTCCCCAACAGGCGTGGACAAAATTATCAAAATCTCGATTGATTGATTAATTCATTAGTTTGTTTCCGAGTGCATGACGTATTACCCGCGAAACTTTTCTTCAAAATTACCTTGCTTCCCCCTCCCCAAAGCAATAATAATATCAAAACCAAGCAGCGAGCACTGATGACATTCCAAACACATTCCCGTTATCGCATAAGAAAATATATTTACTGTTGAAACCGAGAACTCCTAGTCTATTTTTCTAAAGAATTCCTAAAGAGACAACTAAAGCAGATCCAGATACATTGCAGTGGATATTTCGAACTCCTGGGAAAAATTAGAACTCAATTTATTGAAAAAATTGCGAAGGCATAACTGATAATCCAGAAATTGGCATTGCTTCATTAAATCTAGTGGCCGAGGTCGTAACTAATACCTCCACTCTACACACACTTTTCCTAGTCATCGTTCAAGAAACGCTGCGCGATTAATACTAGGATCATTGGCCTCGTAAGTGCATTTTTTATCGGAGTAGGTGGCGTCATTCTTTCTCTCGATGGTGAGATCCGGCAGAGTCGACACTCGGGTATCTCCCAAACCTTCCCAGCCGATTAGTCTCCCGACATTGTAGTGGTGTAGTGTTGTTCATGTATGTGTAAGTGTGCGTAAGTAAGAGGTGAGGATAGAACAAGGAAGAGGAAGGAAAGATCGCGTGTGGTTTGTAGCCCGTTTATTAGGTATCCGGCATTCAGTTGTCGTTGATCGCAGAAACCGACGGAAAACTACCGATCAGAGCAGCCGGTCGCTTGAATTCTCCTCCAGGCAGTGGTTGAAATCGTCTTAGCTATCAAGGTGGTGTCGAAAATCATGCCCGCGTCGCCGGGACGAACCCTAGAACCTCCCGGCCAGTGGCTCTGCAACTGATGTCCTGAGCCACCACAACCGCAAGAATCTTGGAATATAATTATATCACATTATATTGACTATTTTATTTTCTGTTGAATTTAATCCTAATGGTCTAGGTTTTACAGTTTGTTAAGATATGCTTAGATATTTTTATTATAAATCGTATCATCGTGTTGTCGTATAAAATTAAACTGCTACTGGAACGTGCAGGTCTGGGAGACGTTTCTCCGGATATGGTGGGAGATAGGGGAACACGTGAGATAGAACGGCTTATTTCGGATAGACACGCGGATATTAAAAGGCAAGAGATCCTGGCAGCAACGGCCGAAAAACGTTCGCTAGTTGCGCAAATTCACGCGAGTCCGTTATGGGGTTGCGAACGTTACGTACACACACTGCGAAAGGACGCAAGAGGGGAATACGCTTGGTTCAGGGTTGGGGGTGGATGCAACGTAGATTAATGGACTCTAATGGTAATGGCATCTGTGTGCTTTGCGGTGATAAGGAAGACTGGATCCACATCCTTTTAATTTGCAGTGCGACCGAAACTTGGAGGGGAAAATGGATGGGAATGGGAAATTACTACTTCCAACATAGGAACGTAACGCTCGCCCAAAACATTTTAGGAGATAAAAGATCTAACTTCATGAAAGGATTAGAAACATTTCTAGGAAAGGTTCGGACCATTAGAGAAACTGAAATTAGGGAGTGGGAAAACAGCTCTGGTTAGTACGAGCAGAGCCTAGACTGGAGAGAAACAAATAATAAATCAATAAACTAACAATAATTAAGTTAGTCAGTAAGTTATGGTAGGTTAGTAAACAGTACAAAAAAAGTCATAAGTTGTAGTCAATTGTTAAGTATAAGTAGATAAATAAGTCAATAAAAATAAATTAACTTAAAAGAATTAAAATAAGTTAAATAAATTAAAATAAGTTAAATAAATTTAAATTAAATTAAATTAACATAAAATAAAAGGAAACGGTTAAAATAAAACACATTTGGGGGCGAAGGGAAGTGGGAATCGGAAATGTAAGGGCACAGGCGTTGGTGCGGACGATTCTCTGTGGTGCTGTTTGTTTTCAGGTGCTGAGGAGGCCAAACACTGGAAGGAGAATGCCTGATGCCCGCGCCAAATAAATAAATAGTTTAAAAACCGGATAGATGAGCATGTACTCGGCTTCTGACGGCAGGTTTTTCCCCCTTCAGGGTTTTTTTCCTCAGCCGTACCTTATGGTCTCTTTTCCGCGGCATTGATGCGATTAAAAGACCATTTGGGGTGAATACCAGAATACGAAAGGTTAGAACGCGGTAGAATGTAGGTATTGTAATGGCTTAAAGGCCTTCGGCCTAGCCACTTAGCATCACGTTCTCTAATTTGTATGTAATAATTACCTATTAAATAAAAAAATAATATTTTTATTATAATGTTTATCCTCGGGCCTAAATAATGTAATGAACAGGCCGTTACGTTCTACATTATGAAACGTTATGAAACTACATTCACGTTTAAAATGCTTTCCAAAGTGCGAAATGTTTGACTGAATCAGACTAGTCGCAAATACTAGGCTATTTATGCTATTAACAAACGGTTAGAGTTATTATTAATGTTAACAAAATGTATTATTTATGCAATTTAGAAAATACAGGATGAGTCATTTCAAATGTAAGAAATACTTCAGCGTATTCTTCTCAAGTAGATAAAGAGTAATCTTCTCATTTAGAAGATTAGTATTTTCTACGACAATTTGCTGCGTAATGCTTCTGCCCAGCAGTTTTTGTTGATTCCTGTTCTTCTAAAACATCGAAAAGGTTGTGATTCTAATCATTGAAGCCCCGATGATGTTTTCAAGTACTTCTGAAGAAACAATCTTCTTTTATTGGCTATAACGGAAGAAGAAATAAATTTGTTTTGAAGGGATTAAATTGCAAATTCTGTTCAATTTCCATCTGGGATATCTCTCCCTACAATACCCATGTATCGCGCGCGGCCCTGCAATCACGCCCGACTTTATCAGAACCTTAGCCCGACAGCCGACCGTCAAAATTATAGTGCACTCGCTGTTCAAAAACGACTCTAATGATTACCCGAGTCCACAACAGCTCTTCGAATCTAGGAAGTGCGCGTGAAGTTCCTGTGCAGTGGGTTGCGACAAAATTGAAAAATTACTATATATTAAGCTACGAAACAAATGGCCAGAATTGACGATTCACGCACGAGTCGAATTTGTGAGCCGCGCGCATTAATCAACTCATCACCTCAGGCACATATTGTCTACGGTATTTTTTTTATTACACCGTGTGCGAAAGATGTTTCGCAAAAGCATTGCACTATTAGTTAGAATGAAAGCATTAGATGTTTTGCACACGGGGAACAAGGTTGAGAAACCGTGTTTCAAGCACGGCGTCCTAAAAGAAAATTTCTCCGGAATGTATACTAAGGTGGAAGTGACAAAGAAATTTGTTATTGCTAATGCTATGAGGAGTACGCTCTAGTGTTTTTCTTAATTTGAAACTACTTGAAGTTAGGTTTATAATAAAGATTGTCAAAGGAGCTTGGTAATCCGTTCCAATATGGAACAGTAGCGAAAAAAGACAGATTATAATTGAAGAAATGTCAGCTGTGATAACAACAGAGAACAAGGCAAAGGTGAAGAAATGTTTGAAGGAGGGAGGGGGCAGTCGGACGGCAATCGAGATACGAACGGATTGTAAAAACGGGGTACAAGAGAAACGGATTACTGATTAAGCCATATGTAAGGGTAAAATCTCCGATCATAAGAATTATAAGGGGGGGACTGAACTGACGGAACTGTTTCGGGTAATATGACCCTATGGAAACGCAGAGTGGGAAAAAGCGACGGAGTTAACAGAAAGGTTACGGACTTCTTTGCATATTCGTGAACTAGTACGAAGAAAGAAGACAACAGGGAAGACTAGAACGAAACCCTCGGTGAAGTGAAGGCAAGAATGCGAGAGAAGCTGGAGGCAGGGATAAGTGTGAATGTGATTGCAAATGAGCTAACGAGAAAGCGGAGCCGTAGTTATTCTACAGGAGCTAAGAACGGGAGTTGAGGTAGTTCGAAAATGGCGGTAGCAGCGTAGGTGGAGAGCTGGAGGCAACAGAGGAACAAGAGGCAAGGACGGAAAGAAAATTGATGCGTGAAGGGGGTGGCGGAGGCAGAGGCTGAGCCGGAGCTCTAGGAGAAGCGACGTGGATGGGGGGGGGGATGGAATCAAAGAGGAGAAGGGGTTAGGAAGAGAAGCGGAGTGGAGTTGGAGACAGGCGAAAACGACGTGCAGGTGGAGAAGAGGAGAGAAGGGAGGAGGCAGAGGCGAAGATGGGGACGGAGGAGGAAAAGACGGGAAGAAGAAGGTGGGATGAGGGTGGGGGCTGAGTGGAGGTGGTGGCAGAGGCGAAGGCAGGGCTGGTGACTGCTGCCGCAGCCTCGAGGCGTGTTAGCTTAGCGGCTGAGCGATGAATTCTTGAGCGGCAGCAGCCTCGAGCGAGGCGCTGAGGTGTCGATAGGCATCTGGCGTCGCGCTTCGAATGGCCCATTAGGCTGCGCGCCGCGACCGGCCGTGGGCGGCGGAAGGCTGACGATGGGCGGCGGGCAGCGGACGGCAGAGGCAGATGGGCGGGCGGGCGGCAGAGACGGGCGGGCCGGACAGGGCTGGGGCAGGACTGGGGAAGGAGCAGGGTGAGGCTGGGCGGGGCGGACGGGATGCACAGGGTGGTGCGGATGTGAGGAGCGGGCGGGGCGGGGCAGGGCGGAGCGGGGCGGGGCGGGGCGGGGCGGGGCAGGGCGGGGCGGGGCGGGGCAGTGCGGGGCGGGGCGGGGCGGGCGGGCAGGGCAGGGCGGGCGGGCGGGCAGGGCGGGGCGGGCGGGCAGTGCGGACGGTGCGGACGGTGCGGACGGGCGGGGCGGGCGGGGCGGGCGGGGCGGGCGGGCGGGCGGGGCTGGGCGGGCGGGCGGGCGGGACGGTGCGGACGGTGCGGACGGTGCGGACGGTGCGGACGGTGCGGACGGTGCGGACGGTGCGGACGGTGCAGGACGTGCGGACGGTGCGGACGGTGCGGACGGTGCGGACGGTGCGGACGGTGCGAGACGGTGCAGGACGGTGCGGGACGGTGCGGGACGGTGCGGGACGGTGCGGGGTGGTGCGGGGTGGTGCGGAGCGGTGCGGGGCGGTGCGGGGCGGTGCGGAGCGGTGCGAAGCGGAGCGGTGCGAAGCGGTGCGGGGCGGGACACGGCGGGCGGGGTGGGGTGGGGCGGGGCGGGGCGGGCGGGACGGACAGACACGGGCAGGGGTAGGGATAGGCAGGGCGGGCGGCGGCTCGGGTTCCGAGGCTCCGCCGGACAGAGGCTCCTCTCTGCGCCGCCTGCTTCCGGCGGCGCACTCAATTAGGGCGTTGATTTGCTGCTCGGCGCAGAGCGCTCGCGCGCTCTCCCGGCTGCGGGCGGACATCTCGGATAAGAGTCCCTGCTGTCGAAGACTCGGATTAATAACACGCGCTTTTAGATTCATAATCGAATCCTAATTACACGGTTCTCCTGCGTTCTCGTCAAAATTTGAAATTGAAATTGAAACACAATACGAGTGATTTTCTTAATCATAAATAAATAAAAAAAATAATAATACTTTGGCATTATATATTGAGTTGGTATTTAGTTGTTTTTATTTGATGGTTCAAGCTTCTTATGATACAGCTGTCCTTGTGTTGTAATGGTTTTGTTGGTTTATTGGAATTAACGATAAACGGAATAATTTAACAATACGTAACGGTCTTGAAGACGCTCGTTTGTAGGTGTGATTGTGTTGAGAATTATGAGAAACATATTACAGGAAAAGTTTAAATGTAAGTTTGAAACAAACTATAATATATTGGAAAATATTTTACTTGTTTCAGAGCAATTTATATAACAATATAATGGAATGTTTAAATTCATAATTTCTTTTATATAAATGAAAAAAATATTTTTAATAATTAAATGGTACACAATAATAAGGAAATATTTTTTGGTGATAAGGTGATAGTAAGTTTCAAGAGGCTCTTCTTCCAAAATAACATTTGTAAAATAAACGCACCACTTCGAACAGCGCCGTTCTAGATGTCGTTCATTAGGTAACTTTGGAATATAGTATCCACATGATCTCTTCTTATCACCAACACGAATCTAATCTGATAGTTCCTACAAGCCATTCAGAACAGTCAACACCATTCGAATAATTGATCCTAACCTGCTTTCAAGCAAGTATAACAACTGTCTGGACCAATTCTACAAACCGTACTTCCTCCTCCTTCCTGTTATCAGACCGATTCCTGTCGCCCACGCGGGGCTGGGACGGGGTGAGGGGGCTGGAGACGGAAAGGAGGGGGGAGGGCCTTGGGCTGAAATATTTGGAGAGCCAGCGGCGCGCGCGTGGCAGCGGCTTCACGACTTGGACGCGCTCCAGCGCTCACCTGTTTGCGATCGAAGGGGCGCGCTGGGGCGAAGATGGGGCGGGGTGGGCGGGCTGGGCGGCGCTGGGCTGGGCTAGGCGGGCTGGGCGGGCTGGGCGGGGCTGGGCGGGCAGGGGCTGGGGCTGGGCGGCGCTGGGCTGGGCTAGGCGGGGCTGGGCGGGCTGGCGGGCTGGCGGGCTGGGCGGCGCTGGGCTGGGCTAGGCGGGCTGGGCTAGCCGGGCTGAGCTAGGCGGGCTGGGCTGGCGGGGCTGGGCTAGGCGGGCTGGGCTAGGCGGGGCTGGGCAGGCGGCTGGGCTGGCGGGCTGGGCGGGCTGGGCGGGCTGGGCGGGGCAGGGCTGGGCGGGCTGGGCGGGCTGGGCGGGTGGGCGGGTGGCGGGCTGGCGCTGGCGGCTGGGCTGGGCTGGGCTGGGCTGGGCTGGGCTGGGCTGGGCTGGGCGGGGCGGGAGAGAGGAGCAACACAGATTGAGGGCAATGAAGTTTCCAAGGGTTCTTATCAAGTAGTGTTCAAAAATATATTTACAATATCAAATGATAAAACACACATGAAACTAAGCACATCATTATACAACCATTTAACAATTTATTGGCATTGTTAACTCATTGTAATTCTATCACAAACGTTGATTTCAAGCGTGATACAGTGAAACTAGAGCGCTCACGCTACATCGTTTCCGCCAGAGGGTCATTGTTTTGCAGCGCGCTCTAGCACCGAAACTACTTCATTGAAAAAATTATAGTTAACATACGCATTTCGTATCAAATATCTTTAATTTTGGAAACAGTGTCTGTTTCGAAAAAAGAGCATAGGTTGAAGATAAAAGCGATAAACTGGAAAAAGTGAGAATTAGTTGTTTATTTTCAATTTTCTCCGTGAAGCCGACCCTAGATAGTAAACATAAAATTCGAGTTTAGCACTCCCAAAAGCATGTGAAGCTGTTGAAAAAACAACTTCCGAATTTCCTTCCTCTGCCAGAGAATTGGCGACTTAGACATCTATGACCTGTTTCCTAGAACTATAATTTTGAAAATTAGTTTTCCTTCCAAAGAAAAGTCATTCTCCCGTTCTCCTTAATAGATTTAAAAAGAAGCAGTACATTTGTCTTAGTAAATATGAGTAAGTTTTGTGTAAAAAAAGGCAATTTCAAAAACAATTTTTTCACAAAACCTCAATATTTCTTTTTTTGTCGGAAAGTACGAAGTATCCTTATAAAAAGGGCACAAGGCCGATTTATATTGAAATCTCTGGATTTTCAAAAATTGCAAATGTTACAAAGAATTCGAGGAAGTGGCGAATTCGGATGATAGCACGCCCAATCGGAACACTTCACATAACTCTGGCATTTTGTTCTCATTAATAATATGAAATGAAAATACTTGTAGAAATTGTTAGAATGGTCAGTTTTAAAAATTTTATGCAAATGCCGACATTTCTAAATTCATCCATTTCATAATATATCCAAATCCCCCAGCAGTGAGTAGTTCGCTTCTTCAGCATATCTTACAGAGTGTATGGTCGCTACCACGTAGAATTGAGCAGAAAACTAGTATCATCGTTACATTAACACTGTTCAATCTTCAGCCATTCGCTTTTGATTAAACATTTTCCATTCAGCATTTGCATTTCGTAAATAATTCACACCGTATTAATAGCTCATAAAATTGAACGTTATTTGGGAAACTGTTCAGTTTGGTTGATTGATTTTTTCGTGTTTCCGGGCGCATCAACTGCTTTGGTCATTAGTTCCGTGAGTGTAGTGCATGTTATTTCTCTGGAGATGGCGGTGATCGTCCCCCGCGCTAGCTCTCCCACCAGCGGAGCTCCACCCCAGCCGGGTCAAAATCTAAGCCCCCGACCGGTCTCCCGGAATATGTCGTAGTGTAGTGCATGTTAGTGTAAGTGTGTGTGTAAGGGGAGAGGATAGGACAAGGAAGAGGAAGGAAAGATCGCGCGCGGTTCGTGGCCCGTTTACTAGGGTACTGCCCCGGCATTCGACTGGTGTTGATGGGATAAACCACAGAAAACTACCGAACAGAGCAACCGGCCGCTAGAATTCTCTTCCAGCCAGCAACTGAATTCAACCTACCTGAAAAGCTAGTGTCGAAAATCCTGACTCGAACCTAGGACCTCCCGGTCAGAGGCGCTGCAGTGGCATCAGTTGATTCACTGAGCTACCGCTCCTGGTGAAACTGTTCAGTTTTACGTAGCACTGACCATACGTAAAGCAGCGTGAAACAGCGCCTGGTGGATGCATTCGACCGCCAAGCGGGCCTCAAATCGTGAATTAGAAACGCGGTGTCACGCCAGCGCCCCTAATAGAAACGCCGCCGCCGTCGCGCTAACGAACGCTGACGCCCGTGCAGAATCGCGTGGGGGCGGTAGGTGGCGACGGGGGCGGACGAGCGCGTCTGAAAAGGTCATGGAGGAAGAAACGTGCGAACAACCCGAAGTGTAAATAAAACTCTACGAGAAGAGCGACGTATCGCGAAATTTAATTATGTCCTCTATGGAGATCGTATAATTGGAAAATATGCTTGCAATTGCTTGTTATGTATTCACCGCGGACAAGGCTTCCTCTGGTTCGTACACTGAATGAGGAAGAAAGTAGATTTTTTTATGAGAGATACTTGAGTATATTGCCTTTCAAAGAACTGATATTGACTCAGGACCGCCCAGCACCAGAATCGGGATGGGAAAGATAATATGATTTATCCTGATGGGAGTAAAAGAGAAGTAGGTGGGGAAATTTTATAATTGAATCTGTATTACGTTTTGTACGTTGATCACCGAGACACACATTTCACTGTAATACGTTGTTAACTCAGAGATGGAGTACTCCAAATCGTATTATACCCATCAGCAGCAATCTCGAGCTGGATCACCATCGACAAGAAAATGAGTCCTTCGTGATGTAATGATCTCTGCCCTCCTCCAAGGAGTTTGTCAGCTCCTTTTGTTGCCGAGAAATTTTTTCCTCGCAGGGTGATGGGTCGGGGGGGGGGGGTTCTTATGACGGAACGCATGATCGGTTCACTTTGATCACTCCTTGAGCTTTGTCTACTTTCTGAGAGAATTATCTGTTGCTGCAAGACTCGAGTCAAAGAATGTCTTGGATCTCTTGGCAGGGTAATTGAAAATGATATTTCCTAATGAATATCTTTAACTCATGAAAGCTTGAATTTTAGTGACGAGACAGATTTGTATTTTTCTTCTTTTCTAAAGATATTAATTCAAAACTGAGTTTCTCAGGTAAGTTACAACTTTTCAATATTCCTCTCATTTGTTTATTTGATCGGATTATTTCTAATGTTCAATATTTTACGTTTACATTACGTTTTACGTTATTGTTTATATCGACTCTATTATTCACACAGACTTACATTCAGGAATTATAAAAAAATAAATTTATTAAATTAAAACTTTATATTAAAGATTTCAAAAATGACAGATAAATATCGAGGCTTTCTAAACAAAACACAACTTGTAAAGAAAAAATTTTTCCATAATATTAATAAAAATTGTTGTATTCCACAATGCACAATCAAATACTATGTCTATCTTTCGATGACATCAAACAAGAGGAAGAACTGTATAGATATACTAGAAAGTTCATTATCACAAGGGGGCGGATTTTAATGAAATATCTTCTTTTTTTGCTTTTTCATTTTACAAGAATGCCGTTATACATATTCATTTTATGTTATGACAGAAGGAAATGACCAATTTTTATAGGAAATTATTTAGCATTTTTGTCGTCTTCAATTAATAAGTCTTTTTTCATTTTTCAGTCATTTTTAACGCATTGTTTGCTGATTTAATCGATTTTAATGTCATTTTAAATGGTTTCCTTCAAATATATTTACGAGATGCAACAAATGTTCTTCACAGAATTATTCAGTAGCCTATTCGATTTGTTTGCTCAGAAATTGTTTTGACATCCGTAGTGAGTAGGTAAGTCTAGTGACTATATCAGCGCCATTGTCGGTTCGGCAGATTTCGGGGTAACTAAAGACAGAGATTTCCTGGAAAAGAACAGTCCAAACCAAACGTCTGCAAGCTGAGTTCACTCGAACGAATGGAAGAACGTCCATTACATCCAGCAGCTTGAGTTGTTCATCCGAACTGGTTTTAATAAAAACTTTTTATGTAATTTTTCTTTCGTTTTAGGGAATTTTTAAAGCATTTCGAGAGCATTTTATTCCTCCGACCCCTAATTATCACTATAAGGAAAACGTAGAACCCCAACATATCATTTCATGTCATTCAGTACTTATTCGTAAAGCGAAGAAATGAAAGAGGTCATCTCAGCCAACACCGTCAACTTAGTAAATTTATTGCGATATCCGGCTTTCGACGGCTTTGCCGTCATCATCAGAAAAGAAAATATAAATAAAATACCAATAAACTTCAAAATAAGATAGCGAATTAAATTACACAATGCGAAATGCAAGGGAATATTAATATTACAAAATATACAATGCAAAGGGGAAGGTAATTTAATTAATGGCTACATTTAAATTTTAATTATTGCAGACAGCGAATAGAATTACGAATATTGAAATGCAACGGGAAGATAATTAAAAAAAATTTTAAAATACAAATAAAGAAAGACAAATTATGAGATTGCAAAAGATACAGAAAAATTAAAGGGGAAATTAATATAATGGATCTTAAATTAAATTATATATTATGTACAAATTATATAGAAATTGTGGAACAATAAAATCGCTATTCAATGTGAACACGGAAGTAAACATGATTCTGAAAATGTAATTGAAATGTTTTATAGAACTAAAATCTGTACATTTGCAGTGGATGGGAACAGGAATTTCCCTCTTCATTTTAACATAAAAATATACAAGGGAAAATTAAAAATCTGATTATTTGTGTTCAGGGCACAAGGGATGGCTGAACATCGCAAAAAGCACTTGTTGAGTAGGAAGCTCAAACTTATCTCTGAACAAAAACTCTACGTATTTTAAATATATAGATTGACAAACCGATTGCCAGAGTTTTTGATGTTATTTCACAAAAAAACTGAATTAATTATCCTTATTTTGTTATTACACATTTGTAATGAAATTGCAGTTTTTGTACCAAGCAAGTTTTCATTAGAATACGACATTGAACCCTTCTTAGTCTTCAACTGTTCAAGTACAACGATTAAACTAGCAGAACTTTTTACTAGAAACTCGTAAGAATATTTTTCAAAGATTGGAAAACAATAACTACTGAAGAAAAGGAATGAACCAGAAATAATAATCGAATGTTGGAAAATGCGACATATTCTATTTACGATGAAGTTTACGATAACGATTTGTTTTTCATTCATTCATTTTTCACTTTCATTCATTCATCCTCTTCATTCATTCAAAATTCAAGTAGTATATGACTTAGTGTAGGGATCACAGAATTTTGAAAATGTGCACACAAAAATAAATGTGTTAAAAATAAATAAAAATAAAAAATAAAATAAAGTGCAACGCCTTCCTTTGGATTGTAAATTTAAAAATGAACGGCAACGCAATGTTAGTCACCTGAGGAAGACTTAAATATGGGTGATGAGAAAGCTTATCACTCACACTTTTTTCTGCAAAGACGTCTCAATAAGAACTTGTAGGGTTCTACTGTCAGAGTGTCTCTACGGCGCGATGAAGTAGGCTTCCTCTTGTGACAAATTTATATACTTAAGCAAGGATAATGTCATGAGAGACAAGAGTAAGAAAGGAGCCTGTATTTGCTCTTGAACTGCCGACTGAAACAGTCGAATTGTCAAAAATAGACTCTTAAAACGGAAATAAAAATGCCGTATAATTTATTAACTTCTCTTATTTTTTAAAAAGGCGTAATTCTCATTAAAAATTATTTTTTGATCTCATGAATTTTATTTTATTTTGAACTGTTTTCATTAGTAACTACCCTGAGTGAACAAGTCAAGAAAAGTAACTAGTTGAGAGTCAATGCTAAAACGACATTTTTGGTCAAAATCTTTTATATGCACAACATAGTGCCTTTTTATTACAATATTTATTATTTTAATGGTGAAATTCTGCACGTTCATTGTCTCCTTCCCTTTTGATAGAGAGCGTATACCAGGAACTGATTTAATACTCATATCAGGTCCAGTCAGAAATTCTGCCAAGGAATGTTTCCGAGTTCATTTTCCATTTTCCACTACATTGAACAGGCATACATTAAATTAAATTAAATTAAGTTAAATTTAAAAAAAAACTATTAGATTGGGTTGTGAAAAGTTAGTAAACAGGTATTTCATTACAGGTAATATTTCTCTATTTAGTTTCTACGTTCTTAGTTGGTGAAACAGGTATGTTTCTACAGGTAATATTCTCGATTTAGTTTTACGTCCTTGCTCTGAGAGGTACATTAACAATGGCGTACCAATGGCGGAGGGATCAATAATGGACCCCAGCGTAGTTTTATTTTTCACTACGAAATAAAGTGAAAGTTATAAAATGCTGCACGAAAAAACGGCGAATTTTCGGCAGAAACTCTTATTACTGGACCCTGATAACAAAAAGTGGATAAATCCAGTTCAAAAATTAGAAAAGAAACAACTTCTAATACGTGGTGTAGCCAGAAGTTGTTTTGTGGGAACTACCGATAAGTCAAATAACTGCAGAACGTCTGTGAACAACGCTAGAGACTAAACCCTTCGGTGATATTCTCCAAAACGGATATTTATCTATCGATCTGGCCGATGTCGTGTCCCCTTGAATTTGAAACCAATATTTTATTTTTGGGAGTACTTTACATGACGCCCACGACATTTTCAAAATTTTCAAAAAAAATGACTCCATTGTTTTTGAATAGTTTTTTGTTTGTTGTTGGATACTGCAAGAACATTTAAGAGATAGTGTAGGACTCATGTTCATTAAAGACCCTAATTTTTCGAAAATATCAAAATTTGAGAATTTTTTAGGAGTCTTCCTACAACAAACGTATTAAAGATAAATACTTTTCCCTTAATGAAATATAGTTCCTTAATGTTAGATTTTAATAAAAGCCGTGTACAATTTTTCGAACAGTTCAGTACTTTTCGCGTAATTTTGCGTGAAAATACGGGGGAGAAACTACGCGCTGTTTTATCACTTCTAGTTTCATCGCCGCCTATATTACTTCAGTAGTATAGATATCTATTGCGGTTCTCACACAAAACCAATTATTTTAAATGAGATCTCTGAAGGAAGAGAATTTCTCCGAGACAAACGTACTTAGACTTTAAAAATATGAAGGATATTTTTTAAAAAACGTATCTAAATATTTATGTCAAATGCAACCGGCAACACTCGTCTGCATTTTTGAATCTATATCGTTAAATAACTTCTAAACGAAGCGTTTTAGGGTCTTAAAAACTAAAATATTGAGACCAAAGGTCTCAAACAAACGTTTATCACACCGTAATCTACAAACTAAGATATTCTTGAACATTCATTATATCTTTTTCTGGTTCAACCTTCTCGACTGTACTCCACCTCTTCAGAGCCTCTAATATGAAAAAGTGTGTGAAATTAATCAAATTACTTGTTATACGCGATTGAATTACACGGATGTGCCTCTGTGTTTGGTAATAACGATAAATAAGAATAGCTTGCATATACAAGGTTTTTTTAGGCAAGGAGTTTCTGTTAAATGGAACATGAATTTTATTATTACAACATTTCTCAATCGTAACGAAGGATTCATCTTTCACCGCTTATCGATTGTTAACACAAGAGAAACCGCCGCCATGCGATCGCTTCGTGGAAACTCCAGCGTTCTTTTACACCGCCTGCACATTAACACGCTAAACTCTTATTTTATAATATGGTTGTAGAGGACAGTTGACCATTCCGAGTAACAGTGAAAACTGAAATATTTCTTCGCAAAAAGGACGTGTCCTTCTATGTCACCCTAGAACGGACCGGAAGATCAAAAAATTTCAAAATATTTATGCCTTTACTATACCTCAAAAACTAACTTTGGTGAAATTGTTTTAACACGAACTTGCAGAATATGATTGTAAAATACTGATAAATATATTTAGCGTTCGGTCTTAAATATGTAAAATTTACCTTGAAATATATTTCAATTTTTTTTCTGGGGTACGCCGTTGTGTTAATTTTCTCCTCTTTTAATGACAATCCGAAATAAACACACCTAAAACGTAATTCTAATTTAATTTCAGTGTTTCCATAATACACGATAAAACTAAATCAACTTCTTGTATGCCTTGTCCATTTACTTCCAAATTTTCAATGAGTACAGAGAAATAGTATTATTGTGGTGTCTTCAAAGTACTCTGTTACAACCAAGATTTGACGCAGCTTCCCAGCTGAAACCCTTAGAGCACAAAACATATCTTCGCCGCTGTACTGAGCGTGGTAATATGAAACCTCTAGCGGTGATCCAGCACAGAAGAACTGTTCCTTCTCACCTGCACTAGACGGCACCCGAAGCGTCTAGCAGCGCGAACCCCCAGGGCGTACTTCATCACACAGGCGGATGACGTATCAAAGGCACCACGGAGAAATCGAAAGACCGCCTGCCTCATTATTTGTTTTCGTTTGGTGCAGATAGAGAAAAAGGCGCCGCGGAAAGGTTAAAGCGAGCCGCTCTCCAGACCCCGCGACACATCGTACCTCAGGAAGGCAAACGCTGCATAGTAGTGTTTGCTTTGTATAAAAGCCACGATGTAGGTACATTAAACACACAGATCTGGGACTTGCAGAGATGGAATTCACACCTGTTGAATGTGAAATTGCGCAGTTAAATGTTTTCTTTTTCCAAGTTCAATGAGAAAATGCGTAAAACTGTACACTGAAGATTTGAAACGTAAAACTTGTGAATTCTTCATTACATTTCATTCAATAATAATAATAATAATAATAATAATAATAATAATAATAATAATAATAATAATATTTATTCCTTAACTTTACAAGACATGCGGAGGTATTTTTGCCAACGATAGAACTTGTCTGTGCATATATGTAGAACTACAGTGAAGAACTTTCTCATACTTTGTTCTAAACCACCTTTGTAGTTCTCCGATAATGATGGTTATAGTGACGTCATCACTTCCTTGGCCCTTTATTTTACCTCACTCGAGACTCAAAACCTTTCTGTCAATGCTCGCCGTCCACAGTAAATCGGCCTCCGGTGCAGTTCAAAAGTAATTCGCTCGTAACTGCAGAGTTTTTTGCCTTTTTACAATCCTTATGACTATATCGTTTGCTAATACTTCTTATATACACTCTACTCTGCAATCTGTGCCACATATCCTGCAACTCAACAGCTAGTGGATGGCATTTTTGTTGTTTTTCTCAGCAACAGTTGACACTTGTATAAACTGCAAATCAATACATATACCTGTTCTGCCATTTTCTCAAATTAAACTACTATGTCTGGTCTGTTTGCTTCGATCGTTCAGGCAGTTCTAATTGTACTGTCCCACAGTATTCGAGCATCATCATCATCATCATTATTTTTTTATCATTACCATACATTATCATGGTCATCATCACCATCATCTTTATAACCATTTTCATATCATCGCTTCTTTATCATCATTATCATCTTATCATTATCATTTACTTTATTTTTCTTTCCTACATCGTCATTATAATATCGTCATTACCATCGTCATCATTACCGCCGGCATCGTCTTATAGACTATTGCCATTGTCATCATTACCATAGTGGTCGCCATCGTCATTACATCGCCATTGCCATCGTCATCATTACCACTGTCATCATTACACCGTCATCTCTACAATCGCCATCATTACTATCGATATCGTCATTATTGCCATCGTTAATGTAATCGTTATCACTCTCGTTATTGTCATCGTAATTAACATATTCGCGTTTATCATTCTCATTACCAATATTTTTATCGACGTAATGGATATTCCTACGAATTGTCGTCGTTCTCGTTGTATCGTCATCATTATTATTATATCTTCATCTTTAACATTATTATGATTATTATTATTATTATTACTGTTGTTGTTTCAGATTTTCTCATCATGAGGCACTTTTAGTGCCTTGGGAAACTCAACTTCTTCGCTGCTTTGGGGGCCTTCCGAGGATAATCGTAGATATTTTGCGACAGTTGGGTAGGCCAAGGAAAAATGGGACATTTGCCCGATCCTAAGAATGGGAATGAGGACGGGATAAAAAGGATCGCGTGCCGTGCAGGCTGTTATTCTCGAGTGCTGCTCGAGCATTCACCTGGAAATAATTAGGAAAACCAGGGCCGCCAATAGTAAGAGAAGTCAACGTTTGAGTTCAATTACGGTAAGTCACCAATTCAACGTTGATAAGCAAGCCGAGCAATGATAAAAAATATATTTTTGAATGATCAGAAACGACACAAGTTATGTAGTATATCTACTGAAGAAAAATAAGAGGAATTAATTAATATACTCCATGTCATGTGTTTCTCTAAAACATATCCTTCTTTATTTTAAAGTTTATTTTCAATGTTGAAGGCAGAAATCGAGTTCAGTCGGCGACCAGCCAGCAAGAGCAATAGCAACTCAATAAGGTTTTTTAGGTATTCAAGAGCTTGAAGTTGCAGGACTTAGCATAGTTTTAGAAATCACCTCTTCGGAAAGTTCTACCTTGGTGGTGCTGTCTATCTTTTCAATTTTTTCGCTACGACACTGATCATACGCTTTATCCCTGATTCTACGTTCACAAGCTGAAATAACCGCTGATGCCCATGGTATTTAATTATCGCAATCTGTACCCAAAGCCAATAAAACCACGCGGATACTGATAGCTTTCGTCCCATATGTTTACTACCCACTTTATCCATACAATTTGGAAAAGTAATTCGCAAAATGACTTAAAGAATACTTACAGATAACTAAAGATATTCTCAGAAACAGTATTGATTCAGCAAAATATTTTACATTAACCAATTTCTCCGCACTACCGGAAATCTTCATAATTCATTTAATAAAGAATACGGCAGTAGCAATTATCATCGACATAACACAGGCGTTTGATCCGACGTGGCATCAAGGTTTCATGAATAAAATAGACTCATCATATTATATCCAGTCAATCATTCAAAGTTTATCATTAGCAGAACCTTTTCAGTGAATATAAGCAACCACCATTCCAAACCAAGACCAATATTAGGAAGATTATCACAAGGCACAGCCCTATCACCTATTTTATTTAATTTATAAGACGAAGACATTTATTAACCAAACGTCATCTGCATTGCACAATTTGCTGATGATACAGCTTTCTGTAACTCTGGTCCTTCACTCACTGGTTGAAGCAACAAAGTTCAACTATGTCTTAATCTCATTGATAATTGGGCTTCAAAATACATAATTCAACTCAATCGAACAAAAAGGGCTACCAAGATCTTCACACGCCGACCACACTCATTCCCGCAACCGCTAATCCTAAACAATCCATAATCAACTGACTCCCTCCCGAACAAAAAGGGCTACCAAGATTTTCACTCGCCGACCACACTCATTGCCGCAACCGCTAATCCTAAACAATCCATAATCAACTGACTCCCTCCCGAACAAAAAGGGCTACCAAGATCTTCACTCGCCGACCACACTCATTGCCGCAACCGCTAATCCTAAACAATCCAATAATCAACTAACTCCCTCCCGAACAAAAAGGGCTACCAAGATCTTCACTCGCCGACCACACTCATTGCCGCAACCGCTAATCCTAAACACCATCCTTTACTCCGGGTGAGCAGTAAGCAGGATGAAGAGGTAAGTTTGACAATTCAAGGCAAAGATATGGTGGTCATAGAACTGTAGCAGTATTACATTTGATTTATACGAAAGATAATCCCGCAACATATATTGCAAACGCGCATATGAAACGTTCTGTTTCGACATACAAATATATTAAAATGTAGCAAAATATGTCTTAATTGGTAAAATACGTAAATATATTGATTAAACCAAAATATGTGAAAATAAAAGTAGTTCTAATTCATTCAGAATGTCTCGTAAACTCTAAAAAATATAATTGAATGCTGGTATCTTGTTCGTCTAAAAACATGTAATCACATGGAAATCCGTTCTCTGTACATTACAATGTTTACGAGGACTCCTACTTTTCAAGTGAATAGTAGTACCCTGTAGCCACTGATGGATCCCAGGGAGGGGAGGGAAAGGGATCCCCCCCCACCACCAAATCGAACAACGCCGTAAGATAATTTTCTGTAATTTTTTTTTTTTTATTTTTCGAGTAACGAATGGACAGTTTGAAACATGAGTAAGCACGTGGTTTAAATTACTTTTGTTCACAAAGTTTCGTTAGTCCGTGACAGCGAGTACGCAGTAAGGGGGGAGGGATAAATTTGACGGTATGGTGGTCATAGAAGCGCAGCAGCATTACATTTGATTTGCAAGATGATTCCGTAACATACATTACAAACGCGCAACTGAAATGTTTCGTTTCGACGTATAAATTTATTAAAATGTAACGAAATATATAGTAATAGGTAAAATATGTAAAAATATGTAATTATACATAAATATGTAAAATGTAAAATAAAAATAGTTCTATACTTGTTTTAATTTTAAAAATTGTATTTACATGGAAATCCGTTCCCTAGTAATCACCATCTGTTATTATTTGTTTGGCGTATGGGATTTCCAATGGCTGCCATTAGGCAGTGTTCCGCATCCATGTTTTCGACCCAGGCTTCCTTGGAAATTTGCCGGGGTCTGGGGACCTAATCGAGCAGGCGCACTTCATGGGCGGTCCCCTGCTGTGCCTGGGGTTTGACTCTCACTTTGTCCGCCAGATGTCAGTTAAGTAAATTCGAGCTCTCTGGTTGAGGAAAAGTAAAATCGCGTTAGGGCGAGATAGTGTCGGAGGGATTTAATTTTGCCGGGCATCTGCCAGGGTTCTTTTACATGCCACAAGAGTGCCATGGTTACTGTGGATTTTCTACCTTTCGGAAATCCAGGCATCTCCACCGGGATGGAACCAGTGGGGGATCAGAGGCTAGTGAGCTAACCCCTCACCCACCGAAGCGCCATCTGTGTCAGTAAATGATTAAAAAAGAAATCGCAATCTATTAAACAGCTCTTCTCGCTCACTCAGATTCGCCCAGTGGTTTCTTTCGCTCCTGTTCAGTTCGTTTCGGTTTCTTCTGCTTCTTCCTCTATTCTTACCGCGATCCCACTTTTCGCTCCTCCCATTCCTTCCGCTCTGCCCACCCTTCCCACTCCACAACCAGCGCCGCCCGCAATGTCGCTTATGTGCCTTGCGGATTGCTCTGAAATAAAATGGATGCATGAGGGTGCGTATGAATGCAGGTGTGTACGGGAGGAGCAAGGAAAGCGGGCAGAGAAGGCCGGTAGATGAAGCGGGTCTGAGAGTGAGCGGAGCGGCCTGAGTGAGCGGATGGAGCGGGAAAGGAGGACGGGTGGAGCAGTCAGGGAGAGGGTGGAGCGGGCAGAGAAGAGCGAGCGGAACGTGTTGAGTGAGTGGAAGGATCGGGGCGGGATGGCAGGTGGAATGTGCCGGGAGAGTGGGTGGAGCGGACAGGGAGAGCGGATGTTAGGGCGGTCCGAGAGAATGGGTAGAGCGGGCCAGGAGAGTGGAAGGAGCAGGCTGAGAGAGCGGATGGAACGGGCCAGCAGAGCTCGTGGAGCGGGAAATAAGAGCGGTGGAGCAGTCAGGGAGAGGGTGGAGCGGGCAGAGAAGAGCGAGCGGAACGTGTTGAGTGAGTGGAAGGATCGGGGCGGGATGGCAGGTGGAATGTGCCAGGAGAGTGGAAGGAGCGGGACGAGAGAGCTGGTGGAATGTGCTGAGAGAGTGGGTGTTGGAGTGGGCGGAGAGAGTGGGTAGAGCGAGCCAGGAGGGTGGAAGGAGTGGGCTGGGAGAGCCGATGAAGCGGGCCGGTATAGCTGGTAAAGCAGTATGGGACAGGGGATGGAACGGGCAGAGAACAGCGAGCGGAACAGGCTGAGTGAGCGGGTGGAGCGGGCCAGGGGAGTGGAAGGAGAGGGGCGGAAGAGCGGGTGAAGCGAGGTGGGAGAGCGGATGGAGTGGTCCAGGAGAGTGGAAGGAGCGGGACGAGAGAGCTGGTGGAATGTGCTGAGAGAGTGGGTGTTAGAGTGGGCTGAGAGAGTGGGTAGAGCGAGCCAGGAGGGTGGAAGGAGTGGGCTGGGAGAGCCGATGAAGCGGGCCGGTATAGCTGGTAAAGCGGTATGGGACAGGGGATGGAACGGGCAGAGAACAGCGAGCGGAACAGGCTGAGTGAGCGGGTGGAGCGGGCCAGGGGAGTGGAAGGAGGTGAAGCGAGGGGAGAGCGGTGGAGTGGTCCAGGAGAGTGGAAGGAGCGGGACGAGAGAGCGGGTGGAATGTGCCGAGAGAGTGGGTGGAGCGGATCGAAAGAGTGGGTGTTAGAGCGGTCCGAGAGAGCGGGATGGCCAGAGAGGGGGCGGGAAAAGAGCGGGTGTGGCGGGAGGGGGGCGGCGAAAGAGGGGAACGGAGGAGGGTGGAGCGGCCAGGAGTGGAAGGAGCGGGTTGAGACAGCGGTCCGGAAGAGTAGTAGTTCAATGTGAACTTATTCAACTGTCTAACAATGGGGTGTAAACTAGTTCTGTAAAAACCTTTATTTGAGGGTTTCATTTAGAATTGTATCTCTCACTATTTTTTCTCGGCTGTTCAAGTGTATTCGGGTAATATTTGGAAGCAATCACTCGAGTATTTCAATATTTAAAACGAATGTCTTTTTCGTTGTAGAGAATATCCAGTTCTTAAGAATATTTCTCAGAGACTGGAGGAAATCCCCTTTGTCTTATTTGGTATTTCGGTAAATAATTTGCATGAGACGTGGGCATTTTCTTCGCATTCAAGGCCTATAACTTCAGAGGCAGAGGTGCTGCTTCATTACTGTACTGCATATATTAACTCCATTGCGACTCTTTATCGCACATGTGCAAACCCTCGGTTATATTGAGTGCTGTTCCCTGCTACGATAATCCAGAATTAACTCGGACTACATTTAAAGCCCACATTTCTCACGTTTGTGTTCTTGTACAACAGCGTAATCAGGGAAATTAAGACTCTTGGAAGTGGAAGTGTACATGAGCGTCTACTCACGACTAGTTTCTACGTGTGGGAATGTAGGTTACCTTAAAGAGAATATCTGGAATATTTATACAAAGAACGTTTTTGTTAATTTTTAGGGCCTGAACATGTTGTGAACAATACATGGGAATAATATGCGTTATTTTATGTATTTCGCGTCTGCTTCACAAAATCGGCGAACTGTGGGTAAAGAAGTGAATAAATAAAATGTTTTCAATTGTTTTTAGTTTTCAGTTCTAAACATTATAATTACAAGCTATTTTAACAAACTTATAATGAAGAGTTCTTAACGACCATAAATGGGATATTTGCAGACAGGTTAACGGGGCTTGGTCAAAAGAATTTACAACTAGTTGTTTGCCAACATTTCGGAAACTTTTATTTCCATCGTCAGGGCTAATATGAAAGAAAATGAAAACAACACTGTTCATGAATAATGTTACCAAAAACACATGTTTGAGACACAATTTTCTAGCTAAGTTTAAAACCTTGGTATGAAACAACTTCAATGAAATTGTAATAAGTTGCACTACGGTTATTTTATCAGTATCAGTCAATTTCACAACTCTTGGAAAATAGAATTTTGGAGGGTTACACTCTCAAACAATACCGTATAGGCACAACAGACCTGAGGAAGACCACGATAAGATGGTCGAAACGTCGGCAACACAGCCTTCGACGCGGCGTCACCTGGACAGCCAAGATCATTTACATGTCTCTGGCCGCGGAATCCTACGACTTCAATACCGTATAAGGCCACTAGAAAGTTCTCACCGCATACGTACTATCTCAAATGTCCGATTTTTGAAGAATGGTTATTTTCCCGAAAACCCCTTGAATTAAATATTTGCTAAAACGGACGAAAAGAGGTGAATTAGATATATTCATATAATCGATAAAAGCTGAAGTCCAACTCAGCCGCATCCTGGATTAGAATCCTAGCGGGTGGCTGCTCTGGTCGGTATTTTCCGTGATTTCTCCGGCCGTCTACAAGCGAATGCCGAAGCAGTACCCTAACAAACGGGCCACGGACCGTGTGCGATCTTTCCTACCTCATTCTTGTCCTTGAGGCAGCATTCGGTGTAGGGAAATACCTGGAAGAGCGAATCCCCCGCAAGCCGATGTGTATGAAGCCACGTGGCGGAACTCATTATTCAGCAGGAGTGAAACTCCGCAACTCCTGCAGAAAGAAGAAAGGCACGTGTTCGTTAAATAACTTCTTAAATAAAATGTGAAAATTTAAACAGGTTACACAAAGAAATATTATTAGTTCATCTCATTACCACCTTCTGTCTGAAAAATTTCATCTCATTTTACCTTCAATTCGAGTGATATTACGACTCTTTCAGAAAATGTTACTAGTAAATCTGATAACACGAGGAAACGAATTATCAAATAAAAAGGTAAGTTTCGACTTAACACTGATCGTACCCGCACTCGAATCTAAAGGCTACGTTTGTTTTAGCAGGTTCTGAATGTCGCTTTTACAAATAGTATAAACGATGGAAAAGTTTTGTAAATGGACAGAGCGATTGAAATTTATGTCCTTTCATCCGAAAGAGATAAAACAAATTAATTTAGAAAGAAAGAAAATGTGGAGTTTCATCGGTAGAAGGATTGATAAGGTCATGTGTCGTGGAGACATTGATGATAAACAACTCAAGGGAAGTAATTGGTGAAGGAGAGAATAATTATATGTGAATTCAAAAGAGTACTCCTTTCAAATGATTGGAGAAGTGGCTACATAAAGGAAAAGTAAAGATATCATCAGTAGGAAATTGAATGAACCATTAAAAACATAAATATCTGGAAACTTAAACCTTATATCCTCCACAAACATTGAAGGTAAAGAAGTTCATTCCATTTCTTGCCGCAGATTACTGAACTCATTAGTCAAATTATGACAGAAAATAACTTCGAACGTGTACGGTTTTTGAAATAGGCTCCAACCTTTTGACGGCCAATAAATATTACGGATCCTCGATAGCTAGAAATTCAATAAATGGAATGTACTATCTCGGGTTTTATTCGATTTCATTTTCCATTCGCCGTAATGAAAATCACTTTCCCTTTCTTTTAGTTTGAGAAAACGAAGTTCCAAAGCAAGCCATTTTCCTCCCGAGAAGATGCAATAGAGCAAATGAAAATATTGAAAAGAAAAAGAAGGCACGGCAATAAACCTGTTTGAAGAATTCTGTTTGGTCTTACGCAACATTTATTGGTACTTACAAGTGGTGGGTAAGATACAAGGGATTGCTACTTTTTAAGAGGAGAGTTAACTCTTAGAGCAGAGGTTCCCAACCTTTTCTTGATCACAATAGAGGGGAAAAATTCACCCCCCTGGCCATAACAGTTAATTTTATTATGAAATATCAAAATACTGTTTCACATTAGCTGTAACTAATTGATCTGTTCATTTACCAATTAAAAATCAAAGTAGATATTAATAGAAGGACAACCAAACGCACAATAAAATTATTTATTATTTTTTTAAAAATAAATCCAAACTTACTAAGCAATAAAAATAATTAGTAATAATAAGGGGAAAAGCTAAAGAGATGGTTGATGATCGTGGAATTCAGAGTTGATAGGGTAGGTACGCTACAGCCGCCTCTCCTGACGGCCTCAATACCATCCCCCCTCCATTTTCATCTGGATCTGCTCCCGCCTCTGGAAGCTGGAAGGTCATACCGCCCCTGTTGGTTGGTTGGTTGATTGATTGATTGATTTTTTCGTGTTTCCGGGCGCGTCAACTGCTTCGGTCATTAGTCCCGTTAGTGTTGTGCATGTTGTTTCTCCGGAGATGGGGGTGATCCCCCACCGGATGGCGAGATTCGGCGCCTACCTACCGTCGGCTAGTGGGATCTCCCCCTAACCAGGACTCTCCCACCAGCGAGGCACCGCCCCAGCCGGGACTAGCTCTAAGCTCCCGACCGATCTCCCGGAATATGTAGCAGTGTAGTGCATGTTAGTGTAAGTGTGTGTGTGTGTGTGTGTGTGTGTGTGTGTGTGTGTGTGTGACGGGAGAGGACGAGGAAGAGGAAGGACAGTTCGCGCGCGGTCCGTGTCCCGTTTGGTAGGGTACTGCTCCGGCATTCGCCTGGTGTTGATCGGAGAAACCACGGAAAACTACTGATCAGAGCAGCCGGCCCCTGTTGGGAATCTATGATCTAAAGAGTTGAATGTCCCTTACTGGAGATTGTTTTTCACCTTTGCTAGGGTAAAATGTTTGGTGTAATTATGATTTTCAGACTCTGTAGAGTTCAAGTGATAATGGACAAGAAATTGCGTTCCTTAAGCGGACACGGTATCCCTTCCACTATCTGCTCTTCGATCGACTCCTCTTGCAGACATTTTTTAAAATTTAATTTATTGATAATATCACGTGGTTAATTTATTTGTAGTGATTTATTGTCAACAGCAATGTTATTGCACTATGCTATAAGATTACAATTCAGGTTTTATTTGTGTGATTACCTATTGTTTACACTATTACATTTAGTATAATGCTTTCACAGCTGTTACCTGTAAACTGTGAACTGTAGTTTACATTACACATGTCAACCGCAGTGGAATATATGTCAGTAAGTGCTATTATAAAATATGCGGTACATTCATTTAAATGCAATATTACAGTTCGTTAGAGACATCCAATTAATTTACAGAATTTTTTTTTAATATATGGTGTTTTAATGAAGCAATGCGCCAATTTTAAAGTTCAGTAAGATCGATTGTTATACATGACATTCCTGAATAATGTGTAAGATTGTTATCTGAACAATTTATGTATTGCAAAATGGGGGAGTATTCTTATATATTATACTGGTGACGGTGAAGTTGACTTAGTATCATTCCACCTTATCTAATTCTGCTGATTGTAATTTGAACTTTACAGCACTTTTTATTTTTAAGTTAGCAGGTCTCTCTTTTATCAGGGAGACTTCTAGCCTTCAGAACTTCCCATCAAGTCTCCACTTGAGTTTCATTTTTCCATACAAGTATTTCCAGATATCATTCGTCATATATGCTATATTATGCTCATTTTTCACTGACGACTAATGATGTTGGAACACGACTTCCTGGTGCAGCTAGTGGTGTATCTTGATGAAGGAGAATCCATCTCCTGCAGTCTCGAATGTTTTCGTGAGGAAAAATTGGCCAATTCGCCCCCTGCGCACACCTATTCCCTCGTATGGAGAACGGTGACAATGTGTAGAAGGTAGAAGACGTAAGAGTGACACACACAGCCGAGTATAGAGCGATTTTTCTAAGAAAGAGCCAATGTGACAGCTAGTGCTGGCAACATAACTGAAAGTTTTGTGGTTGTCGTGCTCTTGAGCCCAATGGACTCCCTTCTTGCATTTGTTCGTTTGCAGTTGGCTGACTTGTAAATGGTTTCGACGCTTCCTTTCGTGACGTTCTCGTCCGACAAAAATATAGTGCGCCGCGAGAAATAATTGAAATTAGGAAGTGCAGTGTTATGTGCTCTTCTGTAAAGATTATTTTTTCCTTTATATATTACACTGAATTTACTTTTTGTGTGATAAATATGTTTCTTTTAAAACCGAGACTTGAATGCGAGATGCGTAACGATGCACGTGGTTCCGGCCTATGTGCTGTTGTGTGGTGAGCTGTGATTGAGAGCTTTCTATTTACATTCATGGCAGTTTTCTTTTACTGGTTGTGAGCGCATGTGAAGAGTTTTTCCACATATGTAATTAAATTTAATTATTTCGCGGACTCGCGTACGTGCATATACCTGAGCGAAACTCTTAGACTTCTGGAGAGTGACGTCTTCTCAAGAGCCATAACCAAACACTTTACGAAGGGACTGAACAGCTGTCGCGGCGGAGGGACACCGCTCTGAAAAACATGTGATATTTATTTATTTAGTCAAAAACTATATGTGACGTATGGGGGAGAAAATCATCTGCGCACGCTTTCTTGAGTTTCAGAGGCCCATCCCAACAATTTAACTATTAATAGTTGAAAGATGAAAAATAATACTAATAATAATAACAACAAATTTTAAAAAGCGAGGGAATAACATTTCAAAAACTAGATATTTTCGTTGCCAAATTATAGAAAGCTTATTTTTAACGGTAAAGGAACAAACAGATTTCATTTTTCTGTATTGTTAACAAAACAGAAACTCACCATAAGCTCTACTACCACAACAAGCAAAAGGAAAGCTCAACAAAACGTGCTCATAGTGAAGCTACATATTCACTTGTTTGATGTTCACTTGTTTTCGCGAACTGTCACTTAGGAAAATCGTTGTATAGTGTGTGCGCGTGCGCATAGTGAAACGTGCGCATAGTGAAGCTACATATTCACTTGTTTGATATTCACTTGTTTTCGCGAACTGTCACTTAGGAAAATCGTTGTATAGTGTGTGCGGTGCGCATAGTGAAACGTGCGCATAGTGAAGCTACATATTCACTTGTTTGATATTCACTTGTTTTCGCGAACTGTCACTTAGGAAAATCGTTGTATAGTGTGTGCGTGTGCGCATAGTGAAACGTGCGCATAGTGAAGCTACATATTCACTTGTTTGATATTCACTTGTTTTCGCGAACTGTCACTTAGGAAAATCGTTGTATAGTGTGTGCGTGTGCGCATAGTGAAACGTGCGCATAGTGAAGCTACATATTCACTTGTTTGATATTCACTTGTTTTCGCGAACTGTCACTTAGGAACATCGTTGTATAGTGTGTGCGCGGGGGCGACCCGCCCGTCCGGACGCCGCGCGTCGCCGGCGCTGTCGGCGTCGTCGTCGGCGTCAGAGGCGAATTCGGGCGCGACGGAGCGGCGCCGCGCGCGCCGGCGTCCACGGCCCAGTGCGCAGGCGCGCGGTGTGCGCGGCGGCGGCGGCGGCGGAGGCGACGGCAGCGGCGGCGGCGGTCCGCGGCCTCAGTGGTGGCGCGGCGGGCGTCGGGCCTAGCGGCGGGCGGGCGCGTGAGGGCGGCAGGGCGACAACGGCGCGGGCGCGGGCGAAGCATGCGACGACACGGCGAGGGCGGGGACGGCGGAGGCGGCGGCGGAGGCGGCGGCGCGGGCTCGCGGCTGCGGTGGCGGCGGCGCCTGTGATATGGAGGAGGGCGAACTGCCGGCGGCGGCGACCTCCACCACGGACGCGACGGCCGACACGGACGCCGAGGCGGCGGCGGCGGCGGCGGCGGCGACGGCGACGCCGCTGCTGGACGACGGCGCGACGGTGACGGCCGGCTGGCGTGGCCACGCGCCCGACCTCAACGACTCCCGGCCCGACCGGGAGGCGCACAACGACACCTTCAACTCCTTCTACTTCTACCAGGTAGGCTGCCGCAGCGGGATTAGAGCGCGCAACTGACAGCTGTCTGCGCCCGGCCGCGCTGCCGGTCCGCGGCGGGCGCCACGCCGCTGTCGGCGTCGGCGTCGGGCCGGTTCGCCGCTCAACTGGTTCGGCTGCTGCGACCATTGTTTCGGATGTGTGTGCTCGCCCTCGCCCCAACACGCAGTCAGCGCTTATGAGATGCCGGCGCGGCGCCCCGAAGCGAGTTGGTATCGCCGTTAGCAGGAATCCTGTTCCTCCCAGTTCGAACAACAAACACATGCTCCGACAAAACCCATTTCGGTGTCGTCATCGGCGGGACACTCATCGTCCACCTACATTAAAGCTCAGCGCAAAACGTGAATAACTTTATGAGTTCACCTGACCCACCCCATTTTTTTTCGACGAAATCATGAGCCCGTACAAAGCAATTCCCCGTCCAAACCACTACGAACACAGGCGCGAGAAATGAAATACAAACTCCGACCTGGCGTCGTATAATTCTCGCGAGCGTTTCAAACCGCGCGAGTGCATGATTCTCCTCACACGAGGAAGCGTTGTAACTGAAGAAGTTCGGTGCCCATTCATATATTAGCCGCTTTGGCCCACGTCGGTCGGTCGACGCCGTAAAAAAGCAGCCGGCGGGCGGCTGGCAGGCGAGCGGGGCGGGGCGGGAAAGGGCGGGGTGTCGCCTCACGCGAGCCGCGCGCGTGGCCCCCACGCGGCCCCGGGCTGCGACCACTCCGCGGAGCACGTCGCCTCCGAATTCCAGCTCCCGCCGCCTCGGTAGACAGACGTACGGGGCTCGATTGCTGAAGGAACGCGACGCAACGGCGTTCCGGTACGTCGGAAAACAAAAGCAGTGGGCAAACACTTAAAAAGTTCGATTTTTTGTTCTACGAAGTTTTGTAAAATTAAATATCCTCCTAAATGCGTCATTTCTACGACGATTAAATTATATATGATAGCATAGAGTATAACACTTTTTAGTTCTTCTTCTTCTTCTTCTTCTAACAATAATAATAATACAGTAATATAATAATACAGTATAATAATAATTATTATTATTATTATACTGTATTATTATTATACTGTATTATATTACTGTATTATTATTATTATTATTATTCTGTATTATATTATTATTATTATTATTATTATTATTATTATATTCATATGGACCCAGTACAGTCACTGTTACTAATTGTTATTAAGTTGATTTATAATTATTAAATTAATTACAAATATATAACTATTTTCATTAAATTAATAATTAATTTGAGGGGGTTCTGGGATCTCAAAGTGTACAAGTCAAGCACTGCATACTCGAATAATGAATTCTTTGTCACCGTAGGATGCATATACCTGGAAAACAATACGAATGCAAGGGGTGTGAGGCCATGAGCAATACGCAATAAAAATGCACATATTTCTTTTATTTTTAAAAGTTTTAATAATAATAACTTCTAATATTAAACAAATTATTATTTTAAATAACTATTAATAGAACTCTGTGAGCAATTATTTGCAATTTAGAGTCAAAATAAGGGAATGTATTACTCAACAAATATTGAGATGACGCTTTCTTTGGCTCTGTATTTCTGAAGTTTCTAGCTGTGTATGTTTTAACACACTTATTAACAAGAAAATGATATGGATTTATCTCATTTAAATCTTATGCTTAAAATGCAATTTTCCCCTTTTTTTATTTCATTAGTTTCATTTACAATTTAAAGTAACAGAAGTTTTTTTAAATTCAGTTTAATTGCGATTTAATCATGACAAATAACTTCGATGATTTTTTTAGCCAACTCTTATCCTATTCCTTTTTCTTCCCGGGGAGTTATATATCTGTTTAGTAATAATTTTATTAGTTATTTTTACGACTGTTAACATGTCATTTGTAAAATGCATGATTTAATTGATCTCTCAAACATAGAAGAATTTATAGAATAATTACGATACGAAAATTTTTAATGACTTTAATAGAACAGAAAATGAGAAACTTAGAACACTTAATACAGATAAATTTGAAGATAAGGCGCCCAGCAGCTATACTGTTGCTGGCTCTAAAGAAACTTTTATTCCTCTAAAAAGTGGCTTTCCATCATTGGGTTACGTATAATTGACCCAGACTACCTAAACGTTCATTATTATTGATTACTTTAGGTCATGCAATTAACAACAAAGAAAACTCATGATGTAGAATACTATTTGAGCTAATTTCTTAACACAATTCGTTTTGAAACATAGCGATGTATTTCTCGTGATTGAAACGCGGAAGCTAAATGTTCAAAATAATGGGAATTGAAACTCAATAAAATAATTTTTTTATATTAAAATATTAATTTGGAAAATTGTATATCTGAATATAGTATATTTTGTATACGTATTAATCGAACAAATAAAATAAGATGCAAATTTGAATGTATTGCGTTTGAAATATCTGCAAATTCTCCTCTTTGTTACCTTTATCGTTTTCCGACGTTTCTAGCTCTGCAATATTTATTTTTCAAATCGCACAAGCGTGGTACGATTTATGAGAATCTCCCTTTCCTCTTGGAGTCTTGAGCGAAGACATTCTAGGTGCGTCATCTTACTCATCCACATGAGTGCGCGCGCTTTCTATCAAGATCTTATTTCCAACACTTTCTGAACGCTGTCGCGTTTGGCGTCGGTCTCCATAAACAGAAATAAAACACAAAAACACGATAGTATTCTTTTCCCTTACACACGAGCACATCTCCCATGTCCGCCACACACGATTAGCCCTCCATGACACTTTGTAGGTGACAAATAGCACGGCATAACATTCCAGACACGTTGCATAAGAAAAGCTATCATGTGTGAAGAGGGAGAATTTGCGGGATGGCCCTCATGAGCATTATGTCATATTTATTTTCATTAAAAAATAAAAAGAGTGTTGAACAAATTTGTAGACTCACTTCTTGAGAAAATTGGTTCTCATATTAAATCATGCCTTTACTCCGATTATCCGCATATGACGACGTATCTGAATGATTAATACACAATTCTGCAGTTAGGACGAACTATCAAAATTAATTTTCTTTTTCCGCAATTCTTTTCTCATTGGCTCTTTCTCTTCCAATAGCATTCTTACTGGAGTAAAAGATAATCACAATTTTTTCGTTGTTTTGAAAAATATATTGCATTGAGCAAAGGACTTGGAGCATAGAACATTCGCATTTTTCTACAGTTCAAGTCCCAAGAGAATTGCAACGAGACCAAAAACACCTACATTGACAAATTTGCTGCAGTGGCGTTTATCAGATAGGACAAAAAACAGAAGAAAATAGTCGAATGGTCTTTGTAACTCGTAACACACCAAATTAAGTTGATCATATACATTAGAAACGCACCGGTGTCTTTACAATTCACATTCTAGACGCATGAAAGAAGTTGACAGAAATAAATTGCAGGGTCTCTGGAGATATAATCAAGTTACTTACGTAGCAAAAGATGCCTTGCTATGAGGTACTTTTAAGATGCCGCTTCATTCCAAGAACGATGGGAATGAGTAAAGAAAGAATCCCTTTTAAACGATTTCGTTAAATATTAATATAAACATTTATCGAAGTATTTACATTAATGTTTTACATTCTCGCCCTTACTTCGTAAGAAATAAAAAGGATTGTAATTATGCACCAGAAAGTGGCCAATTTTCAACGGAAAATCGATTATTGCCAGTCCCTGGTCACGAAAACGAGGATAAACTTGATCTGATAAATAGTAAATTATTTCCTCTAACACGCTGTGTAGACAGAACCCATGTTTTCTGGGTTCTTGATACCGAAAAATTGATTGACGACAAAACACCAGTCTGTCCAGCCATCTGGTCCGTCCGTTTCTCCAACCGTCCTGGTGTAAAGCTTTTGCCTAAACCTATTAGCCGATTTTCTACAAAATTGATATTCCTCGATCAAATGAAAGCAATTCAAAGTTCTCTGTGTTCGAAACCAATATTTTGATTTTGGAGAGTATTTTTCATGAAGCTTTCAAAACATTTTCGAAAAAAAGGCTCCATAGTTTTAATAAAACTTAAGCCTCATATTGTGTAATGGACACCCAAGAGAAGGGTGGAGGTCTCATTTTCGTAAAAAATCGTTATTTTGACAATTAGAAAAGTTCAAATTTTGCTCGTTGCTTTCCTGCAACTATAATATTGGCGATGAAGAATTTTTCCGAACGAAATATGTCTTTAAAAGCAGTTTTCGCGTAATTTTGTGTGAAATATAGGCATTTTAAAACTTTAAAATTTTTTCCTCACAAAGAGCTTCGAATTTTTTGTTAAGACTTTCTCTTCGTATGTACTAAAGGAGGGGAAAATTGGTGCTTATATCATTTGGAGCAAACTCCGTATTTTCGAAAATTGAAAAAGGTTAACCTTTCTAAACTACAAGTTGAGTTAGAGATTTTACCTTAAAAAAATGTATTCTAGAAAATTGCTTTTAAATAATATCGAGTACTTTTAAAAAATGATAATTTTCGCGTAATTTCTGCTTGAAATTAACAAAATTGATAAAAAAGCACTTTATATTAAAAAACCGCTCCATGGATAAAATAATGGCTTAGGTATCAATTTCGTTGAACACCCTGATTTTTTTAATATTTCAAGCTTAGAAATAATTTAAGAAAGTATGTGCTGTTATAGGATCGTTAGTTTTAGTACTAATTATATTCTGTGAGGGAAGTATTTCTGCTTCATAATTCTCCATATTTAGGACAATACAATGCGAATAAAATCATTAGCTCCGTCCGTTGTACGGGCGGGAGTCGAGTTGCTAGGCATTAACCGTTGAAATTATCTTGATCTCGAGTGGTTAGTCCTACAAATATATTCTAAACTATCAGAAAGATCATAATTTTCACTATCCTATACAGTAGTGTATTCTATATGATCTTGAAACTATAAATCTACTTTTTGAACTATGCTCTGAAAAATTGAGATGAAAAGCCATGAAAATAATTTTGCGTGATATTTACCTTTCCTTATTCAATACACTAATGTACTGTGTTTTTTACATGGACGGGCAACGCCACGTGCTCATTTCTTGTTCGCTAAAAACACTTTTTCCATTTTCGAATGATACCTGGCAATTTAAACCGATAAGACAACAAATTTGAAAAAAAAAAAAGAAATGTAAAATATGAAAATCACTGAGGTTCAGATGGCTGCCCCAAACAATTGAAACCAGAATCGTAGTTGTTTTTTTCAATTCATAAAAACTGAACACAAACTTGCTTAGCGTGTTTTTTCCGGATGTACTTTCAATTTGCTTTTTTTTGTACAATGCAAGTCCCTAATAAAGATCCTTTACAAACAAAAATAAGTTACCTGATTCATCTATTCTCGGGACCAGAGAGTAACAGGAATGCGTGTATATATCTTTCATAATTTGTTTTAAATATCGAAAATGTAATGAAAACATTTTAAGTATTTACGTTAAACCGGAATTATAGTAAAGATAATAACAGTGTTTCACCAGTTAAGATGTCTTGAAAACCTCCAAAGCATTTTGTCTAGAATTCTTCGAGCATGTTCTAGAAGGATACAACAAAAAATAATGCAAATCGATTAAGTTGAGTTAAGAGGAATCGATCAAACTATTGTGCATCTCTCTAGGTGCCTTAATATTCCCTAAACGCCATAAGAATAAAAGTATTTTTTTTTTCGATGATTTTCTTAAAATGTTCTCAAACGAACAAGGAAAAATTGTTAATTCCCCACCATTAGACCAAGTCGCGAAAAATGACTTCTTACTCCCCCTATGGTGGACCAAAATCGACGGACACACACAGAGATTATCCGAACACTAGACACAGGATGAATCCTGGCTCTTATTGTTCGAATCCTCCTAGAAACCTCACCGCGTTCATTAGCCCAGTACTTCATCGGGCAGAGAGAAGCGAAGGGCCTCAATTGATTTCGCAGAAGCCGCGTTCGGTTGGCGGAGCGAGTCTTCGCGCGTGCGTCGCGTCGCTTCGCGTCAGGCCGCGCGTGGGAGCGGATTCCCGACGCAATTACGGCGCGTGCCGGGCGGCGGCTCCGAGCGCGGACGGGCCCATCTGCGGCCGCCGCCCCTGCACCTCCGACCCCCCTCTCCCTACATTCGCTGTCCCTAACTCGGCCGACCCGCTCCGCCTACCCTGCACCTACCCCCGGACCCTACCTCCGCCGACCTACCCGCGACCCTCTCAGACCTACCTCCGCCGACCCTACCTCCGCCGACCCTACCTCCGCCGACCTACCTCCGCCACCTACCTCCGCCGACCTACCTCCGCGACCTACCTCCGCCGACCATACCTCCGCCGACCATACCTCCGCCGACCATACTTCCGCCGACCATACCTCCGCCGACCATACCTCCGCCGACCATACCTCCGCCGACCCTACCTCCGCCGACCCTACCTTCCGCCGCCCTACCTCCGCCGACCCTACCTCCGTCCCCGCCCTCGCCGTCCGGCGTTCCACCTCCGCGTCTCAACCCGTGCCGAAACAGTCCTGCCGTCCCTGCCCCACTGTTCCTGCTCTCCCGACCCAGTCCCTTCCACTCCTGCCCCGGCCGCCACCTCCCCCGTCCCAGGCCCTCCGTCCGCCGCCGACGCGTGCCTCTCTCGGGAGCAATTCCGAAGCGCGGGCGGCGCGATAATCAAATCGGCGGGCGATTATCCCGGGCGCTGCCCCGCAAATGCGGCCTCGTTTGCGCGCGCGCCCGCCGCAGCCCGCCCATTCGCCCCACGCCCACGCCCCGCCCCGCCCGCGCCCGCGCCCACACGGAGCGACCGCGTCAACAAGATGCTTCCGCTTCCTTCGATACAACGCCTTCCGGGTCTCTATTTGTTAATTACTTCGTCATTTACGTATATTCATAGGGGGCAGTGATAGGTATTATTCATTAGTATAAAAGGAGATAGGCCGCAACGACAACTCGGAAATCGTCAAAAAACTTTTCCCAACCATCCGATGTAATTTGTAATTCCAATGTACAATCTATGTAAGTTAGTAGCAACGAGTCTGTAATGACACTAATGAGAATTACTTCTTTTTCACCCAGGTTTCTACATTTGTGAACATTTTATGAAAATTACAACAATTTACAACAAGAAGTACAAACACAGCTTAAATCATTTACGTATGAATTCAAAATATCGTTTACACACACGCACAGCAAGTGCACATTCACAGCCTTATTACGAGTACAGCGTTTACTTATTGCACTGGTAAGTTAAACATTCTGAAGCCCTGTATTTGTATTCATCACGTGTAGGGTGCATATTTTGATGACCTAAATCATCGCCAAAAATTATCAATAAAATGCTCTTAAAATGCTTTTAAAATGCCCCAAAACCAAAGAAAAATTATGTAAAAAATATAATCAAAACCAGTTTGGATGAACAACTGAAGGTATTGAAAACGTTACTGATGTAATTGAGACTTCTTCCATTCGTGCGGGTGAACTCAGCTTGCAAACGTTTGGTTTGGACTGTTGTTTACCAGGAAATGTCTGTCTTTAGTTATCCGAAATCGACCAAACAGCAATGGCGCTGATATACCTCACAAGAATTACATACTTACTACGGCTGTCAAAACAATTCCTAAGCGAACAAATCGAATAGGCTACTGAGTAATTCTGTGAAGAACATTTTTTGCATCACGTAAATATTATTTGAAGAATGTACCATTAAAAATAGCATTAAAAACTATGAAATCAGCAAAAACTGAATACCTGAAACCTGAAAAAATAACGGAAAAAGTAAAAAAATGACTTATTAGTTTAAGTCGGCAAATAAACAAAAAATAATTACCTATAAAAATGGGTCATTTTCTTTTGTCATATCATAAAATGGATTTCTATACTAAACGGCATTGTTCTAAAGTAAAAGAAAAAAACGACATTCCATTAAAATCCACCCCCTAATCACAAATATTCATCACTTAATCACGAAAAATGATTTGAAACTTACCATACCTTCCACGCACGCTTCTTAATTCGACTTTTTTCGAATAAAGAGTAGTGCCATCGTAAAATGAAAAAAATGTGCCAACTGAACTCAGAAAGTGGAAATTTTCGCAGCGCTCCTGCTTTTAGATGTTTGAAATGAAATAAAAGTTCACCGTTTTCTTCAGGTGACGAAAATAAGTACATGGGTTTTGCATTATATTAATTATTTAATTAATTAACTACACGTGAATAACTGTAGCCATCACGCTACTTGCATTATTTCAGTGAATTTGTTTCCGTTTGACGACGTTCATAGTAAGAAACGTATTTCATTTGGATTTGTTGGAACTTTAAGATCTTTGGATAGCATGGCTACACGTGGACTCTGAGTTCGTGACCTTTAAAACTAGCAACCTATTTCATTTTCATCTTGTCTTATGCATTAAAAGCGTGCTTTCTTTCATTTATTAATAACGGCCTGCTTCCGTAACGCGTCCTGGAAGCTTGCGCTGGAGTTTAATTCTGTCTCATTGCATTGTCTTCTCTTTGGATCTTTCGGCTGCATTCAACGCCCTTTCACTTAATAGACTGTCCGGTCAGTCACGCTTCCGTTGCACCACGTCTTATTAAAACGTCCGTCCATGCAACCCTCTCCGTCTGAATATGCGCACAGCGAGTCGGGTTTCTATTTTTTAGTTATGTAATATTCAGTCTACCGCTTACAATAACTTACATTTTGAAATACAGATTAGCTGTTAGCTTCCCGTTTATTAACTCGAAGTAAATATACATATATATATACATATATATACATATATATATACATATATATCATATATATATACATATATATACATATATATACATATATATACATATATATACATATATATATATATATATATATATATATAATATATATATATATATATATATATATATAAATATTAAATAAATCATAATATCTACATTTTTTAAATATGAGTAATTTTTGTGTAATCTTGCATGAAATATAGGCTATTTTAAAATGATTTTTTTTTCAAAATCGGCTCCAATTTTTACTTTCTCACTACCGCCACCGCAATAGAAAGAAAGTAGTGCAATGCTGCGTGAAAAAAAAAACAGCGGCAGAAAATTTCTTTTTACAGAGTCCTGGTATCAAAAAAGGATAAATCCAGTTCCAAATTTTAGAAAAAAATCCTCTAACAAGTGGTGCAGCCAGACTCCATGCTTAGTGGGTACTTGATACCGAAAAGTCGATTGACGGCAAAAGTCGATTGACGTCTTTCTTTCCGTCCGTCTGTTCGTCCGTCAGTGGACAACGCTAGCGGTTAAACCGTTCAGTCGATTATTTCAAAATTGATTTTCTGCTGTCCATCTTGCTGATGTCGCGGCCCCTTGAATTTGAAACCGATATTTTATTTGGGATAAGGGGTACTTATATGAATTCCCTGGGACATTGTCAAAATTTTCAAAAATGCCCCAAAGTTTTGATTAAACTTTGTTATTGGATTGTGTGAAGGGCGTTTAAGAGAACGTGATAAAAAAGGGGTTTTCTGGTTGGAAACACTTTGGCGGGTTCGAATAGAATTATAATATTATGACGCCGTTAAAAAAGGCGAGAAAGAACGAGTTGTTATAGCACCACTATATCGTTTATTTATTACTAGTAAAATGTGGCGTTGCCGACGGTGTAATCTGTTTTAAAAATAGTTTCGTGTGCTGAAAATTTATTTTACACTTCATTTCGTTCATGTCTAGCTTTGTTGAAATACGATCTTGCAGTATCTAACCAATAAATGTAATAACTGATAAAGTTTCCAATATCCAATGTCCTTGTATGTTACCCATACGGGATATGAAAAACATGATGCGAATAGTTAAATTTTATACAGTAATTTTTATGGTTTTTTGCCAATATGCACAAAAGTACACATAGCACATTTGCATTAGCACAAATGCTAAAAGCAAAAGTGCAGATTGCTAATCTTTTACAAATACATACGATTCTTCCTCGGATTTGATTAACGCTTCTTTATTTTACTCCCCTATTTTTTAAGAGATTAAAACTCTTTATATTTTCAAAACTTTAAAACTAAAAGTTTAAAAAGTTAACAAGCAATACTATTATTAGGTTTTCGCAAATGTATGTTTACAAATACGATAATTCGAATCACAATTGAAATGAAATCTGCATCGCGATTCACTTGGTCATTCAAATGTTCACTTAAAGACGGCAACATCAGTGTTGTCAACGCCGTGAAAGAAAATGATGTTTGAAGTGAAAATTGCCTTAACGTATTGGAGTTTAATCAACGCCATCAACATAGATCTATGTAGGTGGCGTTGGTTTATTTCCCGGCATACTCACTGATATTGCAGCACCAAAGCACGACAAAACATGCTTTGGAAAATTTCTTTGAATCTTCTGCCCGGATCGAAAAACAAATTAACAGTTCACCATCAGTAGACCTAGATGCGTCAAATGACACATCATATGTCTCGATTGGTGTACGGGAAGTGGTCTCCTCGTGTAGCAAATGCAACACGTGGAAGGTGCCGTGCTGCAAGTGCGACTGCATACGAGATCAGAACGGGTTTCAGGGCATTGTTTGCATTTAAGGTGAATGAAAGTCAATATGCAATAATAGTAAATTGAAATTTAATGCTTGTATAAATACAAAGGTTGTTTTTATGAGATTAAACTGAGGACCATGAAAGTTTATAAAGTTTATGCTCTTCTTTCTTGATGTTAACTTCAGTAACAGTTCGTTGTACTGCAAGCACCAGCCAAAATCACTCAGCCAAGTGTGTGGATGCCGTCAGAGCTGAGGTTGGCTCCAGACAATTCGGCAGTGCGAACTGGAATGGACACGAACTGAGTTGACCGGAGCTGGTTGCGAGTTTGCCGAGATTCGGCCAGGTGCGGCTTATCTCGCGAGTGCACGAATTTAAAGGTAGCGGCCTGTTGGCCGTGCTGATTGAGTGATGAAGCCTTGGTAGGCGAAGCAGGAGCAGCCGACTTGGTCGCAGGCTGTCTGCATAGCGAGTATGGATACACTCGAGCGTTGCTGATAGATAAGTATTGAACAATTCTCTCAGATAGGTAGTGGAGTCACTTTTTTTTTTAATTGGTTATTTAAGGTCGCATCAACATCTTAGGTCATTAGCGACCACTATTGCTGTTAACGGTATGGTAACAATGAGGATGAAACGATATGGTGATGATAGGGTGAAAGGACGAACACAAATACAACCATGCCCGAGGCGGGACTCGAACCCGCGACCCTTCGGGCCGAGATCACTACGACACCACTGCCTTAGCGATCTCGGCCACCGGGCCGACTTCACTTTTGTTTGAAGTCTGTTGTAGTGAGTGTTCTGTCGTTCTCCGAGTTCTGTTCTCGTTCTGTTCGAGTTCGTTCTATTCTGTCTACGAGTCCGTGTGGGTCGAAGGCAATTAGAGGCGGCGCTCTGATAGCGACTTGATTGCGAGATTGAACAACCCTTGAGCGACAGATTCGCACATACGCACACTCGAGGTTGCTCAATTACTGTATAGGAATATCACATTTATTAATGCTGTACTTCCTGTGCTTGTTACATTAGTGCTATTACTGCTATTCGTTACTGCTATTAGTTACTGCTATTAGTTACTGATTTTATTATTATTACTATTATTATTAAGGACACATGTAAAGATAGATTGAAAGGGTGACATTTTTATCAATAATCTTACCAGGAGTAGGAGTAAAAATTATTAATATCAATACTAGAAATACGATTGTCTCAGTTAATCGATTAAGTGATGACTTGTTTGACAATTATCGACAAAAACACAAAAAACGAAGTGGAGTATGTTTAAAGTAAACTTTAAAATGAACAAGCATTCATTACACACTGGAGAAATGTATTACCTTACGTAAGTTACGAACAAAAGTTGGGAATTCTCAAAAAAAATTAAATGCTTTTTTAAATTTGGAATTTGAAAATGGTCTCTTCTTTCAAATCGCGAAACGTTTTGATAAAATTTTATGAAATAGTAGAGGTTGGTTCTGTGTTTTGCGGAACGGAGTATGCCGAGGAAATAAATTCAGTTTTCAGTTATTCCATTACGAAGAGACTTCCACATTTAGGAGAAAAGATTATCAATTTGGGGAAAAACAGTTTGTGGACGGTGTAGAAAATTATGACCATTTTAAATTTTTTGAATTTTTAGAAAGCCCGTTTTTATTAGAACAATTTCAAGAAGAATTATTTTTTATTCCACCATATATTCATAAGCCTCGGGATGGCTCAGCAGCTTACTAGCTTCCCGTGCTGTGGTCCCGGGTTCCAATCTCGGTCGAAGGAAAAATATAGTTTTCCTTTACAATTGTCCCAGTTTCTGTAGCTGTGTGACGAAGACAAGCTCAAGCAGGCGGATCTTGCCAGTTACGGTGAAGAGAATACGTCACGTTCGCCTCATGTCGCTCTTACCCACAAGCATGGGAATTTAACTAGGCCCAGGCAAGGGGGACACTGGTAACTGGCCGGCGAAGTCAGACTACCGACCCTATAACGCCAAATACATACATATATTCATAAGAAACTATTATCGCAAACGGTGAGTGCATCCCCTTGAAAGGGAATAAGAGAATTAGAGCAATTAAAATTTTTATTTGCTTGTAACAAATACATATGTGGACTGGTTCCAGATATGTGTACGAACGAACAATATCTTTAAGATTTGCAACAGTTTAAAACTAAAAAAAACAAAAAAACATCCTTAAACAAATCAACAACACTTTCATTTCTCTCAATACCCACTAGGGTTCCTATTTCCCCATGACACCGAAACAACTTTTTCAACTAGCGCCCATCTCTTCTTGCGTTCTCCGGCAGCACAGAGGGCGTTGCATGCGCTCGCTTCCCGCCCGATCGCCCACGCGCGCAGGGCGCTCGATAGAGACAACCCATCCACTTTGTGGGAGTCGCGTCGGATTCCGAGGGAATTTCTGTGAGCGCCGGGCTCTCCGCCTGGCTGTGTCGCCGCCGCCCCGCCACCGCCTTCGCCGCCGGCCCGCCGCCGCCGCCCGCCCCCGCTGCCGCCCCTGCCCCGCCGTCGCCGTCGCCGCCGCCTCCCGCCGCCGCCGTCGCCGTCGCCGCCGCCTCCCGCCGCCGCCCCGCCGCCGTCCCGCCGCCGCCGCCCGCCCGCCGCCGCCGCCGCCCCCTGACCCGCCGCCGCCGCCGCCCCGCCGTCGACTCCCGCCCCCGCCGCAGCCCCGCGTCGCCCCGCCGCCGTCCCGCCGCCATCCCGCCGCGTCCCGCCACCGTCCCCGCGCCGTCCGCCGCCGTCCCCGCCGTCCCCGACCCCGCCGCCGTCCACGCTGCCCCCGCCGCTGCCGCCGCCTCGCCGCCGAAGCTTCGCCGACCCGCCGCCGCCCCTGCCGCCGCCCCGCCGCCGCCTCCGCCCTGCCGCCGCCACTCGCCCCCCCCTGCCGCCCCGCCCCGCCGCCGCGCCCCGACCGCCGCCGCGCCGCCCCGCGTCGACTCCGCCCCGCCGCCGCCCTCGCCGTCGCCCCGCCGCTGTCCCGCCGCCGTCCCTGCCGCCGTCCCCGCTGTCGTCCCGCCCCGCCGCCGTCCACGCTGCTGCCCCGCCGCTGCCGCCGCCTCGCCGCCGAACCTTCGCCGACCCGCCGCCGCCCCGCCGCCGCCCCTGCCGCTGCCGCCGCCACTGCCCCCGCCGCCGCCCCCGCCCCGCCGCCGCCCCTGACCCGCCGCCGCCGCCGCCCCGCTGTCGACTCCCGCCCTGCCGCCGTCCCGCCGCCGTCCCTGCCGCCGTCCCGCGCCGTGTCCCTGCCGCCGTCCCGCCGCCGTCCCCGCCGCCGCCCCGCCCCGCCGCCGCCCTCGACCTGCCGCCGCCGCCGCCCGCCGTCGACTCCTGCCCCGCCGCCGTCCCGCCGCCGTCCCTGCCGCGTCCCGCGCCGTCCCCGCCGCCGTCCCGCTGCCGTCCCGCCGCCGTCCCTGTCGCCGTCCCGCCGCCGTCCCCGCCGCCGTCCCCGCCGCCGTCCCGCCGCCGTCCCCGCCGCCGTCCCGCCCCGGTGCCGTCCACGCCGCTGCCCCTGCCGCTGCCGCCGCCCTCGCCGCCGAACCTTCGCCGACCCTGCCGCCGCCCGCGCCGCCCCTGCCGCTGCCGCCGCCACTGCCCCCGCGCCGCCCCCGCCGCCGCCCCCGCTGCCGCCCCGCCCCGCCGCCGACCCTTCGTCGCCGCCGCCCCTGCCGCCGCCCCGCTGCCGCCCCGCTGCCGCCCCGCCGCCGCCCCCGCGCTGCCCCGCCGCCACCCCTGCCACCGTCCCCGCCGCCGCCCCTGCCGCTGCCGCCCCCGCCGCCACCCTCGCCGCCGCCCCGCCCTCGCCGCCGCCCCGCCCTCGCCGCCGCTCCCGCCCTCGCCGCGCCCCGCCTCGCCGCCACCCCGCCTCGCCGCCGCCCCGCCGCCGTCCCCGCCGCCGCTGCCGCTGCCGCCGCACTCAGCGGCGTCCGCCGTCAATGGCCGCCCCCTTTGCTTCCCACCGCGGAATGGCCGTCGTCCACTGCCCGCCCGCTGTTCCAATGCTGCCCTGCCAATTTAGAGAGTTTCCCCGAAATTTAAGAAGTTTTTGAAGAGGAATTTTCAGGAGTGAAGGGAATGTGTTTGGAGAATCTAAATGAGAATTGATTAAATCTCACGATCCTAATCGGAATATTATTTCAATAATTCTTAATTATTATCGTAATTTGTAACGAGTTTGTTATTTTAACTGTGCTATTATACTTTATTTATATTAATATTCATTCTATTTTTAATTAATAATTTATATCTTAGATCTGTACGACCTGCGCCAGTTTTGTAAATTTATGTACTTCGCAATACACGAGAGAAAATGAAAAGAAAATATTTAAAGCATATTTTGAGAAAATGTTGTTTTAAAATTGCCTTTTCTTGCAAAATCGTGTTACCTGTAAGAGTTTTATAAGAAACATGTTCACTCATTATTACATTATTTTGTTTCTTTCTAGTATCCTATTGAGGGTAGTATCCTACAGATTTATTTATTTTCTTGGCATGACGTAGCCAATACTCTAAATATCTTTCCGATTGAAGTTTTCTGAACAAGAACCTTTTAATTTTCGTAAATATTTCATGAGTGAGAACTGACGTACTGAGTGAAAAATGTTTGGAATAAAGCCTTGGCAGTTGAACCTCCAGTAAAGATGGTTACTAAACAAAGAGTGTTTAAAAGCAATATTTCTTTTTAAACGTTCTGTATAAAAAAGGTAATGTTTTTGTTAAGAAACGTTACACCATGATCGCATTTCAGTCCTTCCATCAGATGTCAAGTATGTAACTGCAGAATTTATTGCTTGTCCTGCGGAATAGAAGTGAAGTTGCAAACGATCATGAATTAAAAGTGTTTGGTTCATTAGTGAGAAAAGACGACGAAGACGTAAGACCAGGAGCGTGGGATGGATTCCCGCGAAGGTGATGGAAATCCCCAGCACGGATGCCTCAGACAATTTTAAAGACAGCAATTTTTCTTAGAGACCAATCATTAATTGCTAAAGAAGACAAGAAAAGAAAATAGAAGAAACCGTGTTCCGACTACTCATGAATGCATACTTGAATATACTGCAGAAACTAGTCCGACTTGACGCAGCTAGGTGTCTAACGAAAAGAGATTTGGAAAAGTACGAATGAAGGTGTATAAAGGACGATACAAGGGTTGCAAAACATCGATGTAAGTTTCAACGCTTCTTGTTCCGTTCTGTCACTGCTCCATCAACGAATATACAAACATTTTAATTTCTCGTCTTTTGCTAATCATACTTACGTTTGATTGGTTGATTCATTTTTTCGTGTTTCCGGGTGCGTCAACTGCTCTGGACATTAGTCCCGTTAGTGCAGTATATGTTTTTTTCTCGGGAGATGGCGGTGATCTTCCCCCGCTGGATGGCGAGATCCGGCGCCGACATACCGTCGGCTAGTGGGGTTTCCCCTAACCTCTCCCACCAGCGGGTCCAGGACTCTCCCACCAGCGGGACACCGCCCCAACCGGGACAATCTCTAAGCTCCCAACCGGTCTCCCGAGATATGTGGTAGTGTAGTGCATGTTAGTGTACGTGTGTGTGTAAGGGGAGAGGATAGGACAAGGAATGGGAAGGACAGATCGCTCGCGGTCCGTGTCCCGTTTGATAGGGTACTGCTCCGGCATTCGCCTGGTGTTGATCGGAGAAATCACGGAAAACTACCGATCAGGGCAGCCGGCTGCTAGAATTTTCCTCCAGACTGCGACTGAATTCGACGTAGCTGAAAAGCTAGTGTCGAAAATCCTGCCGCCGTCAGGACTCAAACCTAGGATCCCCCGGTCAAAAGCGCTGCAGTGACATCGGTTGATGCACTGAGCTACCGCTCCCGGTCAAACTTACGTAGTAAAGAGAAAATTTTATTAAGCTGCAATGAAAATTGGTCACTTTCGACAGAAAAAAATTGTATTGTTGGTTCCTAATAACGAAAAGTTGATAATTCTAACTCTATATGAAGTAAATGACTTTCTAATCTAAAAGCTTGATATTAAAAATTGGTTTAAAGAAAACGTGTCATTTTTCCAATCACCGTTCATCAGTGGTCAACATTAGACCAAAGCGTTCTAGGATGTTCTCCAAATGTGATGACCCTGATCAATTTTCTCGAATTCTAGGTTCTGCCAATTTGAAAGGGATATTTTGATTATAGGAGTGTGCTTTATATTACGCCTTAACTTTTTAAAAAACTTCTCAATAATATTTTCACATTTTTGAAATATCTTTTTTCGGATAGATCAAAGTACCTTATAAAAATGACACTGATCTGAATTTCGTTCCCTTTTGCATTTTCGAAAATTGCAAATGTTAGGCGGCGTTAGCTTTTTTCGGCGTTTTCCGACAATACGACTTCGAAGATAGATTTTTCTCTTTATAAAATACTAGCAAACCCCGGCAGACGTAGTCCTGCTCTCTCTTCCTTCTTTCTCTTTTCTCTCCTCTCTCTTTTCGCATTCATCCTTTCCCAGTCTCTCCCTGTCATTTTCTCCCTCTCTTTCACTTACCCTTTTCCCCTTCTCTCTCTTTCCTCTTCTTTCTCTTTTCCCGTACTCTCTTTTCACCGTTTTCCCTTTTCTCTTTTTAACTTTCTTTTTTCCCTATCTTTTCCGTCATTTTAATGTATCTTTTCCCCTTCTCTTTTTCCCCTTTTTCCATCTCTCTCTTTTTCTCTCATTTCCTCCCCTTCTTTCTCCCTTCCCTCTATCTCTTTCCCTCCCTTCTCTCTCTATCTTGCATTGCTGTTCCTCCTGGCTCCTCGGCCTCGCCCGCGTCACACGGCAACGCCGAACAATAATGAAGCTGGGTTCCCATGATTGGGAATTGCATTTAACTGAAGCGCCATCTTGTGCTGCAGCGCCTTCTAGTGGAGTTACAAAAAGTGAAGAGCATAAAAATCTCCATGAAAACACATAGATGTGCCAACTTTCATGGAGATCGGTCACACGGCCATCCCCCTAAGCTTACTCTGTGATTCTACCGCATGGCTGCTGGCCTCTGGCGGAATATATCAGGAACTCGCCTCTTAGCGACAGGCGAAAAATAAAGACCGTGGTACATCTACCAGAACATTATTTAAATTCTTTATTTTCCGCATTTGTGTTGTATTAATCTTTGCCAACCTTTGCAGGGACACTGCGTCAAATCCTGAAGAAGAGTCTGTAAATATTTCGTACCAGTTCTAATTATTGTGGAATCGATGTCGATTATATGTCATTGAATATAGATCCATTGAATATAGATCCTTTTTAAAATTATCTTCAATTAAGGTCGTCAACCATTTTTTCAAAATGTATTTTTGTGTGGAAAAGATATCTAAAAACAATAAAATAATTAAAAACAGATATCTAAAATATGCTTTATATATTTTTTTCGATTTTCTCTCGGATGCGAAGTAAGCTTACAAAAATGGTGCAAGTCCTATTTTCGTTTAACTTGAAAACTTAAAATTGTAGAAGTTACAAAGTAGCTCGAGAAAGTATGTGCTGTTGAAGCATCAACATTATAAAATGTCTTTAACTTACACACGTCACAAATGTTACACATAGAACTTCCACCGTTCCGTTGCACATTAATTGGCAAAGTAGAAGTGTGATAATATTTGAAAATTTGAACACTTCAAGAGGGCATGTAGGAACTTTCAGTTGTTCGCCTTCCCACGCGTTCGATTTAAAGCTTTATGAGCTCCTGCCGGGTGTGGAGTCAGCCGGCGCTGCCACGCGTCCGCGGAACCTGCGCTGTCGATACGGCTGTCCAATTTGCGCTCGCTGCCCACTCGCCCCGCGACGCCGCAGCTGTCGCCCTCGCCGCCTCCGGCGCCCGCTGCATCCACAGACGCCGCCGCTGCCTCTGCCCTTGACGTCGCGGGCACCCTCACCGCCTCGCCGCCGCTGCCAACATATCAGCCGTCGCTGTCCGACTCTCTACCTCGCCTCCTATCTCCAATCGCTCCGTCCTCTCACGTCGTCCGCTGGCCCCGTCCACTCCCCCCGCTCGCTCCGTCCACACGCCTCTCGCTCCATCCGCCCGTCCGCTCGCTCCGTCCGCCGCTCGCTCCGCCCGCCCGCTCCTCCGCGCTCGCTCCGCCGCTCGCTCCGCGCTCCGTCCCCGCTCGTTTGCTCCGTCCGCCCGCTCGCTCCGTCCGCCCGCTCCCTCGCAACGTCCACTTCTCCGCTCGCCCGCGCCGCCTCCTTCGACGTTGCCGCTCCCCTCACCCACCCCACGCCGCATCTCCCCGCCGCGCCCCTGCCCCCCTGTTTGTGCACTCAAGCTCCCAGCCCCCGCGCTGTCGCCGCCGCTTGTGGCCTGGGAGCTTGACTTGCGCGCGCATAATCCCCTGTTCTGTACCAATTATACAACAATGTATACAACAGATTTGATAGATAAGTTAACCCTCAGTTACTCGCGCTGTGCTTTGCCACACAAGTTCCCGCACGGCGTACTTTGTACGCCAAGCCATGTTTGTTAGAAAAATGAAGCCTGATTAATACGTGGGTGTAATTTTTATTTAGTTTTATTTGAAATGTATACATATTTAAATTTTAATTTAATAATAATAATAGTAATAATAATAATAATAATGAATATATTTTTGTTAAAAGTAATGTACTAAAGAAATCATGCTTTGATAATAATAATAATAATAATAATAATAATACAAAATTTAGCTCCAGAACAACTTTTGCATTTGATGACTTTAAGAATATGTTCGTTGGGCAAATTTGTAGCATAATTCCTACTAAGTGTAGTAATAATTGTACTAGAGCAGTTTTTGCTATTCCGCAAAGTGCAATTTTTTTTTTGTAAATTTGCTGACAAGCGGTGTTTTATTCTATTTTGTAACCTTGTCTTTCAATGAAATCATCTCTACACTCTAAATTGTTGCTTGAATAATCATTAGTTCATAATCAATCATAATAATCATTAGCATAATTAACCTCAGGACATGTGTCATGTTCACTCCCGGCCACTACAAATTATTTCTCAGAATCACTTGCAACATCGCAAATACCATCTTTTGACGATCGCTCGTGTAATAATTCACGTATCAGCTTTTCCCGAATTCATCTCTGTATTGTTGCTAATGTAAAACAATATGAATTAGTTTAATTACATCAATAAATAAAAAAATCCTGTGATAATTAAAAGGAAATGAAAACTCACTTTGGTATCCGCGTGGCGTGGAATGTACGCCAACGGACACTTTCCAACGGAAATACAATCGTCCAGCGACTGCAGTAAATCTTACGCAACTGAATATCGAGGAGGATGCAGCTGGATGCCTTCTGCGAGGTTAGGTCAAACGTTAAAACGCGCGCTGATTGCATCTGACACGTAGAGCGTTAACAGAAGTAGCGTACAAAGTACGCCAGCACGAGTAACTAAGGATTACATTATGAATCATTTATAAAATCGTTTTCATTTAGAAACATTTTCAACATGAATACCACATCTTCACACGATAAATATTACATACATCTAAAATGAACATGCTCCAAAAGTTAAAATTTGATAGTACTGTTGCATAATTCTTATTAACAACGGCTATAAGACGTATAAGACAAGCATCTACGACAATCGCGCTCACGTACAGGTTTTCTTTGCCACTTCTGAAATATTTCAGCAAACCGTTTCTCCACAAGCGCATCAATTGGTGTACTAGAATCGATAAATTATCGAACTTGTAAAATACCATTACATGTGCGTTGTTATAAACTTCTACCTGCTGGAGTCTCCAAACGATTATTACTCCAATCAAAACAATTCAATTGCTGCAAATGTTCAAAGTAAAGTTAAATTAAGCCCTTATGGAGCCCGTGACGTATCGCCACTCAGTAAGGAATTTGTACAACCCTTACTAGAGAGTTTGTAAATAGTCATCTTAAATTGGTAATCCTACTGATCTGGTTAACTAAATTTAAAAGAAAATAGAAAAAAACAACAGTTTGTGCCCGCCTTAGCGGACCGACCATCGCTCTTCTGCGCATGCGCAGATGTTCAAAAGTGATGCGAAACTTAAACTGCGCTTGGGCAAAAGATCGACAGTGCTTTAACGTTTGAGGGTGGACAAACACTCAATTTTGAAATCTCGCACCAATTTCTCTGGACACAGTGCCCGCGAGTTTCAGTAAACTTGTTACCTTGCCGGCGACATTAACCAGCCTGAAATAGTTGTTGGAAACATCCACCAAACCTATGAATCTCTCTAGGATCGTAGAAGTTCAATGGTGAAACAGAAGTACACCTGAATACATAGCGGCGTCCCTTACTTCCAACTTTTTCTGTTGCCTCCGTCACCCTCCCTTTCATCCACTTATCGCTATCTCCAACACCCTTTCACTGCTCTTGTACTCTCACGAGCTGTGCAGCCCATATCCCTCATTCCACTAGCTCAGAGGCGCACTCGGCCGCAACAAATTTTCCGCCAGTCAGTCACATTTTGATTAGCGTTAGTTCTACCCAGCCGATCGTAATCGAAATCAGAAGCTGGATTGTTTCCGCTCTATGAGACATGCGCTATGTTAGAAATATTAATTAATAATTTCTATATATTGGTGTATCATTTTGTCGCGTGCAGTTTTCATTAGATAATGTTCAAACGCACTTCTTCTTACCGTAAGTTACAGTATTATTTATTTATTTATTTTTGATAAAGATGTTGAATAATACAATATGAATTCATCAAATACGTCCTATATCACCACAGATGAGTCTTCGTTAAAAAAATGTACTTTCTCTTCATATTTTTATGAATAATGATATTATTATTCATTTATTATTATTATTATTATTATTATTATTATTATTATTTTATTATTATTATTATTATCATCATTATGTTCGTCTAATTCACGACTAAAGATGTTATGAGTCGGTTAACTATAAAGTTTAATCCAGGTCGGAACTGCTTTCTAAGGACCAGATCGGATCAGGGACTATCGATACCTCTACAATATTTTGCGCAAAATGTGAGCTGTTCCCAATAGAGCAATGTTTTGCACTATCCAGTCTTTTGAATGACCAGGGAGGTTACTCAAGTTCTAACACAAATTTTGCGGAACAGATCCCAGAGCTCCGATAACTATCAGGACGACCTGTGCTTTAACGCTCCACTTTCGGCTATTCTCGATTTTCAAAATATTTTATTTAAGACGTTTCTCTTCATCCCTGTTTTGATCGCACGGCACAGGAACATTTACAAGTATAACACGTTTTTTTCCAAATCCCAGATAACAATATCCGGTCCCTTTGCAGCTATCGTGCAATCACTTTGAATTTGTTGGACTTATGCATACGACAAATGCGGCATTGATCGTCTGGGGAAATTTGGAGAATCGCTTTATCATATGTCGTGTTCTCAACGCCCGACCTTGGGCAGATATTAAAACTGCTTCCGAATCTTGCTTCATTCTTCCCCTTTCAAGCCACATAAATGATTGGCGCTTTATTGATCTGCACCTTGTCAATTCTCTTTAGATATTGTTTATTATTATTATTATTATTACAACAATTATTATTATTATTACAACAATTATTATTATTATTACAACAATTATTATTATTATTACGTTTTATTACTAAACCGATTTTTTACTCCGATTCTTGTGGGAAACTTTCTGACAACAACAACTACAATAATAGCAATAACTTTCAAGAAGTATTACTACAGTGAATGGCTCATAAAGATATGAATACATTTTTGAACATCATGGGTCAAAATCACATGAGGTTGTACGGTATTAGTTACAAGGAATCCGCAGCTTGACTTTTATCAGAAGTAATAGAATCCCCATCCCCCATCCCTAGGTGCCTCGCAGGCTATACTTGCTAACCAATACCTCACGTCGTTTCTTCAGCAACGCAATCAAGGGCCCCATGTCATCTAGGGTTCCCTGCTACGTGGACCTCCTGGCCACAGAATAGATACTACACAGAAAGGAAAGTAAGAGGGCGGCTCCTTTGAACTTCAGTGAGCCACCGTGCAGCACGGACCGCCATCTTGAAACTGTGCAAAGGAACCGCAAGAGTCAGCTCAAGCTTATTTTCTCCAAAACGGCTCCAATTTTTTTCTTCTAACTTCTCCAACGGTTAGTGCAAATTGCACTGTTTATTATGACATAAATTTATTTTGATGTATTATTTTGTTGTTTTTTCAAAAATTACACAAATGTAATTTCTTTAAATATCTCTCAGCCGTAAATATGCACATTTTCAGCGATTTTTAAACACTTGAATTTCTGGGTTACAGTGCTTTAAATGACTTCAAATAAAGTTCTCCAAAAACTCACAAAATTTTCTGCAAAAAAGATATTCAATTTCGCATTTTTAGTAACTCTTAAACAAAAGGGCTAATTTTTTAATGAGAATTATCATTTAAGAAAGTTTTACTTTTCTTTAAATTCTTAAAGTATTATTTCGGTTCCACTATTAGCAAAACGAAGAATTGAGAACATTTAAAAAAATGTACTTTGGGCGGAGATAGACGGCAGTTGGCTAGACTTTGTGGCAAGTCCGATAAACTAGTCCAGGACAGGAAAATAGGAAACTAATACGAGAAAGTATGTGCCATTCTGTAGCGCTTATAGTTAAGCATTTATAATTCTTTACCTTTTTATCCCAGTTTCTTATTAATCGCCTACGTGCGATATTATTTACCTATACAAAACAAATGTCTCCTCGGACTACGTATGTTTTTGCTAGTTACACACACACCAAATACGAGTAAAACGGAAATAAAAGGCAACTTCACCACCGTTCACCACTCAACAAATGTGGCGACCGTGGGCATCATATCGGCGCACGGATTGTGGGTACCTTTCCTTTCTGTGTATTATCCGAATAAAAGAAGAATGTGGTTGACAGTTCCCGGTAACATGGTGACGTCAGCTCCGTAACCTAGGCAACAGCGAATCAGAAGTATCGCCATTTGCCCGATGTCACGTTTGAACTGCGAAATGAATCACGTATCCGGAGTGCTGCAGTTTATCGGCTGAGCGTCGACGTGTGTTGAGCTTACAGTGTCCAAGTGTATTGTGAGAGCGGGAATTCAGAGAAGCGTGTTCTGTTAGATTTGTTGTTATTGTTGTATTTTTTCTCCTTGTTATTCTTGTTTGTTATTGGTGTTTTGTTATCGTTTTGTTAGTGCTGTCATTAATTTGACATGTCAGAAGTAAGTGACAAACGCGGCCGAGGATTCATTCCGTAAAGGAAAGAAGAAAATCCGGCCGGGGAGTTCCTCTGAAAGGCTAGGCTCGCGAATATTGTGTAAATGTATATGATTTTTCCCAATTTCTCTCAGCTGTTCGTCTTATTGTTCAAAGCACGTGGTAGAGCGCGCAGTACGCGGCAACGCCGCCCCCCTCCACACCAAACTGTCAACCACATTCTTCGTTTATTCGGAGAATAGTACCTATTCTGTGACGTGGCCGCTTAGGTCCATGCGCCATGTAGAGCCTCAAGACGTCTGAGAAATTTCGTTATCGTTTATGAAATACTTGAATTTTATTACTTGACGCCCGCAAGCGACTCGCCTACAGTTTTACGATTTCAAAGGTTTCCTTCACGCGTCCGAGCGTTATGATTGCATCGGAGCTCCAGGGGAAGTGTTCGGCTAGCGACTTTCAACGACTGGTGACTGCCGTGGGAAAGAGTAGAGGCAAAAAAAGGAAATTCACTGTGACTTCGCTTCCGCCCTCCTTACCTCTTCTTCGATTTTTTGGAGAAAGTAAATTTAAATCTCGAGATTTTTTTTTACTCCACTTAGAACTTCTACGTGTACTACTCAAATAAGAGTAAGTACAACAAAATTTGCACAGGACCCCTGCGACGGCAAGGCTATCAGAAAGCGGAAGCTCTTCAGAAATCCTTCAACTTGCATGTTTTGCTACATGTATTGCAGTTTCTGTTATGTTGTATGGAGCAGTCTTCTTGTCCCAAATTCGTACAATAATGAGACGATCTCACGTGAAAATACTGTTTAAATATACTATCTCTAACAATATGTAACAACAACATATATTGGATAAAAATGTAATGTGTAATGTAAATGGAGTAAAATGTAAAATGTAAAAAATGCAAAATGTAAAAACAACATATTTTGTGATTATGTGCTTTCTGCTTACGTCAAATAACTAGAGCTGTGGTTCTCTAGTTATATTTCTTGGTTAATACCAAACACTTGGCAAACTATAAAAAATATATGAAAATATTGTTAAACATACAAGTGAGTAAAAACTGGTACACTTAAAAACATATTGAAATATTAAAGTAGTGTGATTAAATAAGAGATACAAGTTGCGAAGATAAAGACTTTTATTTCCTGTGTGCTTTTCGATCGCACTACGATTAACTTAGCAGTAACTAGACAGAAAATCAATAATGACCACACGACAAGTTCTTGAAGTAGTTACCAAGTAGACGTTACTTAGTAGACGAAATCCTGTTATTAATCTAGTTAGTGAAATCCGTTTCTTCAACAAATATTTTAAGTGTGTGTGTATATATATATATATATATATATATATATATATATATATATATATATATATTACTGTATTGCATGTGGACACCCATTTAGAAAATAGGAATTTGTCATTCGTCTCTACATATTTATATCATATGTTCAAGGTGACTCAGCACAAAGTTCAAATACCTCCTGCACAACCGTTAGAATGATCATGGAGATACGTATTCCCATTTTCTAGCTTTAAGTTTTATCACGTCAATCTAAGCAATTGATTGATACGATAAAATTAATTTTTCAAGAAGTTAAATTACTTTCTTACGTAATTAAATGAGATATTTACAGTCTCTTACTCTCTTGAGATTTTTTTGTGGGTAAAAATCAGGTTCATGACTAAGTAAATTCCTATTTAATTGTATGCCTGTTATTATCCTTAATTGACCCTCCTCATGCATGTAAAGAGTTAAGATGTTAATTTAATGAGCGCACATAACCGTGTCTTAATGACTTTGTTACTCATGCATATTTTCAAAGTTTGCCTCAAATTGCGTCGCAACTCGTCTATCAGAATCCCAAGTAGCGCGTTGGCGGCAAGGAGCCGGCGAGCTCGCATCTGGCAGCCTAGCTGCCGAGAACATGTTTCGGCCATCCACCACTAGCGCGAAATCAAGTGAATCAGCAACAAGTATTTGGGCCAAGCGGCCGCCAATACCTCCAGGATTTTATGAGGCTCTCCGAAGAATTTCAATGGTGAGTCGAAAGTCACTACCATCCAAACTAAACAAAGAGGTTGTCCTACAATTATTTATGGAACAGCTAGCAATTATTATTACTTCGGCACTCTCCACCAGAAGTGCTCTACTGCAAGAAGAAAGTATTTCGAAATAATTGCATCTGTAAGTCGTTGAAATGGAATGTCGCAGTGAATTACTCAAGTGGATAGATTAAATCAAAATTCAAATTTTGCAGGGAACCATTTCGAAGAAAAATGTAGTATAATTCAAAACAGAATTTACGGTTGCGTTTGCAGTACGTGAATATGTTATTTTTGCGCATACTCATCTACAGTTTAATTATACATTTGACGTGTGGAATAAACCATTCAATAGCTGACGTTTCCATTATTACGCACAGTGCTGGTTATGTCACCACTCCGCTTGTAACCAGAAAGAGTAATAGCCTGTCGTTGTTATTCCCGGTGTTTGGACAAATTAAATTCTAGAAACAGTTGCGCGTCGGGGGGACTTCTCCACAAACGCAAACACGCGACCGACGCGCTATCTGCGCGCAGCATCTTTTCCCATAAAGATGGCGCGATTAGCCCCTCATCCATCACCGCCCCCTCCGCGGCCACGCGCTCTGACGGGCACAGGGCGCGCTGCCTCCTCCGCGCAGACAATTAGAGCTCAGGAAGAGCAGCTCACACCGCCCGGCCGGGCGCGATTGCATCACAGCGGAGACAGCGGCCGCACTTAAAGCCCCGAGCGCCTATTTGCCCTTCCGCGCGAATAAAACCACACCACGCCGCTCGAGGAAGAATTTTGTTGTATTTCCTTGTAAAAATATTCGTACAATTGTGACAGCATACAACTATGACCGCTCCAAGTTACATGGGAGGGATTTCTAAGCGCTAAGCTGCTATTTGCTTTCCCGAACGAATAAAACCGCCCCACGCCGCTCGAGGAAGAATTTTGTTGCATTTCCTTGTGAAAATATTCCTAAAATTTGCTGTCCCATGTTAGTACATTTACTGCATGTAAAAGATCCTCAAGACTAAATGACGCCTCTGAGCTAAATTCAAATCGCCTGTTTCGTCGCCCAAGTAATACCTTCTTTCTCCCATGATAGGTGAAAGGAGTGTAACGAAATTTGTGTGGTCAGACGGAAGAGCAGGCCTCATGGCCTGAGTCTCGCCACGTAAAATAAGGCAAATTCAATTCAATTCAATTCAATTCAATTGTGACAGCAATACAGTAGAATACAACTGTGACCGCTCCAAGTTACATGGGAGGGATTTCTAAGCGCTAAGCTGCTATTTGCTTTACCGAACGAATAAAACCGCCCCACTACGCTCGAGGGAGAATTTTGTTGTATTGTATTTCCTTGTAAAAATATTCCTACAATTGTGACAACAATAGAGTAGAATGCAACAGTGACCGCATTAAGTTCCATGGGAAGGATTTCTAGGCGCTAAGCTTCAATTTGCTCTTCCGCACGAATAAAACCGCCCTACAGCACATGAGGAACAATTTTGTTGTAAAAACATTCGTGCAATCGTAGAATATAACTGTGGCAACATACGATAAAGAATCACATGCCAAAAAAATCGTGGAATAATTATGTTTGTTACAGTAAATAAAATACTTATTTTCGGACGTATTGACAGGATTTATTTCAGAATTCTTTATGAATGATACATGCTACCTACTACATAAACAATTTCTTAATTACAGAATTGGATACTTCTAAGAAGTATTGAAATATTTTAATCTTAATTTAATGAGGAACGTCAAATTAGTATTTGAAAGGAAAATATTTTCTGTAAAGTAATCTGAAGAATGGCATTATATTAAAGAATAGTATGGAACATTAACTATTTCATGAGACTGGAACTGTACAATTAAGAAAATATTATTGCAAATATAAACATTTTGTTCGATGTATTATTCTGAGTTTAATTTCACAATATAAATTCACAATAGCGTATTTACTTTAAAAACAATTTTCTTAAAGAATGATTTAAAAATGAAATAAGTAAACTAACTTGAATATGCCTCATGTAGATGAGAAGGTAACATAGCTTTTACAAATCTACACCATTATGAGATTTTCCACTGAAAAAATACATAGCAAGCCTCCGTTGAGGCGAAATAAACGAATCCAAATAGCTCGACATTCACTGACGGTGATATTTCTTACGAAAGCGACTGGCGCCAACCCCCCAAGGATAGGAGAGGAAAATTGTCAAGCGTAACATTTCTGCGTTCACAGAGGCACGGAATGATACCAAACGCACGCTCGGGTCAATTCTGTGATTTTCGTGGATGCACTTTGCACAGAAACAAACAAAAGATACATTGTAAAACGTTAATAGAAACTAAAAGTACACAATGTACTGTTTTTGTTAATGTTTGATTGTATTCAATTTGTATTACCAGGGGGGAAAACGTTCTATTGTCACACGTAGCAATATATTCAATAAAACCCCAGAATGAAATTACTGAGGGTTTCTTTCATTAGTTTAACATTCTCTTTAATGTAGCTTCATTAAAAAAGTTGCAACATTCTGTATTTGAAGAATTCACTACTGTAATTAACAGTTCTATTTCAAAAGGTACGAATGTAATTTTAATTTTAATTTTCAGAGATTTTTTAGCAAACTAAAACACACATCTTCGTGCTAACCACAGGACCCCCTTATTCCACGGCCGAGAAGCCGGGTCACTGCTGATCGGACAAGACCCGTAGCGGGCTGTGGAGACAAAAGACATACACATGCTCAAACACACGTATAAACTTTGTTAGAAAGCTACTCTTAGTTTCAAGAGTTTCGAAAATGTATAAATAAAATTAATATATTCAAAACACGTTTTAACGGATGTTATTTTGCTTTTTACACCGAAACACAAAATCCCTATAATTAAAAATAAATATGAATGAAACTCTAAATGAAAATAAACAAATGAATCAGTAATGAATTTTCATGAAATTACTGAGTTGACTATTCATTAATGGTTGAAACTTCCAATAAAAGTTAAAATATCCATAATTAAAAAATGAACATACTATTGGAATTCCTTGTTGACAGGTCTCAAGAGTACTAAACGCAGGACGTCGGTTTGATACAAACTTGTGCGTGTCAGAAAACAAAAACCAAAAAAAATCACGAGAAGCCAAAAAATGTGTATTTTCATCGTTATGAATTACGATTTTTTAAAATGATTTATTTGTCTTTTTACCTAGCTCCCATGGATTAGCCATTTCACCGAGATTTTGGTAGGGCCACGCGCGCATTTGGAGCCCATTTCGGAGTGGTGCGCGCCGTTTCCCGCGCCGCCATCCATCGCCGAGAGGCTGGAAGGGGAGGGGGCGGGGCGGGGCGGCCTCCGCGGGCGGGCGGGCGCCTCGGCGTCGCCCTCCGTGCCGCCGCAGCGCCTCCACGTGCCGCCCTCCCTCCGCCCTTTGCGCCCTCTGCGGGGGTGGCGCCTTGCCATCCGCAGCGCCCGCGCACTCGACCGCCCGCCGCGCCCCAACCCCTCCCCTCCCCGCCCCGCGCCGCGCCGCGCTGTTTACGGCCGACAGCGAGAAGACGCGTGGCGACCGACGAGGGCGCGGGCGAGTGGGCGGGTGGGGCGGCGGACAGAAGGGTGGGGCAGCGGGCGGGCGGGCCGGCGGATAGAAGGGTGGAGCGCGGGCGGACGGAGCGGTTGGCGAGGGAAGGGCAGAGCGGCGGGCGGGCGGGCAGAGCGGCGGCCCGGAGGACGGAGCGGTAGGCGGGCGGGTGGACGTGGCGGTAGGAGGACGTAGCGGTAGGTGGGCGGAGCGGTGGGCGGAGCGGTGGGCGGAGCGGTGGGCGGGGGGGCGGGGCGGGCAGGCGGAGCGGTGGGCGGAGCGGTAGGCGGGCGGTGGACGTAGGGTAGGTGGGCGAGCGGTGGGGGGGGCGGTGGGCGGAGCGGTGGGCGGAGCGGTGGGGGAGCGGTGAGGGGAGCGGTGAGCGGAGCGGTGGGCGGAGCGGTGAGCGGAGCGGTGAGCGGCGGGGCGCGGCAGGCGGAGCGAGGGCGGAGCGGGGTGGGCGGGCGGGCAAGCGGCGGGGGGCCCAGAGCGGCGGGCGGGCGGGCGGCAGAGCGGCGGGCGGGCGGGCGGCAGAGCGGCGGGCGGGCAGAGCGGCGGGCGGGCGGGCGGGCAGAGCGGCGGGCGGGCGGGCGGGCGGAGCGGCAGGCGGGTGGAGCGGAGGGCGAGCGGGCAGGGCGGGCGCAGATACGAGCGCGCACACAAGTCGCAGGACGTGCTCGCGGGGCAAAATGCGAGGAGCGGTGAAAGAGTCGTATCGAGATAACATAGATTATGATGGATGAGATGGGGAGTGAATATAGTGCCAGGGAGGAGGAATGAGAAAGAGGGTGGTTGTGGAAAAAGACGGGACTTCGTAACGAGAGATATAAAAGTTGGCGACGAAGCGGAGCGACAGAGAGTTGCAAGGGCTAGGAGTGAAGATGCAACGACAAAGGAGAAGAACCTAAGAGCTGGAATGGGAGGTAAAAGCGACGGTGCAGTAGCTGAAGAAGAGGAAACTCAACATATGTACAGAAAATGTCTGCAAGAAAAGGCGATTGTAAAGCCGGTCTCCCCATGTATTAGCTATGGAAAATGATGAAGATGAAGATAGGGAGCGACTTAGGTGGTTCAGTGCATCGATATCACTGCATTGCCTCTGATCGAGAGGTTCTAGGATTCCAGTTCCGACGATGCCTGGTTTTTCGACACTTAAATAGCTAGTAGGACGAAATCGGCCGCTGCCTGAAGAAGAATTCTTGCGGCCTGCTGCACTGATCGATATTCTTCCGTGGTTTCTCGGACCAACACCAAGGGAATGCCGGAGCAGTACGGGCCCGAACAAACGGGATACGGACCGCGCTTTCCTTTCTCTTTCTTGTCCTTTTCTTACCCTTTACTCACACACACACACACACACACACACACACACAGAGTTACATGCACTACACTACTATAGATGCCGAGAGGCCAGTTGGCAACTTAGATTTTGTCCCACCTGGGATGATACCACACTGGTGTAAGATATCTGTTGGTGGGAGAGTCCTGGTTAGGGGAAAACCCCGATAGCCGACGGTAGGTTGGCGCCGGATCACGCCATCCAGTGGAGAAAGAACATCGCCACCTTACGAGAAAAAAATGCACAACACCAACGGGACTAATGGCCTCAGCAGTTGGCACGCAGTTGACACATTGATTAATTGATTGATTGGTGTTTCCCGGCACGTCAACTGCTTTGGTCATTAGTCCCGTGAGTGTTGTGCATGTTTTTTTCGGAATATGGCGGTGATCTTCCCCCGCTGGATGGCGAGATCCGGCGCCAACCCACCGTTGGCTAGTGGGGTTTCCCCCTAACCAGGACTCTCCCACCAGCGGGGCACCGCCGCAGCCGGGACAAGCTCTAAGCTTCTGACCGGTCTCCCAGAATATGTGGTAGTGTAGTGCATGTTAGTGTAAGTGTGTGTGTGTAAGGGGAGAAGATAGGACTAGGAAGAGGAAGGTCAGATCGCGCGCGGTCCGTGGCCTCATTGTTAGGGTACTGCTCCGGCATTCGCCTGGTGTTGATCGAAGAAACCACGGAAAACAACCGATCAGAGCAGCCGGCCGCTAGAATTCTTCTCCAGACAGCGACTGAATTCAACGTAGCTGAAAAGCTAGTGTCGAAAATCTTGCCGCCGTCAGGACTCGAACCTAGGACCTCCCGGTCAGACATCAGTTGATGCACTGAACTACCGTTCCCGGTGACACTCCCGAAATCAATCAACAAAGATAAAAAGACAATCAGCAAAAGCTGAAAACATACTTGAAGGGGCAAAACAATGGCAAAACAGGACAGATGATACTTAGTTGAATACGCGTACACGTGCGCGTGTGCGGGGGGCAGGGAAAGGAAAGGGGCCATGAAAGGCCGTGAGCACCAGCGGTCCGGAAGTGGCCGATGGGCGACTGCGATCTGTGTCACGTGGTTGCGACAGAGCGGGAGTTACGGGCGGCCAGCGACGCGGCCTTCGCGGAGGGCAGTGCGGGTGACAGCGGCGCTGTTAGCGCGAGGGACGGCCAGCGGCCGCAGGGGGAGCCGCCCGCCACTTTTGACAGCCGGGGCTCTGTGACAGCTCCGGAGACACAAGTGGAGAAACACGAAAGGGGAATAACAAAAATAATGGGATTGAATTGTGAGGCTAGGAGAAGCAATGCGTTATGAAAATAACTGGAATTGGATAAACACATCGTTTAATGGAATCTTTGTGCAGTGTTTTATTAATAGCATCTAATACTCGTACATTTGATGTTTTAATTTCGTGTTTCTTATTCGGCCCCTTCTTCTTTGCTTACTCTGGTAAACCGTTGTTTGTTTCCCTCTAATTTTCCTATATTAATTCCTATCTCGATTCATTTCTTTCTGAAGTAGAAGCAAGTTTTAGTGAGACGTTGTGATGTACGAATCTATGTTATTCGGAAAATATTATTACTTCAAATAATTTTGGTAAATATAATGGTGGTATGTTGTTGAATTGTATACTTCATTGGGATACCATTGAAATCAACTTCATACGAACGACAAGAAACGAACCCGAAATTATTCACTGATGTGGTTCCATCAATCTGAGCTCTGAAATTTCATTTGCCTGTAGTATCTACTCCATAAAAAAAGACCTTATTAAGATCATGAATATAAATGAACCCATGAAAGAAATCAGACGAATGCTCATACAAAGAAGGAAATAAGTCACAAGGAAACATAAATTGAACTTAATTATCAAGCTGAACAAAACAGCAGTTAATTTTAATGAACGAACCTCCACTTACTTCCAAATAGCAAATGCGTTGTAACAAGTAGTTTTCATGTAGTTTCAAAATTGCTTGATCTCAGACACGTGTCCTTAACTTGTCACATTCAATGACACCTATTTAAAACACGCTTTTCAAGCAGCTCTATGCAAAAGAAATTTAAAGAAAAAAGGAACAGTAATGTGGCACTTAGGAGGAACTGTCAATCACCCCTTTCATTACGCGCAAGAGCATATCGCCGAGGGGAAGGCGGGAAACGTGAAAGCGATGGGCAGATGGGGGCGCCACGTGCGATCGCCTTAAGCGAGCCATCTCTGCGTCTCCTTCATCTCATTTTCTCCGTCCCTGCGTCCGCCCCCAAAAGCCTCCACTCCCTCCACCACCCTCACAGCCCCTCCAGCTTGCCCAGTCTCCATTTCTTCCTCTTGTAACGTCCACGTTACCTTGCCTTATTAACTGGCCGTTACAACTTTGTATATCCATACAACATCCTTTTTTTTTATGTTGTATCTTTATCTTGTTGTTTATTATATTCTTTGACGTTCTTCACTTTCAGATATCATATGAGATAGATTCTTTCTTTTAAAATAACAATTTATTTCACCTTTCAGAGGTTACATACAATTCATTCAATTTCAACTTTTGATCAACATCGTTTTCGTCTTTCAATCTCTCAACCTTTTCATTTCATATCAATACTCTCTGTTACTATCGTAACCTTTTAACAATGTTTCCAATATTTATTTACATCTCATGTTAACTTTGGCAAATCCCCAACGAAGTTGAAACGTTCCCTCTTTCAAGAATTTTGGTCACCTTGGTGCCAAAAATAAATCTTATAATTAAAGTCTAAAATTAATATACAATAATAACTTTTATTTTATGACAACTAGATTAGTCCGGAAATGAATTTGCGGAACCTTTACTTAAACAATCGGCATTTCCATGTGCCTTTCCATGTCTATGCTGAATCTGAACGTTATATGCTTGAAATATCAAACTCCATCTTAAAATTTTACAATTTGCATTTGTTTTTTCTTTTATATATTTGAGAGTTAACTCTTTCTCCAATTTATGACACAGAAGACTATCTTTATCTGCAACTAGCTTCTGAAAAGATTCCAATTCAGTATTATAAACTTTATTGACAGAATTTAATTTCCTGCAAGGAATTAATGTTTTTCTGCAATTCAGAATTATCATCACGTATCCTTTGAACAGTACCAGTGAGCCCGGAAACTACTGCCACTTTTGACGAAAGTTCTTCATCTTTCAAAATTATTTCTTCTTTTAAAAAAGTCACTTTACTCTCAGTATCTAGAAGTTTCGCATCTTTCTCCTCAATTTCTTTCCTGAAAGACTCAGTTCTATATTAATTGATTTCTGAAGATTTTCCAATTCATTTTGCAAATACAATATCTTGCATTCATTATCAAAGTTATCTTTTTGAAACGTATTGATTGTTTCAGATAATTTGTTGATTTCTCCTATTTTCTCATCAAGATTCTGGTTCTTGACAGCAATTCCGTCCTCTAATTCAAGAATTTCTTTATTATCCTCACCGATTATCATTTCCTTTTAGCTAACATACTATCTTTCTCAACAAGTAATGTTTTCTTGTTCTCTATTTCTTCCTCCAAAACCGATACTCTTTCCTTCAATTCAATAATCTGTTCTTCTCCAGATTTGACTTCATCCTTCAAAGATAAACATTCCAAATCAATTGAAGTCTTGCAAACAGATAGTTCAGAATCCCTTTCTTTCACAGCTCCATCTTCGTGAAATTTGGTGAAATATTTACTCTTGTCATCTATATCATACTTTTGATTTTCTATTTCCATGGATTCTCCATTCTCTTCAGACTCTTCGTCCGTTTCTATTTCATCATTATTTTGACATTCCTCTCCTTCATTAACGTTTAATACGTTAATTTCATCTCTAAGATCTCTATCCAATTCTTTTATCAATTTTGCAGTTTTATTTCCTAATATATACTCATCTCTGTCTAACTTATCTGAAACTACTACCGCTTTTCCATAAACCTTCCAAATTGACCACAGATTTCCACTTCTGCTACAGGCAAACATATGGGATTTTCTGTTAAGGGAGTACATACCAGACACTTTCTCCAATATAATGTTCTTTTCTAACATTTTTTCTTCCTATTAAATCTATAGAAGCACCAGAATCACGCAAAATTTTCAATTTTTTTCCATTTATATAAGCTTCGAACGTATAAGGTGCTAATAAATCTTTACTGGAAGTTTTTAAACAATTAACGTGCTCAGATCCTATATTCTTTTCAACCATTTTTTTATATTTTGGGCAAAATGGTTTTATATGTCCTATACCGTTACAAAAATAACAATGTACTTCTTTCCTTTCTTCGAATCCTTCCTCAATTTCCTGTTTTGTATCAACTTTTTTACTTTCTTTTGAATTTTGGATTTCTATAGAATTTGGTAGTATCAGCTGATTTATAAATCTTATTTTTTTGTTCTAGTAAATATTGATCACAAGTCTTCAATTTAAAATTTTCTCTAGTGATGTCATAATTTTCTAATTCTTCAACTATGTCACGAGGTTTTGTATATTTAGTCCATTTGCTAACTAGATGCTCTTTAACTACAAACGGAACGCATCGTTTTATTTGTTCCGTTATTAGTAATTCCTTTATTTCCTCAAATGAGTATACTTTACGCCTTCTAACCTTTTTTTTTTAATTTTAATCAATCTTTTTCTGATCGAAAGAAATCTCTGTCGTAATTTTTCTGCGGTTACTTTGTACTTACTCAATAATATTTTCACTATTTCATCATAATCTTTTACTTCCCCTACCATTTCTCTCGTTATATATTCCGCATCATTTCCTGGCAAATGTGTCATTAACAAAGGTCCCATTGGTCTTTAGAAATGTCATCAGCAGAAGCAAAATTTTCAAATTGTTGAAGGTATAAAGAAATATCATTTTCATTTGATTGAAAATGTTTCATGCACTGTGTGAGTTTCAAGGAATTTTTACTTTGTAATCCCTGAGTTAATTGACCTTCATTATTTATATTGTTTGTTTCAGAAGTATTTCTCGACATCACCTTACATTTTTCCAACTCAATTTTTGCCAGTTCAATTTCGTGTTCCTTCTCGTTCCTCTTTTCTATCCTCCCTTTCCTTTCGTATTTCTCCCTTTCAATTTCGTGTTTCTCCCTTTGTATCTATCCTCCCTTTCTCGTTCTCCCTTTGTAATCTATCCTCTTCCTCCAACCTTACCGTTTCTAAAATCTCTTTTACTATAGTTTCATCATAATCCTCTGTTTCCGATATTTTTTTTATAATATTCTTAACAGTTTCTTTCTCCGAAACCTCGCAGTTCAATTCCCTAGCTAAATTGATTAATTGACTTTTCTTACATTTGTTTAAAAAAGCCATTATCTTTGTTTGACCAGTTCGACAAGGAAACACACTTAAATTAATCTATCTGAATACCCGTTTCACACACATCAGCTGTCACTCGTTTCAATCTGACAGTTTCTAGGCTTCTTCAAAATCTTCAGATATGGTTAAAACATTCCACAGTTCTCCTTCGTATAATGTTTCACTCCACGCAGAACCACCAGTTTCAATCTGACAGTTTCTAGGCTTCTTCAAAATCTTCAGATATGGTTAAAACATTCCACAGTTCTCCTTCGTATAATGTTTCACTCCACGCAGAACCACCACTGCAATTAATACGTCTTGATTACCAACCACAGCAACCAACACTGATTCTTTGAACACTCTTTCCCGCGAACTACAAATCCAGGCACACCGCGTTGTTCCACCAAGTTGTTGCAACCATTTCTTCTAACAATTTCTACGTCGTACCACCGCTTCTTCTAACAATTTCCACGTCGTACCACCGCTTCTTCTAACAATTTCCACGTCGTACCACCGCTGCCACCAATTTTGTAACGTCCACGTTACCTTGCCTTATTAACTGGCCGTTACAACTTTGTATATCCATACAACATCCTTTTTTTATGTTGTATCTTTATCATGTTGTTTATTATATTCTTTGACGTTCTTCACTTTCAGATATCATATGAGATAGATTCTTTCTTTTAAAATAACAATTTATTTCACCTTTCAGAGGTTACATACAATTCATTCAATTTCAACTTTTGATCAACATCGTTTTCGTCTTTCAATCTCTCAACCTTTTCATTTCATATCAATACTCTCTGTTACTATCGTAACCTTTTAACAATGTTTCCAATATTTATTTACATCTCATGTTAACTTTGGCAAATCCGCCAACGAAGTTGAAACGTTACACTCTACCGCTTTTCACCTCTGCCCCCGCCTGCACTCCACCTCAGCCTCCCTCCAACCTCCATCGTCCCGCCTTAGCCCACCAAATCCCTCCCCGTCTCCACTGTGTCTCGTGCTTCCGTCCCCACTCACATCTCCACTTCTGCCCTGCCTTCCCTCAATCCCCCCATCTCTGCCGGAACGCACCCTCTCTATCCTCCCACCCTCACCGCTACCCTTGTCCCACCCCCCTTGCCGTCTCCACGCCCCTCTGTCTCCCAATTTCCCCACTCCGCTTCCGTTCCCTCCTCCACCGTCCCGCTTTCGCCCTGCCTCTTGTCACCTCCACCCCCGCTCCATTCACCACCGTCCCACCTCACCCCACACTCTATCTTCACGTCTCCACTGTCTCTCAAGCTTGCCCAACTCATTCTCCGCTCTCTCCTCCACTCTCAAAGCCGTCACGGTCCCGCCCAATCACGTCCTCATTTCCGTCTCCGCCTCTTGTCTTGTCCACCCCGGCCTTCATCCCCAACTCAGACTCCACTACCTCCTCCACCCTCACCGACACCTTTTCCCATGCCTCTCTTTCCCATCCATGCCTGCAACTCAGCCTGCACCCTCTCCTCCACACCTCATCCACCGCCATCCCCACTTCCGCTCATTCTTTTACCACCCCGTCCTCCGCTCCCCCCCCCCCTTTCCCATTAAGGCCCCCTCAGCACTTAGCTTCCGCCGCTCGCCCCCTCCCACAACTCTTTAGGGAGCGAAAACCGAAGGCCTTCACCCGTCTGTCGCCCGCATTCCTCAGAAAAACAGTTCGATTCACAAGTACAGCGCAAAACAACTCCATATTTTCACATTTAGGCAGTGCCAAGTCTCTAGAGCTGAAAGACTGCTTCATCGCCCTTACAAAAGACAAGGCGCGGGTGGGGTCGCTTCTAAGTGAATTTGTTTCGCTTTCCCTCATATGTGTAAAATTTAATACATTCAATTGGCATGAGTTGTAGGCGTACAAAACTTTCGGGGAACACAAGTATTAAATTTTAATAAAAATGCATTACTCTTGAAGACCTAACCTATATCGTGGCTTGGTCATTAATATTATGACGGATGAAAATATAATTAAGGTTATACCGAGATAATTTTAGAAACATTCTTAACGAAAAAGTGGTACAGGAAATGTTACAAAATTAGTTTAACTTATCATTTCCTTTCAGATACTTTTTCACCGAATCATTTACTCTATACAGAAACTTCAACTATATTCTCATGTTATTCTAAATAGTATTTTAGATCAAGCAGTTCCAACTAAACTTCTTTTTAAAATTATTTATTTTCTTGTTGATTATTACAAGATAGAAAACGTTATTCTATATATATGCTCAGGATGTTTACTACTACTATGCTTATCTAATACAAGGGCGAGGAAGCCAATTAGGCATCTCTGTTCCTTGTCAATTTCAGCGAGTTTTCAGGAATTGTGGAAAGGAGATTTCTTTTGAATTCAGGTTGATTGTGTAGGATTTCTTGACAAGGGGATTTGTGGAATCGTGAATAGAATTGAGGCGAGCAATTCATATGGTTGGCTATGTGTTCCATGGATTGTTTTTTGTAGAGTTGGTCGTTGGTGACAAACCAAGGAGCGTTATTGATGCGAAGCAGAGATGTACTTTTATATGTTGTTCGTCTTGAAAATTAATATTGGAATTATAATAATCGAGCCAAAAATGGGAAAATTATTTATGTGTACTTGAATCGGTGAAAAAAAATTACGATTTCAATTTTTCGAATAATCGTATAAAATAATCAATTGTTGTACTAATCGCGATTAAATCCCATCCCTTCTGCGAGTACGGCCGATGTCATCGAAATGAGAAATGTTAGCATCGGTGGCGTCACTGCCTTCAGATATTGGAACTTTCAACAGTTCCCGTACATCTATACGCAGACGACCTGGCATATACTGTAAGTAACCACACGACTAAAATAGCATTATGGAAATTACGACAAGCCGCTAACCTTCTCACAGTCTGGGACAGAGAAAACCAAATAACAATCAACGCATCCAAATGTCAAGCTATCATATTTCAATGGAAAAGAGCAAATCCAGCAATAGCCCCCATTCAAATTAATAACGTGGACATTCCATGGAAACGAGAAGTGACGTACCTTGGACTGACATTCAACTCTAAACTACTGTGGACGCGATACATCAAGGACAAGACCCAAAAAGCACACCGGACAATCAACGCCTTACTGCCCATAATGACAAACAAGAACGTTAAACACAAAACCAAACTTTACATATACCATACATACATCAAGCCAATAGCCACATATGGCGCTGAAACATGGGCCTCGACTTTTCAATCAAACTATAACTTGCTGACCAGACTGGAAAACAGAATAATCAGACTGACTTACAGACCCGCACCTGACGACTGCTACCTCGACATTAAAACCCAGACGACATTAAACCTCTTGCGACAGAAACCTACGAAACTGCAAGGAAACGACTGCTAGAAGCAATATACAATCCTTCCTTCTCTGCTTTTGTCGAGCCTCATCGTCATATCATTAACAGAACCATCCCTCACAATAGGAAGCGCCACCCGCTTGACATATTCACCATACCTCCACTTTCTCCCACAATATAGCTACGTAGACCATATGACCAGGCAGCTGGACGACCAGCACTTACATTCACGACTTTTCAAAACTTCTGAAATGACTACCTCTCTACTAAACGACGTGAGTTCCCTAAAATCCAGAAATGCCCCCTTTTTCCAACAATCTCCATACACCATATACAGTTTTACCAATACCTTAACAAAATAACCTCTCTAAATCCTAGACCTAATAAATTAACCCATCTTTTCATGTCCAAAACATCACCCATCCATTCACGCTTCCCATACGCCATTCTCTCCTATCACCAGTTCATCTGGGGCATGGAGAGATAAGAAAGACTGTTTTTGCACCATGTTCAAACCACACACATGCTGAGGAGTACAATCTCTGTAAAGGCAGCACGACTAAACACACACATACGCAGTTCCCGTACAAAAGTCGCTATTGTAATATATCATATTACATGCATGTGTAAACCCTTTGGACATTGATCCTTTCATTAGACAAGAAATCATGTGAGAGTGGTCGTATTTAAACCATGTTTTTGGAAAGAAAACTAATGCTTTAGTAGTATGAGGAGTAGTATAATAGAATATTTTCGGCAAAAAGAAGTGAGGCAGGAATTTTGACGAATTAAATTGAGTGCGAAAGTTACTGTAATGTGAGAAGAAAGTTTGCGTGATACATGAACTGAGATCAAGCGGGACGAGAGAAAAGATACGTCACCTAGACTTTTATATAATAAACTGAAAACTAAAACGGTGTTCTTATTGAAAAGAAAGAATCAAAGTCTTGTAACAAGGTGGGAATATTTGCTGAATATTAATATAGTTTCTTGTTTTCTTGTTAATTTTATTGTTCATGTAAATGAGTGATTAATATCAGTTTTGTTTGTTGAACACAGAAGCGTACAATATTTATTTTTTAATACAGTAATTTTATGTGATTATATTAAACGTTCTTTCACAATTCGTCCGACGTTTTGCGTATAGAAACATTCTAAAGTACAGATACATGTCCCGAGAATTGGTGAATAAAGAAACAATTTATTGTGCTGATGTATCGTGAAAAGTCGAGCTATGTAGAAGATAATATTTCGGTACGTCACACTACAGAGAAAAGTATTCATTTTATGAGTATCACATGCACTTCTGCATTAAACTTTGTTTTTAATATTTGATTTTTTAATTAATTCGCAAACGTCCTTCTCAACTGGGTTCATGGCCTCAGAAATGTGCTTACCACGGTAAAAAGATTCATTTTATAAGGCAGGAGGTGTAACAATGTCGTCGACCACTATAGAAAAATCGCAGTATACTATTACTAACAGGAAAATTAGATGAAGTATTCACGTCTACAACTTTGAACATCTTGATACTTCCCAGACGAAAAGTACTAATATTTATTTGACTGTAACAAAGTGATCAAAGAAAGATGGGAAGGAAAGGAAATTAAATGAGCGTTTAAGAGGGAAAACTATTTTAGAAATCTTTTCGACCCTTTTCTCTATTTTGTACTGGTATCTTATTATAAATAAATATGAATATCATCATTATTATTTGTTTTCTGTAAGAAGTATGGCTAAATTCAGAGTAGAGTTTTTAAGATACTCTATTTCATCAATGAAAGATTTTTACTCTAATATTATTTTCTGCATCTTTCTACCCAAGATCCCTTCCTATTCTCGAGCAAAAGTAGAATTCCAACAGCTGGTATCTCATTTTCGGAGAAATAAGTTATTCACTAACGAAATTTAAAATTTTCCAAACTTATCAATATTTCCTAAAAAATAATAATAGCACACCCAAGTCAAATTGTGTAAACTTATCGTCAACTCTCTTGAAAGCGCCAGTACTTCTCGTCATTCAAGCTGCTGAAATTCCAGAGATGCAAAAAACATCCTTAGACCGACAGCGTCTTCATAAACGAATTTACAGTTAACGAAGTTATTTTAATCGCCTCTTCGACGAGGTCGGAATTGTTAAAACTCTCCAATCTCGATAAACACATTTTTCCCGAAAAGATTTTCGTCACAAAATGTCAAAATGTTTGCATTGATGCGAGTTCTGTTACAAACGTCACTAGGGAATTCCCATGTAAATTCTTCATTTGGTCCAAACTGTTAATTCGACACAAGTAGAGGGAGTAAAATAAACGGTCAATCCAAGTAACCCGCGTTGTGTGTGCTGTTATGCATATGAAAAACCATGAACGAAGTCAACGACAAAATATTCGGCCGTAAATTACGACCTTGTGAAGGCCTTTACACGTCTGCTCTTAGAAACTCGAAAAATCCATATTAATACTTTCAATTATTCAGTGGACAGTTGCTTTGGGAAGCCTGCCAGATTTTTATGAATACTTTTGATTACGTTCGGCGTTTGAAACGAAGTTCTAAGTATTTACATCTTCAACACAGTTTTGAAAGACTTAAAAAGAAGTCGTTTATTTTTGGATTGTAAGAGAGGAAAGCATTGGACTCTCTTTTTTATATTGCAAGTTTCAACTCAAAATGTTATTGTCAATAAAAATAATAAGTAAATATTTTGTATAAAACTTACAGCGTATTGAAAAATTGGAAACGAATTCACTGCGATGCAATGAATGTCATACACATGTAGGTGATAAAGGCTTACGTTTTTATATTCTGTTTTCTTGGCCGGTAATTACGGTATTGGTTTGTATTTGTCTTCTACTATATGAAGATGAATGTAAAGTAATATTGACGGAGGAATGATGTTCAGAATAACGACAAGATTGGATGATAAACCAACCACAATCAGTATGATCCAAAAATATTTCATTGCTTTTATAGCGAAGGAATCATATTTTAATTTTCTGTTCTTCTCCCACGTATGTCAAAGAGAGATTCCATTTAATTATCTTTTTAAATGACAATATGTAAAAAAGCTAACGTATTTAACATAAAGCTGACTGGAGGGCAAAGGTCATCAAATATCTGTTATGCATATGGAAAAGCATGAAGGAAACGTAGAAGAAACGTCATATGCCTAAAGACGTGCGTCCAAGAGCTCCAGTACGTGGAATGCATAGGGAGGAGATGAGGAAAAGACCTGTTACAGCTTCAGGAAATGAGCCTGTCAAGAGAAGCAGCTTCCTTCTGTTTTCGAGCTGACATCTCGTCTTTTGCTGCTGTGAATTCCAGGCCCTCTGACCCGTTTCAGTCCTTTGTATGCTGCTTTACAGAGGCAGGCTGCGTGACATCCTCGAAAATTGAAAATTCTCATTATACTCTCCAAACAGTACAGTTTTCAAATATTCGTGTGCTAACACGAGATTCATACCTTTTTCAATCATTACAGAGCTATTTTAGAAAATTTCGTTAAATTTCGATAGTCTCTTCAATATTACTGTACTACTACTTCACTTCAATATTTGTATGAAAGAGCAAAACTGTCAGCTAACATATTAATACATTTTTTTGTCAAAAATTGGGTATAGGAATTATGTTTCTAGAAATAGTGGTTGTACAGAGATGGAACTAATTAAAGTGTAGGTAAATGTTCTATAAATTAGTGTAATGATCTATTATCTGTCCTTTATGCAAGACAAAACATTAATGTTTTTGAACGCCATGTTATAAGTCATAGCCTATTAGCTTTCCTATGCCTTTACATGAACTGACACACTTCACAAATCAGATCTACGGATTTTTCTTTCTCCTTTTCGTGTTAGAAATCTAATCAAAACACTACATTAATAAAGCTCTCCCTTTTTTGTTTTTATTAATTAGAGCGTTTCAACATACATTCCCAGCAAGCAACATTTTTACTTTCATTCTTTGCTTCGATGAAACGGTAACCATAAACTGTTTTAACATGCTTTGTTACACGCAGTATATTGCACTGCCCAAAGCAAACAAAGCATTTCCCCAGCGCCCTTTTAACGTGTGTGATATTGCGGTTCGCCGCCGCGCGTGCTTTTAATTCCCGCCTTTTATTGCGGCGGCGGCGGTGGCGGCAGCGCGCTCTAATAAAGCGGCCGCGGGCGCTTTGGCGGCGTCCGGTTCGGCGCGCGGCGTCAGGTGGTCTGACAGGTGGCGGCTATTTCAGGCCCAATCGCTCAGCGCGCGTCGCCCGCACGCCCGCCGCGGCGGACGCGCACCCAACCCGTCCGTTCGTCCCGACCGCTCGCCCGTCAGTCCGCCTGCCTGTCCGTCCGCCCGTCCACCAGTCCGTCCGCCCGCGTCCGTACCAGTCCGTCCGCCGTCCACCAGTCCGTCCGCCGTCACCATCGCCAGTCCGTCCGCCCGTCCACCAGTCCGCCTGCCAGCCCGCGCACCAGTCCGTCCGCCCGTCCACCAGTCCGTCCGCCCGTCCACCAGTCCGTCCGCCCGTCCACCAGTCCGTCCGCCCGTCCACCAGTCCGTCCGCCCGTCCACCAGTCCGTCCGCCCGTCCACCAGTCCGTCCGCCCGTCCGCCCGTCCGTCCGCCCGTCCGCCCGTCCGTTTTGAAAGGCTTCATACGGCGCGGATTTGCCCTTCCTCGCATACGGTAGGCAGCCCGGCATTTCACGCGTTCGCTCCCGTATAGTCTCTACTTGCTAGGTTGGAACTACCTTCTCCTATGCTTCCACTCCTGACTAGTCTTCTTCGCCCTACCCCTGAGTTCCCGCATTCTGGCTACAGAGTAGAGAGAAAGTTACTGCGTGAAAAAATGGCAGAAAAAACTCTTTTTACAGGGTCCTGGCAACGAAAAAGTGGATAATTCCAGTTGCTAAATTTATGGGGGAAATCCTTTAACACTCTGTGTAGCTTTAACCTATGTGTTTTTGGGTTTTGATACCGAAAAATCGATTAACCACAAAACGTTTGTACTTCTGTTCGTCTATGAACAACGATAGCTAATAAACCGTTCAGCTAATTTTCTCAAAAATTTATATTCCCCAAGCGACCTGGCTAATCTCGTGGCCCCTTTAATTTAAGACCGATAAATCAATTTTGGCGCGTACTTTACCTAAAGTCTCCTGGAGATTTTCAAAATATTCGAAAATATCCATCCTTTTTTATTACATTTTGTTGTTGGATAGTGTGAAGAACGTTTGAGAGATGGTGCAGGGCTCATTTTCGTTAAAAATCCTGTTTTTTTGTTTTTTTTTTAATTGCAAAAATTCAAAATTGTTTCGGCGTCTTCCTACAACTACAATTATGAAAACAGAGATGTTTTCTATTATTGAAATCACTTCCTTAAAGATAGATTTTGAAACAAGGTTACTTGTTTTTAAAAAAATCTTTCGAAATTTGAGTATTTTTGCGTAATTTGCTTGAAAATACAGGGGGGAAAAGTACGTGCTGTTAAGTACCTCTAGTTGATCTTGTTGTCGCCACCGCCTTAAGTGGCTCAGGATGTTAACTGATGTCAATGCAATGCCTCTCACAGGGTGGTCTCTGGGTTCAAATCCAGATGTAGCAGAATTTGCGACCCTCGCTAGATTACTGTGTCGATTGGTTTGAATTTTGTGTGTTTCCAGGCGCATCAACTGCTTTGATCATTAGTCCCGTTAGTGTAGTGCATGTTTGTTTCTCGGGAGATGGCGGTGATCTTCCTCCCGCTGGATGGTGAGATCCGGCGACGACCTACCGTCAGCTAGTGGGGTTTCAGGACTCTCCCACCAGCGGGGCGCCGCTCCAGCCGGGACATGATCTAAGCTCCCGACCGGTCTCCCGGAGTATGTGGTAGTGTAGTGCATGTTAATGTAAGTGTGTGTGTAACGGGAGAGGATAGGACATGGAGAAGAAAGGAAAGCTCGCGCGCGGTCCGTGGCTCGTTTTTTTGAGTACTGCTCCGCCGGGTGTTGTTCAGAGAAACCACGAAAAACTACCGATTAGAGCAGCCGGCCGCTAGCATTCTCCTCCAGGCAGCGACTGACCTAGCTGAACGACGATTTGACCTAGCTGAAAAGCAAGTGTCGAAAATCCTGCCTCCATCAGGACTCGAACCTAGGACCCCGGTCAGAGGCGCTGCAGTGGCATCAGTTGATGCACTGAGCTACCGCTCCCGGTTTACTTTGTCGAGTTTATCCGCTGTCTGGAGAAGAATGCTAGCGGCCGGCTGCTCTGATCGGTAGTTTTGCGTGGTTTCTCTGAACAACAACCGGCGGAGCAGTACTCAAAAAAACGAGCCACGGACCGCGCGCGAGCTTTCCTTTCTTCTCCATGTCCTATCCTCACCCCTTTCTTACACACACACACACACACACACACACACACACACACACACACACACACACACACTCATGCACTGCATTATCGCACATGTTTACATGCCAGTGGGGAACTAGTAGTCTGTCCCATCTGGGGCGATGCTCCGTTAGCAGGAGACACATGACGGGAAAAAACTGCTGACCTCACAGCCCTTAATTCCTGTTCTGACGTTGCCGTTTTCTGTCCCACTATCCCCTTTATCTCGTCCCTAACAGCTTTCTATGCTTCTTCCCAATTCCCACGTTTTCACCTCCGTCCTCTCCTCTTTTTCTCCCACCTACCGGGTCACCGCCATCTCCCGAGAAGTAACATGCACTATGCTCACGGGACCAATGACCAAAGCAGTTGACGCGCCCGGAAACGCGAAAAAAATCAATCAATAAATCTATCAATCTCCCACCTCCCAGCCTCATCACTCATACGCTGTTCGCACCAAACGCGCGCCAATCCCTTCTCGCCCCTGCTTCTGATCCGCCGTCTCCGCCTTTTCCCTGGCGTCTTCTTCCATGTCCATGTTTTATTTGCTTCTTCAGTCTCGTGTGCGCAGCCCTCGTCTGATTTCGTCTTGGGTGCCCCTCCGCCATATTTTTATCACCCGATTACACAATTAAGATAAGCTACAACTTTTATCAATACATCATGATTTCTTGCTTGTCTGAGTTCTGGCTGTTCGTTAACCGTTCACCTTCTATCGTAAATTTTATATTTTTACTAAATTCTTTTAAAGTTGTTTCTGTTTGTTACTTCTATATTACTTACTGGCAAAATTCATCTTGTTATAAACGATTGAAATTTCTATAGAAGTTCTTGCTGCAATATTATGAATTAAGGCGTCTTCTTTGAGACGCAAAGTCGATGTTTTCTACATCTTATTTCACCGCACCGCATTCAGTTAAGTATGACACCGTTTGCAATTGCGTGTTTGTTTCTAACTGACTGTCTGAAAAGATGCCCTAAAGGTTGAGGCAACCTCACGAGTTGCCCTCAACCTTGTGTGTCAAGATGCTACCACAGCGCTTTCTTACCGTTGATGTTTTTATGATAAGTAGCCACACTGATGTTTCTTATATAAACTATCACATGCGCAAGCTCATTCTCAAGTTTCACCAACCAAAAGTGACAGATGTCTCAGAAAATCTCAGTGTTCTCCCGAATCCTCCGTTTCTTTCAGGGCTTAAGTGAAAGGAGACCTTCAATTACTGCCGTCATCTCCAAACATGTCCGCCGAATTCGGCTGTGGTCGAAGTTTACTTCCTGTTTATCACGAGCTGCTGCAGACTATGAAGCTTCGCGTATCTGGACAGCCTAGAATCAAGACATTGTACAGAGAGTCTTTGACACCACGTAATTATCTAACTCGAATGAAGTTACCACAAAAAGGATGTCCTAAAAGACGCCTTCTCTGAAAGCTTGGTGTTTCCTTAGGAGTCTGACTTTGAATCGATTAAGACCGGCGCGCACTTCAGATATTCTCTTTGTGTACACTGTAAACAGATTGCAGGAGCACTTCCGACTCACTCGGTAACGAAATCAACACTATTAGAGAAAGTGAAAGTAGAGAGTTAAAGATTATGTACTATTAGTAAATATTTTGAGAATTAGAAATGAAGCCCCCTCTACTTTCATTCTTTGGGCATTGGTTGCACGGTGAGAATATAACCCCACAATTTAAAATATGACAAAAGAAGATTAACATTTTATACCATGCACCATCGACCAATGATGCATCAAATATATTTAAGATGAATATTTGGAATTTGTCCTAATTTTATACAGAGTAAACACGGGCTCACATACAACGTGCAACATACCTTTCGCTGCGGTATACACGTTTAGCATTACTCGAAAACGATACGACCTAGGACCTTACAACCACATTTTGTTACCAAGTGTGGTACAAGCTACGTTTCTTAAGCCATTATCTTCAAAACGCGTCCTTTTCAACGTTCTATTACTTTTTGAAGGATACTCTCACTCTATTACAGAGGTTGCCAGATACGTACAAATTGGACGAAGATGAAACTATATCCCCGTTTACAACTATTATTTTAAGTGTGGTCAATATACTGTGACATACCCATATGTCACATTAAAATAAACTAACATTTATTTGTAGACTATATGGTGGACCATGTATTACGAAATATCACGAGAGCTAGAGCTTAGCAACGACCGTGAATAAACAATGTAGTTTTTGTTTTTTTCTAAATGCATTAAGAGGTCTGGATGCCGAAAGTAGAAAATTTGGGATTGGGCGAAGAAGTGTAGACGATTGAAAGGTCAGCTACACCAAAATATAACGAACGTATGGATTGGCTGGGTGAGAAAGGACGGCAAAAAAAAGAAAGGTCAGCTACACCAAAATATGAAGGTAGTTGAATTCGAAATCTTCGAGGAGTGAATCATGCAGGAAGATTTCATTCTGCCCGGCATCGCGCTTTTGAACTGATCGTAGGTTCGTGAGAGGGAACGAGTACAATCTAGATAGAATTGGGTTATCAGTGAAATTTTAAGGACAGTGAATGATATTGCAGATATTTTCATGTGGAAGCAATATTGATGTATAAATTGGAACTTTGTCGGGAGTGGTAATCGAGTTCGGGACTATGTCATAGGACGTAATCGGGACTGATAATTTTGATAGTTTGAGACCAGCTTGGATAGGGGCAGAAGAGGATTTCTTGGAACTTTGGACTACGGCAAGCTCGCAAGATATTTCGACTGAGAAGTCTACGAGGGACATCAACGAAGAATAGATAAGTTAACCGCGGTATAAAATTGTAATCTGAAAAATATCTTGATCAAAGGCATAATTGTAAATTCACTAAATTGTTTGCTAAAAAGGTAAAAATAAACTTTGTTAAATTTTGTTCTTTAGAAAAGAAAGTGATATTTCATTTAGTCAATCCAAACAGAAATGAACTAGGAATAGAATCATTCTATTTCAGATTCCCAGCTGCGCTGTATAGTCGGCGGATCCTATAATCCATTATAAAGGTAATAAGGATTATAGTATATCGTGACCCATTGACCCAGCAAGCCGGACGCTAAGATCTTTGGCAGATATTAATGTAGAGAGAGAAAATTTTGTATATCTCAATACGCACTTTTACATCCTTAAGAAAAATAGGTTCAACTTGTCCATTTAATCAGTTACATATTTCCGCCTTAAAAAAGTGAATAGATAACATTGAAGGAATTTCGTGAACAATCACTAATCCTTTCAAATCCATATACGTTTGACTTCAAAAATGTTAATGTAATTACAAGATCGAATCAAACACGATTTTAAAATGAAATCAGAAACTAATTACAGTAAATCCTCGTTAGCACGAACTCGTAAAACACGAATTTTCTCATAACAAGAAAAAACTTCGGTCCCGGCAAGGGATTACAGTAAGACTAACATTTATAATACTCAGATAACACCGAATTTTTATAACACAACTCCAAATTTCGGTCCCTTAGAATTCGTGTTAATGAGCGTTTACTGTATAAGATTTCTTTGAATTATCTACGCAACCACTTTAACTACCCGCAGTCCACCGTGTTACCGAACGGCGCAATGTTTGCCCGTGTTCGCTCTCCAGAGACACGCGCATGCGCTGAATGGAGTCGAGCAAACACATTAAGCCCTGCACGAGTGCATTCTGCGCGCGACGTGCCTCGCGTCGCCTCTCCCCCACCCCCGCCACCCCACGCCTCCACCCACGCGCTCTCGCGACCTCGACCCCGCCCCACGCACAGGCCAACGACAGACGGGACGCCGCACGAATTCAGACGTTTGCGGTTGTCTTTAGAATTCTAGGACACTAGCTTTTCAGCTAGGTCGAATTCACTCGCTGCCTGGAGGAGAATTCTAGCGGCCGGCTGCTCTGATCGGTAGTTTTCCGTGGTTTCTCCGATCAACACCAGGTGAATGCCGGAGCAGTACCCTACCAAACGGGCCACGGACCGCGCGCGATCTGTCCTTCCTCATCCTTGTCCTATCCTCTTCCCTTACATACACACTTACACTAACATGCACTACACTACCACTTATTCCGGGAGACCGGTCGGGAGCTTAGAGCTTGGCCCAGCTGGGGCGGTGCCCCGCTGGTGGTTAGGGGGAAACCCCACTAGCCGACGCTAGATCGGCGCCGGATCTCGCCATCCAGCTGGGGAAGACCACCGCCATCTCCCGAGAAAAACATGCACGACACTAACGGGACTAATGACCGAAGCAGTTGACGCGCCCGGAAACACGAAAAAATCAATCAACCAAACACACACTTATACTAACATGCACTACGCTACACACAAGTCGAGAGATCGGTGGGGGCCGCTTAGAGCTGGGGCGGCACTCCGCTGGTGGGAGATACCTGAAAGCGGAAACCCCGTCGCCGACGGGAGGTCGGCCCCGGATCTCGCCTTCCAGCGGGGCAAGAACACCACCACCTCCAGAGCAAAAAACATGCACTACCGTTAGGGGAACAACGACCTTAGCAGTCGACGCGCCGGTAATCACTAGTATCAATCAATTGAATTATGTCTGCGTTTTTGTCCATCGTGGCCCACTGTGTTGTGCCGCGCCGCGCTTCTTTTGTCTGTGCGGTTGCTCCGCGGTGCTAATGCGCTGCCTTCTCCCCTGCGCATGGGGAGCCGCGTGCTGAAGTACAACATACGATGCTCGGGCGTCAATGTAGAATATGTATGAGAGTACAGTACAGAGTATTCACGATGGTCGACTGTAAACATAGGGCTTGGTATTGTATGCACAAAGATGTAAAGTTGTCGCGGCTTTTTCCATTGATTTTCTGCATAACCTTGTATTTTATTTCAAATAATAAATATTTTATTTCTATATCTACATTTCCATTGATTGTTGATTTTTTCGTGTTTCCGGGCGCGCCAACTGCTTTGGTCACAAGTCCCGTGAGTGTAGTGCATGTTTTTGTGTGGAGATGGCGGTGATTTTTCCCTGCGGGATGGCAAGATCCGGGCGCCGACCTACCGTCGGCTAGCAGGTTTCCCCAGGATTCTAACCAGGACTCTCCCACCAGCGGGGCACCGCCCCAGCCGGGGCAAGCTCTAAGCTCCCGGTCGGTCTCCCGGAATATGTGGCAGTGCAGCTCATGTTAGTGTGTGTAAAGGGAGAGGATAGGACAAGGAAGAGGAAGGCGAGATAGCGCGCAGTCCGAGGCCCGTTTGGTAGGGCGCTCCGGCATTCGCGTGGTGTTGACCGGAGAAACCACGGAAAACTACCGATCAGAGCAGCCGGCCGCTAGAATTCTCCTCCAGACAGCGACTGAATTCGACCTAGCTGAAAAGCTAGTGTCGAAAGTCCTGCCGCCGTCAGGACTCGAACCCGCTTCCCGGTCAGAGGCGCAGCAGTGATATCAGTCGATGCACTGAGCTACCGCTCCCTAATTCGAAAGTAATCGGAAACGCAAACTGTTATTTCCTATCTGAATATGCTTAGCATTTGGGATCGGTTTAATTCGGCCATTGCCAGTTAGTCCCGGGTCTGGACTCCGTTTTTATTTCTTGTCTACGTCCGGGGGTAAAGGAGACATGTGGTGAGCATGGCGAACTTCGTATGTACCTTCTTTGGCATGCCCGAGCTTTCGTTCGACACACAACTGTAGGAACTGAGACAGCTTGTTAGAATTTGAAAGATAGTTATATTTTTGTCTCGGCCGGGAATCGAACCCGGGACCACTAGACAAAAACCCTAGCACGCTGTTCATGAAGCACTGGAGGGGCTATTTAAAATATTATTTTTCAAATTACATCATTTTTCTTATCTTAATCTCCTCCATTTATATACCGACTTAAAATGACCCGTTGCTCATGGGCATGCAAATTTTACAGTATAGCCAAACAAAAAATCTCAGGTGTAAAAATTGTATTTTAATTTTGTCTCTCTTCTGCAATGTTTCTCTTACTTTCAACTTTCCTTTTAGGTTAGTTAGAATAATGAAAATTTCTTTCTTGAATACTTGAAAATGTTACCAGTTAGTAAGAAAATTATTGAAAACTTTAATTCCTTTTTCCCAAATTTAGGTAGTTTAATGTCAAAATTCAATAATAATATGTACTGAAATTGTATCTTAAAGTATGAACTTTACAAAATGTGTAGTATCTTATGCAATTTTATCTATTAATCTTAAATCACAAAAAATGAAACATTGGATTGTAATTATTTTCTGCACAGCTAGCCACAAAATATATGTGAATTCTATTAGAAATTTAATTGCGCGAGAGTGCATTGACGAGCAACTGCCCTAACAATTTTTTATCAATACTTTTAACAATTGTTTTATCATTAACACGTTTTTTCAGATCTTAAAAATATGTTTTTGAACTTCCATGTCAATAGGTTAGAATCCTTATTCCTGTGGTTGATCTGAATACCAATCGAATGTTTAACAGGATGATTGTTACATCATGTCAATAATTCTCGATTTTGTAACTTTATGCAGAAAAAAACACTTCATCCTAAGTACAATATTTGGATTTTAAGAGATTAAATCGAAAAATGTTTTTGTTTTCTGAGTCTGAAAAATAATAACTTTAGAGTTTAACAATTCCGAGAATGTGTATCTTGGTTTCGTTTCTGCCATTAAACTGTTCAAGAAAATACACACGCGCGAGTCTTTTCTAGCCATTTTTTTTCAGTTCAAGACAAGAATTTCAAAACGCTCATCACCTCGAAAGCTCTAGAAGTAAATTCATCTTATTGTTATTTTCAAATGAAGGTAAAATGAAATTTATATTCGCCTCTTTCGCTTCAAGTTTCGTAAGATCACATACACTTGAAGATAATTAATTACACATGAAAATCTAAACGATTCTACACGGGAGTCCGTTCTATTACGTGTCAACGACCCAGTCCCAAGATAGGGTGGCGAAATAAGTATAATTGAATTTTATTTATTCATTCTCTCAACCATAGGCACTGCTCTCCACCCTGTACTTTTGTACTTGCATTGCGGCGCCCGTTCCCGCAGATGCAGAGGCCACAGCATTCTGTTTGCGAGGGAGCCCCTAAGGCACGTTTGGCCTTCCACTTTTGAGCGGGAGCCAGTGAATTAATTTCAAAATATCTGAATGTTCATGTAACTAAATTTATGTTCATACCACTTTTTAATATAAACTAGAGTAGTATATTAACCTAAATTTTCAGGTAAGAGTAGGACTGTATGCCGATATATAAACAAAATATTTAAAATAATTCAGTTAATACATAGTTATTAACAATTCATATTTTTATTATTATAAAAGGAAACTGTATTAATAATTATAGAAATCTCGAAGTCTTAAGTTTTTAAGACTGTAATGTAATTTAATGTGTTTTTTGTAAGCTGTGTTGTGGAAATTAACTGTTCTTGAAAATCACCGTCTTTGAATCGCAAATTTGGATGACGTGCGCATCGGATCTTGAGGTATCGGTGAGCGAATGAAAAGGCCTTGCCCCTCGGCAGTAGAGTCCGGCATCCCTGCCGTATGTCGTTGCTTGCGCGGCGCACTGTGCGCAGCAGCCTTCGAGGTCGCGTCCGAAGCGTGAGGGGGAGGCGGAGGGGTAAGGAGGAAGGTGAGAGGGATAGATAGAGGGGCAGACAGACAGAGATACCAAGAGAGAAAGATAAAGGTGATACAGAAGATATAGATAGAGATACCGAGAGGAGAGACACGAATACCAAGATAGAGACAGAGAGAGATAGAGTGTTAGAGGGATCGAGAGACAGAGGGAAGAGAGAGAGAGAGAGAGAGAGAGAGAGAGGGATACCGAGAGAGAAAGAGGAATTAGAGATAAAAGAGAGAAACAGATAGGGATAGAGAGAGGGAGAGAGCGGGAGAAAGGGGGAGATAAAGATACCTATCGGATAAAGAAAGAGAGAAAGAAGTGTGTGTGAGTGTGTGTGTGTGTGTGTGTGTGTGCGTGTGTGTGTGTGCGTGTGTGTGCGTGTGTGCGTGTGTGTGCTGTGTGTGTGTGTGGAGAGAGAGAGAGAGAGAGAGAGAGAGAGAGAGAGAGAGAGAGAGAGAGAGAGAGAAAGTAGAATTGCCCGACTCCATCTCTTTTCCTTCATTCGTTGTTTCGGATGGTATAAATATTTTAATTAAGTTTGAATTCACAAGTAGCGCATATAGGCGTTCTCGCCCCAGTCCAGAGAAAACCTCGAACACAGATGAACGGGACAGTATCTTCCAATTTATGTACGTTAAGGCAGCAATGAACGAAGATATTCGTGATAGGTGATCATGTTTTGTTTCCACTAACTTTTAAGCGGTAATTTTCAACGTTGGACGTGATTTAAAAGGACATGTAAATGTTTCTTGAAAAAAGAAGGAAGTGGATAAATTATAATCGATCAATGTGTTGGTCAACAGACCACGGCAAACATAGAAGCAAATCGTCATTATAAGGAGGGAAACAGAACGGGATGCAGTCGGGCTATGCCTTTTTGGGGAAGTAGGTAAACGACCTACGAAAAGTTGAACGCGGTGTGCTGTTGGTATAGGCCCAGGAAGTGGAGAAAGAGGCAGAGGTACGAGAGAAGATACGAGGCAAAAGAGTATTAGGTGGAAGAAGAGAGCGAACAGATGAAACAGGAGGAAATATTGGAGAATGAGGAAGAAACAAAGATAAGGAAGAGAGAGGAAAGGGGAGAGGAGACAGGAGAATTGAAGAGTGATGGAGATAACGAAGTGGAGGCAAAGACCGAAAGAAAGGATTGGCGAGAGTGGAAGAGCACCTCAGAATAACCCACGACTCGAGAATGAATGTTCCGTGTAATGGTGCAATGGTAAATAACTGTATCTACGCGAAAACATTTGCATGTGCATTTCACTTCTTACTCTGCTAATATGCAATTCAACGTATGTGCATTGCAGAGTAGTCGGGCTGCTTCGCATAGCCGTCGCTAATCCGTGACTGTGTTTCCACGTCCCTCGCATGCGAGTACACCGAAGGTCGCGCAGGGACGGTGATGTGTGCAGGCTGTTCTCAGCAGTGGCTTTACAGCTTACTTACGGCGCTCACGATGAAATTACATCGGTTAAAAGCTACTACAATCTATACTTTACGATCGTTCACATAGTATTACCTTAATGCGTAACTGGTAAAATTACCATCATGTGTTGAAAGTAAATGCTGGAATTTTAATGATTAATTGACTTCAACGAAGCGTTTCCCGAAGTAACAAGGATCTAAAAAAATAATCACGCAATTCTAAGAACGGTAATCTTTTCTTATCATCTACTGATAACGTACGGTGTACAAGACTAAAATACGAAATTAAAGCAAAATGGAATCATGATTCAGGAAAATTGGAATCTTCCAAAGTGTAAGTATAATTAAGAGTCAAATCACTATTCTTACTAATTACTATCTCTACCACATATTGTATTTAAATAAATGACAATCAATAATCATGGATTAATAGCTAGAATGTTTAAATAGCAAATACGAAATAGGTATCGGAAGACATTGTATTACAATAAAAGAATGGGTGGCCATTAGGCCATGTTAAAAAACAATTGAGGTTTATAATAAAATGTTATGATTCGAATGTCTTATTCTGCTCCAACGTTTAAGATATATCCCAGTTTTCCAATCCATTTTTCAATCTTATTGGTTCCTGTAGCTTGAGTGTTTTCTGCACAACTTCATTCAGTTGTAAATCTTTAAAGATTACATGCACTTAAAAAAACTGAGTAATTTTAATACTTAATTAAATCTGTATAAGAGGAGGAAAAAAATCGACATGGCGCGTATCTTCAACGTATATTCCATTCACTATCCTCAATATGCCATCTATTTCCTCCTGCCACTTATTTCCTATTGCCCTCACGGATAGCTCATTGGTCAGCGTGTACGCTTTCCATGACGCGACCCCGGGGGTAGATTCCCGATCGCGCAAAATTATAGTGTGCATTTCCTTGCAATGTCCCAGTATATGTTGCTACGTGACGAGGAGAAAACTCAGTTCTCAGGTTGAGGAGATCAAAACATGGCATAGGAATGCCTATGTGCTAATCCCACGTACCCCGTAAACCATGGCCTCCGTAATCGCCAGGCGAGGACGCCGCTGGTAGGCTCAGGCTTTGACAGGCCATTGCGTCAAAGTACATACAGACATACTACATACTGTGACATACCAATATGTGGGACATTGTATTGCGTCATATTTATTGTAAACAGGGTGAATGGTAAGGATAGACATATGTAAATATGGCGGCCTAGCAACGGTGGACGAGTTGTCGTTCAGGTCAACAAACTGCATTGCTTTGAACCACGGGGCGCGGCTAGTTGATAAAGTAAACGGTTTGGGGATTGGCCGAGAAAGCAATGACGCGGATAGGGGCGGGGCGCGGATAGTTGAATTTGTAAGTAATTGAGGGATTGGATAGGCATAGAATGACAATGTATTTCGACGGAAGCGGGTCGAATTTTTCTGACAAGAAACAGTAGAAAGTATGGACCAAGTTCTGACGGGCTGAAAGAGGGGAATATGGAAGCATTCCGATTATGCCGTGGTGCTGTGCGATCGTGTGTAGATAATTGATGTTGGGAGTTTGGGAATTGTGAACATCTACTTTAGCGCGTATGGTTGTCGGACTTAGAATATTGATGTAATGTACGGAAATCTGAACTTGGAAATATTTCGAGTGCAGCAGCTAGAATTTAAACTGTAAACTTAGGTGAATTTTCGGCAACAGGGCTGGGAGTATTTGAAGCAGATAATAGTTTGCTGAACTTTAATATTTTAATATACGGTAGAAAAACTGGGAACTTTAAAAGGAAGATTAATTTTAATAATAGAATTAACGTAATATTTTCCTGGCGCCCATATTCTTATATAAATTTGGAACGGGTTACGTTGAATTTATATTTAATAATATTAGAAGGGCAGAAAAGATATTTAATTTAAGAATCAAAATAGAGGGTTTGTTTCGATACATAGTACATACATAATACATATTTCCTATTAATTCTTCTCCTATTAATTTAGAATCCCCAGTTCTGTCATCTTTCACACCCAATTCGTTTGACGTTCTCCACGACATTTTAGCTCTCGTATCTCCCTCCTTTTTTTCCCACAACTGTTTAAGTGAAAACGTGTGCTGAGTTGGGTAAGTGATAACGTATTCTGGATGTAATATCAAGCCCGGAAGTCGCAAAGCCTACCAGCGCAGTACCGGCCCTGCCTGGCGTGGGGCGCGGAGGCCGGCGCGGTGGGGGAAAAGATGAGGCTCCCCCGGCAGGCGGCGGGGCAAGCGGCCGCTGGCGCTGGGGGGGCCGCTCGCGTCAAATGCTCAGCCGCGCCTCTCCACAGGCGAAGAAGGTGCTGGAGAGGGAAGATGTGGCGATGTAGGCGGTGGAATGAGTGATTATTTGTTGATTCCGGACGACTTAACTACTTAGGACAACATTGCCATAAGTGTATTGATTGATTGATTTTTTCGTGTTTCCGGGCGCGTCAACTGCCTTGGTCATTAGTCCCGTTAGTGTAGTGCATGTTCTTTCCGGGAGATGGTAGTGATCTTCCCCCGCTGAATGGCGAGATCCGGCGCCGACCTACCGTCGGCTGGTGGGGTTTCCCCCTAACTAGGACTCTTCCACCAGCGGGGCGCCGCCCCAGCCGGGACAAGCTCTAAGCTCCCGATCGGTCTCCCGGAATATGTGGTAGTGTAGTGCATGTTAGTGTAAGTGTGCGTGCGTGTGTGTGTGTGTGTGTGTGTGTGTGTGTGTAAGGGGAGAGGAAAGGACACGGAAGAGGTCCGTGGCCCGTTTGTTAGGGTACTGCTCCGGAATTCGCCTGGTGTTGATCGGAGAAACCACGGAAAACTACCGATCAGAGCAGCCGGCCGCTAGAATTCTCCTCCAGACAGCGACTGAATTCGACCTAGCTGAAAAGCTAGTGTCGAAAATCCTGCCGCCGTGGGGAGTGTAACCTAGGACCTCCCGGTCAGAGACGCTGCAGTGACATCAGTTTATGCACTGAGCTACCGCTCTCGGTCCGAACGACTCAACTACTTAGGACAATATTGCCATAAGTGTAGTGCGTGTTGTATCCAGGGAGGGATTTATGATCTTTCTCCTCTGGAACTCGAGATTTGGTGCTGACCCACACGTTGGGTTGCGCAGTTTTCCCCTTTCAGGTGTGCCCCCTAGCGGGTACCACCTCAGCAATGAGCTCTAGGCTCCAGCTGGTCTCCCGACAAATGTAATCGTTTAGTGTGTGTAAATGTATGGGAGAGGAGGAACAAACATGAAGGTAAGATCGCGACCGGTTCATGGCCCATTTGTAAAGGAAATGCCACGGCATTCACCTGGTATTGATCGAAGTAACCACGGAAAACTACCGATTAGAGCAGCAAAGCGGCTGTTCGATTTCTATTCCAGACAATGGTTGAATTCGACGTAGATATGTTGTCAGTGACGAAAATTCATCACCATCGGGTCTGGAACCCCCGAAACCCTCGGCCAAAAATCTGCAGAGGCAACAGATATGTCTTTAAGCCATTGCAAATAGAGGCGGTGGATTTGGTGCTAGAAATGCGGGGTCTACTGAAACCGCAGAACAAACTGAGGTACAAGCGGAGGTGGAAGAAATGGCGACTGTGTTAGATGCAGTGGAGGCTATGACTGCCGCGAAGATAGGGGGTGATATTGAGGGTGAAAGAAGGAAGAAGGTTGAAGAGGAGATGGTGACGGCGGCCGCGTTGGCGGTGGCTACGGCGACGGTACTGATGCTGGGGGTGGCGGAGGTGAAGGTAGTGGTTGAGGCGACGATGGAATCGGCGACGACGACGGCGACGGCAGCGGCAGAAGCGACTCATAAAATAACTCATCCTGTATTCACTTGCCGGAGCGCTCGCCTCAAATGTTTTATGTCTCCGTTATTTGTCTCGTAATACTCCGGCGGCTGCGGGGGGCCCGGGCGCATGGCGGGCGCCGCCGCTTCATTCCCAGCGCCGCCGCCGCCTCCTGGCGCGCGCGGGTAGCGCTGCGGGCGAGAGGCCGTGGTTGGCTTCCGAAGCCACCGTACTCGTCGTATGTTTCTGCACGTTCGCCAAATGATCTGAATGATTGATTGATTTTTTTGTGTTTCCGGGCGCATTAACTACTGTGGTCATTACTCCCGTTAGTATAGTGCATGTTTTTCTCGGGAGATTGCTGTGATCTTCCCCCGCTGGATGGCGAGATCCAGCGCCGACCTACCGTTGGCTAGTGGGGTTTCCCCCTAACCAAGAGTCTCCCACCAGTGGGGCACCGCCCCAACCGGGACATGTTCTAAGCACCCGACCGGTCTCCCGGAATATGTGGTAGTGTAGTGCATGTTAGTGTAAGTGTGTGTGTGTGTGTGTGTGTGTGTGTGTGTGTAAGGTACTGCTCCGGCATTCGCCTGGTGTTGATCGGAGAAACCATGGAAAACTACCGATCAGAGCAGCCGGCCGCAAAAATTCTTCTCCAGACAGCGATTGAATTCGTTCTAGCTGAAAAACTAGTGTCGAAAATCCTGCCGCCATCAGAACTCGAATCTAGGACCATCCGGTCAGAGGCGCTGCAGTGACATCAGTTGATGCACTGAGCTACCGCTCCCAGTCAGATCTGAAGAAGAAGAGGTTTTAGAAGGAATTATTGACAGAAATATATTGGATGATCATGTTTTCGAACTCGCTTTGTTGCGCCAGGACTGAGGTGTTCAAGAATCAAGTCGAAACTTTTACTTCGAGTTCCTTCAGCGGATTTTCTTCTGCTGCGCGTTGCTCGAGGCTTCTTATGCTGATTTTTAAATAAAAATCCAGAGGTCTTTGAGCTCAAAACTAATGCATATTACGGGTTCTACGCCGTCAAGTTAGATAAAATTCTGCGGAACTTTAAAACCACCTGCACACTCAGAAATTCTCAAGACTCATTAACAAAATGCAATAATACTCTTTTTACCAAGACCACCTACTTTATCTCCAGAATAGTATAAATATACTAATCATAGAATGTACATATAGAATTTGACAGAGGTCAGTTGTGAAATAAACCTCGTCCACGCTTTCTTAAATTACGGTAATTATATCATTTCACAGGCAGAAAGTGTAATATGGATAAGTTCAAAAATTTATTGCTAAAATGTCAATAATTAGCATAGACAATTAGCATAATCGTGTCATTTATTAAATTTAAATTATAATCTTACCTTAATATAATGTCTTGTCTTTTCAACTGAAGAGAAATGTTCATTTATCCTTTATTTTATTTTCTCTATGCCTTAAGCTATTTGCTAGTTACATATATCCACTGGTTTTAATGTTATCTATTGGGAATCAAGGGCAATTGTTTTGCAACGACACATCAGCATCGTTTAATGCGAGACATAACTGAACGCCAAATGAAGGGTACACGGTCACGGTCAAAGGTCACTTCTCCCGTTAATATATTTATCCATCGTATACCTGAAATCGATTCACGTAAACAAAACAAACCGGTTTGAGGATCCTGACAGTTTGTTGCCCTACTACTGGCCCTTGAGCTTGGTCCAACATCCATAATCCTAGTGAATCGAACAATATCTCCCGACAAAGAGGTCTTCATTTTTAGAAAGTGCGAATATTAATTGCGAGCACATCAACCACTGAGGTAATTTGCCTCGTACGTGTGGCACATGTGATATCCCGATGGTGGTGGACCTGGAGCTTGAGAGTTGGTGATCTTCCTGGAGCATGAGAATTGGTGCAGACCTCCACGACGATATTCGTCTTTATTCCTCCCACACCGCCTCACACAAGACAAGCTCTACACTCCTGATATGCATTGTAGTACGCGAATGTGTAAGGGAAGAGAAGGGGACAAGGATGGGGAAGGAAAGATTGCGCGCGGTCCATGGCCTATTGGTTGGGACACTACTGCGGCATTCGCGTAGTATAGATAAACGAAACCGAAATAAACTATTAACCATTAACCATAGCATCAGGCTGCTCTAGACAGTCATTGTATAGGATTAAGCTATCTAGTTCGAGTTAAAAACTCGCCACCGCTGGGACTCGAAGCCTAGTACCTCTAGATCAATAATGCTGCAGAGGCAATTGTTTTACCTCCGAGCTATCTGTGCGGCAGCAGCTTCGGAAAATTCTGCCTAGTTGCTTCCTTGTTACTATCTCTTCAGCTTAGTCAAACAACTACCCACAGCCTGAACAAGCATCCCGATACACGGTCTTCAGTTTCCACGTCGCAAAAAATCCTTCCGTCCATTCCTGCAAATTCCTGTAACGTATGGCAAAATTCAGCCCCAGCCGACAGGCATCGCTAGTGGGCGTAAAGAGGTGTCTGCTCGTGGACCAGCGCTTACATAAATTCGGACGCCCGATCTTTCCAATGGCGGGGGCGCGGGCGGCGCGGGCGGCGCGGGCGGCGCGGGCGGCGCGGGGCGGCGCGGGCGGCGCGGGGCGGCGCGGGCGGCGCGGGCGGCGCGGGGCGGCGCGGGCGGCGCGGGGCGGCGCGGGGCGGCGCGGGGCGGCGCGGGGCGGCGCGGGATGGTCGCGTCCGAAGGCAACGCCGCTGAATTTAAAGAAACCCTGCGACGCCCGACCCCCACCCCACCCCCGAGGGAGAGAGGCACACCAAGGGAATAAGCGGGAGAAAATGGGCTAGGCCAAGTTTGATAGGGTTGAACGCTGCAGTTCGTAGAACGGAGAATATCGATTACTTCTGGACTAGAAAAGAAAATGGTAGTTTCAACTCGAGTCTTCCCTCAAAGAGTATTTTTCAAGATGCAAAAACAATTAAGCCCTTTGCCTTATTAGAGGATAGTGCCCAACGTCCTTATTTGAGGAGGCACATTCCTGGTTGGCTAAAATTTGGTTCATTTAAAGGGAGTTTTCTTGTAAAATTTATGTTACTTTAGCGCGATATTAAGTTGGAAGGAGTGAAGCATTCTTAATCCCTAAAAGAGGACATATAAACGGGCTAAAGTAATGTGCAAGCAAATAAAATTTAAGATAATCCGCAGAAACCAATCCAAGAGAAATTTGAATTGATTCCAGCGGTGTTAACTACTCAAGTAATTAATCTCGTAAGTTGTGTCAGGAACCTGATATAGCACATTAGATCCAGGAGAACCAGCCCCGACCTACACGTGGACATCCGAGGTTTTCTCCCTTCACAGATCTTCGGGGCATCGCTCCAGTCGAGACTATACATAACTATTGAATGGTCTTCTGACATGTGCGGTAATGTACGTGTGAATGTGTAAGGGAAGAAGATGGAATAAGGAAAGATCACATATTTCACATCAATTAATATTTTTCGGAGAAATCAAGGAAAATTACCAGTCAGAGAACACAACTGTTAAAATTGACCTCTGGTGGTTGAATTCGAGGAAGTTACGTAGTTTGTGCCGCAAATCCACTAACGGTACTCGAACCCTAAGACTGGGAGAGGTGCCTCGGTGCATGAAATGATGTCACTGCAGTGCCTCTGACCGGGTCTCGACGGCGGCAGTATTTTCGACACTAGCTTTTCAGCTAGGTTGAATTCAGTCGCTGTCTGGAGGAGAAGTCTAGCGGCCGGCTGCTCTGATCGGTAGTTTTCCGTGGTTTCTCCGATCAACACCAGGCGAATGCCGGAGCAGTACCCTAACAAATAGGACACGGATGGATCTTTCTCTCCTGTTCCTTGTTCTATCCTCACGCCTTACACACCTACACACACACACACACACACACACACACAAACACACTAACATGCACTACACTACCACACATGCCGGGAGACCGGTCGGGGGCTTAAATCTTGTCCAGACTGGGGCGGTGCCCTGCTGATGGGAGAGAGCTGGATAGAGAAAACCCGGTAGGGAAAAGGTAGAGATAGGGAAAACCCGGGAGTCGACGGTTGTTCGGCGCGGGAATCTGTCTCGCCATCGAGTGGGGGAAGATCACAACCACCACCCGATGAAGAAACATGCACTGTACTTACAAGACTAATGACCTCACTAGTTGTCACGCCTGGAATCACTAACAATGAATCAATCAATCGTCCCTTCCCGGCCAACGAAGCTGCAGATGCAACGTGTTGCCGCTGAGCTGTCGCAGCCCGACCAAGAGCAGTTAGTAAGACAAGCCATGAGGCGCGCGAAGGGCGTGCTTGCGTTTCCACGTGCGCGCGGAATGCGGAGAGAAGCGCTCGTGCGGGCAGCCGCAGGGGCGGAGGGGCTGGGGCACGAAGCGGGGGCGGGGGGGGGGCGGAGCGAGGCGGGCGGCGCCGCCAGCGCCGAGGGCCCGGCGGGGGCCTCCGCCCCGCCCCGCCTCCACCCCGCCCCCTCAGACCCGCTCGCGCGCGCCGACGCCTAATGGAGACCTTCCCGCGCCCGCCCCCCCTCTCCTGCACTCCCCAGCGACCGCCGCGCCGCGCAGCTCCACTCTTTCCTCCAGCTTTCCACTTTTAGCTCGCAACAATACAGTGAAACCTGCGCAGACAGCCACCTCGATTAAGCGGTCACCTCCACGAACGACCTATTTTTTTCGTGCAACAATTGATTTTTCCATAAAACAGTGTAAATATTCCCTCTTTTTAGCGGCCACTTCACTAAGCGACCAGGGCCATATAGATTGATCTTTATTAAGCGAATACCTCAACCAATTTCTTGTTTATTTTATTTATTTAATATATTATATATTATATTATTTATTTATACGGAATTCATTTCTCCCCATAGTACTTCATTCACAGTTTAACTGTTCTTTGACGTAAAATAAATAAATAAATAAATAAATAAATAAATAAATAAATTTTCGGAAATGTGGAAATTTCTGTTGATTTAATATCTTCTTTCTACGGGACGAATTGCCAGAGAACTTTGAATAATCACATCCTGAATCTATTTCACAGAGGAATTACGTTCTATTTCAGGCAACAAGAGTTGAGTTTAATAAATATCTCATAAGTGCACAACAATGCGTTCGATTCTGCAATTCCACAGAATCTGAATGTTTCGGAAAGCCGTGGTAATAGGTCCATCGGCCTAGTCCTCGATGGTGATGACAATGATGATGATGAATGTTTATTCTGTATATTTCGGAAGATTTTATTTTTAATTTTTTCATCATTCTTGTGGAATAATGTCCATGGTTGAATGATAAATTAATAACGTATAAAAGAGTGAAAGTTACACGATAAGCATGCATGAAAACCGACAATACTTGTATGCTACATTAGTATTATGTTTTAATGCAGTGTAAGATTTTTAATTATTCTAACGAAAACAATAATTCAATTCAGAATATCACCCGAAAGATCCTTTAGGTTAAAAGAAATATTTGTAGAAGAATGTTCTTTTTTGAACTCACTTTGTTCACAAAAATATTTTAATAGATCGTAAACACGAACTAAAGGAAAATTATATATGTAGCGTGGGTATTAATGTGGTGAAGGTTCGTCATAAGGGGAGCCTCGCATTTGATTGTCTCGTTTTTACATACAACTCAATGACAACAAAAAGTGCATCTCCATATGTAATTTTCAACGTGTGCAATATTCAAATACACACTGCTTCTCACTCCAGTACCATGCCGACAGCAATTTACGCTTGAAAAATGAAACGTCTCTCTTTTGTTAAGCTTGTTTTATACGCATCAAATTATTTCATTCATTAATTTAGCGTGCAAACCCCGAAATAACTCTGACTGCTCTTTTTTGCAGTTAATTAAGAGCGAACAATAACATATTTTTACGAGGAGCTTCACGATATCTACAGTGTTCTTTTTTTTCGTTTCCTCGAATCTGCGACAACAAACAAGAGTTCTCTCTGCACTACATGAGTTTTCCTCTCTGGCATTCTGAGTCGCACAGCTATGAAGCTGCCGTTGAGACTCTGATACGCAGCTTCCGTCATCTCTTGAGCCCTAGCTCCCTGCTATTTTCAGACGCTCAACGACGAAACAATAGCGGAAATGGCACAAAAGTGGTCGAACTTTCCTATCGAGCCAACTTCCACTGCGATATACTACAGTTCTTGTAACAAATTCGAAATATTACAAGGGGAAAGGCTGCTCATGTTTTCGGCACTTTATGTGTATATTCCCATTCGAGGAGACACGATAATAAATGATGGCTCGGTTTCACGTTGACAAATACGTATTTCCTCCTCGCAAAAAAACACTGCGCTTCCGCGTACAATTTAGGGGAAATGTTTCCAACAATTCCCGCGTCCTCCCTCGCAACCCCCGTGCAGCGGTAACAGTTTTTTCGTCTCTGCTGGGGCAGGGGACAGCTTTGCCATATATTCCGTCGGTCGCGGAGTGAAAGGGGGAGGAAAGAATTGGTGAGAGAAAGGGAGGGGAAGTACCAGCGGTCGTGTTTGCGTCGGCGGTTGGAGATGGAGATGGAGATGGAGGACTTCAGGGGTAGGGTCGGAACCTACGACGAAAAGTCGGGACGCTGTGGTGGGAAAGGAAGGCAAAAATATAAGGCAAAATCTGTTAGCGACAGTGTGGAGGAACGTGTTGACGAGTGCAGTGTGTCGATGCAGAAGAAATGGAAGCACCGGGAGCAGTAGCTCAATGCATCAACTGATGACACTGCAGCGCCTCTGACCGGGAGGTCCTAGGTTCCCACTCCACACGGCGGCAGGATTTTCAACACTAGCTTTTCAGCTAGGTCGAATTCAGTCGCTGTCTAGAGGAGAATTCTAGCGGCCGGCTGCTCTGATCGGTAGTTTTCCGTGGTTTCTCAGATCAACACCAGGAGAATGCCGGAGCAGACCATAACAAAGGGGACACGGACCGCGAGCGATCATCCGCGAGCGAGCACACACTTACACTAACATGCACTACACCACCACGTATTCCGGGAGACCGGTCGGTAGCTTAGAGCTGGTCCCGGCTGGGGCGGTGCCCCGCTGGTGGGAGAGTCCTGGTTAGGGGGTAACCCCACTAGCCGACGGTAGGTCGGCGCCGAATCTCGCCATTCAGCGGGGGTAGATCACTGCCATCTTCCGAAAAAAAACATGCACTACACCAACGGGTTTAATGACCAAAGCAGTTGACGTGCCCGGAAGCATGAAAGAATCAAATCAAATCAAGAAATGGAAGCGAAGTGAGACCAAGGTTTTTCGTAATCAAATGACTGCGGTCTGATGCAGGTGGCGTATAGGAAGGACTAGAATCCAGGAGTAATAGGTGAAAATTGTTTGCGTTCCTGTACCTAGGGTACTTATGGTAATTCAATTCAATGATGCTTTATTTTACGAGGCGATAGTGAAGCCATCAGGCCTGCTCTTCCGTCTGACCATACAAATTTAGCTACGTTCCTTTCGACTTGTAGCGGAGAAAGAAGGTATCATTCGGACGGCACGGATTCTTTTTGGCTGGAGAATATTTTACATGCAGCAAATCTACCACGTTGGACAGATACTATTACTTCCCTTTCGGAGGAGGGCATACTAAGTGATTTTTTGGCCGTTAAAAAACGGTCAGGTTTGAAAGCGCAAACGTACACCACTGAAGCCACTTATATCACCGTCATACAAAACAAGCATTTGAAAAGCAGAAGTGTGTTTAGCGTAGTTGAGTATTAATCGGGGAATGACAGAATGGAAGAGATGAGAAGCTACTACGAAAAGAAGAGAAGTGCATGCGAAGGCGGACCGTGAGGAGAAATATCTCATCGATAAATCTTCAAAGGTGGCGGTGTTCGTAAATAGGTGTAGTGTAGTTAGTGCAAAGATGTGTGTTGAAATGAATTCGACGACAATGGCAGCTTGAGAAGCCAAAGAGACGACTCAGTTGAAATGCTGATAGTTATGGAAGAAAGGGGAAATCGAGAGAGGTTAAGAGGCAACATAAATCATGATAGTGCAGTTGGGAAAATGAGAAATTGGCAAAAGGTGATTTCCTTCGATTTCGAGGAAGACCTGTTGGAGACAGATGCGGTGGCAACAGGTCGGGATGGAATCGTGAGATTGTCGGACTAAAACAGCGACGTCATCGGGAAATTGCAACCAGGAAGAGCACAAGTTAGGACTTGTTGCCGACTACAGATTATGCGAATGGGTGCTAAGATATTTGATATCGGTGCAAGTATGTATAATAAAACAAATCGATGCCTCCAGTTTTATTTAGTAGCAGTGTTTGACTTAAAATTCAAGGTTTAAAGTACCCTTGGCGCACAATTAAGAAATATTATACCTCAGTATTGTAATATATTTTTTGTTTTCCAGCATTGGAAAAGCCGATTTTAGTTAAGAGAAATCGTTCATAAAATAACATCTTACGCTATAGATGATGGCGTATTTGCTGATAATGTGATTAATAGTTGCTTCATCACATTCAAGCTATCGTAGTGAAAGAATCGTTGGGAGGTAACGGTAATCTGAACAGCTGGCCAAAGTTTCTTTGCAAAGATATGAAACACCTGTGGCATCACAATATAGTTTCCAAAAAATAACTTTTGAGTTAGTGCCTTATTTTACGTGGCGAGACTCGGGCCATGAGGCCCGCTCTTCCGCAAATTTCGCTACGCTCCTTTCACCACCTAGCGGAGAGAGGAGGTATTATCTTGGGCGACGAAACAGGTGGAACTCAATTTTGCTCAGAGGCTTCTTTTAGGCTTGAGGATATTTTACATGCAGTAAATCTACTACATGGGGCAGCCGACTTTACTTCCCCTCCGAAGGATTTTTTTCGCCCTCGGCTTCGATCGGGTTTGAATCCGCAAACTCGGGTACAACAGTCCGATACGCTAACCGTTACACCACCGAATCCGCATAAAATGTTAAATGTCACTTATAAATGTAAAATGCTGTTAAAGAAAAAAAATAACGTTTGCAAATCGGTTACAATATTGCTTTGTTGCATTCCTCCGCTCGTATCATCGCTTCTTTTCAAAACATAAAGGTTAACATTATACACTAGTTGCATTATATACTACTGTCGACATTGATGCTGATGTGTGTGAATCAATAAAATTATTTTAGTGATTCGCTCCCAGCGTTACTATTAAAATTGAAAACTAAGTTGGAAACATTGGATATGAAAAAAAAATTCTAAGAAAGGGGCCGCAGTGTACAAACTCGGAAACGAGATGAATCGAGTTCCTGAGTGAAATACACTAACATCGGCGGAGGCAAAGTGACACCAGTAATGAGTAGAAGAGAACCAATCGAGATGCAGGGACGGAGGTGAGTGAGCGTTTCTGGCATAGTTCGCAGATTCCCTTTCCCTCCCTGCAGGCAGCCGAATACCTAAAGCGACGCCGCGACCTGTTCTAAGCCGTTCATAAGTCCATAGAGAGAGACCCGGACGCCAACGTCATAAAGGACTTGCGCCCTATTCTGCATAATGCCTCCAATCACCTTTCAACCATAGTGGCTCGAATAGTTTCGTCGGTTTTAGTATTTAGGCAGCACGTCGGGAATTTCACGTCCTCCAATGTCATGCTGCCATTAAATCACCCGCGCTCGAGTACTCACAAAGTTTAAACTTGTTACAACCTCCTCTTCGGAGCGATGACACTATTAATACAAAGATTGCTGTATTAATTAATAAACAAAGTTTGAATGAGTTATACACAAGATAATTAATAATTTCAAGCAACAAAGCGAGATGATCAATTACCATGCTATTCACGCGTCTATTATCGCGAGATTACACACGATTAGAGAAGAACGAAACACAAAATAGGTGAGATGAGGTGATTTATTAAATTATTGTCAAGGGGATCTCGACGTAATATCGGTAATGAAATGCAGTCGTTGTATCGCCGATTAACGAGTTCGCGGTCCCCTCGAAAAAAATTGCCAATCGTCCGACGATCGATGTGCAAAAGATGGATCAAAATACCCGCCCATAAATCATTCGCTCATATTGAAATATTCCCGATGTACCTGCCAGTGGATAAATCAAGAGACGACTCGCCTCCGCCTCCACCGCCACCGCCGGCGGCGGCGTGCCGTTCCCGCCTTGCCCCGCCCCCCGCCCGCCCCGGCCGCGTGATGCATGGCTCTCGTACTGACGTGACGTCACAACCGCAACGCCTCCTTGGAATATAAATTGAAACCGCACGTGAACGGTACTTAGCCTTCGGCTGTAAATCAGAGGTATCGGGTTTGGCTGGAAATGGAAATTCGCGAGGATGTCGGAAAGTTTTGTTGCCGCGAACGTGAATCTTGGCTGGCGATTGGAACGCTCTTAATTGTCATATTTTGACACCTTGTAAAATATACTTTTCCGTTAAATAATATTTACCGCCTAGGCCTCACGCCTCCGGCGAATATGTGAAAATAACAAATTAACGGCAAGAAATTTCAAACCGCTTTTATCTTTTTAACTGCGTCTAACGAACTGTTCAATGAAAAATATTTGCTGCAAGTGAAAATTTAACAAAGTAATACATGCACCTGTACATTAGAAGTATTGTTCTTTGATTTGCCGCTATTTTATGTGCGAAATTTCCACAAGCTATAAAGTACTATACAATATTTTAGATATTCCCCTTGACAACTGCCACATTTGCGCTTCTAGTTGTAAATTATTAATTTCTGAGGTCTAATGAGGTCTAAGATATTGCATCGAAAATTTAGAGCAGATTATTTGTTGAAAGTGTTATTACAAGTGCATATAACCAGTCAATAACACTTTTAAAATGTTAACTCCAAAGTTCTGGTGAATCAGATATAAGTCCTTTTTCAAACGTTTTTAAAATGTTATTTTTGGGCGATAAACATTATGAAAGTAGTGACTGTGATTATTCAATACTTTTATGTGACTCGTAAATTCTGGAGAGTTTAGATATAGTAATTATTAGAACGCTCTTCTTTGTTTAAAAAAATGTAGTTTTAATATATTACGAGATACTTTTCTGATAAAATTTTAACATCTACTTTACTGGTGAATTTTTTATTTCTTTCGAAACAAAATCTCTCCAATTTTAACTTTTTATAATGTCCATGCCTTAAAGAAAACTCCTTATTAAATGAATTTTATTCTTGAATTGAATACATACCTTCGACAGGCCATAAATATTTTGTTTATACCCACGTTAGGGTAAATAATTACATAAATCGTAATAAAGTCCCATTATATTCTTCACAAACATATAATTAGTAAGTTTTTAAACTAACTACTTCAAAATTCCACCATCAAAATTTAAATATGATAAAAGTGTTATTCCAAAACAGTTATCTCAGTAAATTTATTAAAAATATATTTAATGCCGCTTACTATTTATAAAAACAAAACATTACCATAAATTACATTGAATGCTATATATCAGCTCTAGCATTACCTCACATACCCGGTATTAGCATATTTTGTGCCATTTATAATATAAAAAATTAAGTGCAAAATATAGAGCTTTTACAGAAACAAATAATAAAAAAGAAACCTCTTTTAAAAACGGATCTTAAAAATATGGTTTATAGTACTAAATTGTTCTTTGTCCTATACTGGATTGATTTCTTCCTGTTTCCGTTCACCTCAACTGCTATGATCATTATTCCTATTGGTGTAGTGCATGTTTATCACGGGATGTGGCGGTGTTCTTCCTCCGATGGATGGTAAGATCCGTCACCAACCTACATGCCGGCGTGATGGGATTTCCCCCTCCAAGTATCGCCCACCAGCGGGACCTCCGCCTCAGCCGGGGTAAGCTCGCGACTGGTTCACCGACTTGCGGTAGTGTAGTGAATGTAGTTGCGAGTGTAGTGCGGTAGTGTAGTAACCCCGGTCCGTGGGTCGTTTTCGAGGGTCATGGACATTCGCTAGTGTTGATGGGAGGAACCACGGAAAACTACCGATCAGAGCAGCCGGCCGCTAGAATTCTCCTCCAGGCAGCGACTGAATTCGACCTAGCTGAAAAGCTATTGTCGAAAATCCTGCCACCGTCAGGGCTCGAACCTACGACCTCCCGTGCTCCAGACCTCCTCCCCATAACTCTTGATTGGTCTTCTGACATGTGCGGTAATGTACGTGTGAAAGGTACGTGTGTAAGGGAAGAAGATGGAATAAGGATAAGGAAGGAAATATCACACGTTTCACATCAATTAATATTTTTCGGAGAAATCAAGGAAAATTACCAGTCAGAGAAGACAACTGTTAGAATTCTCCTCTGGTGGTTGAATTCGACGAAGTTATGGACATTCGCCTTAAACCGATGGAAATGTACGGAACAGAGTAGCCGGTGGCTGTCGCTAGAATTCTTCTCCTTCCCTTTATTCCTTACCTTTCGAAAATATTGTCCCGTGACATTTGTCTTGGTAACAAATAAAATATTATATGCAGCAAACCTAAAATATTTTACAGCAAAATGAATGGCTAGCTTTAATTTTGTACTTTATGCAAATGCATAAGTAACTCTCTGTAATACATTTAAATGAGCTAAATGAATTAAAGCCTAATGATATACTCCACGTTCGACATCAGTACATGACTACATAGAACGTTGTTACGAAGTTGTTTAGTGAAGAGACACGTAATACAAAATCTAGAAGATCCTACATCAAGAGCAGAAATAACAAACTTTATATTTATATCTTGATATTCATTTCCCCAAATTAGCTATATTCATTAAATTATATTTTTCAGACATTTTTGGTTGTAATTATTCTATTTTGTCTATTAAGAAAATTATACACAAGAGCCTGCTTTTTAACACAATAAAGTAACCCATATACATTTCCTCTCCCACTCAAACTTCACTTCCTACAAGATATCTTACGTTTTCTGCAACTTCAGCACTGACACAAAATACTATGTCAATACTTTGATGATGTTCGCATAAAGGGAGTTAAGAATTTTTTTTCAGAATAGCGTTTCTTGAGTTACAAATGACTAAATCCACAATTTACTTCACACACATGATATTGAAATGCGGCGAATTTAATATTTTTGAAATTCTGTTTTTCATAATGAAAACACGGACATTTTTATCCACTTTCCTACACACACTGACTGTCATGAGTTTACCAGAATACCATCGAACTAATTATATTTATTAGTAATCGACTTCGGTATTCGGTCGAATTCAAGGCCCTCAGAATCCACAGTAAATTAGCTACTCCCTCAGTCCAGTTGCTTCTGACGTTGTACCAATAGACTGGAGTTCGCACCGACTCCAGTGTGCGCTGTGCTAATATACCAGGGCAGTTCCACGTAATATCGTGATTCATTTCTTGTGCGAGCCAATGTTTGATTTCCGGGGAGCAGGCAGCCGAAACGCGAGTCGGTCAACGGCGGTGGCGGCGGCACCTGCAAACAAGGCACCGCGCCACCGCCGCCGCCACCACCGCCGCCACCCCACCGCCCCACCGCCGCACCCCGCCACCGCCGCCACCGCCCCGCCACCCACCCCGCCGCCACCCCGCCGCCACCACCACCGCCCCCGCCGCCACCGCCGCCACCACCACCACCTCCGCCGCCGCCGCCGCCGCGTCGTAATTGCAATTGCAATGCGCCACCGGCCCTCCAGCAGCCACGGGGCGAGCGGCGCAGCGAGGGGATGGTCGCGTGCAGGGGCGACTGGGGCAGGGCGCTCAACGGAATGGGGGCGGAAGGCGGTCTAATTATATTTGTTAGCGAGTTGAGTGAGAGAATGGAGAGGAGTAATGAGGTGAAGAAGGATTAGGTGAGTTGAGTGGAGGATGAGTGATATGGAGTACATGAGGGAGGTGATTATGTGAGTGAATGGGGTGATGAGTAAGTGATTGAAATGACGACGAGATGGGGAAGAGAGTGAGTAAATCGTATAGGTGAATTGAAGGGAGAGGGCAAATCATTGGGAAGATATGTGAATAGACAGATGTAGAGTGGTCGGCTTGATTGCTTGCTTAGTGACTCCAGGCGCATCAAGGGCTGAGACAATTGTTCCCTTAAGTATATTGCATGTTTTTTATCGTGGGAGGCTCCCGACGATCTTCCTCTGCTGGATGGCGAGATCCATCGCCGATCTACATCGGCTTGCGGAGATTTTCCCTCAACCAGGTATCTCCCACCTGCGTGACACCACCCAAGCCGGGATAAGCTTTAAGCTCCCGAATGGACTCTCGACATGTGTGGTAGTATAGAGCAAGTTAGTGAGTGCACGTAAGGAGTGAAAATAGGATAAGGAAAAGTAAAGATCGCGCGTGCGGTCCGTGACCCGTTTGATAGGTGCTGCTATTCGCCTGGTGTTGATCGAAAAAAAACTGAAAACTATCGATCACAGCAGCCGGTCGCTAGAATACTCTTACACACAGCGGGTGAATTCGACCCACTTGTCTGGCAATTGTCGAAAATCTTTCTACCGTCGGGATTCGAACCTTGGGACCTCCCGCTCAGAGACACTGCAGTGACATCAGTTGCTGCCCTGAGCCATCTCTGCCGATGTGTCGAGTAGTTGGGAAATGGAGAGTACTTAAAATTGGTTAGTTTCAGCATTGATGGACTGGTGAGCAGAAATGGTTGGATAATTGTACAAACGAGAACAGAGGTGTGTAAAATGGTGAGTGAAAAAGTGAGTGGAACGTTGGTGAGTGAGTAGTATTCTGGGTTTCAAGTGAAGGAATGGTTAGATAATTGTACAAATGAGAAAGAAGATGTGTAAAATGATGAGTGAGAAATTGAGTGGAACGTTGGTAAATGGGTGGTCATATGGGTTTCAGGTGAGGGAATGGTTCGATAATTGTACAAATGGGTAGGGAGGTGCGTAAAATGATGAGCGAGAAAGTGAGTGGAACGTTGGTAAATGGGTGATTATATGGGTTTCAGGTGAGGGAATGGTTGAATAATTGTACAAATGAAACGGGAGGGGTAAAATGGTGAGTGAAAAAGTGAGTGAAACGGCGAGTGGGCAGTTGTATGGCTTTCAGATGAGGGTGTGGTTGGATAATTGTACGACGAGAAGGGAGGTATATAAAATGGTGATCGCAACGTTGGTGCGTGGGTGGTTTTGTGGGTTTCAGGTGACGTGGCGTGCGGGCGAGTGGAGCGCAAGGGTAAATAGATGGAAGAGCAGCCGTGCGGGCAGAGCGGTCGCGCGGATTGTTTAGGAGCGCTGGCCAGACGCGGCAGCGAGCGCGCGAGCCGAGTATTAGCAGAGCAGGGCAGAGTTTTGCGGTTTTGTGCACTGCGCGAACTGACGGCCGCCTCCTAAAGCGAAATGGCGTAATGAGATTGGATGCTGTGTTAGCTTTCATCCCCGCTTTGTCAGGAATATTGCGCGCTAGTGAGATCAACTGCGATTTGCGAGCTCTATTTTGTAAAGATTTATTTGATGTCTATTCTGACAATTGGTCAATGAACTGCTCTTAGTTCCTAGTATTAGTAATGTTCACTTCACAGTCTGCAATTCTTCACAAGAATCGTAACGATTTGTTATTGTTTCAGTTAGAATGAAAATACTTGATAAACCAACGATGTACATATTAAACAGACGATGATTTTGAAAAAAAAAGTGTCATAAGAAAGTGCCTTCAATTCTCTAATGATTCATATTCAATGAACCCTATCACTGAAACCTTAATTTTAACTACGCCATCAGAACACTGAACAACACAGATCTTTTATAACCATCAGATATTTCGTTTTTGTTGTGAAAAATGATAATATCTAAACATTTGCAATGAAAGAATGAAAAAGAACTTTGTTATATAGGCCTCTAAATATGTCAACAAAAAAATGTTATGAAAACATATTTTTAAAGATGAAACATAGGCTGTCTGCTACTAAGTTTTTTCTTAATAAAAGTTAATATAGTTTTTTCTTAATAATTAGTTTTTACAGACAGTCACAAACCCATTTATTAAAACAAAATGATTTTTACATTACAATGGTATCTTGAAACAAGAAACAGCGTGGCAACGTTTCAGAGTTCGAGTTGTGCCTCCATCATCAGGTCTTTAACAATATGTCAACTAAAGTAAGAAATTTAATAATTAATATAAATAAAAATTAAAAATTAACAAAAATTGAAAACAACTTATATTAAGATAAAATAAGTGTGTTTAACATTATAAAGAATTCACAATAAATTAAAAAGTTTTAGATGAATACATACTTTACAAAGAATAGATTTTAATAAGATAGATTTTCGCAATCCAGAAATTTTAGCGATTGATCCAAACCCTGAGTTCAAGGCTAGTTCTCAAATCATTGTATATCAAAATCAATTCTTCAATGAACTTTAATTTGGAATGTAGCAGTTTTGCCAAAAGTTATGATTTAATACTAATACAATTCAGTAGATGTAACAACGGCAAATTGAACTCTCCGATTCTGAGACAGTACAGCATGACATTAACTTCAATCATCAAGGTAATTTAAATGATGTAATTCCAGCTAGTATTTGTCACTCTGGGTCAGAAATCGAAGTTCCTCCCTCACAACATATAAACCATATTACTATCTCTTCTTGCCCCTATTTCCTCAGAAGTTGATCTGCTAGGCTTTCTGAGAAAGCTGTCCCCAGCCTTCCCCCTTACACCACCCCACCCATTTATCCTTACCCCTCCTAGAATTCAGCAAACCCAGGAACATTCTTGTCAGTACTTTCTTCATAAAAGGAGCGTTCACAGTCGACATTAGTAACACTCATTTGTGTATCGTTTGTAATTTTCTTCTACAACTTTCATGTGACTATGTTTTTTCTATATCTGGGGACTTGCCTTCCTTCTCATAATTAATAGTTTATTAATATAATTTAGAAGTAACACGTCGTAACTTTTATCTTAATTTTTAGACTAAAACAATTTGGTTTTGCTTTAACAGTCATAATTGTTGTTTGAATTTTATAGGATTTTATTTATCCATGTTCTCAAGAATTATTCTTTATTTTTAATTAATTAATTTAAACCACGAATATCTAAACTTATATGCTATTTTTTAAGTTTGAAAATGTTAATGGGTTATGCGGAGATTTTAATTATGATTGTTAATTCATAGGAAATATGTTTTCAACATCATACCATCTATCAAGTTCATTTTTATCATGATATTTCATTCAATTCTTTAAATGATGTATTCGTCTAACAAATTTTAATTTATTGTGAATTCTTTACAATGTTAATCACACTTATATCTTAATATAGGTTGTTTTTAATTTTTATTAATTTTTAATTTTTATTTATATTAATTATTAAATTTATTATTTTAGTCGACATATTGTTAAAGGCCTGACGATGGAGGCACAACTCGACTTCCGAAACGTTGCCTCGTTGTTTTCTTATATATTAAGATAAAACATATTTTCTTAATAGTTTTCCCGGTAAGAAAGTATGAGATAAACAATTAGTATTCGTTTGGGTACGTAAATGTAACTTCATTTTCTGTGCACGTCTTCTAGAATTCAGTGGGAAATACAATTATTCAAGTTATCGTTTCTATGTTGTCGTGGCAGGAAGTATTATTCCGAAGGACAACATGGATAAGAGCCCAAAATTTATTGCTTATTTATCCTTGAAAATAGATTTTATTAGAAAATAGATTTATATTTTTTTAAAATTCAAGTAGTATATGACTTAGTTTAGGGATCACAGAATTTTGAAAATGTGCACACGATTCACTTTTCCCCATAGCACGTCATACGCAGTTTTAACTGTTTATTCACGTAAGATAAATAAATAAAATAAATAAATATTCAATGACGAAAATGCTTCACTCTGGAGGGTGTAACGTAATGCTGAAGAGAAGGTGCACGCACTTCCCGCTCTACGTATCTCTTAATATCTCCACATCACAGCCTGCGCATCTCCGATATTAAATATTAATAACTTTGTAAACTAGTTAAATTATAATTAAAGTACCAACTCACATTAAAGGTCTAAGAGCATCTACAACATTTTCTCGGAAGACTTTCAATGTTCGCAAACGTACTTCTTAGAATTGTACGAGTTTAATATCTGTTAGTGTAGAGAGATTTTAAGTACACTGCAGTGAAAACATTTAGTTTCAGGTCGAAAAATATGACGTTTCTTAACACACTTCCTAATATCAGATACGGTTGGATTAGTAAAGGCAAAAAATGTACCTAGAATTTAAATATTTCAATCTGAAAATACCTTCTCCAATGAAGAATAGTTTTACGATCTTTTGCTTTTACAAACGAAATACTTGCATATATCATCACAATTTAGAATCATACATTCAGAAACGATCGTATGTTCTTTCATCAAAACTTTTTTAATCCTCCGCAGAATATTCTAATAATACAGAAACTAATTTGTATAAATAAAATTGGAGTGTCTTTGATTTCAAAATAGCTGCAATTTTATATTTTAGAAGGCATAAAAAGCAATTCGTTATGAATTTAAAACTAAAACATTTTAAGTTGTACATTTAATACTCGAATAATAAAGTACAATATGTTCATAACTCGTATTTTAAAAATACTTTCACTTAGTGTCCCTTTAAGAAAAATGAATTCATTTTAATGGATTATAATGAAAATAATTATTTTTGAGTAACGGTAATAAGGATGTAAACAATATTATTTGAGCCATTACATTTACTCATGATTTAATTTTGCAAAACAAGGCCCCAATTCCGAGGAGAGTAAACAATCGAATAGTCTTATGTTGGTATTCACCCACCTTCTACTAACGTGCTGACACATCACTTTTGATGTTAGATACTTAGTTCATAAAATGGAATAAAATTAGGCTAAGATTAATGTAAGTGATCTAAAATCATTCCAATCATTCAATGACTGCATGCATCTAATGAATATGCTATTGCACCTCCCACACAACTACCACACAACTACTTCGCTGAAGGATATGCGAGTACTTTCAATAAAAAGAGAGATTACATTGAAGCTTATCTCGAGAATGGTTAAAGAGATTGAAAGTGGTCCGTGTTGATTGATTGATTGTTAGTGATTCCGGGTGAGTCAACTACTATGGTCATTATTCCCGTAACTGTAGTGTGTGCTTTTTGCTCGGGACGGGGCGGAGGTCTTCCTCCGCAGGATGGCCAGGTCCGGCGCCGACCTACCGTCGGCGAACGGGGTTTTCCTCAACCATGTTCCTCCCACCAGCGGGGTACCGCCCCAGCCGGGACAAGTTCTAAGTCCCCGACCGGTCTCCCGGCATATGTGGTAGTGTAGTGCATGTTAGTGTAAGTGTGTGTAAGGGGTGAGGATAGGACAAGGAAGCGGAAGGAGAGATCGCGCGCGGTCCGTGGCTCGTTTGTTAGGGTACTGCTCCGGCATTCGCCTGGTGTTGATCGGAGAAATCACGGAAAACTACCAATCAGAGCGGCGGCCGCTAGAATTCTCCTCCAGACAGCGAGTGAGTTCGACGTAGCTGAAACGATTACCCTTGATTGCCGGCCTTTCACTCTAGTCCTGTGTAGTCTGTCGTCTCCGAGGGAACCCTTGCTGTTTGTGATAATTTTTGCCCAACACGGCATATTGACTGCGGTCTCCATGGGAACCTTGCCATCTACGCCTTTGTTTGCCTGTTAATCTCCCTGACTCACCTATGTTCAATGCCGTCTCCATGGAACCATTGCTATGGGTGATGACCTCCTCCTGCTGATCGCACGTGCCTGATGAACCCGTGTTGATTGTCCGCTCATCACGAATCTTTGCTACATAAACCAGCCACGTCCACAAGCCACTCTTTTTAGCAAGTCAGTACTTATGGCTCCAACTGAAGGATTCCATTCTAGCAGGCTCTCACCACTTGATTTGTTGTTTGGTTGGTGATTCCGGGAGCGTCAATGGCTACGGTCATTGGTCCCGTAAGTGTAGTCCATGTTTTCCTTGGATGTGGCGCTGAGCTTCCCTCGCTGGATGATGAGATCCGGCGGCTGGCGGTTTTCCCAACTAGGTATCTCCCACCAGTGGGGCACTGCTCCAGCCGGGAGAAGCTCTAAATTTTCGACCAATTTCCCAGCATGTGTGGTAGTGTAGTGCATGTTAGTGTAAGTGTATGTGTATGTGTAAAGGGTGAGGATATTACAAGGAAGAGGAAAGACAGCTCGCGCGCGGCCCGTGGCCCGTTTCTTAGGTTGCTGCTTCGGCATTTCCCTGGTATTGAACGGAGAAACGATAGAAAACTGCTGAACAGAGGGGTCGGCCTGTAGTATTTTCTTAGTTTGACGGCACTCTCGCAATGAATTTAGGGAGTTCTTGTAGCAGTCGAGAAAAACGAGTTGCATTCAACTGGGCATGTCACTTTCAGGAATACTAGGAAACGAGTGTTTCGTCGTCTTCTCGTCATTCACTAATTACAAATATGATTTTAATCACTTATAATGTGACTCATGAGCTCAATTATCAGACACAGCTTATTGTCCATCTACGTGGGAAGCGCTGATGACCTGTAATTCTAACTGAACGCCCTTCGCACACATCATTTCCATTGCATTTTGCTTTCATGTCACGCTTCAATTTTTTTCTTCTAGTAAGCATTTTAGTAGTCTTCCCAGAACTGACTCAGTCAATTTTATGGAAGTTGAGGTAGAACCGTCAGCAGCACCTCCAGACACGTCCTCCGTACATTTTCAACGCCACCGCCACAACCACCACCGAGTTGAGCTTCATTTCCTTCCTCTGAAATTTGGCAAAAGCCGCGTGACACGTGTGTGTGATCTTATTTAACCTCCAACGCGGAGCGGATGTCACGGTGGCGAAATTAATTACTCATTGCAAATGCAATCACATCACCCGGGTGAGTTAAGTGAGAGTGTGAGCCGTCTTCCCGGCGGAGTCGAATTCCTAATTTGCGCAGAGCACTGATTAAATTGCCTCTCCATCTCGACGCTGGATGCGGGGAGGGGGAGGGGGGAGGGAGGGCGCGGTTGAAATGTTAGGCGTTGCCTCGAATTTGCTTCTGTTTCTAGCACACCTCGCTGCACAGTGAACAAAATCACGGATATCTCGGGACAAAAATTAACGTTTTAGGTAGCCACTGGTAACAACATTTCTCTTAGGTAGCGTAGAGTGCTAAAAGTTCAGTTTTTGTCACTTGGGTTAAAAGAGAGACGATGCCCAGATAAATCTGAGAATGTAACAAAGAAAATATTTTTTTACATCTTATCGCATCAGCTACAATTGACTTTATTGTAGCATTAAGTGATTTGTAAACTTGAATTAAAATAAAATGAAAGTCAGTAAGGTTGTAAAAAATTGCATATGGCACCCGTGGAAAAAAAGATTTTATTTTGCTAGCAGAATTGCGCCATTAGGCTTATTGGCCTCGTGTCGCGACTTTTCCTACTCGTGTCATAAATATGTCACTTTTATCACTAAATATATATAAGGAAGGTAGTCCGCACTCAAAACCGCCCAAACCCAGTAGTGTTGTTCTAAGATAACAGATTATTTTTTTCGCTTAAATTATTTGATATTGTGTTTACAATTTCACGATCACAATATCAAATAAATTAAGCGTAATATATTTTGGTGAATTAAAAATACCTAAATGATGGTTTGAGTTTCTTACACTTCTTGGCATTTCTAATTATGTTTTTTTTTAAATTCTCTCATACATGGATTTGAACTGTTGTTAAATTTTCATTTTATTGGAAATAGATCATTACACTCTTTACAAAAAAATTGATTTTTCATAATTCATAAAATTAAATTTTGTTTCACGTTTGAAAAATATGAACATATTAAATATTATATTTACTGTATAATTTCAAAATATTAATAATAATTAATTTATTTTTATCATTATTCTTGCCAAATTAATTTATCAAGCCAGTTTAGACGTAGAAATTACTTAGCTTTTGAGTTTGTTGAATGGCATGATCCAGGCGCCTGACAACGAAGAATGAAAACGAAAGTTGAAACAGGTATTGAATATTCTGCGAAACAAAGAGAGAAACAGGCCTCGCCTACACTTTCTATTGTACTTCCAATTCGTATGCACAGAGGTGGCAAATTATTACGGTAAATCTGCATTAAACCTAATTATTTATTGCTAACTAAGATAAATGCATCACAGAGAAAGTTTATATTGTTTTAATATTAGGTTGCGTTCATTTAGCTTACGTTAACATCTATACGGTTTTAGGAATATTTGTACTTTTTTTACAACTATTTTGAATAACTGTGCCATTTTTGTGACAGCAAAATACAATCACTCCATTCCTTGTCGTTAATCACTGGTTAAACACTAATATTTACAAAAAAATCTTAATAGTGTATGTAGAACTGAGAAAACATAACCGATTTTGAACAGTCAGCAGTATGAAGTCATTGTATCCAACCTATACAATTGAACATTCTCTGAGAATTCTCAAACTTGCCACCAAACACTCCACATTCACCTCGGAACAATTTCATCTGACCAGTTGCATATTGAACACAAAATTCCAAAACATAAGCTAATGCTACAGTTTTACCGCAATAATTTGGCCACGCCTGTATAAGTCTTAAATAACGTGAAGTGCACGCGAAATTTGAGTTAATAAACTGCTACTATCTAACGAATTTGAAGATCATAAAGTCACCATATTTTTAATTAACATATGTTTCTTCTAAAACCTAATTTATTTGTTAAGACGTCTAGTATCATAACTTTGTAGAATTTTTATAAACGTTGGTTTAAGAAGTAAAGGTTATCACAAACTGGTCTTGTTCTTTATACATGACACGAGCCATAAAAATGCGTTTTGCTCTTCCACACGGAAAAACCTCGCTCTGTGTTTCGCCTCCAACAGAGACGTGTCTCGTGTTTGAAGATTAAATCTAGCAGCCTTTCTGTCGTGTAAACAGGCTCTTTTTCAGACGCCCAAACGGGCAATTTGTATTAATAACGCCGCCGCGGTTTATCTCTCATCGAGCGCAAGGGTCCGGGCGTTTCGTTGGACCTCCGCGGCGCGACCGTCGTTTGTTCCCTGCGCATTATTATGGCGTTTCGTTAATACGATCAATGAATTACTCGCACGATATGTGATGCTCGGCCCCCTGAATGCAAATGAGAGTGAGGACTTTATATGGCCTTGTTCGGACTCTCCGTCAATCGCGATCGCATTCCCTGGAGAGCACAATGAGGCGCCCCCCGTCTTGCAACGTTCCGTGATGATGTTGTATGCTAATATGCTTTTCCGATTGCTGCGTCTACAGAACGACTTTCGTCTCCGATTCCATCTCGCTCTTTCGGAAGGTTTGTCAGGCATCTGACGCGCCATGGATTTTAAATTTACCATGCCCCAGCAAGAACAGCGTCCCTTTAAGACGTTGGAGTCTTAGCTTCTATAAAATTTTTTGCCCCTCCGGCCTTCGGGGGCTGTCAGTGCGCTCGGGTTTATACGCATGGCAATAACTACCGCAATATTCTCCTTTTTCTCCTCCCTCCACGCACGCCACGTTTTTTTATTCAGAAACCCCTTCATCACAGTAAATGGAGTGTGAGGTGGCGGTGAGGAGCGCTCCAAGCGACGGAGGTGATGGGTACAATGAGGCAGCGAGGGTGAAAGCGACCGTGGGGCACGTAAAGGTGAGAGAGCAAGTAGTGGTTGCGGCGCGGCAGGGACGGCAGGGGCTGAGATGGCGCAGCGGGGAGAGGCGGGGGGGGCGGGGGAGGGGGCGGCGCCGGGGGTGTGCTGTGGAAAAGCCCCCCGCTGTTTTACATGCCATTAGTCAGGGGCTGCGCCGGATCCTTAATGCAAACGGTTTTTCGATGCCTCCCCGCCAGGGGCGCTGCGAGCGGCCGTCGTGTCACCGGCAGCCGCCTGCTTTCAATTAACCCCGACTACAACGTGCGCGCCGAGGAGCTTCTCTGAGCAGCATTCGCTCCGATGGAGCCTTCGCGGGACATTTTCTTGCTTCGGGCGCATGAGAGTGTTGAATGCTACTGACTACCTGATAATCGTTATTTTTCTTAATTCTAATAATCAGTAAAAATCTGGAAGAGGGTGAAAATCTTGAGAGATGAAAGTACGTGTACCTATTCGAAAAAAATTATTATTGAAATTGTTGGTTAAAATGATGAAAGTGATTTCAAGTGAATTTTTCTATTGAAAAGTTAAATTTACTAAAATAATGTCATGCGTCCTTCGTTAAGTGCGCTACCGGAGTTTTCGAGGTCTTTTTGTGAATCATATTGTTAAAAAAAGCCAGACGCAAAGATTTCTATATACTTGAATAGTATGTAGTAAGAACAGACCCAAACTGTCAAACCTTCTTGAGCGCTGTGATTTCTAGACGAATTTTGGATTATCGATATCAAATGCCAAAACTATTTTTTAAAATATAATGAACAATAATGGCATGTTTAAGACCATTTCTAAAGTTAACGGGTTAACAAGGAGAAAATTGGCAACAAGTAACCAATATTCGGATTTCACTCAGACATTTAGGTTACCGAAACAAATTATACAATTAATGAGTAATCCTCGTGGTCATTGCAGGCCTCTGTTTATTGCACTGCATATTCTGCCATTGCCACCGATACACACACACGCACACGCGCACACGCACACGCGCACACGCACACACACACACACACACACACACACACACACACACACACACACACACCAATAGAATTGTATGAAAGACGTACTTGCTGGAAGATGACTATTTTAACCTCAGATATTCATTGTATTCCTCTTTATTTTTAAAATCACTTAACCCTTTATTGCATGATTTTTATTTTTAATAGCAACAATTATTTTTATTACATTCATTTATTTTAATTAAGGGAAAAATAATAAAAATCCGAAGTATATATTTCTTGAGAAAAACACACAATTAAATTGTGTTATTCCTCCAACAAAATATGCTTATTTCATGATTTTAAAAAAATGTTTATTTTCCAAATCGTTTGTGATAAAATAATTATCAAGCAAGACAATAAATATGTATCATTCGTATTTTAATTTATTTTCCTAAATGCGTTTCGTTTCTGATACACGGAAACGAAGTGAGTTAGTAGGAAGTTTCGTTTCACGACGCCACTAGATTACTATCACTTTATCTCGCTATCTTATCGCGTTTACCACCTAACAATGCACGGGGTGACATAGACGCAGATTTTATTATGTGTAATTGAAAATAGTTAATAATTAAATGTTAGAATCGTTTATGACCTAAAACATTATGTTACAGCTGAGTTACACTATGCAATAAAGGGTACAAATAATGTATCCTTTCGAAACTCTCGCAAAAATCGTGTAACGTAAATTCTGTAATAAGCCGAAGTCAGGCAAATTCTGTTGTGTTTTTTAGTTTTTTTAACACTACAACAAACACGAATCACGTAATCTTATTTTTAGTAGACCGAAGACAACAATGTAATCGAAATGACTTTTTTTAAATAAATACTACATTAATTTATCCTCGTCTCTCAATAAATCATATTCAGCAACGATCACGGACTTGCACTAATTCCCGAATACAGAATGTGACGGGGTTACCACCAGTTTGGGCCAACCCCAATTTTTTATTTCAGACTATGTCAAGCCCTGCTCCCAAAAACAGTATGGTACTAACGAGTTCTAACAGTATAAATTGGAAGACAGAATCAAATAGGCCCGCGACATGGAGAGGCCTGTCCATGAGCTGGTGAGACTGTCTGATATGGCACATTATCCCAGTAAAAGCCTATGGGGGGAATGGCTCGCTCTGATTCTAACCTAATCATACAACATACCTACTGAACGGCTGATTGATTAATTGATTAATGATCCCGGGCACGTCAAGTGCTAAGGCCATTTGTCTCGTAAGTGCAGTGCATGTTTTATCGGGGGAGGTGCCAGTCATCATCTCTCGCTAGATGGCGATGCTGCACCAACCCACTCGGCGGCTTGCGGGGTTTCCCCAACCAGGTATCTCCCACCAGCGAGACACCATCTCAGCCGAGTCAAGCTCCAAGCTCCAGTACCGGGAGCGGTAGCTCAGTGCATCAACTGATGTCACTGCAGCGCCTCTGACCGGGCCGCAGGATTTTCTACATTACCTTTTCAGCTAGGTCGAATTCAGTCGCCCTCTGGAGGAGAATTCTAGAGGCCGGCTGCTCTGATCGGTAGATTTCCGTGGTTTCGCCAATCAACACCAGGCGAATGTCGGAGCAGTACCCTACCAAACGGGCCACGGACCACGCGCGATCTTTCTTTCCACTTCCTTGTCCTATCCTCTCCCCTTACACTAACATGCACTGCACTACCACATATTCCGGGAGACCTGTCGGGAGCTTAGAACTTGTCCCGGCTTGGGCGGTGCCCCGCTGGTGGGAGAGTCCTGGTTAGGGGGGAAACCCCTCTAGCCGACGGTAGGTCGGCGCCGGATCTCGCCATCCAGCGAGGGAAGACCACCGCCACCTCCCGAGAAGAAAACACGCACTACACTAACGGGACTAATGACCGAAGCAATTGACGCGCCCGGAAACACGAAAAAGTCAATCAATCCAAGCTCCCGACTGGTCTCCCGGCATGTGTGGTAGAGTAGTGCGTGTAAGCGTAAGTAACGGGTGAGGATAGGACAAGTAACAGGAAGAAAATACTGCACGCGGTCCTTGAACCGTCGGGGTACCACTCCGGCATTCATTCGGCGCTGACCGGAGAAAATACGGAAAACTACAGATCTGTGCAGCCGACTGCTCAGTAGTTATGTAGCTTGTGTCGGAAACTTTGCCGCCTTCGGGACTCGAACCCTAGGGCCTCCCGGTCAGAGATACATCAGTTCTGCCCTGAGCCACCTACGCCCTTCCAACTGGACGCAAACCGATGTCAGTACAGCTGAATTTCTTCGGCGTCGGGCAGGCACTCTGCGGCTTAACGTTGTTCGCAGCCCCAAAAGATGTGCGCCCCGGCGGTCGTGCAGACCGTGAGGCGAGTGCCCGTCACCGCCACCCGCCGCACTGGCTCCGCGCTGCGCCCCCCTCCCCTCCAACCCCCCTCCCCCCACTCCTCCCCGCGCGCGGCCGCTGCTTTTAATTAAGCGCCGAGATGCAGCCGGCCGCGGCAGGGAGGCGGGGCCACTGGTGACGACCGGCTGTGGCCATGGACCTGGGCGGAGAGCGACGTTTTAGTGGGTACGAAAAGGTGAAGCTGAAGTGAAGTTAAACATCCGGTATTATGTAGGTCGTGCAATAGGGATGTGGAAGTCAAATTGTTTCCCGTCCGTTTTATGAGATAATTCTAAGGAAAAGAGAAATTAGAGTAGAGCCTCGATAATCAGCGCAAAAAGTTTCCGATTAAAAACGAAGAAATTTAAATTTGAATACTGAAATCCAGCTATGAGAACAAACTGCGAATCATCGAATAATGTCATCTCATGATCGACATCGAGTAATGTCAGCACAGAGAGTAATGTCATCTCAAAAATTGCGTAAACATTTTTTAAGAAAAGGGATGAATTTCGCACTTTGATTTTATCCTGAGTGAAGTCGCTTATGTAGCGATGTAGGACTAAGGGTTTGGATTTCGATATTGTTTTGTGTTAATTATCTTTAGGTCATATATAGTTGTAAAAATTTACTACTTTTTTCATTTATTGACTTGACTATAGAAGACAATTTTTGAGATATGTTACGTTTCTTTTACAGCGATATAAAATGTCACCTTAGAGCATCTGACTGTTCTAGAATGGTAACGCAAATAATTGGAGAGGAATTCTAAGTTCTGACAGAAACATTACAAGGCATAAATTTGACAATACCGAAATCATTCAAAAGTCAGGTTTAAATCTGCTGCGTGTTTTATTATTGAACGCAACGAATTAGACACTATCAGGTGTATTTCTCCCCTAGAACCAAGAATATAGAAAAGAACATACGCTGTAACGTCATTCAAAACCGTAGATTTTTAACATTACTTCCTTTTGTGCTACACTGAGCATGAAACAAGATTTAATACAAAATTAAGTTATTAAGCTTGTAAATTATGAACTAATCGTATCATTACTACAAATTTCCAATGCACACATGAAATTGAAAGAAAAATATGCAGCCTCCAGCCAAGTGAAAAGTGTTTATCATTTCATTAGATATGCAAGAACTCATTAGTTTAGATTTTCAGTGAAAAATGCAATTCTTCTATTGTGTTGTCCTGTCTATTCTCATAATGAGTGACACTTAATTGTTAGTCAGTACGTCACGCTTACGATCTGCAGTCAAAAGACAGCAAGGACTCGAGGGCGCCCGCCATTAAATATTTGCTATTCACGAGCGGCGTCATGGAACAGCGACATTTTTTATATTGTTAGTGTGTAAAGAAATGTTGTACTGAAGTGTTCATCGCAGTATTCATGAAGACGTTTTTGTTAAAATGTTTAATTTAGTATTGTGTGTACGACATTATTTGTATTTTTTTCTTGAGCAGTGTGCATGCTTCCTCGAAAATCATTTTGTGGTTTTGTTCAGCAGCATTTTTACTGTAACAGGCCAATAGATAGTGACAATTTAGATAAATCAAAAATGTGAACTGTGTGAGTGAAAACAAACTAAATTGTGTGAAAGTTGCACAGAAAGAAAATCGAGAAATATTTCATGTATAGACTGTTGTCAGTAACTGAAAAAATTGCGGTTTTATAGTATTAGAGGAAAGAGATGTACATAAATGAAAGAATAAAAAATTTCACAAAAGAATCAGAAATTAAGAAAAGATGAAACTACAAGCAGTGATGAGTGTCGTGGGAGGTGAAATGTAACCGGACAAACGATAAATTACTGAGAGGTAATGAAAAAGCGCAACTCAAGAGGGAATTCAAAATATTGAAAAATGAAAATAAACTTAAAGAAAATTTGATGTATAGAGTTGCAATCTTGGATACTGCAACTGATTTTTTACAACTGTTTTTATATTACATTGGCTTAGATTCACATTATATTATTTGCTTTCCTCTGTCTCCGTTCATCGTTCTTGGCTTTCTTCTGAATGAGGCATCTAAAATGTCGGTTAAAATCCGGTAATGACAAAAAAACAGAACCCGGACAGAAAGGGGATGAGAGGGGACGGTGTAACGTTGAAGACTGCGCATAGGACAGGGAGAAAACGTAGAAAGAAAAGAGAGGTCAGGGTGACAGTGAAGCGGAGCCGCCTGCCGGCTTGCGTTTGTCCGCGCCGTCCACGAGAGCCAAGCAGAAGGGGAATGCGAAAAATGTTTGGTCTGTCAACACAGGAATTGCGGCTCTTTCTCGCGAAAGGCATCGGAACGACGTTCCGACACTTCGGTTTCCCCTGTTTTTACCACAAAGTGCAGCTCGAGAAAAGGACATACGAAGAAAGCGCCCTTCACTTTAAACATTGGAGAGTTATATCTTACGTTTATTTCAATTTGCTGTCTTCCTGAATTTTTCAGTTCTGAAAATTTTGTGGTTAGACTAATATTTAAGTAGTTTGTTATCATATCAAACTCAAGAGTTTTCTCAGCTTCGATTTTATGTGCAAACAATTTAATTAATAGAGAATTACTACGTATACATTTAAAATATTATCATGAACTAACGATTATACAAGACAAGTTTTGAAAGACATTAAGATTATTAGAAAAAGTTTTAAGAAAGAAATCAATACATTTTGAATAATATCAAGACACTGAACTATGTAACTATCCAACACAAACTAGTGGTTCTATAGAATGGCACAGACATCCTCGCACATTTTAGTCTGAGATAGCTTTACGAGTTTTCCCTGCCCTCTTCCCAGCTCCTACGTGCCTAATATATTTTTGTTTCCATTTTCTCAATTTTTCCACTCCCCTAATACTTCAATTGAAATATGATTTTAAAAATATACTAAAAGAGTGAAAACTGCTTATATTCATAATTTCATTGAAAAATTTGAAGCCGTTTCTAAAAGTACGTCGTTTGAGTGTTTCTGAAAATGCGCAATTTTGAGATCAGTTTCACAGAAAAGTATTGAAATGTTTATAAATGCTATCAGAAATTGTGCGCGGAGCAAAATGTATTAAAACACCAGTAAAGTAAATATTAACGAAGTAATAAAAAAATAGATTGATGTAATTTTCGAAAAAAAAAATAATTCATCAAAATGCCTTTATGTCATGTTATTTAATGAACACTACTTGTTTAGCAAGTTTATAGAAAAATTTCCATTTGAGAAAATCTTTTTTTAATATTGTTAATATTCACTCAATTTATTTTCCTTATTAAAAATACCATGACATTCATTAAAGGACTGATTGCGAAGAACAAATTTCATTTGAAGAAAAAGTCACCTCCCTTATTGTAGTTGTAGAAAAACGCCGAAAAATTTCAAACTTGTTCCAATAATTGAAAGTTTAGACTTACAGTGAAAATCAGACCAAAGCAATTTTTAAAAGTGTATTTCACTCTATTCTTACAAGAAATATAAGGAAACATGGAAGCACTTCTTACAAAATTTGCAAAATGTCCCAGAGATATTGAATGAAGAACCCTAACAATTGTAACATTATTTTATTAAAAATCACAGGTCTTCCACTCAGTTCAGATTGGGTGGGAAGTATTAATTTCTTCGAAACTTTTCTACCAGTAGTTTACGTGTTGTGTTACGTTGTTCACAAATGTACAAAGGTTTGGATAAAAATACACTTTTTCGTTAACAGAGGTACCCAAGACGCATATTTCATTTGAAATGTCAAAATTGATTATCCAGAAAACCGACTTTCTATGAACTACGTATATTACTCCATATATACGTATATGAGAAAGTAAAAAAAAAGGTTTGATTAGAATTGTTTCTGTAAGTTTTAAATGTGTTCTAAGAGCATATATCATTACAATCTTTACCTTTTACTTGGCTTACCTTCTGATCTGTACCGCAGTACACAGGAAAAAGGTATTGAAGGGTATTTTCTTGAGTAGGTAAACGAACACTTTAATTGAAAATGGCTATTCAGCTAATGTGAAAAATCGTATCACCGTCGGGGACTCTTAACTCCAGGAACGGCCGGTCAAAATTTCCAAAAACCAACGTTTTACATTTTCAAACTTCCAGTTCTTCACGAAGAAAAATATTCCTTTGCATGAACTTTAGAGAGAACCACAGTGGTAAATACTGGCATAATGCATCATATGAACACATCGGCTAGTCCATAGAGCTAAGCTACGTTAGGGGATGCAAGGAACATTGGGGATATTGAGACTTTTTATCGTGTATCTTGCAAACGTTAATGTAACATAAAATTGCATTCGTGAATTAAACAATGAAATAAATACTTTCCGAAAAGAAATAGCATACATGTAAATATTCCATTTATTCAATTGGAGGGTATTCAATGCATGTGTAGTTTTCATTGGCCAATAAATTAATATTTCTTATATACGAGTATATTGAGCAATGGTATCTAAGCCTTAAGTATTGATCATTTTATAAGTATATCGCTATATTAAGCAAATACACATATTGCCCAATCGTCATTCTTTTCACACTACGGAATAAAAAACTTCCACTTGGAAATAGGTCGCTTATTTTATTTAAATTCGGGAGTTTTAAAATCTTACAGAATCCTCGAGTCGTTCTTATGCAATCGTGTCACGTATCCCGCTTCCAAACTTCAGTTACAAGAAGCAGGAATGCACGTGCTCCTTCCAATACAGCTAAGAAGTGACAGCTGAAACGAAAACCGCAACTCCAAGAAGCGGTTGCCAAGAAGATAAACATACGCTGTATACCAACATCTCGGCGACTAGACGGACGTCCCGTGGGCAGCTCGGAGAATTAAGCAAACGAGCAGACGCTGTAAACAAACACTACAAACCACGTCTCCCGCTCCCGTATTTCGAAAAAATGACATAATCAGAGGAATTTTCTGAGAGACTCGCTTTGCATAACAAAAACTAAGAGCGAGACACTAGTACTCTCACTTTGCAAAAAACATCTGTTCGTCCATTCATGCGTACGGCGTATGTGTCATGGTCACCCTTTCATCCCCATACAAATACAATAGGTTAGATATATTGCTTCCGTTCCAAAAAGACTTGACAATCTTTATGAAAGTTTTTCACTGCAAAACCACTTATGACACAAGAAACAAATATAAAGAGAGCAATCCGGTGGCCGAGATTGCCAAGGCAGTAGTGTCGAAATGATCTCGGACCGAAGGGTCGCGGGTTCGAGTCCCGCCTCGGGCATGGTTGTATTTGCGTTCGTCCATTCACCCCTTATCATCATCATCATCATCATCATATCGTTTCATCTCCACAGTTACCATACCGTAAACACCAATAGTGGTCGCTAATGACCTAGATGTTGATGCGACCTTTAAATAACAATATATATATATTTTTGTTTGTATCTTTATATATATATATAATAAAGAAATTTATTCTGTGTTATATCGTAACATGAGTAACCTCCCAAGAGAAATATTTTTCCTTCATATTACTTCAAAATTAATTATATACATTATTGCGAACTCAAATGTACTTCGCTCCCCTGAAACGAAACAAGGAGTCCCATCGCTAGCGCATTGTGCCAGGTACGGCCGGCGCCGGGTGACGTCGCTTGTCGTTCGCCCACTTTGTCCGCGAAGTCTCGAAATCGTCGACGAGAGGTCGCTGGAAACGCGGAGGCCATACAGCCACCCACGCCATTACCATTTATATTACAGAAACTTTGGTCGGCGGTGGCGGCGGGTGGGGGCGGTCGGGTCGAGGCGAGGGCAAAGGGGTGGGGGTGGGACTGCGGCGGGGCGGAGAAGGCGGGAAAGTCATGCGGGAGCTAGGATTTAAAACACAGGGTGGCGGATACTCACTCAAAGGTCGAGTGATACATTCCAAAAAGGGTTGGTCGAGACCGCGTGGTAGAAGCCGCAGAAATGTGCCGCAGCGGGACTGCAACGACCGAGTGGGAAATAAGCAGACCTACGCCCTCAGTTGTTCTACATCGCAGCCACCTCCACCTCCGTAGTGTCGCTGGCACCACAGCCCTCGCAATCTACACCGCAATTACAGAGCTACAATCATTGGGTGAGGAATAAACCGACCTACAACCTTGCGGTAGCTACCACCACCTGCAAGCATGTATGCATGCATGTATGCATGCATGTATGCATGCATGTATGCATGCATGTATGCATGCATGTATGCATGATGTATGCACATGCATGTATGCATGCATGATGCATGCATGCATGCATGTATGTATGTAGTATGTATGTAGTATGTATGTAGTATGTATGTATTTGGCATTTTGGGTCAATTGTCTGTTTTGCCGGCTAGCTACGCTGTCCGCGATACTTGGTCTTAGTTACGCCCAAGGGGGGACACGAGGAGGTGGGGGATAAGAGAACACATGTGGCGTATTCCTTCACCGCAACCTGCAAACTCCGCCTGTGTGAGTATTCCTGCGTCACATAGCTACAGAATCTGACTCGATTTTATTCTTGAAAATAGATTTTATTACATGCGAGCTTTTTTTCAAAATTTATGTAGTATATGACTTAGTGTAGGGATCACAGAATTTTGAAAATGTGCACAGAATTCACTTCTCCCCATAGCACGTCATACGCAGTTTCAACTGTCTTTTGACGTAAAATAAATAAATAAAGGAAAGCTACAAATCTATTTTTGCCTCCACCGAGACTCGAACCCATGGTTGCCATCATGGGAAGCTAGTACGCCGCCCATGAGTCACTTTCCTTAAAATACTTCCCCGAAAATTTTGAAAATCCATTTAGTGACACGCTACGAATACACAATCACATATGCATATTTTATTGAAATAAGTGAACGCGAGGTATTAGCATGTCATATCAAAATTCTTGTGCTTGACGTAGACAAACGTGTTTTAAATTAAAGGAAAAGCTTATAAAATGAATACATACAGTATGAAACTAAAAGCTTTTTACATACTTTCAAGTTTTTGTCGTAATACGCTTTTTAAATTTAAGCAAGCCTTCGTGGAATACACGAATTTTCTAGGAGAGATGTGGCAGATTTTAATCTGTCTCGACCTACCGTTGTGCCACCTGGAGAGATAAAGCGCAGAACGCACAACCTCGAGATTCCAGGGCAGAATTATCATGCCACGTAAATTCAGAGGTATTCTCGTATTTACAAAATCTTCAAGGGACATATGTACAAAGAAAAGGCCAAACACAGAACTAATTTTAAGATAATAGTATAGTGCACTTATTAAATGTGCAATCAATGTCGACATATATCTACTACAAAATAACAATTTATATTTCTTCGATAGGAAAAAGTATCTTGGGAGAATAAAACACAATAATTTTCACATCATTTTTTAAGTTTCCTGTATGAAGAGGTGCTCATGTCTATATATTCAGCTTGTCAATGTTACGAATGTTTTCATGCTTGTTTTTAGCGACAGGGTTTCATATCTGTTTATGCTTTGTGAGACTCAGATTCAGAAATTATCATCGAATACAAAAACAAAAGGAAAGAAGAAAATGCAGAAGAGGAAGGTCACAAATAAAACAAAGAAAAATAAAAAACGAAGGACAAGAAAGTGGCGAAGGACAAGAAAGTGGCGAAGGACAAGAAGTGGCGAAGGACAAGAAAGTGGCGGACAAGAAAATAGCGAAGGACAAGAAAATGGCGAAGGACAAGAAAATGGCGAAGGACAAGAAAATGGCGAAGGACAAGAAAATGGCGAAGGACAAGAAAATGGCGAAGGACAAGAAAATGGCGAAGGACAAGAAAATGGCGAAGGACAAGAAAACGAAGAAGACAACGAATAAAAACTTGAAGAAAATAAGGCAAAAGCAAGGAATTAAGAAACATCTACGACTCTTGCAACCGCTTGCGGGTATCTGCTTTAGCAGACGCGCTCTCTTGAGGTCAAGACCCTAACTTCCGACCGCGGCTGTGTGCCCTCCGCGCTTCCGGATTCAGAATTTCCCAGGAGTTGGCGAAACTACAGGAGGTGGTGCTGCTCTGGCAATAAAGGTTCTAAATAAGCAATATATAACGTCAGCCTCCGGCCGGCGCCTTTGAGCCCTTCTCGCGCTTTTGTGCTGCAATAAATTCCAAACTTTTCAGCGCAACGTTCGTGCTTCCTTCTCGTTTAATTGAAGTAAATTAAACGTACGACAGTCGTACTTTCATCTTTGTCGTTAGTTTGCACGACTCCGAACAAATTTCTGGGAATCTTAATGTTCACGAATCCGTAAACTTACGTTTACTTTCCCTGAAGGACTTCAAACAAGTTTATCAGTGTTCTTGTATATCTGTTCTTCTAGATTCTAGGCAAGTTCATTCTAACAATTCAGTTTCATGATATGCCTATTATTTTAACTTTAATCAAACGTTGTTTACTACTGAAAAGAGAGTATGTAATCAAGAAGCGACTTTCAAATTAGGTAATTTTTATCAATTCCACTGTTACTTTCTCGCATACATACGTATATACAGAGTAATATACGTAATATAAAGATATGTAATGCTACGGAAAATTGAACTTTTAAAAACTGAACGGAAATACGCGTTTTAGGATATCGAAAACGTGTTGTGCTTTTTTTCCAAAACCTCCGCTTGTCTGTCCGTCCCTCTGTCTGTCATCAAACAACATTAACACCAAAGGCGGGATTTTTTTCCAAAATGAAAATTCCCCAGTCAATCTGGCTCGACTCATAGCTATGCGCGTTTGAAATTTTTCGACTCCTTTCAGAAACTACAATATTTACGATGGACTTTTTTTTTCAAAATTTATTTTTCACAATGAGTGAATTAATTAATGGCATGTTCATTGCTTTGAAACATATATTAAAATATTGATTCAAACAAATATTAAAAAACAAGATTTTCTCGGAAAAGGCTCAATTTTGTTTCTTTAACGTTTTGTATGGATAGAGCAATATCCACTATATAAGATGACATAAAAGTCATTTTGCTGTATTTTGTTTTTTCACAAAATTACACTAAAATATTTTTTACATGTATACCAGGTTGCTAATATTTACATGATCAGCTAATTATATTCTTTATTTCATTTTTTGGTACAACTGCTTCACATAATATCTTAGAATGTTTCACGAAAAATCGGAAGTTTTGGGTAATAATGATTACCAATACGCGCATTTTTTAAAAACGTATCAAAAAGTTTACTATTAAAGTGTGCTTATTAGGACAATATTTTTTACCCTTCTATATTCGTAAAGTAATATTTCAATATTACGTGAACGGACCCAAATAATTATGAAAGTGTGAAAAAACGTGTAATCGATACTAGTTGAGACGAAGGTATGGCAAAACCGATAAGATAACACCCACTGAAGAGATAAGGAATCTAAAATGAGAAATTCTATGCCATTCTGTAACACCACAAGTTTACCTTTGAATTTCTCTGCGAATATATTCACAGAAGGCGTCAATCGGTTTTCAGAAAAAAATAGCATAAATTCCATGATTAATAGCTTCTTTGTTTTGAAATCTTTTAGTTACACACAAAATGTGAAATAGTAGGGTAGATTATTATCAAATAGTAATAATTTGAGGCTGTTACTTATAAATGTTACTTCATTATCTGTTCACGTCTCCTAGAGTTCAGTGCGAAATATATTAATTCAAATTATCGTTCTCCATATTGTCGTGGCAGATTTATATTCTTTCACGAAGGACATGATGAAAGATAACCCAGATCTATTGCTGATTTGCCTATGAAAATAGATTTTATCACATTGGAGCGAATATTTTGTTAACAATTAATGCCATAAAACGCTCATTCCATTTTGTATTCAGAATTCAATTTGTATATAGATATTAGAATTAAGAAAACATGCACAGAAAACACTTCTCATAGCATGCCACACACAGTTTTTAACTGTTGTTGACGTAAAATGAATAAAATAAAAACAGTTTTAGGCATGAAAACATTACTTCCTACGAAAAGTAAAGAAAGTTCTGAATACGAATACCTGTATAAATGTTGGAAAGTAAACAAAAACGAGTCACTTCTGACTCAGAATTCTTGCTGCTCTTTTTTTTAGAACGGGTAAATGCAACTCAATATCAGGTACCCCACCTCGATCGGGTTTTTGTCCAGTTTCCCTGATCCATTGATCAAATGCTGAGATGGCCCCTTGATTTGCTTCTGGACGTAAATGTAGCTTCACTATGCGCACGTTTTGTTGAACTTTCCTTTTGCTTGTAGTGGTAGTAGAGCTTAGGGTGAGTTTCTATTATGTTAACAATACAGAAAAATCAAATCTGTTTGTTCTTTACCGTTAAAATAAGTTTTCTAAATTTTAAATTTATTATTATTATTATTATTATTATTATTATTATTATTATTATTATTATTATTATTATTATTATTACTATTATTACTATTATTACTATTATTTTTCATCTTTCAACTTTTAATAGTTAAATTGTTGGGAAGGGATTCTGAAACTCAAGAAAGCGTGCGCAGATTTCTCCCCCATACGTCACATACAGTTTTTAACAGTTTTTGACTAAATAAATAAATAAATAAATAAATAAATAAATAAATAAATAAATAAATAAATAAATAAATAAATAAATAAATAAATAAATAAATAAATAAATAAATAAATAAATAAATAAATAAATAAATAAATAAATAAATAAATAAATAAATAAATAAATAAATAAATATTTTTTTTACATTTGAAACATGCTAAGATCAAATGTTTTAAATGTAAAACATTTCATTTATTCATGTCAAATTTTTTTTTTTCCATTAGTAAGCTAGGTGAATCCAAATTTACTTAAAAATGTTGTTTTATTTATTCATTATTTATGCAAGTATGTAGTTGATGTAAAAACGAAAACTAATGTACATTTTTATCCGTGTTTTAGAGGACTGGAAAACTTGCCATCTGGTTATAGTAACTAAATTAAACAATTTTGATCTTTTTATGAATTTTGATTGGTAGTTGCGTTGCGTAGAGTTTTAATTGCACGCGTGCACTTAATATAGTGATAAAGACCTATTTTTCATGGAATTAATGAGTATATTTGTTAACTGAGCAATTTCGGCCCAGCAATTATTCTGCGCCTCTCATACGAAAATGTACAAAACAGAATCCCTGAGAAATTGAGCCAGAAATAATAGCTGAAAGTTCGTGTTACAATGAAAATATGTCCAAGGAGAAAAGAGCAGTCTCGAAAATGGATCCGTATCGGTACAGTACGTCATGTTATTGTTAACTTATGTCTGAACAAATTTTCTACAACTTTTATCGCGTAACCGAGGAGTTGTGATTTCTTTGCACTCTTATCGTCGTGCAGTTAATACTATAAATTCAGAACCTCGTTACAAGAAAAAGGCGGACTTCATAGTCCATTTTTCATTATTTTCTGTAACGTTTGTGTCAGATATAAGTACGGTGTATCTAAAGGCGGTAACAAGAGCTGGGGAGTTTTCAAGTAAATCATCCCCCGTCTGTGTGTAATTACAACTGCATTACAGATGTAAAATGAACCAATAAATTAGAGATTCCAAAACTGGTGGTCTCGACAGTCAAATACTTTATTTCTATGAAATGAAAAATTAATTTATGATGACAGCTATGTACCCCCAGAGGGTATTTGGATTCGTTTTGTCAGTTGAACCACGTGAGTTCGTATGTCTTGTCTGCAACACAGAAGCAGAACAGATGTCTTCCGAATCCCACGAGACCACTGTTCGTATAAGGAAGCGAAGACTGATGTCATACCAAGAAGAGCAAGTGGGACAGAGAAGGAGACGAAGTGCGCGAGGAGAATGCAGATTCGAGTAAAGACCGTTGGAAAGCGCGAAACAAAGCAAAGAAAATGGAATATATAAATATTACGAAAACGAAAAACTAACAACCTATCTGAAAACGTCCATTGATTGATTTTTTCGTGATTCCGGGCGCGTCAACTGCTTCGGTCATTAGTTTCGTTAGTGTAGTGCATTTTTTCTCGGGAGATGGCGGTGATCTTCCCCCGCTGGATGGCGAGATCCGGCGCCGACCTACCGTCGGCTAGTGGGGTTTCCCCTAACCAGGACTCTCCCACCAGCGGGCCCGGAATAGCTCCCGACCGGTCTCCCGGATATGTGGAGTGTGTGCATGTTAGTGTAAGTGTGTGTGTAAGAGGAGAGGATAGGACAGGAAGAGAAAGGAAAGATCGCGCGCGGTCCGTGGCCCGTTTGGTAGGGAACTGCTCCGGCATTCGCCTGGCGTTGATCGGAGAAACTACGGAAAACTACCGATCAGAGCAGCCGGCCGCTAGAATTCTCCTCGAAAATCCTGCCGCCATCAGGACTCGAACCTAGGACCTCCCGGACAGAAGCCCTGGAGTGACATCAGTTGATGCACTGAGCTACCGCTACCGGTTGAAAATGTCCACCTTAAGCTATTTTCACAAGTGTTCCTTTGAAATCTGTGAAGGGTTCTATCAAAAAAATGGAAAAGTAACAAAATAAATAAACCGTTCTCTCAATGATTTTTATGATACTACAAAACATTTACCGCAAATAACTAGAAAGAAAATAAAGTGTGAACAAACGACCTATTAATGGAAAATGTGTTCTACAATTTGCAGAGGGCAAATGTCCGCGATTATTAAAAAAAATCGATGTGCTAATTACATTTAAAACAATTCGATCAAATCTTCGATGAACTTCACATTATGTATTTCAAAGTAAATTATTGTCTGACTGTAATTTTAGATGTATTTTTAGTATCAATTAATAATTAATATAATAGCATATATGAATTTTTTTGAGAGCACATTTACTTGGAGGACAATATATATGTGGAAATAAGGGTAAGTCTCAAAATGTATGGCGAAGAATGCAGAAGGATTTCGACAGAAAGAGAGGACCCAGAGGAGACTATAAAAATATGATTAAACGAGACGTGTTTAATTGCAAGAGAATGATGGTCAGTTTTTCAGCAACGGCTTGGAGATATAATACAAATCTCTTAAGGCAGTAAGTAATGATAATGAATGTGTTTGAAATTCTGGGCGACATTTTTCTAACCATTTAAGGTATTTTCAAGTCACAATTTCTGAAACTTTAAATTCAGAAGAAAAACAGAATACCTTGGATTAACTGGTAGCGCACGAGAAGTTGCATTTCAGGTTAAAATTATTTTGAGTAGATCAATAACTGATGTTTCATATAAAGAAATAACGCTATGAAAGAGAAGAAAATAGAATTGAAAGTAATTGAATTATTTGGAAAGATGAAAACCGCGTATATGAAGAGTTTCTGCATATAGAAGAATAGAAAGAATTTTATAAATTGAACCACCTAAGATGATCAATCCAAAAGCATAGAAAATAATTGATTGATTTGGAAAGTTGAAAACCGCGTATATGAAGAGTTTATGCTTAAAAATGGAGGTAAACGTAGTACGTAATGGTAATGAATAGAAGGCGGATTTTAATGAAATGTCATTTTTTCCTTTTAAATTTAAAACTTTATACACTAAAGTGAAATTTAAATACTAAATTCATATAATGTTATGACAAAGGGAAATGACCCATTTTTATACGTCCTTTTTTCATTTTTTATCGATTTCGTCTAATAAGACATTTTTTATCTTTTCCGTCATTTTTAATGCGTTTTCGCTGATTTCATCGATTTTAGTGTCATTTTAATGGTACTTGCTTCAAATAATAATTACGAGATGCAACAAATGTTCTCCGCAGAATTCATGTGTACCTGTACCTGGTAACCTATTCGATTTCTTCGCACCGAAGTTGTAATGTCAGCCATTGTGAGTATGTAATATAAGGTTCCTGTGATGCCTGTTAGCGTTATTGGAGGTTCAGCCGATTTCGGGATAACTAAAGACAGAGATTTTCTGGTAAAGAACAGTCCAAACCAAAAGTTTGGAAGCTGAGTTCACTTGAACAAATAGAAGAAGCCTTGATTACATCAGTAACATATCCAACAGCTTAAGTTGTTCATCTGAACTGGTGTTGACAACATTTTTTACGTCATTTATCTTTGCTTTTAGGGTATTTTAAAAACATTTTAAGAGCATTCCGTTGATCATTATTGGTGATGTTTTAGGTCATCAGAATCCACCTTCTAGTAATGAGCATTAAAATGACAATGATGGCCAGTACAATCTCCTACAGTGTAATTACTTCATTGCGTAGAACAATTCGTGTTCACCTGGCGCTGATTTATAAGCAACACTAACCTACACAAAGACCAGCCATAGAGCCCGTCCTAACATACATCATTAAACTTTCCGCATCATTCTTCCAAAATCTACCCTCAGTTACCGGTGCTTCCCACTACAACATAGATAAAGAGCATCCCGTAGAAACTCGTCTCCGCAACCGACTCCCCTTCCACATCTTCCTCCGGATACTGGCTGATATAAGATAATGAAATAAATAGTCCACCCATAAAAAGTCAACAATATGTATTCCTCCACTTTATCATTCTCAATACTTCAAGATATGATTAATGGGAGGTGGCTGTAGCCACCCCCTTCGCATATTTTCGTATATATGAAAATGCTCGCTCCGAACAACTGAAAAGCCATATGGCTGAGCGTTGTATAATCAGCTCACTCTATTAAATAAATAAATTTAAAAAAAAACTGGTGCTGACAGCCTGAGGTTGGGCCTTGAACCGCTGGTGACTTATGACGAGTTGCCTTGGCGGTCCGCGACGGCGACCGACGACAGTCTCGTGCTGGGGAGGGGGAGGAGGAGGGGAAGGGGAAGGGGGAGGGGGCGACGCGCGCGCGGGCGGCGGCGGTGTGGGTGAACCGGTGGCTGCCAGGCTGTGTCGCACTCCTTGCAAATTAACTTGATATTCGCGCGGGGCAAGGGGCCCCGCGTTAACGTCTCCAAAAGAAAACCTCAGCGACATGTTTGCGACGCTCGGAATATTTTAATGCGAGCCCACGCTTCATAGTCTAATAACTCGGCCTTGCTGCTCTTGTTTTCGGCGCGGCTTCGCATTTTAATAAAACGCTTGTAACTTCCCCGGCGTCGCTTGAGGCTCTCAAAACATGTTTACGGACATGAGAGGCCGTAACGGACAGTTATAAGCACATTGCAAACACACATTAACACTTAATTGCCGAGTTTTATATACGACAGTGTCTGATTATTAAGGCATATTTTGCGAGGGACTGTTGCTTACTCAAACAACGCCTTGCATGAAAGTTAAGAGCAGTGTTTGAATTTAAGACCACTTGAAAAAATATGCATGTGAGTGAAGAATGCATCTGCTATTCATAACCATTTATGAATACACAAGGTTAATGCCATTACGTTCAATAAATATTTTCCTGTTTGACAAATGATAAGCAATTTCTTACATTCAAATGTATGAAGAAAGGTATGTAATGTTCTAGTACATAGCATTACAACTTTCAAAATTGTTTCTTATTCGCGTGAAAATCGATATTTTATCTAAGAAAATTCTATCAAACTGACATGTTTTATTGTCTTTTCAACAGATTCTATCTTTCTCTGCGAGAACTTTTGTCAGAAACACATTTACTTGGAAATATTTTTTTAGATAACAAAAAAACGGTCGAAAACAAACTTCCAATAGTTTCGTCTTCTTTTTTAAAATTTTTCACAATACAAGGAGATGGCCTAAACAAGCAAAGTAAATGTATAAATTCTGCATTATCATCTAAAATGTAGTCGATTAATGGTATCACAGATTGATCACTAAAATATATTCAGAAGATGTGGTCTTGAAACTCATTTCTAACGGAAATAAAGAAATGTCTATATTCTTACGTATAATAAGTAATTTTTATAAGATTGCTTAGATATCGCAATTCACAAATAAAACCGAAGGATCTAAACAACGAGACCAAACGAGAAAGAAATCTAGGTTCTTTAAAACTTTCGTATCATTCACTAAGATAACATGAGGCGTCCTGTTCTCCTTATCGAAATTCCCCAGAGCGACCTTCCCTGCAAAGCAGTAGGCTCCGCGCCCTGGCAAGAGATGCTCTGGGTATGAGGTGGCCGCATTGTACGCTGGGGGCAGCATCTCCTGCATTCTCGATATTGCCTTAGAGATACAAGTCGCTGTACCTTTTCCGATAATATCCCGTGTTGCGTATTTCCCATCCCCAATCCACCACCGGCCCCGCCCCCCGTCGCCGCCCCCACCGCCTGCACCACCGCCACCGCCCATGCCACCACCGCCACCGCCGCCACCGCCGCCACCGCCGCCACCGCCGCCACCGCCGCCGCCACCATCGCCCATGCCCCCCCCCCGCCGCCCCACTGCCCAGTCGCCACAACCCAATCCTCCCCACCGCCCATCCGCACTGCCACCGCCACAACCACCGCCCAGCCCGCCACAGCCTCAGTCACTGCCGCCGCCGCCGCCAGCGCCCCCACCGCCGCTGCCACCGCCGCCACCCCCGAGGGCCGGGCCTTGTGTGGCCGCCGGTGGCCTCCGATGCGCCGAGGTCCGCTCCGCTCGGCCGGGAGAAAGTCCGCCTTCATCAATCATTCCATCACTGATAATAGCGCGCGCAGGTCTGGGAGGAGAGGGGAGTCGGTTGCCCGGGCATTACGCGTCCTCCCGCACGAGGCCACCGCTCGAATTCCGCCGCCGGGGAAAGGGGAGGCTGCCCATGTGCATGAATACCTTCTCGGGGGGACCAAGTCTCTTATTACGTTCGCTGTTATTCTCATTTTCTTCTCCTCAGCGTATTTTTCAGCTCGTAAACAAGTAATACTTAACATCTGACTTGACATACAACATTCATCCTAATGGTTTAGTGCTGTGCTTTCCCTGACATTTAATGTAATTGCGAAACTGTAAATCATACGTGGAAATAATTTGCAGTTCATTTGAACTACTGGAATTGGCGCAAATTTATTTAGTCTTTTTGAATAAATTTAAAGATGAATTGAATGAATATTTTTCTTATTATTTCTCAAGAAGTTCGGGATCACCTCTAAATCTTACACCGAAGAACAATGTTAAAAAATCAAAGGGTGTAATGATTCCTCTAATATTCAATAGAGGGCACGTAAACGTACGGACGTTGCTGGAACTTCTGCTATATGTTAATTGTCTTGAAGTGGACATTACCAGCTGCCTCCCTTTTCACTTTGCGAGACTCTTTCAATTTTACAAAATGCAACAAAGTCTGTCTTTGACACTATTGTGAGGTCGTGATGTGGAAAAAACAACACAGACACGGAGTTTCTTTGTACAGGTTTATTTACAATGACTGTTTATTACAATGTTTACATACTCCTCCGGAAACTACCACTGCACACCACAGCACTACCATTCCTGAGGCACGCCGCCCCAGCCTGACCCAGCGTACCCCAGCGTGCTAAGTTGTAGTCTCGCTCCCGGCATCTGCTGTAGCCACCTTCGCCACCTGCGACCACTCCTCACGGATCAGCAAAGTGCCTTCGCACCGCGATTCGGCCCAAACTCGAAAGCCAATCGCCAACACTCCACCGGCGTCTATAGCGAGGAGTCACGTGACAGACCTCCCACGCTGAAGACCCGCGGACCGCGTCACCTCATTTCAGAGTTTTGGGCCGATCGCACGATGGGGCCCGCCGACCAGCTGCAGACGATCTGTCCTCGCACATCATTCTGCGCTAGCTGACCCCCGGATGTTCCCAGACACGCCCCCGGCTTGCACCCTCGAACGACCGCTCCGGTTGCTCCGCCAGCCGGACGCCTGGACCACCCCCTCCCCGCCCCGGCCCGCGCTTTGTCCGACGACTACTGAAATGCTACGACGTTACACTATCATCGAATATCGCTGACATAACGAATTCCTCTTTAGTTATAAAAATTAGACTTAGCTCCTCCACCTTTTTAGCTTTGCCCAATAGATATTTAATATATAGATATTTCGATTTTTTTAACTTCTATTTTTATCTATTTCAATCAATACATATTTTAAAACTATCCCATTTGTGCAACATGTGTATGGTGGATGTGGGTTTTTACGTGCCAGCAGGAAATGTGTTGATACACGCGTTTCAAAGTCAGAAAGGATGATGAATTTTCGTTTACGTGACCTCTCGGCCTCGCTCCGTCAACTCTTTTCACGTACATCATAGGTTTCAGAGGAAGGAATGTTTCCTGCTCACACAACATTGAGAAATCTTGTGATTTTATAAGTGCACCACTGGATTTCTTCTCTAAATAAGATTTTAAAAGTTGTTCTTGATGGTACCACCATACCAATATGCAGAATGTGCGGGGAGGAAACGTTGAAAATTGCAAAACAAGCTCTTAAGACACTTTTAAGCATATTTTGGTAATAACTATTTGGATATTCTGAATGGCTGAGCCGCAATAAACTATCAAAAGTTGGTTAAAAAAATGCTTTCTAGGCAAACTTTGCACTACAGAAGAATAGAAACACTCATAAACATGTAAATTGTATATTATTTACAAAAGAAATGATTATACTTTTTCAGAGAGAAAAATTAACCATGAAATAAAAATGTTCTCGAATAGAGTAAATTGGGTGCTTTTTTTTATTTCTGGGTTAATTTTTCTTTTTGAACAAATAAATTCATGTCTTTTGCAAATAATAAACAATTCACTCACAAACAAACACTCACCGTTCGTCCATCTGACGCTGCAACTGCCCTTCTCAGAAGCTCTGCTGTAGCACACTGTTTGGCCTCATTTTGAAGATAAGAACATAACACACAACAAACTCGATTGGTTATAAATCTCGGCTTTAGCTTTATTTACAAACCTCAACTACATCTCTCATGTGGTGTTTATCAGTCGAATGACTTTCGTAACTATTAGCCACTTGTTGTATTTGCTGAGTTTCAGTAGGAAATGTTATGACACGCATTTGGTGATGAACGCCGTCGGCCGGTGGTTTCCCTTAATAGCGCAGCGACCGCAGGGGGCGTGGCAAGCGGTCACCATTGCGCCCCAGGGGAGCGGGGGCGACGCGGGCGGCAGCGCCTCCGGAGAAACTCGCGGGGGGTCGGAAACTCTCGGCACGTGCGACGCCGCCGCCTCCATATGCCACGTGCGGGCGGCGGGGCGGGGCGGGGCGGGCGGGGGCGGCCCACGGGATCGGAAATAACCGAAGGCACCGGCGGCGGGGGAGGCTGGAGCTGCGGTGCGAGGTGAGGTGGAGAGGAACGGGAAGAAAGGGGCAACGGAGAATGTCCGGTAGAGATGCATGCGAATCAAATGAAAACGGCTTACTTAGTAATGAAGATTTTAAGACCAATAAAAAAGATTTAGATGGGGCCTACAAATAAAAGGAAGGTATATATTGAAAATAAAGAAATGAGAGAAAAAGGGAAAGAAATAAGATATAAAGGAGAAAGGGACTGGGGGAAAAAACAGAAAAATGGAAGGACCAAAAGAAGATAGAGAAACGAGATCTAATAAACTGGGATATCCAATAAAACAAGGGCGAATTATGCCACTATAATTATATTTACTTATTCAGAAGTTGAGGAAAACCTTAAAAGAAGGAAGGAAAAGGAATAAAAATATAAAACCAAGAAGAATCCCGCGAAAGGAAAAGAACGTAAAGAACAAAAATTAATCATGTATTTTTTTTTGTAAAATAACTAAATAATGTGTAAAACAATACGCTAACATCATGTACGCACCCGACCAGCCTCAGGTGCACGAAAGACGAGGTAAACGAAAGCACAATTTCGCGAGGAGGAAAAAGCGAACCATTAAAAAGACAACCACCACGAAAACAGAGCAAAAGAAGGGAGGTGAGGAGTCTATGTAGTCGAAGAGATACGAGGCGGCCTGCAATGAAGAGACATCGCCAGCGAAGACGCAGCGGCGGCGGCCGGTGTGCGTCGCAAAGGCGCGGGAGGGGGGCGGGGCGGGGGGGCGGGGGGCACAGGCGTCGCCGCGAGCATCTTTTGCACCTTATCAAGGCGGCGGGGCGGCGGTGATTCACGGCCGGCGCTATATGCGTCCCGGCGGAGCGTTTACTTCGCGCGGCTGACTTGAGGAATGGGCCCGGTCGCCGAACCCGCGTGCGACGTGGACGCCGCCGCCCGTGGCCCGCGCTCACTTCCAGCTGGCGAGCCTCTCCCCAGAGAGGGTGCCTCGAGGGAAGATGCTCTCGCACGTACTGCGCATTACTTTCCAAATAAGTAAGAAATATATGTACAGGGTGAGTCGTTTTGGAAGAAAAGCATTCCAGCGTATTGTTCATTTTAATAACGAAGTACTTTCTTGCCGGCCCGGGTAGCCGATTGGTTTGGTTTTTTTTTTTGTGTGTTTCCGGGCGCGTCAACGGCTTTGGTCATTAGTCTCGTTAGTGTAGTGCATTTTTGTTTGGAGATGGAGATGTCGGTGGTCCTCCCCAGCTGAATGGCGAGATCCGGCGCCGACCTACCGTCGGCTAGTGGGGTTTCCCCCTAACCAGGACTCTCCCACCAGCGGGGCACACACCCAGTCGGGACAAGCTCCAAGCTCCCGACCGGTCTCCCGGAATATGTGGTAGTGTAGTGCATGGTAGTGTGTATGTGTGTGTGTGTGTGTGTAAGAGGAGAGGATAGGACAAGGAAGAGGAAGGACAGATCCCGCGCGGTCCGTGTCCCGTTTGATAGGGTACTGCTCCGGCATTCGCCTGGTGTTGATCGGAGAAACTACGGAAAACTACCGATCAGAGCAGCCGGCCGCTAGAATTCTCCTCCAGGCAGCGACTGAATTCGACCTAGCTGAAAAGCTAGTGTCGGAAATCCTGCCGCCGTGGGGAGTGAGAACCTAGGACCTCCCGGTCAGAGGCGCTGCAGTGGCATCAGTTGATGCACTGAGCCACCGCTCCCGGGGTGTGCCTCGAGGGAAGATGCTCTCGCACGTACTTCGAATTACTTTCCAAATAAGTAAGAAATATATGTATAGGGTGAGTCGTTTTAGAAAAAAAGCATCCCAGCGTATTGTTCATTTTAATAACAATAAGTACTTCCTTGCCGGCCTGGGTTGCCGAGGTCGTTAAGACTGTAGGGCGTAGAAGCCTCGGCTCGAAGATTTGCGGATTCGAATCCCGCCTCAGGATGGATGAACGTGTTATCCTTACGTGTTCTCCCTACATTTCAAAACTCACGGAGGTCGCTATATGACCAAAAATGTTCAAAAAGGGACCTTAAAGAAACAGAACTTCCTTAACTTCTTAACCCCTCACTCATACATTTGAGTACAATGAGTTGCTTTGCGGTTTTGTTTACAATTTTCTACGTATTTTTATACCTCGAACCGCTGACGAAGACTCTGAAGGTCATTTGCATCATTTGTATAGGTCAAGTGCACCGTAATGTCAACGGCCCACCGGCGAAGTCGCGGGATTGCAGCCCCCCCGCGATACAGAACTGTCGTAATTTGCATCCACATTTCGTCAATTCTCAAAATTTTTAGCAGTTCATCGCAATTTTTAGCATCACTACGCACAACTTTCTAGATGTTATAGAAAAATAAAAATTGTCAAAAGTACTGCAGCGTTTCTCAGTAAAATAACATAAGAAGCATTTGTTCAGCTAATTGAAGAAAAGCCAGTGCTGCGTTTTTTAATCTGAACGGACTCCTGACTAGCTCTTACTGGATTTTGGTAAAAAGTACATACGAAAAGGCGAGGGAGCTACTTCGCCTTAATGCTGAAAGTCTGCTACGGTTCTTGGGTAACATTGTCAAAGGTCCTCGGGTATTTGGTAGTCGCTCGATCATTAGAACCCTTATAATGCCTTTAGTGCATAAATTGTGTATAAAGTGCAAACTATTGTCATATCGTCGCTGATATTACGAAAGGAGCGTACAACATTCGTGTCTGAATCGGAGATAGTTTTCCAGCGCAAATTGTACTTTTTACTAGCAGAACGGAGCTAATAAACACATCAGTAAAGTATTTTTGTCGTATGTAATATTTCAATTTATTCCATATGTTTTAGTAATATACAAATTTTAAAAATGTCGTAGGTCCGTCATGCTCTGTCGTGCGCACGGTAGTCGTTAAGAAATATATCACCCGGCCAGAGACGATAAGAAGTACTTGAACAGTATATTATTGTGCAACATATTTAACCTCTTCAATAGATTAAATGTAATATTTGAGCAGGAAACGAGATATAGTACTATTAACCATATTTGATAAAAGGGAAAACTGAAAACAATACACAATAAGACCCTGTTATACAACACTCTCCATCCATCCATACAAGCACGATATTTTAAGATGAAGACAAATTCAAAAGTTGAAAGACAGAATCTGTTTTTAGTCAATTTTCAGATGAGAAGTTTCATCTTACCACATACTAAAAATTTCACCTGGATAATTGTTCACTATTCCTTCATCACAGCTATATTTCATGTTATCCCTAACCTGTTCTCATCATGGTGAATGTTTTCTAAAACTTCTTTATTTGATTTTTTCTTTTTCAACAAGTTCAATATTCCGATTTATTAACGATGTCTGGAGTATATCAACCTGTTCTCTACTTCCGTCTATTAAGATTCAAATTTACAAATTTAAAAAGGGTCACGCTTCCTTTGGCGACTATTCGGAGTTTAATGAATGATAGCATCTGCAGTTCTGAGGTCTCAGAATTTACAATGCGCACACGTGTGTTCCTTCAAACTTCTGAATAATTTGTCAGAAGGAAAGAGTAAATCGGGTCTTACTTTCTAAAATAACCAAACAGTCCTTTTCAATAAATATCACATCGATTATTGCTATCACCGGGAAGTCCTAGAGTTCAAGTTCCGATGGTGGCCGGATTTTCGACATTAGTTAAGACGAATTCAGCTACTGTCTGGAGAAGAATTCTACCGGCCAGCTTGCGATCGGAAATTTTCCGTGCTTTCTCCGACCAACACCAGGCGAATGCCGGAACAGTCCCCTAAAAACAGGCTTCAGACCGCGCGGGATCTTTCCTTCCCTTGCCTTGTCCTATCCTCACCTCGTAAGTACACATAGTTACCTTCCGTGAACTATTCTAACATAGTAGAAGACCAGTCAGAGCTTAGAGATTACCTGGCTAGGGCGGTGCTCCCTGGTGAGAGATACCTGGTTGGGGAAGAGCCCCTATATCTAAAGTGTAAGTCGACGCGGGATCTCGCCATCCAGAGAGGGAGGGAGAGAGAGAGAGAGAGAGACAGACAGACAGACAGACAGACAGACAGACAGACAGACAGACAGACAGACAGACACACACAGACACACAGACAGACAGACAGACAGACAGACAAACAGACAGAGAGAGAGAGAGATCACCGCGGTCTCCTGCGATAAAAAATGCACTAAACTTACGGAATTAATGACTTACTTAGTTGAAGCGTCGGGAAAAACGAAATATTGTCCCAATCAACTTTGATTTCGTCCAGTTAGAACGGGCGTTGGGCCCAACGTGCAGAGGCGGTAAGGCGCAGAGAGGGAACCGCCGGCCACACCAGCCCGAGGCGCCGCGCGGGTCCCCGTCTTATAAATCACGTGGCCCGCCCCATTACTTTCCACGTGCTCAGTTACCTAAGCCAGACCCAGAAAATTTTGTTCCCGCTGATTGATTTTGTTGATTTTACTTTATGGAGTGTTCGTGTGGGAAAATGTTTTACATCCCAGTTGCTTACTCATCGTGCTAATAGCAAAGGTTCCGAGTTTATTTGCAATGAGTGGTGTAGATGGTTTTTATTTCTAACAACTCGATTTGCAAATGCGTGTTGCTCCTTGATGCTGTACCTTGTACGAGTAATTAAAAACTACGTAACGGAAGTGCTTTATGTGATTATTGCAAGAAAAGTCTCTCTATTTACTTATCTATTAACACTTTGTTAATTATTTCAGTTCATAGCATTATTCCTTCGATCGTAATTGGTATTCTTGTAATAAATACTTTTAGTCAAAGTTTTTCTTGTGTGATGAATTATATAATTCATCGTTACTTATAACTTTCTATTTCTATATTTTACATCTTACGAAATGAAATGACTAGTGTAGTATCTGACAGCTTGTCGGTGTATTATTCTTATCCCTTTGAAATCTAGAAAGAAATTTGATATTAAACTCCGCGCCACTGCTATGACTTAGAGCCGTATTATTATTATTATTATTATTATTATTATTATTATTATTATTATTATTATTATTATTATTATTATTATTATTTATTATTATTATTATTATTATTTCTTGCTAATGAGCTTCCGCTCGGTGGCAGTGTTTTTACAGAACATATGAAGACTTACAAAGACAAGTTAAGAAAACATATTATAGGTAATTTACAACTACTACTTAGTAACTAAGAAAACATACAACATACAAGTACCCTCGCTTGCACAAAAAATGGGCGATGTCCTGAGCCGAACTTTACCAGAGTTTTCCGACCCCTGCCCCGCCCTGCGGGATCGAGCTGACCAATCCGCTTTAGCTTCATTTCAGGGAGGCGGGACTATTCATCTTGAACATTACAAAATGGCGGTGATGGCGAGTTATATTATAGTAAATATTTGAATATAAATATTAAATCAACCAACAGTTTTACATAAATTTTTGTATATACATTTAATTACATAAATAAAGGCCGGCAATTTCCCAGTAAAAACATATTTTAAAACTGTTATAAAACGGGTTTTTTGCAAAAAATAACATTGGACAACGACTATTAAGCTCCATGTCTACATTTCGTCGTTTATTAGAAAATTAAATAACTTAAAGAAATACGTTTTAGAGTCAGTTTCACACACACGTCTCGAGATAGCAGCTTTCAGTTGTGAAATACTTCATCATCAATTTCTCAGATGACCCAATTAAAAATACTATATGGTCGGGACATTAATATTGTAATAAAATAGTTTTGATATAAAATACTAAATAAACTTAATGTATTTAAAGTTCATTTAGTCACAATGAAAGTTTTCTACTGCAGACATTATGATTGGTAAGTGCAGCTGTAAGCAAATGAATGATTATTGATCTTTTTGTTTTAGGATCTAATTAATTACCTCTTCAATCTAACGTTAGGGTGATTGCATTTCATGGATTCTTTTATAAATATTAGAAATATATAGTACCTAGTCTTTGAGGATTTGCATGAGAATCAAAAAACGGCATGTAATCTTATATATTAACATTTAATATCTTAATGTTTGCAAGGTAGAAACCACCAGCTTTTAAATCTACTAAGTGACCATTGGAGAGACACACACACACACACACACACACTCCTTATCAATATATTGCTTACATGTAATTTATATGATTTCCAATCCCAACAGTAAGTGTCATTTATATTATTATAGCGTATATTTTACATTTACGATATTTTTGTACAGAGACGACAATGCACACAAAGTTTTACGTCATCGGAATGTTACACCCACTTCTTCTAGATAAGCAGTTACCTTTAAACACTGTTTTGCTAATCCAAACTAAGAATCCTTCAAATTCTCGGTCATAAATTATTTCAAAATTGTAATTATTGTAAATGTTTCAAATTTTATCAAACTTCGATCATGTCGATAATCATTGAAAATGAATAAAGGATCTCTTGTAAATATTATTTATAATGGGTACCTCTATTTCTTACATTTTTACATTTTCTTACAAATTGCCAGTTATTGGATATGTGTTCACTATAACGCATTTTCAGTAATATTGCACTGCATATTCATAATTTTTAATGAATTATTAAATAAATATTATAAACAAATAAACAATTAATTTTATTTGGGAAAAAATTTCATTTAGTTATAAAATTACTAAGTAATTAATTAAGAAGTACTAATGAATTAGGTTGAATTTTAAAACTATAACTACAATGTTTATTGTTAGAACGCATTTAACTACTATACGATGTAACGTTTTAAAATGTACTGCCCATTGATTGATAGTTTGTGTTCGTATATATTATATCACAGACAGATTTTACAAAAATCTAAATAATATATGAAATAACAAATTTATAATTGTTGTTGGCATTTGGTCGCACGCTTAAACCACTTTATCGAGTCAGGGAAGAAGGAGAAATCAGGGCGGCTATCGCTGTTGGGTTCCTTCTTCGATGTTCAGGAATCACCATTGCGTTCCTTTTACTTAAGTCTTAGGATTCCAGTGATACTAGATATTTCAACATTAACAGAAAATACATGTTTGCATACCAAGGAAGAAATGATGAACAAATGGAGTTTTAAAAAAAATCTGCCCCTTTTGGAATACTGCATCAAAGTCCTACTGGCTATTGTAATTACATTTTCTGTCATTCGTCGATAAGCTGCCAGAACACTTTCCAGTGGGTATATTCTCCTTCGCTAAAATAAGAAAGATTTCCAGGTTAAAGAGACCCACATATGTTGATAATTGGATCGAAAATAGATTTTAATTGTGGAATTGACATTCACTGGTACAACATACAAGAAATGTGAATTTACTATTTGTGCTAGTTTTCTCTTTTCATGATCCGTCAATTTTTAAAGGCTAGTTCAATCATCTTTTTTTACCTAAATACAATGTTGCGCCAGTCTGATTCGGAAGAATAGTTATTCCCATTGAAAAGCGATCGGCGCCCGATAAAATGGACAAAGTTTACAAATATCATAAATACCAAATGATGGCCTCGATATTTGTTATCTCAGGGACTCCATAGAAATATAATCAAATTTTCTTTGTTTCATTTAATCTTTTCAAATAGAACGTAGCTTTGGTTTTGGTTTTGTTCCAGCAAGATGCAACGGTCTTGCAGATCTATTAGCAGATCTTGCAGATCTTGCCTTACTTGCGCGAAAGCACATCGTAACAAGGCTTCTTTAAATCAAGTATCTTCCGCCGGGTTTAAAGTGGTGTGTGAATTCTTAAGCGAGTATTTTACCAGTTCTATTGCGACCGTTTTCCATTATACTGCAATGTTTTTATTCCGTCAGGCATCTTCTTCCTCTATTCTTGTGCCTTCATTGTCAAATCGATGACGTACTTACAAGATTTCGCCAGCCTTCCTCGTTCTTCTTTCGAAAGGATTCACTTAAAGATAATTTTTGATATTCTGTCAGCAGCATTCTACGACATACCATTAGGTTGTTTGGATTCTACATTTTTTCGATCACTTGTCTCTCAATCGTTATTATCACAATAATCTCTTCGTTAGTATTCTATCAAACAGTATATTTTTTGACATCGTCTCAAAATTCATTTTCGCAGCATTTAACCAGAGAGTTTATTGCATCATTTTAATTCTAATTTCCAGTTCATACATGTACAACTCTATATTGCTTACGTATATTTGTCTCTTAGTTTTCTTTCGAAAATTTTTGTTTATAAAATATTATGAAGTCTACTAATAATTGGCCTTCCTAGCTTATTTTTAATAAAGTCAATATTATTAGATCCCCTGCTCTAATAATGCTCCGATATATTTAAATTCCTTTCCCTACAGAAATATACCTATTCTGTTCTAGATCATATAGAGATTTCCTACAACCATGTGTCTTGACTTTACATTATTTATTTTGAAGTCTCTCCATTTTTATATTTTTATTAATTTCTGGATTAAATGTTACAGATACAAAATATTATTTTCCTATTTTTCATTGATACATGACTCAAAAAGCGGGAAATCCCCTTATGTATGAATTCAAAGGTTTGCAGCCGTTCTCAGAGAGTCTTAAACGATATCCACCAACATTTTTAGTTATTTGGATTATGCACAAATCAAACCTTTCAACATTTGTTTACCAGGGTTGCATGACTTATTGGGTGTGTCTCTAAAATAATGCAACAAGTATTTCAGCATCAAGTTGAGGAGTGAGACTGTTTCTACAGTGAAGAATAATATTATATAAATAAAAAGTCTTCATCTTCATCTTCATTTACTAGTTTACCTTTACCTCTCGAATGAGAATGATTGGAAAGAATGTTTAATAATGGACTTTTTTATTAATCAATATCATTCACAACAATGTAGCCCCTTTCAGAATGTTAGCAAATGGGCATGATAAACATATTTGCACTTCAACTAATAATCAGATATTTATTATATAAATACATGGTTTTAAAACAAGAATTATTTTTCAACGTCATCGCAACTTATTTCGCTTAAATTTATCTGCACGTGACGCATGTTAACCGACACTTCCCATAATACATTCCTCGTATACTTACGTATACACAGAAGTAATATTAAAATTTTAGTTGGGAGTGAGTGCCAAATGCAACCTATCCGATGACATAAACAGAGATGTTACTCTATTCTATTGTTTTTAAAATTACAAATGTAATTTTTGAAATACCTCTCACATATTAATATGAGCATTTGAATAGATTTGTATAGATTAGTGAACTTGTGAGTAAGTGCTTCAAATGACTTTAGAGGGATTTTTCAAAACTCAATAGTTCCTGTGAAAAAGAACTATTTTGAACCGAAAGTTGAAAATGTCAAAAAATGTATTTTGTGCAGCGATAGATGTCAGCTGGCAAAGAGAGCAGCAGAACCATATGTGAGTTAGCCAGAACATAAAACCAGTCCACACCAAAGGAAATTATAAACATTTGCTACAGAGAAAGTCTATCATTTTGTACTTTATCTAGTTCTTCATATTTTGGTAGTGGCAAATTAAAGCATTTCTTAATTATTAAAAGCAAAGAAAAAATTTCAGCTAGAAATCTTGACAAAGAACAGTGAAAACAAATAAATGAAGTTAATTACAAAGGACATAATACTCGTATTAGGGATTGGGGAAGGAAACAGACGTACCAATGTAAAACCAAAACGGCCTATGAACAGGAAAATGGGTAATGAATGATCAGTGGCTTGACCAGTAATCAAGAGTACGTAAATTCTTTCCGCAGTTTTGTAATGGTATCTTCTTGCAAAGAAAGGGATGTTTAGAACCTTCTCGACATCGTTATTGGAATTTATTTTCGTGCTCGTCAAGTAAAAACCGCTGATATCATGCAGGATTTGAACACGCGTTCCTCTTGGCAAGCCACGCACCTAAAAGCGATTGCGCTACCAACACAGACGTACGTAAGCATTTCCCGTGAACTTACTCAATTAGAATCACCACAATTTTGTCTTCAAACTCATTGCTTTTCCGCACTTCACTGCAATTTAAAATATTAAATAAATTACCTCTAAGAGACAATAAAGAAAGCGAAATCTACGCGGCGCACATAAAATAGTTAATTCTGCCAAGAATGTTTCAGTTTCAGTGCTATGTAATTTTTGCGCTGGTCCTAGCCTGACGCTCAACCATATCGCCTCTGCCAGGTAGAGTTATTAGACGTGATAACGTTGGGCTATGAACAAGTTTCGACACGGGCGACATTCGAATTCATTTGCTGCAAGTAATTACTAGAAGATCTAAAACATTTATTATTCAAGAAAAATCACTCATTACACAGTTATTATTATCGTTTGTTCATCTACTCACATTTATATAAAACAAACTCTTATTTTCTCGATATTTATTGTATTTTCTTAATATATAACAAATGTTACATATTACACTTCATTCGTTTTGAAAACTCTCAAACGACAACCGTAAATGCATACCTTAAATTATTGAAAAGGAAAGTGTGTTAAAATCACACATAGTCAAAAATAAAGTTGCATGAACAGGCCAGGACGTGAACTCGAGTCTTCCAGTTCTTCAGACAAGCACCTGAACTACGCGACATTCACCCATGATCCGCCCATACAATGCTTTACATATTAGGATGTGTTGACGAGTGATACTGGACAAGGATTTGCTAGCTGAGACAGTAATGTTGCTTGCAACAGAAACAGTAAAAATACGATTTCGCAAAATCGGTTTTGGGAAACATTTAATAGTAAAGAAAAAGAAAAACTATTTCATTACAGTTTTGCATTTCAAACAATTCTTTAAAATTGTAAATATTATGCACTTTTGCACGAAAAATGCCATCATTTCAAGAAAGCCTACATGATTGTTATTAAGACGAATTATATACAACATATTCATTTGAAAGACAAATCCGTTTTCAATTTTGTAGATTTGTAGGATATTGCCCCAAAATGTTCAAACTTTAAAATTTTCAGAAAATTCAGAGTTAACCATGAAAAATTGGAACTATACACATCCTTCTAAGTGTATTTTACTCTATTGTACCATAAGAAATTAGGAGCCGTTTTGAGAAAATTTGAAAATGTGAAAGGCTTCTTATAAATGCCCCAAATTTCAGAATTTTCAAATTTCCAAAGCTTCAACTACAGCCAGAGAAAAACAGGGATTTCTTCCAATTGGGGAAAGGATCATGCAGTGTAGTTTAGGCGCTAGTAGTGATCTGCAGACGGATGGACGGACGGTTTGGATAAAACCCTTTTTCGACTCAAAGCGTATGTACCGTTTAATCGCGAATCGATTTTCCCGCTGTATTACATAACTTTTTCTCTATACTACGTATACGCACGAATATACTACGTATGTACGTCACATGAATATACGTATACTACGTATATTCATTGCGTATACGAAGAAATAAAAACGAGTACAAGATTTTGTTTTGTGCTGAGATAACAATTATAACGTTCAGTCAAAAATGCGACGTGTTACAGCAGTTCAAAAAGAGTGAGATACAAAAAACAATGCAGAATTTTCTGAAATTTATGATTGTCATTTCAAGGTGAGTTTATTTTTACATAAATGATTCATATTACGAAAATATGAATGTATTTATGTAATCAAGAAACGAGTAATTTGTCACAATCTGGGCACGACGTGGTGTAAAGATGCGCTTTGATATCAATTACTTAAATGCTCCAAGCCTTCCCTCATACTGACTTACGTAAATGATGACAGCGGTGACAAATATCAAATGCGTGGGAATACACGAGCCCAAGGAACCCAACTGTAAAACGCATTTTTTCGGAAGCTCAGTGGTCAGAACAACTGGTCGTAAATCCAGACGATGCAGGTTTGATTCCTGCCGAAGGAATTACATCTCTTTAGTACTCCAGTGTGCAGTTATCAGGTGCAATATGGATATCACTAACGAACGGGATAAACATTACCCTCATATTTCATTTCCCATAAAAGTGACAGAGTTGTGACAAACTTTTTGGAAGTAGATACAAAATGTATGTCAAAACGTTCACTATCTTAATTCCAAGCGAGTTAGAGTTAAATTCTTACTAACTAAATATAAATAAATACACATTTGTATAAATATTGTAATAAGCTATGCCAGAATCAAACTAATTACATTATATAGTATAAAAGTTCAGCAAGATCTTATAAGCAATAAAGAAAATGCAAGTATTTTCACTAAACAGTCTTATCTTTTAATTCAGACTTGATCAAACAGAACGGAACAGAAGAAAAAAGGCATCGCGCAGAACTCGATCCTCAATACACTCCGATTTAAAACCCGGTGTCAAAACGATTTTGGCTACAGAGAAGTTATTAGTCTCTCAGTAATCCTGCAAGCCTTAAATGTATCTACAGATACAGAAATGTTTGTTCTATAATTTCTCAAATTTTTCTCTGAGAGTAACATTTAAGACCTTAATAGAAATCATATTCTCCTAAACATAGCTTCGTTCTCAGGCAAAGTACAATTTCTGGAAATGCAATGTTAGAATGACTGATGTTTTAACAATACATGATAATATATTTATTTATCTAACTCACGTTATCATATTATAGATTTTATAATAAATTTAATATTTAGATTTAAAGAACGACATTATCCCAATTGTTTGAGATCCAGAATTCATACCTCCTTGTTTTCCTATATTGAGACTAAATGACAGGTGGTTTGTGCATTGGATCACCTACAAGCATGGCGAATAATCATTGGATATAACTAAATAGTAAAATTCATACTTTTCTTTGTGAAAGTGGGGATGATTGAATGGTCACCACTTAGTCTCAGTCTACCCGCACTAAAGATAAGCCGTATCAAAACATTGTTTATTTAAAAATGGAATAATAATAAAAAATAAGCGATTTCTTTCATGACCACGTCAAATCATGCTATTATGTTTGGAGTTAATACATTTTTGAAATATGGCTCCACCTACCGAAGACTTACATTAAAAATTTTAAGAAGACCATAAAAAGAGAAATAAAATTATCAATTGTTACAAACAATTAGGGATGCGTTCTATTAGCATTTTATCACAAAAAGTACAAACACAAAATGGTAATTTTAATGAGTTCGTAATAGTCTCTAAGGAACTTTGTTAAACATGTAAAAAGACATATTTCCTTTCCTAAATTAATAAAGAACAGAAGAAATTACCTTTATTGCAAGGAATTTCATCAAACCCACAGGCTTATTAAGGATTGATTATCTCTAGAACTGTTAAATATGTAAATTACTGAGTGATTATACAACCAGGTACAGACTTTTCATATTATTTCTAGATTACATAAAATATGATAATGATATTGCAATTGAGACACTGGTAATATTTGAGCTATCTTCAAATTTCGTTTCGTCCATTCCTTGGATACAAGATACCAACACACAATCTTAAATATAATCACATTATCGTTTACAAAAACAAGTTTGTTCCCTCCTTACAAAAGAATTTTGGAATGTCTCTCGTGATATTAGTGATTAATGTGTTCAGGCATCAGGTAAAAAAAATATATATTCAGTAGGATTTGATCTGGCGTCCATTCCTCTATCTACACCCGTTTTAATCCACGGAGCTATCACAGAGGTACCTTACAGCACACCGATGAGAGGGTGTTGTAGAATGAATTCTATCTTGACATTTATTGTTCTTATGATTTAACGACTACTTCAGGTTACAGCAAACTCCATTCTTGATAGATGTAGATCATCAACGCGATACTATTCTATGCTTGATTCCCTAGTTAGAAATATTTCAGTTCCAGATGTCTTTTGTGTTGGGCTCGCGAAGTAGCTTCTATCTGAACTACTATCTTGCCCCCTCCCATCTTCAAAGGTGATCTCCATTACGCGATAAAGACTAGACTGTAACTCGTCATTGAAACACCAGTCTGGAAATACAGAACCTACTTTATGTAGTATTAAATAAGTAACTATGTTATTTTAATGCAATTAACACAACTAAGAGGGAATTTCGGACAAATTTGCATTCGTTATTCATGAAAGCTTATAGCCTAAACTTGAATGATACAATGCTAACAATAGTTTGCAGTATCAACCAAATAGTTGATTGATTGCTTCTTAAAAGAATTATAATGCTTATAATGTAAACAACAAGTAGTTGAACTACAACAGCACATACTTTCTTCTCCTGCTCCGCAATATTATACTACATGAATTGGGAAAGAGTTTTCAATCAGTAAGATCTCTATTGCAATTTTGTAGTTTAAAATTAACTTTTTCAATATTCGAAATATATAGAGTTCCTCAAAATAGGACCACCAGCGCCTCGATCAGTTGGTACAGAACGGAGCTTCTGATCGTCATGCTGATGGACAGCAAAACTGGCCATACAGGGCCTAAGTCTTTTCAAAAATTAATATTATTTACAAAATGTTGGACATATTACTACTGAAATCACACCGTAACAGAAAAAAATCACCTTTTGGATTCAGACTTACAGTTGTAAACCGACAGCGTACCTATGACGTTAACCATTCAGCTTCTAAAGCGATTTGTGACAGTTGCCACTTAGAAAGTAGTTAAAAATAATAAAACCTATGCTAAATGGAACATAATCATTTCCAGTCTATATTTTCATTTTTGAAGGTCAATCTTTTAAGTTCTAAATATATTATGATATATAATATAATATAAAAATATAATATAGGGAATAATAAAATATATTAATATAATATAATTATAATTTAATAGAATGCAGCTTTTCTCTATAGAAAAGAAAGTACAATATTTTACCTTTTCTTCATACATATGATACCACATTGTCATAATAAAGTAGAAAGGGACTTGCAATTGACTAAAGAAGAGCCTAATGTCTAAGTAGGACAGTTTTAAAGAATACTAGTGATGCTAAAACAGCGCGTACTTTCTCACCGTATTTTCACGAAACTTATGTGGAAAGAAATACTAAAAGTTTCAAAGAAAAATTGCACATGATCTTATTTAAAATCTTATCTTTAAGGAAAAAGTTTCATGAAGGAAAATCTCAAAATTTCAATATTTTACTTGTGGGAATACCTGCAGAAAATCTATTTTCAACGAACATGAGACTAGCAATATTCTCTTAAATGCACTTTATTATCCAACAGTTAGTACATTTACATTTTTATTTACATTTGTAATAAAAATTATGGGAGCCATTTGAACATTTGAAAATGTCCCAGGGGCTACATGTAAAGTACCCTCCCCTAATTGAATATCGGTTTCAATTTAAAGGCGCGCTACGACATCAATAAGATCGATTGGGATATCAATTTTGGTGAAAAATCGGCTGAACGGTTTGGCCACTAGCGTTGTTCAGGGACGGACGGACAGACATTTTGCACGTCAGTCGATTTTTCGCTATCAACCACCCACAAAACATAGATTCTGGCTACACACCACGATTTGGAGGATTTTTTTTCTAAATTTATGAAGTGGATTTATCAATTTTTTTTTTTCATCGCAAGAGGCGGTGTATTAGCCGTTTTCTGCCGACAATTCGCCGTTTTTCGCGTAGCATTACGTAACTTTCTCTGCCATAAGGAAGAAAGTGCAGTCAGTATATGAGAAAATTTAGATTATACGTTCTGGAAGGGTATTACATGCCTTCACTGCAAAGCAATTTTCTAAATTTGGAAAACATTTATACAATTTTATATTGTTTGCTTAAATTAGTTATACCGAGAAGAAAAATAAAGAGTTCATGAGGAAATTTAGAAACAGATTAGTAAATGTAATGTTGAAAATCCCAGAGATATTAATAAAAGTTGACGGCCCCCTGCAGTATTTGTAATAACAGTATAGTGTATTCGAATGAAAATTAGCAAAGTACAAAAAGAAGAGTTCTTTTTTTCAGAAGTTTCAATAATGCAATATGAGCATAATGTAACATACCCTCCAGAAATATTGGAATATCATTGGATTCAAATCCAATGAACTTGCTAGTATAATATCAATTTTACAGAAAAAGAATACATTGATTTAGAAGTCAGTAATGTTTAATTTTTGCGGTACCATGCGTACTGTAGGTCCTTTTCCTACAACAGTCTAAAAATAAATACGTATTCACCCAGTCTTTTTGGAAATATTTTTGGAGTTCGTGATTTCAAGCCGAATTTTCCTTCAAAACCCTAAATACTATTTTTACTTGATGTCCATTGTTTCTGTAGTGTGTACTGTTCGAGAATGTAAAATATAGTAAAATATTTAATGAAGTCTTAACTCAATATTAGGTAATTATTTTCCATCACTGTTCTCAGCTTAAAACTACGGAAATATTGTAATGAAAAGAACATTATTAAATTCAGTGATACTCAGTTTAATAAAATATATTTATTTACCAACGAAAATAGAGAAGTGCTGAATAAAATATGTGGTAGCTACAATGGAATATCATTGCAATATTATACAGAAATCTGAAAGTTGAATATTAAGTTATAAGTAATAATCAATTAACTTGAACCATATATGAAAATTTCATTTTGATTAAATAGAATTTCCATTTTTATAATACCTATTTTACTCAGGAAATAAAGTCCTTGGTTTTATTAGGCAACGATTATTGAAAGTCTCTGAATTCAAATATGTAATTTTCTTTGACAATTTGAAATTGTTGTTTTTGTATATATTTTTAATGTATACTCTTTTTAACTACTAGGTCATATAACGACCACTGTGATTTTTATGTTTGGGAGGGTTTCTGTAGGGAGAATACGTAAGGACATCACGAGAACACACAGCTACTGTCGAGGCGGAACCACGGCCTTCAATTAGAAGCTACGGCCTTTTCGTCATTTCACTCTTTCTCCCTAGTAAGCCTTTGACATCATATATCAACATCAAATACATCAGGAGTATCGGCAATTCTCCATCATTTGAATTACGTTTTTCCTGTGTCCCTGGCCGTGGGGATAAGTGGAAATGAAACCTCTGACTGAGTAGTAAAGTTGGCCTCGAGGAAATAGAGAAGACATCTTTATGGTAATATCTACTCTTGCTACAAGATTTTATCCAACGATGCATTTGAGTGCAAACAGAGTGGCAGAACTCTTTCAAACTCACAAGGATCATAAGACCATGTCGTGGTCATCCCGTGGCTCCTAGGCCCGGGGCAGAATTGTTATTACCTTCGGATCAGGCTGCCCATCTCCTTTGGACATCCTCATTGCAGATTACCTACACCCTATCCCCCAAGAATAGAGAACAGACCTTACTGTAAGCATGCTCCTGTGCACTGCGATAATGAAAGAGCCAGAAGAAGGCATGAAACATCATTTATAGAAGAGAGATGCGGCTGCTGTCCTCGCAAAGCTCTTTAGAAGCTTTCTTAGCTAGTTTTATAAATCTAATATGCGTGAAGGGGATGATTTTAACATACCTTTTATAGCTAATTTTGCGTTTTTGATGCCTTGCTGTCTTTTGTCATTTTTATTTCATTTTAAAATTAGTCATTTTTTACTGTTTTACTCTTTTTAATCTTGTAATTAATAAAAAATATTTTAACTGACTTTTATGCTAATTTTCAGAAAATTTTGAATAATATTGCACTATGTAGTCTGACCAAGATATTTGGGCTATTACTGATTCTTTTATATTATGAATTATAGGATTTCATTTCGTGAAATAGTAAGACTGTAGTTTAGTTTTCAGATTTGAACTTTGGCAGTCTGTTGAATCTCTTGTGTTTTCGTGTGATCCCAAAACCAAATGTATTTTCCAGGTTCGATATGCATTTCAAGTATTGGGATATTATGAGCACAAAATTATTTGTCATGCGTATATCTTACAATAAGCTAAAATTACTACAATTAATCGTTAGAAAACAAGGACGGTGTGTTTCCTGTAGATAAAGCCGTTTCTTACTTCAATATCGATAACCGTGTCAAAGGTTTCGGATGTTTGAATTGCAGGAGCTTCTTGAATCGAATAAACACTCCAGAAACTGTTTCTGGGGTCATACAAAAACTAACATAAATTGGAAAGATAATACGATTCGAAACACTGTGAACCGCTTAAATATTTTAATTGGAAAATTGCTGCAGAATTGAAATTTTTTAATAAGCCTCCAATATCTTTAAAGTTTATTGAAACAAGTTTTGTTTCTTTCTTAATAGCTCGTTTAAAATTACATTGATTCATGCTTATTTAAGGTTTTCAAATTTTATTCTTTTTTTACTACGTGGTTATTCAAAAGTATTTAGAAGATATTTAACTTCAGTGTAGATTTCACAAATTAAAAGAATTAAATTTGCTGTTTTATATTATTAGCTATTTATTAAAGATATCAGGTATTACAATTTTGCTATTAATATGCAATGTGATATATTGAAAATAGTGAGTATGTTTAGTACTTTATTCAGGCCATATCAATTTATTACTGTTGCCTGCTTATATTACCTTAAATAAATAAATAAATAAAAATATCACTGGGAAGGGATAGATATAATCTTCTCAGCAATGTAACAGAAAAATGTAACTTTTGAAAAATATACTTAGAAGAATAAGACAATTATATTTTCAAATATTTCTAATAGGAAGTTTCCTAGTTTCTTTTCTGAATTATCACTATAAAATTGCATCAATTTTACAAATAGTCTAAACAATATTAACAACTATGCATAGTTTTGCAATGATAATCTATAGGACACCCAGCAGTGATTTTTAATTGATTAACGAAATCGCTGTTTGCATCGCACCTGCTCATATGAAAATGGGCGATTACATTTTCATGTCGTAATGAAATGTATTGTATTGCTTGCATTTCCCTTTAATAAAGGCGTAATAATGTCAAAATACAAGTTTTTAAATACGTGAACATAGATTTCAATTTGTATTAGAAATGTGTATATGTAACAAATGCATTATATTGTGTTTCCAAAAATTATGCCATAATAGTTAGTGTTCCTTGCTGAATATTAGCATTTTAAAATAGTTTGTAAAACCGAACTTTCAATACTATTAATTTAATCAGCACAAATTTCTCACAATATTAGATACCATAAATTAGACTTCATTTTCATGGTAAGAACTCGATAAAAAATGTCACAGCCCCTTCCAGCGACCCGCTGCCCTTAGTTCAAATCTAAGCGTCCACGGGGTTCAGAGGCTAACGTCTAGTGCAATTGGCAGGTGATCCTCGCGCCCGCGCCTGCAATCCGTTTCGTTCTGCGCCTCTCTCGGCCTCCTCTTACTTCCTCTCCCCCTCCCTCTCCTGCTTTGCCCCCTGCTCCCGTTAGGGGCAGCGTCACTGACCTCAGAAATTACTCCGCCCCTTTGAGATAACTAGGAGGAAAATCTTCGAGGGGAGGAAGGGGACGTCTGAAACTTGGGCAAAGCCAATGATAAGAGCAGATGCGCCTCACGGCACCAGGATTAGTCAAGTGTCCAGCGATGGTTGTCCAAGCTGTGGAAAGCCAGATTTGGCCGCACAGGGCATCGCCCATATTCTGTGAGAGTGGGTATACATAAATACTGGCATCACAAGCAATTCTCTAACCGATTCCAGAAGCAACGTATACTAGAGGGAAATTGCTATGTTATAAAAATCTGTAATTATAATGCTTACGAACTGCAACTTTCAATATTTTGTTATGTTTTAATATATTGTTTCGTTGTGAGATTTTCATGCGTTTCACGAAAACTTTTCTCGAAGTATTTGAACTGCTGTTAGGCGTACAAATATATTTACACAATATTCCAGTCAGTACTTGAACAAAGGAGACGAACTTGACTTTTCGAAAAATTACCACATGGCCATTGTCATCGACGTCGAAAAACATACTAAAAATAAATAGAAACTTTTGAAAGACTGGTTCAGCAAGAAGATAAGCCACAGCAAGCCTCCCGCTAATCGTTAATGTTAATATCTCAATGTTGGTGAAAGTGTGGGTTATCTTGTTGATATTTTCAAGAGTTGTAGCAGTAACAAGATGAGACACTTTGTCCGAAATTGAGATATTAACATTTACGAGTAGCGGCAGGGTGGCTATGGCTGGTTTGGTTTATTACTGGTTTGTTACTGCGGTTTTTAACGTATATTAGAAAATTTTGATAAGTAAATAGATCACAAAGACTTAAGTCATGTGTTGCGTGCCATGATAAGTTAAATTTAATTTCCTTGATGACTCCATTACGTGTTCCGTCACAGTCGTGTTTTGTGACCATCAACTTAAAAGAAAATATTCAGACATTTGGTTTGATTGGCCAATTTAAAAGCGATAAGTGTGAGTAGTAATTGAGAGAATGCGAAACACAAAAATGAAACTGTGATTGCTTAATGATCGCAAGTGAGTGATGACTTGAATATGAGAATTGAGCCATTTGGTTGGATTTAAATTTCACAACACAGCATGCTGGATTTAGGTTTTCAATCCTCATTCGACACAGAAGATTTCTCCCTGCAGCAGATGAGAATAATTTTATCTTGCAAAGGGTAAATACATACATTACACAATTGTGAATGCGGCTTCCAAGGTACAAAGAAATAAGAAAATCTGCTTGAAGATTAATTTAGTTTCAATTTGGGAACGAAACAGGTTGTGGAATAACGATGAGGTCCATAACAGTACTCTCAAATGGCAGCAACCCTTCACGATTTGTAAGCTCAGGTGAGACCAAAATATCAATAGAACAAGGAGAAATATCTTTAGTTAATAAAATCAAAAGCTATGTACTAATTTAAGATGAGTCGAAAACAAAGCATAATTTACGTAATCAATAATGCAATTATTCTACGTCTTTTCAAGAATCAATTCACGTAACGAAATCTTACGTGAATCCTTACACCGTATCCCGACGAATTTATATGTTAATTTACTTGAAAATTTCAAAGATACCGTCATATACTGCATGACAGATAGGTGCTAACGAAATTTCCACTTACGGCCAAAGGAAAACTCATGCCTCACACGTTCATCGAGCAAGCAACACCACAGCGAGGTCGCTACGAGAGCACCATTTAAGACGGCGCCTTCACATACACAATTCTGCCTTCCGAACCGTGAACTTGGAAAGCCCCGTCACCTACCTTGCACGTCAGATTGACGTGTCGCTCTAAAGAGGCACCTTACGGCGCTCCTCCGTCCACGAGAAAAGCTTCACCTCCGCCTCCGAGCTCCGGCGGCGAGGCGTTTACATCTCTGAGCCTCCGCTCTCCATGACATCCCTGCATCTGACGCCATTTCAGCGTTTTCCGCCAGTCTTGCTCCGCACTGCTTCATCTCGTCCTCCGCCTCTCGGGCTCCCGCCCCTCAGGCTCCTCCTCCTCCTCCTCCTCTCGGGCTACTCCTCACTCCTCCTCCTCCTCTCGGCTCCTCCTCCTCCGCCTCTCTCATCTCCCCCTCCTCTACCTCTCATCTCCTCCTCCGCCTCATCTCCCTCCTCCACCTCTGTCTCTCCTCCGCCTCTCATCTCCTCCTCCGCCTCTCGTCTCCTCCTCCGCCTCTCGTCTCCTCCTCCGCCTCTCTCGTCTCCTCCTCCGCCTCTCGTCTCCTCCTCCGCCTCTCGTCACCTCCGCCTCTCGTCTCCTCCGCCTCTCGTCTCCTCCGCCTCTCGTCTCCTCCGCCTCCTTGGCATCTCGTTCTCCACCTCCTCCCCTCACTACACCAACTGCCTCCCCTTTGCTCGCCTCCCACTTCCACTGCCTCCTCCCATCACTCTGCGCCTATTCAGCGTTGCCCACCAGTATTGCTCCGCTCCGCCTCATTCACCGCCCGCCCCTCCCCCTTCCCCCGCCTCCCGGCGCCTCAGCGCCTCCAGCTCTCTCGCCAGTGGCCACGCTTAACAGCAGCCATAATCATAAATTAGTTCGATGTCGCCTCTTCGATTGATCGATGCGCGAGCGGGAAGTGCGGATCGCCCACCCCGCCCGCGCGCGCGCGCACGCCGCTTGACGGACCGCATCATTTGTTCGACGCGGGGCGACGAACCCGCGACCTCGATAGGCCGCCCCACCCTCCTCCTTCCCCCCTCCCCCTCGCAAAGAGTCGTTGCGCCGCGCTACGCTCTTTTGTCGATGCCTCTTTCCCCAAAAGGAGGAAGCCGACTCGCCTGTCGTTTGTCCGTTTCTTTTTTTGTTTCTCTCTCCTCCGTACGAGAGAGCGGAGTCGCTAATTCGAATCTTGTGCTCTACGCTAATAAGTTTTTATATAAATCGATATGAAGTGTCCGCGCGTGGAGGGAAGACGGATCGGGATGTGGGTAATACGCCGCAATTTATGACGCGAGGGCTGCGGAGGCGGTTCGGGCTGGTGGGCGGCCAGGTAACGAACGGCGTCGACCTGCGGTTGTTTGTCACCGCCGACGAGCGACGTGGCCGGCCGAGGAAGCGGCTTTCAGGAGCTTACGCTCAGCTCGCAACGAGGCCTTTCAGTTCTTGAACATGTCGATATTTTCCTCTGAAATATTTCGGAAATTAACAGATTGTTACAGTTTCCCTAATATTTTGCTCCATATTGAAACAAATTTCTCTACATTCATGTTCCAAATACAATATTCTTTTCACTGATTTTCTTCTTCCGAATATTTTTATATCATTGTAAAAGATAATATTTTAAAAACACGTAATTCTTGTGATATCAGAGGGATTTTTCTCAAGTTTATTCAAACAAATTGCTTTTTAAATAGCCGTTTACTTTATTCGTAAGAAAAGTTTCTTCCCAATTGTCACTATCGTTGACATTTCAGATACAGGGAAACGCCAAGTTTTCTTTTTCAAAAAACACCTTCACGTACAACGACTTGAGATCGTTAATAAAACAAAGTTTAGAATGGCTGCAAGTCGTAGAGTAGCCTTCACTGTAGAATTGGAATACCAGCATCGGCGCTTACGTAGTTAGCACTATAATGACGTGCCGAGCTGTCGGGCGGCTTCAGGTCGAGATAGCTGACAGAATGGCAGGGTGGGCGAGGTTTAAAGGGGATGAGAGAATGAAAGCGTAGGGAGGGCGAATGCGGGCGTGAGAGCGGAGATTGCCCGCACGGGCCATTGATTATGCATGGGGCTGTTTGATGCGGCAGCAAATGGCCTCTGCCGGGGCGCGGCAGTTGGCTTGGCGGCGGCGGCGACAGCGCTACCGGTGGCGGCGCAAGGCCCAAACGCGCGGGAGCTCAATCCGCAGCACGATGCAAGCACATCAAGCTGGAACTAGACAGGAAGCAGGGAACAAGTGTGTTCTAACGCACACAAGAATCGAAAATACAAAAGAGTTATTTAAGATGGGAATCTAGAAAAAGGAAGTCCTGTCGCTGAATATGGCAGGTAAAAAGAAGAAATGAATTTGTATTCAATTCATTTAAATATATATAAATGAATCAATATAGATATTTGCTTTGAAAGATTGAAAAGGAATGTAGAGACTGATTTGCTTAAATGAAAACTTTAAAATAAGAAATTGCAGTAAAGAACATGTATGTATCATTCGTTTTGAAAAGGAATGTAGAGACTGATTTGCTTAAATGAAAAAAGCAATGAATGTTCGCAAATAATGCAATATCAAACGCTTTAAAATAAGAAATTGCAGTAAAGAACATGTATGTATCATTCGTTAACATTGTTGCATATGATTTGGTGTATGCTTGGACTAATCGAATGTTACGTTGCCTCTTCCAGAACTCAACGTTACGTCGGCACTTTCTAAAACTTACAGAGGATATAAAGTTACTTTCAATAATGAGTAAATGTTCAATGTTCGTCTGGCTTACCTTCTACCACACCCAAAACGGTAGTTCTTCGATAATTGACTCAAAACTCCTCTTTCAATCGATTGATTGATCATTTTGTTTCCGGACGTGACAACCGTTACTTTCGTAAATTCTATAAGTGCAGTTAATGTTATATCCCGGGAGGCGGCAGAGTTTTTCTTCCCCTAGAATGTGAGATTCAGCGCAGTCCGACACATCTTGCGGAAATTTCCCACCCAGGTACCGATGGCGGTAGCTCAATGCATCAACTGATGCCACTGCAACGCCTCTGACCGGGAGGTTCTAGGCCCACTCCCAGGCGGAAGGATTTTCGCACTAGCTTTTCAACTAAGTCAAATTCAGTCGCTATCTGGAGGAGAATTCTAGCGGCCGGCTGCTCTGATCGGTATTTTTCCGTGGTTTCTCCGGTCAACATCGGGCGAATGCCGGAGCAGTACCCCACCAAACGGGCCGGACCGCCGCGATCTGTCCTTCCTCTTCCTTGCCCTTTAATCCTTCAACACACCATTTACATAACATGACTACACTACCAATATTCCGGGAGACCGAGGAGCTAGAGCTTGTCCGCCCTGGGACGTGCCCCGCTGGTGGGAGAGCCCGGGTTGGGGGAAACCCTACCTAGCCGACGGTAGGTCGCGCAGGATCTTGCCATCCAGCGGGGGAAGATCACCGACATCTCCCGAGAAAAAAACATGCACTACACTAACGGGACTAATGATCAAAGTAGTTGACGCGCCCGGAAACACGAAAAAACAGACAAACAAACCCACCCAGGTATCGCCGCTATCAGAGCATCCCTCAGCCTGGACAATCTCTATGCTCCCCACTTGTCTCCCGACATTGTGGTAGTTTAGTGCATGTAAGTGTGTTTATGTGTGTATGACTGTGTGTGTCGAAGAATAAGTGGAAATGAGAGGATAAGAATGGAGAAAAGATTGCGAGATTCGTAGCCCATTTATTAAGGCACTTCTCCTGCATTCGCCTGGTGTTGATCAGATACATTATGGGAAAATGTCTGTGAAAAAAACTGGCCTCTAGAATTCTCCCCAGCCAGCGGCTGAATGCGACATTGCTATCTAGCTGGTGTCGAAAATCCACCACATCAGAATCCAAACCCTGAGAACCTTCCGGTAAGTTGGCGGCAAAGTTGTCTTGCTGAGCCATTTCAGAGGATTCCACGTGCCAATGAAGACGGAAAAAAACTTATATATCATGGGATTCAACTTTTGAACGACGTGTCGAAGCAAAAGGCGTCAAATTTTATTTTCACAAAGAGTGAAATTATTATTAAATTATATTAGGATCTGTACATAATAGCTTTTTTTCTATCCTCATTATTAGTTTTGAATGTTTTAACTTTTAAATATTTATACGGTTTTAATTTGTAACTCAATCATATTCTTACTTTTTGATGCAAAAAGTACCATAAAAGAATGTGTTAAAGGTTCAAGCTCCAGTTCTATATCAATAACAATGAAATCATCCTTGTGTGAACTGTTTTGTTTGAACTTGAACTTGTATGAAAAACCAGTTCTTGTAGATGGAGAATGTGTGAAATATTTTACAAAATGCGCAAAATTACCTACGTCGGCATTTTTTAGCAATTAATAGCTAGTATCCATTAGTTTTAAGGATCACTCACTTCTCTTTTACAGTGACAAAATACATTATGGTTACGGGCCTGTAATTATCATGCACTCTAATCTTAATGCGGAAATGTGCGAGTTGACCACAAATGTACATATTGTGTTTTGTGCTGAATTCTCAAGTAAGTTGCTAGAAACGCTAAACTAACAAGATGATGATTGCCTTACGTTATGTAGAAAATGTACCGCTTCTTTCAAAAGATAGCATTAGTAAGAATAGCTGTAGATAAAACAGGAAAAGTCGTTTCAAAACATTCCTGTCTTATCGAAAGAGGCCTAGCAACATTTAACTTGAAACCTTTTACTTGTTTCTACAAAAGTGAAATTAGTTTGCGCAACAAAATTATTGCTTTCACAAGCTTTTTATGCTTGCCCAACAAGTCTTTTGATCACCTCCGCTACACTACTAGGCTATCTTCTCCCCAGTTCATCTTCAATGCTCCACCAGGGCTTGTTAAGATTGTCTGATTCCACTCCAACGTAGTTGAATCTGTTCTGTGGGTAAAAAGCTTGTTTTATAGATGGAAGAACCAATTGAGTCACATTTAAATGCCACTACATGCTTCATTAAGGCCCGGCCTAAGTGCAACTGAATGGCACCGAGAGTGGATGGAGTTGGATTGATTGAAATCGTCAGAAGTCTCAGGTAAAAGCCACAGTTGTAAACTGAAAGTTTCGTAAATATCTACCGCAACTGAACGGGAAAATATACGTAAATATTAAGTCGTGCCATATATAAGATGTAGCCTGAAGATTGCTCATGACTTCGAATCGATTCCAGGAGAAAGTAAGAGGAATTTGTAGCTTCTGAAAAAACGTCACAGTTTTCATGGTTGCAGTAATATGAAAATTCTGGGTAGGGTGTTTCACGTTTCCAAAGATGTGATTTTCATAAGAATTTACTTGCGCCCGAGTTTCAGGATAAAAAAATGTCAAATTTCAAGAAGATTGGATAATATTTACGGACTGCTCAATTGATCACTTATCTCAACTATTGAAATTCCTAATATGTGTATGTACATGTACTTTACACTACTGAGCTTCACATATATTTGTTTTATAATTTGCAAGTAATTGAACTATGAAATGGGAACCAAACGAAGAATTTGGCTGCTAAAAAAGATGCCTAGTGATGATTTTTAGGAGCTCGGCTCCCTTCAAAGGGACGCGTACTTGTAATTTTTATATACCATCACAAAGAAATAAAAGAAACACTTTCGGATGATTCTAAATCTGCCAGTGTTAAACCTGGTAGTGTGGAGGAAGTAAATATCCCTATTATGATGTAAAAGAATTTCTGTGTTAATATACGGAAGCTGTATAAAGAATTCCAAATCTGGACAAAAAAATCGATAAACACGAATAAAGCAAATATGAAACTGTATATTTGTAAAGGTATCTCGTTATTTGATGTTTTCCCAGCAAAGTGTGTGTACCTGACTATCACAATAAGATATAGAATTTCTTAGGATACACAAAGAGAAGATGGTATGAATTGTAACGAGATTTTGCATTAAAAATAAGAACTAAGTGTACAAAATAAGAAAAAATAAATAGAAAATTTCCTACAATCTTTTCGGAAACATAAAACATCAAATTAAATAATATTAAGAATTCAAACCTTGAATGCAACAATTTCAAAAATTCCTGTGATAATGTCATTCATGGACTTGGAAATATAAAATAACTCTTTTCTTTATCAACTACCTTGTTTGGACCATTTATATTCTACATTTTAAGGAATATTGTACATACAAACAAATAATAATATGTAACCTTGGCAATGAATAGCATTGCTTGTATCAACTGAATATGACATTAAAACACCATTTCCGGGAATTAAAATTTAAAAAAAATACCATTTGTATATTATTCAAATTATATCTACCAATTTGATGATAGAGAATTTTTTTTCCCCGAAACGTCGGAAAAAAAACAAATAAAAAATTTTGTTTCTAAATATTTTTTGAAAATTTTTGAAAAATTATACAATTATTAAGAGATTTATAAAGAAAAAATAAAACATATTAATAAACATTACAAAATTTTTCGCTGAAGTAAAAAAGAGTGTTTTACAAGAACACTCATCTCCATCATCATGTGCACCTAGTGACGAAGAGTCGGAGTTTTCGCCTCCAACAACGAAAAATACTTTAAAGTCCTTGTCCTACATTAAAATATCTTGACCAGACCCTCACTTTTACTTGGAATCAAGAACAGCTCTCTACTCTACAGTCAAGTTCTTCATTTATAACAACAGCAGAGCCTTCTCCCCAATATTTCAAAAATTTCTGTATCTCCAGCTACCGTTAACCGAAATCGGGCGAGCAATAGAAGTAAAATTACAAACAAAATCGAAGAGTTATTAGCTAGCTCGAATTCGACTCGGGACATAAACAAAGTCTGCATACATTTTTAATTTTATTTTTTGCCTTATAAAATGAAGCACCCTATTGCTGGGGTATGATTTACTTTGAGAAATGGCGTTCTTGCTGTGAAAGGATTATTAAGCGTTGCGGCTTTGCTTAACTGGGTGAGTGAATAGTAATGACAATTCACAGCATTTTGTTCTAACAACGCAATCCCTTCTACAAAAACTCCCCGGGGAATCCCATGGGGTAGGTTTTCGGGGCGTCTGGTTGTCGTGGTCGTTTCGTAGGCGACCACTCGGATCCTATCTCGTGGCGGGTTAGCTTGAAGGTGGAGGCCATGAGAAGGCGATGCTAAGCTCGTGGTAGTTCGGTCCGCCCGGCTACCTAGCACTTAGACCGATAGCACCTTTGGGTAGGATCGGGCGAAGGATGCTTTGGGTACCGGGTCCCCGTCCCGGGGGAAACTTGATACCACTCGTTAGATTGCCCAGGTTCCGGCTTTACTCACGTCGTTAGCTTGAAGGTGCAGGCCGTGGAGAGACGAGATGGGAGCTCCGAGTCGCTTGGACCTTAGTTCAGGTGGCCCCCTGTTGGGTTCTCGTCTTCGTCGTGGCAGCTGCCCGTTACTCTGGGCAAAGAGGGAACTTCCCCGGGGCATGAGTAGAGCATTGGTTTGACTCAGTACAACCGGAAAGCTAGGGGCCTGAGATAGCAGGGCGGGCCCTTTTATGGGAGGTTGCCATTGGCAAACGGGTTCCCCTGATCGGACATCAGTCCGTCGATGTGCTTGCGCGTCGGTGGGAGTGCGGATAAAAGGCCAAACGTCAAAGGTGCTCATCCCGGGGACTTGTGAAGCTAGTTAATGTGGTGTAAACCAACATTGGGGTTTACTACTGTACAAACTTCTACTTGGTGAGAAATTGGCGCGATATTTTACTCCTTTCTTTAATTTTCCTATATACGTGACAATATTTAAGTTTACAAATAAATATTATCACTCATTTGAAGACAATCATTTTTCAACTTGTGAAATCAAATGTGAAATTGTCTGAGAGGGTCTTATTTCACACATGAGTCGTCAGTGCTCCTTCCATTTCATTTCATATTTAATGTATCTCATCATTTCCCGGTTTCTCTATTTTTACATTCTCAGAGCATGTTTAACATTTCATATCCGTTTGACATTAAAATGATTCGTCGTCTTCCTCGTTTCTCTGCGGTTAACATCAGAGACAAATCTGTCGCGTCAGCAAGGCTTCAAACTAGCGGCTACTCTGCTATGGAAATGCCGGGCCCGTAATTTGCCTCGGGAAGGAGCACAGCCGTCGAGTAAGAGGCGCTACAAAGACTGCAGTCAATATATTAAAGAAATGGGGCCCCGATCGGGGGGGCGCGGTAAGTGAGAAGGGGCGGCGGGCGCCGGACCTGCCATCCAATCACCGGCGCCCACAACCCGGCCCTTATAGGGCCGATGGCGCGCCCCCCCGCTCATCCCCCCCCGCACCTCCCGGGCGCCCGCCCCCCCTCGCTCCCCCGACGACACCGCTGCTCCCCGTCCCACCCTGCCCTCCTCCTCTCCGTCCCGCTCTTCCTCGCCCCGTCCCACCTCGCATCCCCCCTTCGGACCGCCCCCCCTTCCCCCCCCGCCCCCTTTCTCCCCCCCTGCCCCACCCCCTCCTGCCGCCCCAGTCTTCTCGCCCCCGTCCACCTCGCACCTCTCCAGACCGCCCCCTTCCCCCCCGCTCCGCCTCCCTCCTCCCACCCCTCCTGCCCCTCCACTCCTCCCCCTCCCTCCCCCCTCCCCCTCCCTCCTCCCTCCTCCCTCCCTCCCTCCGCTCCTCCCCTCCCTCCTCCGCCTCCTCCTCCCGCCCTCCTCCCACCCCTCCTCCCACTCCCTCCGCCCTCCCCTCCTCCCCCGCCCCTCCCCCACTCCCCCCCTCCCGCCCCTCCTCCTTCTCCCTTTCCCCCCCCTCCCTCCTCCCCCCTCCTCCCCCCCGCCCACTCTCCCCCCCCGCCCCTCCTCCCCCGCCCCCCTCCCACCCCCACTCCCCCCCACCCACTCCTCCCCCCCCCTCCCCCCCCCCCCGCCCCGCTCCTCCCCGCCCCGCCCCCGCTCCTCCCCGCTCCGTCTCGCTCCTCTCCGTCCCGCCGCTTCCGATGTCTCCCGTGGAGAGGCTCTCATCGTCATCGCCACTCAGCCGTAGGGTGAGTAATGGGCTTCCGGTCAAGATCCTCCTCAAGGAGGAGATGGCGCAGGAGATTCTCTGACCGTTGGAGGCGCCCACTGCAATCTACTCTGTGGGTTCTCCGCAGGCGATAATTCGATCTTACGCTAGGTAAACGCTTATCCCTTTAGTCCTCTCGTATGTTAAACTTATTTTCTCCATTCGGATAATAGAACGTTATTTCTGTAATATAAATTTATTATTTTCGCCTGGCCATATACAAGAAACATTTGACTATTTTCTGCCTCAGAAATTATGAATATATGAATCACGATCTGTATGATCTCATTAAATTTATGTTAGAATACTGTTGACTTCTAGCAAAATTAAAAGTCTGTATTTATTTAAATTGCTTCTTATCTTAATTCTGAATGAGGATGAAACATATTCTCAACATATATGGTGGTATTGTTATGATTTGCAGAATTATCCGAAAAAGGGAATACTCAATCTGCAAAGCAAAGAAGTGTACGTTTAAATAAATAAAATATATAAATGCAATTCTTTATATAAGACACTACATTCAAACTAAAATATCTTGATGAAATGAATGCAAGATTAAAAGATGAATATTAGACATGATAATCCAACTTGTGCACATACCCTAACGTCTAAACTAGGCTTAAATTACCAATATTTATGAGTTGTTTTAATTTTAGAAATTCTTAATCAGATTATAGGTATGAGATGTTTTAATTATATTAATAACATACTTCATATCATTAGTAATTTAAGAAATTTCTTCAATAGTTTTTATATATCCTTTATAACGATCTTTGATACAAATTATGGGATATGAAGCTTAAGACAAGACTACATTTGTGTAGATCATAGAAAACAAAACTCCTTTTACGACCTTTTTATTGGATAACATTACATACCATCCCATATTCCTCGCATAATTCTCAGTAAACTGTACTCAACACATTACAACTTTTATTTATCGTTTACTTAAACCATCTTCCTCTACACCGCTAGGCCTCCCATCAACACCAGGCGAATGTCGGAGCAGTATCCTAACAAACGGGCCATGGACCGCGCGCGATCTTTACTTCCTCTTCCTTGTACTATCCTCTCCCCTTACACACTTACACTACACTTACACTACACTGCCACATATTCCGGGAGATCGGTCGAGGACTTAGAGCTTGTCCCGACTGGGGCGGTGCCCCGCTGGTGGGAGAGTCCTGGTTAGGGGGAAACCCCACCAGCCAACGGTAGGTCGGCGCCGGATCTCGCCATCCAGCGGGGGAAGATCACCACCAACGCCCGATTAAGAAACACGCACTACACTAACGGGACTAATAACCAAAGCAGTTGACACGTCTGGAAACACGAAAAAACCAATCATTCAATCAATACACCCCTAGGCCGGAATCGTCACTATTTCTAGACGTTCTCCACTCTCATTATCATACTTCAGCCCTTAAACGCATACGCTGACTTTCTCATCGCGCATTTTCTCCTCGTTGCACCTCACGGCGAGTGCGGATCGCGGGCTAATGAGGTTAATTGCGAAGGCGGGGCCCATGGGAAGGCGTTTGGCCTCTCTGTTCTCGCGAGAGACCCCTTGTTCGCAGCGCGTGCTGTCTGCAATTGCTTTCGGCCGCGCTTCACAGAATAAACAAAGAAATGGATTGAGGTCGGGGTGAGTGGGATGAACCCATGTTAATTGCGATCAACGTGATATTAATTTTCACTCAGCTAGTTATAGCTGTTCTCACTTTGCTTAATGGAAATCTGGACAGGAGTGATATACGAGTAAGTTGTTGAATGAGAAACATTGCCTTTCCGGTTTATTTTATAGAACTTCAGAGCAGATCAGAAGTTTAAATCATTTCTGTTTTAAGCTCTATTTATTAGTTTATAATAAAAACGATAATGATTTGCACGATCCAAATTAAATATTCACAATGATCTATTTTACTTACTTAAAGCTGTAAAGTAACGACTTCCATAAGAAAACGAAGATAATTTAAGTATTCAGCAAGAGCAGAAAAACAATTCTGTTTTTCATTTTCAATATGATTGTTTCCAGTTCTTGTTCCAAAAGAAGAAAACAGCTTTTGTTATTTTATATAAAACCTACATAAATCATTTGTTCTTTGAACTTGTCAATTTCTCGTGTAGGGGTAATTCGTTCGTCACGAGTGCTTTTCGGCCGACAAACATTTTCCCTCATAGTAAACCAATCGAATGCAGTGTAAGCTGTGAGTAAGGCTGGTTGGATTTTCTCGATTCCTGGTGAACAATTCATTGTCAACAAAAGGTTCAGAATAGAAATCGTTGACCGGATTCTGTCGATTACGTTCACTTAAATGTGAAGTAGTATATGTTTACAAAAACTAAGTGAAAAGGAGATGGGCTAAAAGCAAGAAAATATATCATACAAAAAAGAAGAGAAATTACTTTTCAGAATGAACATTGTTTTGAAAATACGATTATTAAGATGTAGATTTTACGACATTATACTTTTATGACGTGAATTTTCCAAATAAGAATCAATACCCTACATGAAATAAAAAAGAATAATAGTGGTTTATCAATTAGTTTATAATGTTAGCTTTATTGAAGAATAGATGTTTTGAAAAGAGCGACGTTAGGAGCGAGTTTTCAAATTTGTACGAATGCAATAAAGCAACATTATAAACGAGTTGCAAACGCAGTTTTTTTGTATAGTAGCATTATAAATCTATAAGAGAATCAATCTTAAATTTACCGAAACAACTTTCTTGTTTCGCCTCGGTTACTTGACTTGTGTGCGAGAAAACTTTGGTCGGCTGTTCCGTTTACCTCTGCCTCCCCACGGTTCTCTCGCTGTGATTGACTGAATGTGTGATGACTAGACCTCGGTTTTAGGACAAATGCCTATTTCGATCCTTTAGGAAGATGTGGAAAAATTGTAGATGTTTACGAATCATGAAAATAGATCTATAACAGCATCTAATGGTGCCTAAAATGACCTAAAAGGGGGGTTGTTGACTATTAAAATTTTTTTTCTAAAACTGCCTAAAACAGATAATTTTGAATAATTATCGTACTTTAAATACTCATTTTAAAATTTTGTTTTACCGAAATGCAAAAACTTTTCTAAATCAAGAATATTCTCTGAACGAATACGCACCGAAATCTCATTTAACACAACAACATAGTTAACGTAGCTCTGCAAGTCAATATAAAGGGGAAGTGTCACGCTTCAGCACTTCACTTCTTAGGCACCCAGTGCCTGACTTTGACTTCTGTGCGCCCTAGGCTGTCAAATGTTTTAGCGCCCTTTTTAATTTGCTTTCTTTTTACATTAAAACTATTTATAATATTTTGAATAAAAATTGTTGAACGAAATTTGCCGACGCAAATAGTATATACGTATATACGTATAAAGAGTTCGCGCCATGATATTGATTTAATAAATGTATATAGTTTTGTATTCATTTTATCTGTATACATCAATGGATATATTTGATTAATTATCACTTTCCCTTGTTACAAATACGAAAAGAAATATTTCTATAAAACATTTAAAACTTCGCCTTATGAAATTTTGCATCCGCTCAAATTCGTCCGCCCCGAGAAATTGCGCGCCCCAGGCTGCAGCCTACTCAGCCCGTTCGGTCATCTGGCACTGATTGCACCCATCCCCAGTGCAGCTGCGTGTCGACAGGTTGAGACTTTTCACCGCGGCGCGTCGTCTATGTAATCCACGCGAGGAAAGATACAAGTCAGGCAATGCCTACTGTTGGAAAGGCGAAGCTTACAAATACGACCCAAGTCTTGAATCCCTACAGAGGAAAAAGGATCATTTCCTTTTTTTCTTTTGTGTGTGTGTGTGTTTGTTTGTTTGTTTGTTTGTTTGTTTGTTTGTTGGTTTGTTTGTTTGTTTGTTTGTTTGTTTGTTTGTTTCCGTTTCTGTATTGTATCAGCTGCATTGCGTAGTGTGAAGAGGAATGATGTAACCTACCGTAAGTGCATAAAACGTCATTTAATGCCGAATGGTGTCTAATTTCATAATTTTGTTACCTATTGTAGGTCCATAAATCACTTTTTTGTATTCTAAAATTCCGAGTGGTGACGTTTTCTAGTGATGACGCAATCATTCGTACAGTGCCATCTAATATGTCATCATTTGAGCCGTAAAATATCCGATTATGAAAGATTTCTTGCAACAAAGAAGGTCGTTTATAATGCTGGAACACAAAAAACATATTTTCTATTTTTTATTGTAGAATAAATGTAATTTGTCAAAAGCCGTATAATTTAATAACCTTTCGTAGTATGTAATTTATAACTGTGTTTATTATTTCAGTAAAAAGGAAACAAATAAAGTAATTTCAAATATGTTTTTACATAGTTTCCATATCAGTATTATCAAGATTTTTGGCGGGAAGAGAGATAAAATGACTTTGCAAATCATCCACAACACACGCTAATAATTAAAACGCTAAAGAAGGCAAATGTTTCCATTGATGATTTACTTCTGACAAGTGAAATATTTCTGCTAAAGTAAGTAATTTTTCTGTCTCTCTATTAGAATCCCCTTTTTACATTGTACCAAAATGGTCAGAGCCCAGATTAATCTAAGGAACGGAATGTCCGAAAAGAAATGAAAGGACGAAGTGGTAGCTACTAGTCTCAATTCATGCAAATTTATTTATTTATTCTACCAACTTTGTGAACATCTGTGTTAAATTACATATGCATCATAAGTTTTGGAAGCGTTCTAAAACTTGGCTCCAGTCCAATAAATACAATAATATGTAATATTTGCAATTCTGCAAAGATTTAATAAAGAGTAAAATAAACAACATTTATGAAGTCAAGATATGTAAAAAGATGTAATATTTTCATGTTGCTTTCATCTCTTGTAATAAAATTTGCTTACTGTTACATGAAAGACAACCTGAAGGAAGGGCTTTTCTATTTTACTCAGTTTTAAGAAATCTGCTCTTTGATTACTCTCCACGATTTTTTAATAACAAATAATCTCATAGCAAAACTACAACGTTAAATTAAATGAATGTAATATTCGTCTTCAAGGAATCAATTTGTTTTGTTGTATTATGATGTCTACATTCATCTTAACAGGAGTTGTTTTTACAAAACTTAATATAATAATATATAATCTAATTTCTCAATAAAATATACCACAGATATTTCGAACAAGTTGAGAAATGTTCGTACTAATCACAATGCTGAGTGACACATCACCGTTTTCTGTCCTAGTACGAAGCATAGGAAGCGCTTGGGGCTTTATTGGCAGCTCCCGCCTCTGGACCCCCGCCACGCCCCCGAGAAACAGAGTTCGCACCCCCTCCCTCCCCCTGCCGAGATCGCGTGACGCTCTGTTTACCAGAGAGTAGCACCCGACCCCGGCGCCTGCAGCGTAAGTTACGGCAAGTTCTGCCGAGCCGCGGGGCGGGACGGGGCGGGACAGGGTAGAGCGGGGCGGGGCGGGGGCGGTGCGGGGGCGGTGGGGGCGGTGGCCGTGGCGGGCGACGACCCGTATCACCCGCGGGGCCCCTTATCGGGGGGTCGTAGTTTTGGGGACGGACGGGCCAGAGCCCGCTGGCAACGAACAGGAGATGGGAAGACGCTGGGGAGGGCGGCGGAAACTCGAATGACGGAGGAGTTGGATAAGATGCAGCAGCTGTGATAAAGATGAAGTGAAGAAGTATGTAAATGAATTGTTTGTGGCAATTTGGGTGAAATGTGTTGACAGGCGGCATTTTATCGCAGGTGTTGGCTTAAGGCATGTGATGATGCCGGTAAAGATACCGTAGAAAGCCTCTTCGATGAAAAAATTAGAAACGTGTGATTGGGTTGAAGAGTGAGTGCTAGATTTTGTTGGTTACTACAAATATCGTGGAATGGGCTGGGGTTTGAGTTAAAAATAAAGTGAGCTAGTCAGTGTTGAGCCAGAGAACTGAATGCTACGAGATGACGATGAAAGTTAGGTTTCAGATGTGGATAATGAGAGCTAAGTTTTACAAGAAGTAGGGTAAAAAAAGATTCTTTGACAAACATGCAGGTGGTGGTAATGCGATAGAAGATATTTACTGGACTTGAATGTGAGCACTTCAACAACATGGAGACCGGGAGTGTGCAAATGGAGAAGTTTCAATGGAGCTAAGCTAAGAAATAAATGATTTTTTTGACGACACGTGTATGCCGATATGTGTATTGAAGTTGTGGAAAGCTGATGAGCTCTTGTTGTGAATGGAATAGTGAATTTCGTTGATTGTGTATCCCCCGTGTGTGCGGCCATCCGGCCGCTTTATCGTACGTGGAGGTCACCCCACGACAGTTCCGTTTCCTTGCACACTCGTATTCACGGCCGTGCCTGCGTCTTGGATCACGTCATTCCTTTCCCCCCTTTTCGCTCAGGCTTCGTATTTTTCACGCTGTTCTACCGTCTCTACTCACCTTCTCTCGTCACATGCCTTCGACCCTCTACTCAGTGCCAGATTACCGAACAGGCTGAATAGGCAGCCGAACAGCCAGAATACCGAACAGGCAGCCAGGAGCGCGCTATTTTTTGGGTCGGACGAATTTCAGCGGATGCAAAATTTCAAGAAGCGAACTTTCAATGTTTTTTAAAGAAATATTTCTTTCCATATTTGTAACAGAAGAAAATGTTAATTAATCAAATATATATCCGTTGATATATACAGATAAAATTAATACAAAAGTATCGTATATTTATTAAATCAATGTCGTGGTGAGAATTATTTATACGAATAATTAAGGTTTTATTTCAGACGGAACACGACGGAACGGCGTTCCGGTACCCCAGGAATAATTATTAAATTATAATAATTTAATTCAACTCTTTCTATAAATTAATCATTAATTTGGGGGCGCGTTCCGGAGCCTAAAATTTTATAAATCAATTCCTCTTATAATCAATTATTGATACGTACACAATATTTGCTTGGTTACAAATATCGTACAACAATTTTTTATTCAAGCTATTACAAATAGCTTTAAAAACTTCGATAACTCGAATTTTTTTGTATGTCGAAGTAGTTTTTATGTCCCAGCCGTATTATACGTATTCTACATGTATGACATTTGTTAACTTGAAATTTGACATCACGAATTTCTCAATAACCCGAAAGAATATCTCCTTCCCTTGAGTGAAAATCATACTGTTAACTCGAAGAAACTGAACAAGTTTGTTTTCACGTCTCGAAATCCAGCCCCTCCGAGCCATTTCTTACGGGGCACTGACCATCCCACAGATGCTGCAGAGGCAACGGTGTGTCTTCTGAGCTACAACAGCCGGTGGTTGGGGCGGGGGGGGGATGAGAACGGAGAGGTGGGAAGAAAGAAGGAGGGGCGTGGGAGACGAGAGTCTGGAATGGGAACGATATGGTGCCAGGCGGGTCCTTCCCCACCCCGCCCCGCCCCAAAACAATGTCCAAGTTTTGGCGTGGCCGCCCGCGCGTCGCCGATAGGGCCCTGCCTGTGTACTCTGCCCGTCGCTTCTCAAGGCGCCTCGGAGGATGACGCGGGCGAGATGCGTCGCTCGGCCGCTGCCGCTTCTATTTGCTCCTGAAAATTGAAGCGCGAGGTTCCAAGGCTCGATTCTAAGTAACGGCGGATTTTCGATACTATGAAGAAACATTTTGTTTTTATTATTGATTTTGTTGTTTACATAGGTCAGTTTTAGAACAAACTTTACATATGTTTGATAGACTTACATATGAACTTATATTTAAAACTTATTTCTAAGACTTAAATCTAACATAAGGATGAGGTCCTCTACTCTGGTTCAAATTTGGAGAAGGTTTTGAGGAATATATTGTAGGGGTATCTGTTTTTTATTCTGGTATGGTTTGGGTTTTTAGCGAGTCTAAAGGTTGCAAGGGAAGAGATTTGAGGTAAATAATAATAAAAGTTCGTGGCTAAGTATGTGATGTATTTCAATGAGTTCTAAGTTGAGTTCTTTGTGAAGCTGATGATTGGTGACAAACCCGGTGCATTGGTAATGGTTCTGAGAAATTGGTTCTGAATGATTTGTAATTTTTTTTAGTTTGGTTTTTGCGGAATTTATCCAGATTGGACAAGCATACAGCAGTAGCGATCTTAGAATGGTTTTGTATATTGCAATTGAGGAATGATATGTTTGGTAATGGTTATCTATAGATTAAAGGTTTTAATTGCAGTAGTTTTATTTTATGTAGCTTCATGAAGAATTCTTACGACCAATTCCGAAATATTGGAAGGCAGGTTAACGGGGCTTGTCATAATAAACACGAATATAAGTTGGTTTTTTTTTTATTTATTTATTTATTTATTTATTTATATTTATTTATTTATATTTACTTATTTGTATTTACTTATTTATATTTACTTATTTATATTTACTTATTTATATTTATTCATTTATATTTACTTATTTATATTTATTTATTTATTTATTATTATTATTTTTTATTTATTTTTTATTTATTAATTCTTTGCGTTTTGGCGAGCGATGCCCGCCGCTGCTACTGCTGCTGCTGCTTCTATGTTCTTCGCTCCTGGAAAATTGCTCCTCCGCCGCCGCCGCCGATTTGCATTCTTTCCCCGGTTCGCGTCCCCGAGATTTACGAGTGCAGCCGAAGAGGTTTCGCAAGTCGCTTCGCGCAGAAGCCAAACTTGTCGTTACGGCGCCCGTCCGCCGACGAATAGAAGTTAATTACGATTAATTTTGCGGCTTGGTGCGGTGATTGCAGAAAGTTGCACTGACAGATCGTTCGTTACTTTAATTGGTTCTTGGAAGCCCTCTGCTTTGTAGTCTTTCCAATAATAAAATCAGTCACTGGGTTGTAGTGCATTCCACATTTGAAAGAATTAAATGCAACGCGAAAGAGCAACAAGAATAATAGTCCAAAATCAAACAGTCTGAAATCCTATTTGGCCATATATCAATCGTTACAATCTTTATGGCTGACACTTCGTTTATACTTACTGAATACATTACTTTCCTACCTATATTCTATCTCTTAAAATTACGAAAGATTAAAAATGCATATACCTAACTGTTCAAAATAGCGTCATTTTTAAGTTTTTCTACTAATAACATCTTTTGAGCAACACATTTCTGAAGTTAAGGGTTTTAGAAAACTACTACTTTACAATAACCAGAAGAAAAAATATCTTCCCGAAATGTTCGCTTTTTGAGTATATTCTCTTTACCACACTGACGAGATAATGTAAGTCTACTTGCGAAAGCGCGTAGCTTTTTAAGGAACGTATCTTCCTCTTTGGATAAATAGAGCTTAAAGGGGAACAACGTAGAATAAATTTCTCTTGAAACACCTTCCCACGGCCGCCTACTGCTAGAGCTCCGCCAGCAGTTCCCCTTTAGTGCCCTGGGAACTTTCCAAATATATGTGGCCGCAACTGGATTCGCTCTCCATACACACGCGAATTTCGTCGTTTCTCTTCACAGAAAACCCAAATCCAGGAGAAAATACCGAGGATGCAACTCTGAAAAACGTTAATTACAAGGAAGTATTTTAATGTTGTTTAATTGTTTTTTAATACCAAAAATTGTTTAAAATATATAAGGCTTGTTGATATTATTTATATCATTTTGTAAATCAATGCTTTTTTCGAATATTTGTTGAAGACGAATAAGTAAAAGGAATCAAATTTAACATAAAATATTAAGAATAAGTTAAATAGATGGAATATTTATACTTGGATAACTGGAGAATCGCGACCTAGGTGCAGATGCCAACGTTTTGGCAATATGCTGCAACTTTCCGCAGGGCGAAATGCCTACTTTGTCTCCTAACGAAATGAATTATATTGTATCAAAAACTCGTCACTCAATTCACAATTACTGTGTTAAGTTTAATTTTTGAGTAAAATAATGAATAAAATAATACTGATAATTTGTATTAACGGTTTGAAACACTGTTTTATCCATGAAAATGTAACGGTGCCATTGAAATGTCTTACTCTTGTTTTACAGGTAAGAGGACATCCATAAATTACGTCATCTTCACTCAAACCCATGGGAAGGAATAGTGAGTTACGTCTGCAATATATTGGTTATTCGGAATGAATGAATTTGTTTACTTGATATAATATGCATCAATATGTTAAGCTATCTAGTTCATACAGTAGTAATAGTAAGCAATTCTATTAAAAATTAATGTTGAACTAAATTATTATTGTATTCTAAACTAATAATGCAAGAAAAGCTAGAGTCAGTGCATATTATAGTTGTCCATATCGTCTTTCTATGAATATGTTGGTTCAACTTTGGATATTTTTAAGCGCAGATGTAGTTAATGTTTTTGTGAATTGGAAACCAAATCCAATCAAAATATTGTCGAAGCTGATCGATGCTTTCTTCAGAAACTAGTAGCTTTGGTCAGACTATTCGCTTTTCCAACTGTGAGATTCTGAAGTGTTATTTGTTACAAAAGGGGTTCTTCGTTTATGAAATGTTATGTTAAGTTACCAAGAAGAGTTTAAGATATTTTTCTGTTAAATAATTAATCTTTTTTTATTTTTAAAACACTCGGAAATAAATGACGCCCAATATAGGTTAGAAAATGGGAAATTTCAGATCGATGAGTTACAGTGACTTTCAAGGACATCTACGAATCGTACAAAAACTGTTCAAGATTACCATTGTCGAGTGAATATTAATGATAATAATTATTAAATGTTAGAAACAAGATATTTTTCTCTCTTCAAAACTAATACTGCGGGATGTTGCCCATTTTTTGTGTGATCTGTGAATATACGACTATTTAACGACTATTTGTTGACTATTTGTCTTATTCTACTGAAGAATTAGGTTTTATCTACAACTTTACCCATGTGTTTTTAAATAATTGGGGTCTTCATAATAATTAACACTGTCAAACATTTTCTAAAATACTGATAATGCAAACAAATCAGTTATTTTTTTAATTAAACTTTATTAACCGTAATTGTGCTGATAAGAAATCAGATATGGTCTCTCATGAAAGTCGTAAAGATCGTGCACAGAAGCGCTAATCAACATTAGCCAAAGCTCATCAATAAAATTCCGAAGAGCATCGCAGCGGCCAGCGCTCCCCTTTGCCGATTTGTTTCGGGGACGCAAACGCGCGTGTATCGACCGCCGCCGCCCTGAAGACGCGTCTCGATGTCGCGACGGAGGCGGAGCCGCGCCTCCGCTGGCTCCTGCGCTACCGCACAGTGCGACATTTTCTCTAGTTCCTAGGACAAACATCCACGACCGTTTTGCTTGGATCTACGTAATGTACTGTTCGGGGGCTGCAATAGTCGCGTAACTCAAACTCATGGAGCTAAAAAGCACATTCTTTCTCGCATTCATTTTCATTTGCTAATTTTTTTAAATAAAAGAGTTTCAACGGAAATGAGACCCACACCATTGTTTTAAGCGTCCCTTCTTCTATCTGGGGAATTGAACAAAAAATGTTGAACAATTTTTGAAAATGTTTCTATAAATTGCATTTATTCCGAGTACAAATTATGTGAAAACAACTAGTTTTTTTCAAAATTTTTTTTAGAAAGTGATTTTTTGGAACATTTTGTATAAACAAAAATTTCTATTTTCAATTTTTCCTTTTGTAATTTTCGAAAAGTACAGAGTTTGCCGAAAAGAACTAGCACCTTCAACCTAATTCCCTGAAAGTGTGGTATTACTGAATAGTAAATATGTTAATATTTCCCTAGTCATTCAACTAACTGGTTCAAGAAAAAATTGAAAGTTGTAGGTTTAGACATAAAAAACATTACTGCAACTCATATTGTTATCACGCATTACTACGAAATGATGTGTCCTAGCACCAAAAGCAACTTTTGTGTCCCGACGGGATAAACGTTTTTGGAGGTCAGGTGAGTTACGAAGAAAGAGTTTTTTTGGATGCATGGTTTTGGGGAAACAGATAGGGGAACGTGGGGACAGGTGGAAAATGGCGAGAGGCAGGTGGGAGCATGTTAGAAAATGAGAAGAGCCGCCGGGGACAGGTGGGGCCCGATTTAGGTTTCTTATGCTTCGAAATAAAATGTTTTTGAATTTTCTTTTTAATTCTGGAAAATTAAGGTATTATGGATGCTCTAACTCTTTAGCATGGGTAGTCAGAAATATGCAGAAATCGGAATCTATTAAACTTCATTGAAGAAAAAAGTCTGATAATATTTTACGATAAAATCGAAGGGGTTGTTTGATTTTCTCTGTAATTTAATATCAACGCTTAGTAATATTAGAGTTGTTTCTCTCACACAGAACCTGTTCTATAATATTGTAATGCATAATTGAAGGGCTGGCAGTTCGAAGTTTAGATACACAATAAAGTAATTGTCACTTTTAAGACAATATTTTATAGTGCAAGTTTCGCACGGTTCCATCTAGTCGTATTTATTTCTAAACGTTTATTAGTATTCGAGCCAAAATTAGTGAAATAATTTCTGTTAAAAGAGCTGACTACTCTAACACTGCACTTTGTCGCTTCTAGATCCTCTTCGTACAGAATATAATGCTATTTTATTATCTGGCCTAAAATAAACCTAAATTTTAGATTGTGATAATATTTCAATTCGTAATTCAATTTTATTTTTAAAAGTGCCGAATATTTATTGACACTTCAATACATAATAATTGAAGATTAAATGCAAAATATAAATTTCAAATTAGTATTCACATGCATTTGAGATTACTTAAAATAAACAATTTTTACTGCGTCCTAAGTGTTAGTGACGTCACAAAAAATGAAAAATAAAGAACATGATAATCTGGAACAAGAAAGGAAGAAGAAACTGAATCCTCCTTCGGCAATTCAAGCTCACATAAATGCCTGTCGAAGAGCCAAGACATCCACCGCAGATTTCACTCGCAGAACTGTTGAAAACTTCTCGAAACGTACCAAGGGCCTAAAAACTCCTCGATTCAGAGCCCGCGATCGAGGTGAAGAGTTATAATGAAATGCATGAAAGTATACTTGCGCGAGTTGAAAGCTACGCATTTTCTTTTCGAATGGATGGGAGAGATATGCGCTGCGCAGTGGCAGCAGAAGGGCGGCGATTGGCTAAGTGCTGACGCATCGGACTCCATACTTCGCGTTCGTCTTTGCCGATGAGGACGACGGAGGAGCATAGAGGGACGGAGATAATTTTTTTTCTAGGGCTTTTTCCAGCCCACTGCCGGTTACTCTTTACGTCCCGATGGGACGCATTTTCGACCATACACTAGACCAACACACTTGCCGGGTCCTCTGATCTGGGGGTCAGCAGAACGCTAGACCCTCCGCGGCGCCGCAAACAACCATGCCCAAGGCGGGACTCGAAACCCGCGACCCTTCGGACCGAAGCGCTGAGTCGGCACTCGCTCTTAGCCACCTCGCCCATATATATGACCCGTTTATTAGGGTACTGCTCCAGGATTTACCTCTTATTCATCTGAGAAACCGCCGAAAGATAATGATCAGAGCAACCGGCGGCTGAAATCCTCCTCCAGAAAGAATGATCCAGAATGTTAATAATTGTTTAATAAAATAGTTATTGACATCGTTAGATAAAGTATAAAGCAAGTAACCAATCAAGTCTCTTATTTGTGTATACGGTCGTGTGTTATTCAATATTTTATGAAATATCATTTTAAAACAAAATAGTGTTAACAAATGCACTCATACAATGTCTATACAGTCAACTCATTGTTTCGATTGTTTTAATGGACGTTGGACTGTTAAATCTTTAAATGAAACCGCCAGTTAAGTGGTTTTTATTCCTCTGCGCTAAGTTGACAGAACAATACATTATTAGGAAAAATAAAAATAATGGAAAGCCGATCTTGTACTTACGTGTAAAAAAATTTCAAATTTATGTATAAAATCTTAATAACCGAACAAAACTTTGAAATCGTAGTAAACACTTTTGAAATATAATACAAAACAACTGAGCATTTGCATGTTTACATATTTCATTCATTTCACTTGAATAATCGTTCATTTCCTTCGTACACATTCCAAGCAAGCGCTGTAACGCCGGAATAAAGTCCTCTTTCGTAGATTACTCTGAAATCATTCCACTGGTGAAACGGAAAGGAAAGAAGGATTTAAAACAGCAGAAACTTCTCCCCACCCGCTCCACTTTGTTTCGCTCGGTGACAAGGGCTCTTTATTGAGAATTGCATAAAACTTCATTTTGTAAAAATTGAAACCTTTCGGAACAACATTTTGAAACATCCATATCTTCCATATTTTTTCAGGCACCGAAAAGTATTCGTGCCGAATTTGGAAGTAAGTCACACTAACAATTCACAGTTTTCCTTCGTTATAAATAAATATGTCGTTATAAAACACATATTAAAAAAGAAATAAATAACATTCGTAATTCCTCTGGTTTAAACACATATTACACTACATTAGCTTCATCTCTAATTACCCAGGCATACAAAAAAAAATTGTCAGACCCAAAAACATGTCTCTAGGCATTTTGACGTGCTGAATCTTAATCTGAAACCAGAATTGCGCCACCAATCTCAAGTTTTTTTAAATCGCGATAAACCACCGTGGAATGGTAGATTGTAAATTTCACGGTGGGGTTTTTGCGATTTAAAAAAACATTGAATGGTGGAGGTACAATTCTGGCTTCAGATTCATATTCAGCGCGTCGTAATACATAGAGAAACATTTGTCATGTTTTTGGATATTACAACTTTTTTTTCTGTGTGCCTATGTTGTTAGCTCTCTTCAAAGAATTGGGTTTTAAAGTAATCTTACAACACGCGAAGCTCAAGCTTGTGTTTTTAAGACACTGTGGTTATAATATTCCCAAAGGTTAGAGTTTGAATACCACAAAAGCTTTCCACAGCATTTCTGGCGCCACAGAAAGTTAGAAAATGTTCGAAAACACTCTTTAGTAAACAATGTGTTCAAGTTGCTGTAATTTCATTATTTCAATTTCTGCAGCGCTCCGCCGTCCGCTGTCCCACTGCGCAGAGCCTGCGGTCGGCGGTGGCTTTATGGGCGCTGCAGACAGTTTATCCGCTCGCCCTGGAGCGCCCCACGCGGCCTTATTTGGCTTCTGTTTCTACGCGTGAATGCTTCTCTCCCTTCACCTCCACCCTTCACCGCGGAGTGGTCGCGCTGCTAACGTAAATAAAGGAAATATAACTCTGGTGGACTTGCATTAACGAATATCATGCCTGATGTTAGTTTTAATATGGAAATGCGTAGGAATATTCATTTTTTTATTAGGCACTTATGTTACAAAAAATAAAGATCTGCATGAGAAATATTACATGGAGATTGTGAGTTCATAATTGGTTTTGAATGGAAATTTAAAAGAATTATGGACGGAAAACTGAAAGAATGTAACAGTATGTAGCCGAGTGATTTGGGCTGAATGAAGAGCAACAAACTAAAACCGATGCAACAAACTATTGCAGCATCCTTAAGGAACTTATAACAAACTTTCATAATTAAAGAAAAACTTGGAAAGTTTTAAACATCTGTAGTACTGATCTAGAAGTACCGGAAGCCGTTGTATTATAAAACGAGGAATATAAAAAAATCAAGTGAATATTAAAAAAAATTGATTGATAATATGTTTAATATAGGTTTCTGAAAACTAGTTCAGAAAGAGAAAGAAATCTAAGAAAATGAGAAAATAGCGATGGTTAAAAGTTGATGCCAGTTTTATATGTTTTAATAATCTATGAAATAAGTATATACTAATTGAGAAAAAAATCAAAAATATACCCTATATAGTATATAAACTCATCATAACACTGTTTCTCATACTTTTTACGCACATCACATTCTTGTAACATTTACTCTTACTTTACCGCTCCTTGAAATGTCGAAATAATCTAGTATTAGTCGCCTAAATGAAATGTCTACCACTAAATTTATTTCACGAGTACCATCACAACTCCGTGTGACCACAATTCCGAGAACCCCTTAGCAGCCACCTTCTCACCATGGATAAGAAAATTCTTTTCTTTTCCGTCATCTTCTTTGCTCATCATTTTAGGGGAAGCCTACTCTGCAATTTGTGAGAGTTCAAATCACGTGTTTTAGTTCATCAGCAATCCAGATTTTCAAAATGGATAATGTGTAACTGGAAACAATTGTGATTTTCCTGTGAAATATCAAACATAATTCAGTCAGAGGAAATTGATATTAGCTACAATGAACCACGCATGAAGAAATAAACATACAAAATTAAAAGTTAAATTTATTAAAATAAATATAATAAATAAAAACGCGTAACGATAAACGTCTTCAGGCAAAACATGCAGAATAATTTTGAATTTACATAAATATAATATTTATTAAATCAGGCAAAATACACAAGATACACATGATAAAATGATGTTTAAATAATAGGAAATCGTGTGTCTCGTGTAAGTTTCAAGTATTTATATTTTCTGACGAAAATGAGAAAATATAATTTGCATAAAAATCCGGTTCCTAGTTATAAGAAAGAATAACCAGTATTAATACAGTGGAAGAACGTACAGCAGAATTGATCAAAGTGGCATCCACGACAAAGCGAATGCAAAAGAAAGATGTCAGAAAGCTGGAGAAGAAGAAAAATGGAACAGTTTTCAATAGCCTGATCGGGTGAAGACCTCTTGAAGATCTACAGCAGCGGGGCATGAATGGGGAGCACGGCGAGGGGCGATGGGGGGGGGGGACTGGTTCTGGACGTTGTCCACTAAAGGCAAATGTTCGATGGAGGCGGAGCGACTCATGGGAAGAGGAACGCAAGAGGCGAGGCCACAAGTGGGAAAGGGAAGGGAAGCTGAGTCTGAGTTTAAGAATGTGGGAAAAGGGAGGAGGGCGGGAAGGTTTGGGAGGAAGGGCGAGAAGCGTTGGGAGAACGGCGGAAAGCGTGTGGAAGGAAGGGGAAGAAGGTTTAGGAGGAAGGGCGGGTTGCGGTTGGAAGCGGTGGGGGGGGAAGGAAGCGGTGGGAAGAAGGCGGGAAGCTGTGGAATGAAGGGCGGGAAGCGCTGTGGAATGAAGGGCGGGAAGCGGTGTGGAATGAAGGGCGGGAAGCGCTGTGGAATGAAGGGGGGGGGGGCGGAGGGGGTTGACGGAAGGCGTCGCCAGCAAATAAGCCGTGAGATGTCGCGGGGCTTGGCGCAGAGCTCCGCATCCGGCTGCCGGCCGGAAACTCTTCCCGGGCAAGAAACTTCAGCTACCCTTTTTTCTCCCCTCCCATTCCCTATCCCCCTCTTTCCACCGATCCTCCCCATTTTCCCTCGTACGCGTTCGCCGGCTCTTTCTCTCTCGTAGCAATCGAAAACTTCCCGCGTACATTTGGCGATCGTTTGGCTTTGCCGCACAAAGATATGCAAGTTTTAGTGCGGAAAAGTCGGGACACAAAAATGCCTGGACGCATGCAAACGCACAAGCGCACGCGTTTGTCCGGATATGACGCACCTAAAAAAATCCTTGCATTGTACATTCACGTTCTTCTTCTTCTTTACCAATTGCTCTTTTTATCCTCTCTCAGATTCAAACGTACGTGCCTCGAAGCCCTTACGCAACCGAAATCTTTCCTCACGTAGCTAACATTCAAAACAGATATATCTACCCAGTTTTTCCACGTTTTTGGTATTCATCGCCTGACACTCTTTCCAACATTTGCGTCTGCCTCCCGTAAATGGGCGCCAGTTTCTTTTCCCTCTAGAAAGGGACATGTGACAAATCATTGCTGGGTAAACAATCATTGCCGGAGGAGAATAAATTGATGTAGATTTTTCCTCAAACGTCGAGATTACGTCAAACGCAGGAGATAAAGAGAATAGAACGTTATGTCGGTTGAAGACACTAGAAACAGGTGCTCCTGACAGCAACATATACACTGCACGGTCTTGTCTTGTTAGGTGAAACTGGTTGGTTCAATTAGTATTTTTAGATTGCATAGAAAAGTCAGATCACGATAGTGTTTAGGATAAAACAAATATGAGAGATGAGAACCGCACCTCTGTTGTTGACCCATCTGGGTCCATAAAAGTTGCGAGATTTAAAAATATTTTAATTCGGGCGCCGACTGCAATGTCCAAAAGCCGAAATCTCTGTACGCGACTGTACTCTGATCTTGCATTCAGCATCAACTACTGCATATAAGTTTTTTCTTAAAATAATAATCTACTTTATATCAAATCAATTCCAACTAAATTGTTTACACAATGAAAATAAAATGTCGAAATATCACTATTATGTTGCACGTAAATTCACCAAAATCGGAAATCGTGAATACACTGGTATTTTCTGTCCCCAATAGAATGAAGATTTCTGGTTGTAATTGGCTGAGTTTGCGCACGTTAAGACACATTAATTACACTGTTTGGTGTTTTCTTAGCGAGATATACTTACAGAAAATTGGTAAGTTACTCCTGCTGCCAAGTTTTATTTTAAAATGGCATTCTACTATAACAACAAAAAATAATCGAGTAGTAGAATCGCACTTTTCCCTGCAACATACCACTGTACCTGCACTTTGAAAATTCATTTTTCTTCCGGATACATTTTACATATATTTCATCCAACGTTAAGATAAGAGACTGAAATCAAGCAAATGCTGAGGATGGGGACGCGTCCCGCGACGGTGTCAAATATTATCCACAATACCAGACCCAAGGGAACAGGTTGGCATTAATATGATGGACAATTATTAATTCAGCATTACATAATACAAAGGAAAGTCTGTCCCTCAAAATATTTATTTAAAATTGTATTTTTTTATTCAATTTTCTTGAAATTTGATGTAAGTATTCTATTAGTTACAATGAAAACAATAAGTATTCAAGTCCCAAATAAAAGCGGAAACCTATCTTGAATTGACCCAAATATCTCTCTACTAAGAGAGGCGATAAGGTTGCCAATAAGTTACATGGAATCTTCATTGCTGTATGATCGAGGGTGATCATAAAAGCGGAAGGACTTTTTACATCACATTGCCGAAGCTTGGAGAGTACTACAGTATATCAATTTAGTTCTGGAAGAAATTGTACTCCCATCGGAAACTAAAAAAGGAGACAAAATAGCACGAAGAATGTAGTTAACGAAAATGAGAAGGCGCCAAACATCAATTCACGTATAACTGACTCAAAATCATATAGTTTAGGGTTTTGGAGAGGCATTCAGGATAAATTACAGGGAGATACAGTGAGATAACGTATTTCCTAACACTGGCGTGAGGTTCAAAATATTCAGTAACGTAAAGTATCATATTTTAAAAGTTCCACGAAAACCTACCGACCAAGAGGAAATTTCTAACAAATGGGCTTTTTTAAAATTTTTTAAATTATGTTTTTCTAATAGATTTGTGTAGAACTGTTTTCCTTAGCATCTTAGATCTCTGCCTGGATGATAAGTTTAGAGGACGGCTAACCTAAGTATCGTTACCGATGAAAGCAGCTGTCGAGGTAGAGGTTATGGGCCGGGCGCTATCCTTTCTTCCCCATTCTTCCATTTCTTTCGTTTTTATCCCATTGTTCCATACATTCACTCCTTTCTTAGCCCATTCTTCCATTCAGTTATATCGTAACCTATTCATCTACTCCCCATTCATTCCTTCATTCAGTCATTAGAGCCTGCCGTTTGGATGATTCCTCGTTCTCATAGGGCTTCTGATCTAGAAAGTCTGCAATGCACGTCGGTAATGAAGGAAGCGGTGATGGCCGTGAGATTCTAAACAAAATTTTAATTAAAATGCGGGAAATTTGAACCGGGGAGGGAGTAACTAAAACAACTTAATTGAGTGTGGCACACTCAGCTCTTGTATATGGATGCAAAACTCGGGTTCTAAAAATGACACGATTTTATAAGAACTGAACCAGCGGAAGTGATACTTCTGAGAGCAGCAAACAACTGTACACTGAGATGCAGTAAAAAGTGATGAAATGAGGGAATTAGGGTGAATTGAAACACTGCATTAAAAAATCTTAAAAGCACAAATCAATGAGTGGAACACTGAGAAAACAACGCGAGATAAATCTTAGGTGCAAGCTTAGAAATATAAAAAAGAGAAAAGAGAAAGATTTGGAATGTCGAGAAGGCGGAATGAAGTTGGAAAAGGCAAACACTTACCTCTAGAGGAGGAGGAGGAGGAAGAAGAAGAAGAAGAAGAAGAAGAAGAAAGGAGAAGGAAGAGGAGGAGTATAATGTTAATAAGTAGTTTTAACATTTTCATGTGTGTCTGGGTTTGAATGAAGTTTGGAGCAGAAAACTTACATTTTTTTTATTCGACTGCAAATTACAGATACGTCAACGCTCCTTTGGGAACGGAGGAATCCACCTCGAGCAGTTTAACGCTCAGTTTCATTTGAGGTATTGAGCAAATGTAGAGATATCCTCTTGTTTTGCGTCTGAACTAAATGTAGCAGAGCCAGCAAATGATCGTTCCCCATGTTTTCGCGGTAGTAAGTCTATTCCTGTACGTTGGGCACAAATGGGAAAAGGAGCCAAAATATACAGCTCATTTTAGGTTGCAAATAGTTCTTATTACTAGGAGGCCAATTTGTTTGTGATCAAATTTTGACAAAGGCTCGTCGCCTACAAAATTCATAATTCAGCTTATACTCATGTGGCATTTAAAAAAGCCAGAGGTTAGTATGTGAACGAGATTTCGCAGCTCCAGAAAACGTGCACTACTTCATGCGTCTCACCGGGAGAGGTAGATCAGTGCATCAACTGATGTCACTGCAGCGCCTCTGACCGGGAGGTCCTAGGTTCGAGTCCTGATGGCGGCAGGATTTTCGACACTAGCTTTTCAGCTAGGTCGAATTCAGTCACTGCGTGGAGGAGAATTCTAGCGGCCGGCTGCTCTGATCGGTAGTTTTCCGTGGTTTCTCCGATCAACACCTGGCGAATGCCGGAGCAGTACCCTACCAACGGGCCACGGACCGCGCGCGGTCTGTCCTTCCTCTTCCTTGTCCTTCCTCTCCTCTTACACACACTCACTAACATGCACTTCACTATCACATATTCCGGGAGATCGGTCGGATGCTTAGAGCTTGTCCCGGCTGGGGCGGCCCCCTGCTGGTGGGAGAGTCCAGGTTAAGGGGAAACCCCACTAGCCGACGGTAGGTCGGCGCCGGATCACGCCATCCAGCGGGGAAATATCACCACCATTTCACGAGAAAAAACATGCACAACACTAACAGGACTAATGACCAAAGCAGTTGACGCGTCCGGAAACAAGAAAATAATCAATCATGTGTGTCACACAGGTTGTCGCTGATTTTCGAGGTTAAATAAATAAAAACAACAAAAAGACTCCCTGACCTCACATGCTCAGCAACGCGAGGCGGTGGGCGTGTTCGTGCGTGGGCACGCGGCACATGAGAATGCTTACGCGGCGTGCCGTTTATTTTTCCCCTTCTCTCGCGCGGAAGAGTGGAGCCTCGGATTTGTTTCGCGGTATCAGTTAAATGTATCGTGAGAAACGAATGGGGCGTCTTAGATATTTAAGCCGGCGGCGGTGGCAGCGGCTTCTGCAGGCGAAGGAATCCCAGGCCTCCGACGGCGCAAAGGCAGGCGGACGCGTCGAGTCAGCAGCCATCCGTATTTCATACTCCGGATTTATTCGCGACTGCAATACGTTTATGAAAATTAAGTGTCCCCATCGAAACTTCACGAGCACGCAATATTTGAAAAGTTTCAACTAAAACGAACACCGTTGCAGTAGTTTAACTTAAAAACGTGCCTATTCTAATTGTGAAAATTTAGAAAAAGTATGGTTTTATTTAACTTGCTCCGAAAATTATTTGGGTTTTGCAATGTTTTACATCCTTGCATTGTGGATATGAACCATTCTTATTATATATTCGTACTCTTTTAGTAATGTAAATATCACGCAAGATGTTTCTGAGGATTCTTTGCAAACAAAATCACTAAAAAACATCGAATTTTACAGTAAAAATATTATTTTATTATTTTCTATTACACGAATAAAAATACATATTGAAATAATTTACAGAAGCTTTCAATATCAGGAGCCAGTCTCGAGAATGTGCCTGGACGATATTTACAAACAAAATTCCCAAGTTGAAAGTTTCACTAAAATCGATCATGGTAATTATCATCCTCCGGAATTTCAGCCATAGACAATAAACCTCGTGTGCTTCGAGTCAGTATACCCAACACGCACCAGTTAATGATTGGGTTCGGGTGTCATTCTCATTGAGGAATACGCCAGGTCGACCGCGAGAGCATACATCAGGAGCGAGGCGGGGAAGCTTCGCGTGGCGGGGCAGCGCGGGGTTCGGGAGCGCGGGGCAGGGGTGGCGCGTCGGAGCAACACTGGTGGGGTACAGCGGGGAGCGTCAGGACTGCGCGGAGCGGGGCAGCGTGAGGTGACAGTGTCGGGCGATTGTTAGTAATTCCGGGCGCGTCAACGGTTAAGATTATTCCGTAAGTGTAGTGCACGTTTTTCATCGGAAGGTGGCGGTGGTCTTCCCCCGCTGGATGGCGAGATCCGGCGCCGACCTACCGTCGGTTGGTGGGGTTTCCCCCTAACCAGGACTCTGCTACCAGCGGGGCACCGCCCCAGTCGGGACAAGCTCTAAGCTCCCCACCGATCTCCCGGAAAATGTGGTAGTGTAGTGCATGTTGGTGTATGTGTGTGTGTGTGTGTGTGTAAGGGGAGATGATAGGAAAATGGAAGAGGAAGAAAAGATCGCGTGCCGTCCGTGGCCTGTTTGTAAGGATGTTGCTCGGGCATTCGTCTGTTGTTGATCGGAAAACACAGAAAACTATCGATCAGAGCAGCCGGCCGCAAAATACTCCTCCTGAAACTAATTGAATTCGACCTAGCAGTGTAGCTAATGTCGAAAATCCTGCCACGGTCGGGACTCTAACCTAAAGCAGTACAGTGAAGTGACATCAGTTGATACTTGAGCTACCTCTTCCGTTGCCGAGGCGAAGCGGCGGTGGGCGGGGCTGCGCGGGGCGGAACAGAGCGGGGCAGCGCGGGGCGGGGCAGAGCGGGTCGAGCGGGCAGGCGGGCGGGGCAGAGCGGGGCGGGCGGGCGAGGCAGCGGGGCTGGGAAGCGGGGCAGGAGCGGGGCGGGCGGGGCAGAGCGGGGCGGGCAGAGCGGGCGGGCAGAGGGGCGGGCAGAGCGGGCGGGGCAGAGCGGGCGGGGCAGAGCGGGCGGGGCAGAGCGGGCGGGCAGAGCGGGGCGGGGCAGCAGGGGGCAGAGCGGGGCAGAGCAGGGCGGGGCAGAGCGGGCGGGGCAGAGCGGGGCGGGGCAGAGCGGGCGGGGCAGGGCGGGGCGGGGCAGAGCGGGCCGGGGCAGAGCGGGGCGGGGCAGAGCGGGGGCAGAGCGGGCGGGGCAGAGCGGGGCGGGAGAGCGGGCGGGGCAGAGCGGGCGGGCAGAGCGGGGCAGGGGCAGAGCGAGGGCAGGGCAGAGCGGGCGGGCAGAGCGGGGGACAGAGCGGGGCAGGGGCAGAGCGGGCGGGACAGAGCGGGCGGGGCAGAGCGGGGCGGGGCAGAGCGGCGGGGCAGGCAGGCGGGGCGGCGGGCGGCAGAGCGGGCGGGGCAGAGCGGGGCGGGGCAGAACGGGCGGGCAGAACGGGCGGGGCAGAACGGGCGGGGCAGAGCGGAGCGGGCAGAGCGGGGCGGGGCAGAGCGGGGCGGGGCAGAGCGGGGCGGGGCAGAGCGGGGCGGGGCAGAGCGGGGCGGGGCAGAGCGGGGCGGGGCGAGGCAGGGCGGGGCGAGGCAGAGCGGGGCGGGGCAGAGCGAGCCGGCCAGAGCGAAGCGGAGCAGAGCAGAACGGGGCAGCCCATGGGCATCAGATAGCCGCATGGGAGCAGCCCTCCGGGGCCGGGCTTTCAAATAATGGAGACGTCGCAATTTGGCAAGCGCCCGCCGCTCTGTTTACTCCGGGCGCGGCCCTGGCCTCGGGTCGTCCGCACCCCCTCGCACCCGTCTCTCTCGCTCACACAGCGCGCACGCATAAACATACTCAAACACCACAAGCTTACACACCTAACCGCATGCACACACACATTGGTGTAGCAGTACCACTCAATGGTTTGTGACACTGCATGTCTAACACGCGGGCAGGGGCAGGGAATTGTAATTTCTGTTAACAGGTTGACCTGTTTTAAATTGTTACTGCAAAGTGGAAGTGCCGATATTCGTTCGTTAGTTTCAACATATTTTCTGAAACAAAATCTCATATACTAATCTTCACTAAATCATTCACACCAAAAATATACACGTTAGATGTACGTCGTTAATTCACGCACATCAGGCCACGGTTCAGCGGGACAATGGTACTACCTTGTAATAACAATAATAACAAGTTGAGCAAATGAGAGAACTTGAAACCAATATTTACGAAAACATCACTGGAAAAATAAGCTTTTTAATAAAAATGGGAATTGTGAAATTGTAACAAATTGTTGTAATGAATTTTGATGATCAAGCAAGGGAACAAAGTAACTTGCTGTTTGGTTTTCTAATTGTCTTTTAACACTACGAATTAACTTAACACGATAAAAATATTTTTAAATGTTTTTATTTTATTTTTGAAACTCCTGAATGCACTTTTATTCTTTAGTTTAAAAACACACTCGTATTTTAATATATCATAAGTTATTAGTGTTTTTTTTAATTGCCTGCAATACCTAGCATTCGGTTACAATAATCAATTTTATGATTATACCAATGTTAGTATTACTAGTGGTCTGGAGAAAAAACAAATGCTGCTGTCAAGTGTGTTGGAAATAGGATCCTCGAGCAGCGAAAGTTCTGAAACAGCACATGCGAAGCTTTGTCCTCATGTGACGTCAGCTTTACCACTGCCATACCGAGAGTGAGAATACAGTCGTATCATTAGCTGTGGGAAACTAACGATTAATATAATCAATTAATATAATCTTCCTTGTCCTATCCTCTCTCCTTGACACACACACACACACACACACACACACACACACACTTACACGATCATGCACTACACTATCACATATTCCAGGAGACCGGTTGGGAGCTTAGAGCTTATCCCGGCTGGGGCGGTGCCCCGCTGGTGAGAGAGTCCTGGTTAGGGGGACATCCCACTAGCCGACGGTAGACAGGCGCCGGATCTCGCCATCAAGCGGGGAAAGATCACCGCCATCTCGCAAGAAAAAGCATGCACTACACTAACGGGACTAATGACCATAGCAGTTGACGCGCCCGGAAACACGAAAAAAATCAATCAATTGGATTATGAAGGGATTACAGAAGTCTTTTATTTTACAAACGGATGGTGGTACATTCGTGTTAAAGACGCAACAAGGTGATAGGATGAAAGTTATAAGCAAATCAGATGATATCGTAACGCATAGGTGATTACGTTGAAACTTATAAGCAAAGCAAATGATCTCTTTGGGGCTGGTAAATGCACAAATCCGTACAGTCAACCTACAGACGTAGAAAACGAATGTGTAGATTGATGTTGACTTACCATCGTACAAATTGGAGAGTCAGGGAAAGGTATGCTGTTGTTTGAGATACACATAAAATTTACGATTTTGATAGTACCGAATCTTTTTTAACTTAAAAGAGAATGTTAAAAATGTTTGTTAAATCTACGTATAATGTTGATTTCAAAGCTATAAAGACGACTGACGTAATGTGTAAGTCTACATTTAACAAAGAACGGAAATAACATACATACCATCCAATAGAGTATTGCTACCTTATTAAGTTAGTTTTTAAAATGTCATTTAAGTACTTAATTTATAGTACTTAAACTATGTGGATGATATTTTTATTAACAAAATAATTTTCTCTGTAAATATGACGTAAAGTATTATATACTTTTTAATTTGAAGGCTATTTGACCTACTTTGATGGAAATAACATTCGTATCCTGCTGGTATCAGAGCTACTAGCGGTGGGTTTCTGCGCTCGTAAATTTGTAAGATCGTAAACACTGCGTGAACTGGAGACGGAGTCGTAGCAAGGGCCGTTCGCAGACACAAAGTACTCAACATAAAGCACCGAGGTTCATGATGTACTAAACAACAGTCAATTACTACCCGTGCAGTGCATACGGGACTGTATTTAGGGAGTTAAAACATTGCACAAAACACCGAACATTTGATACATCGAATTTATCTAATACAAATGTGGTACAATGAACTAATAAAATGGAGCAGATGTTTAGTGAACCTCTAAATCAACTATTATTAATTTCACTATTAATTTTATACCTACATTTATATTTCATTTCAATTAGCGTGTATAACGCGTCAAGCGGATTTTTTGTCGTATGCCCGAGATCCGACCCGTTTTCTCCACGTTACTAGCAATCTTGATTGTCATATTGTTGCTTTAACAGTCGTAGCTTCAAATGCTGATGACGAAATATGGTGCTGCCGTAGAATTCCAAAAACGCTGCTAAAATAAGCCGTTATGCACATGATGCACTTGAGTACCGTCAACTTGATACATTCAATCACAAAATTTATCGCAGGTGAAGTTAAAACCCCATGGGGCGTTCTCCTTAGAGCACGGTTTGGGAAGGAATTGAAACGCGATCTTCCAAAAATTGTTCTGCTGCCTTACTTGCGTATAAAGTTTACCTTAAAAATTCATCGCTCGTTTAGTGTTCAGAGAGAAAGAAAGAAAGAGAGAGAGAGAGAGAGAGAGAAAGAAAGAAAGAAAGTGAGAGAAAGAAAAATGAAAGAAAGAAAGAAAAATAAAGGAAGAAAAAAAGAGAGAAAGAAAGAAAAAGAAAGAAAGAAAGAAAAAGAAAGAAAGAAAGAAAAAGAAGGAAAGAGCGGCATTTGCGAGCGATAGAAATATTTGAATATACCTTTCTTGCTTTTTCCCCACTTGAATGCAATTTGTAAGAGACTACATTTTTCGTACCGCCCAGCCGCGGGGCGCCTCTTGGAGGCCCAGCGCCGCGTGCGTGCGTGCGTGCGTGCGTGCGTGCGTGCGTGCGAGCGGGCGGGCGGGCGGGCGGGCGGGCGGGCGGGCGGGCGGGCGGGCGGGCGGGCGGGCGGCGGCGGGCGGGCGAGCAGCCACCCTCGTGAGCGCACGCCAAATGTCGCGCCTTGCGGGGCGCCGTAAATCAGCGGCGGCCAACGCAGCGAGCAGGAAGGCGGCGCTTGTCTAATTAAGACGAAGGATGCGAACGACGGCTGCCACTGCGTCCGGCATTAGCGCTGCACCGCCACTCCACACAGCCCAAGTACGTTTGTGACCTGCTCTTCATCCTCTCTTTCTTTCCTCCTCTCCTCATTTCTCCTCCCCTCTTCTCTTTCTCCCCCTTCTTCCTTTCTCCTCCCCTTCTTCCCCCTTCTTCTCATTTCTCCCCCCTTCTTCTCATTTCTCCTCCCCTTCTTCTCATTTCTCCTCTCCTTCTTCTCATTTTTCCTCTTCATCCCATTCCTCCCCCTCTTCGTTTACCTATCACTCCTCCTCTTTGCTTTTATCTTTCTCTTCTTTTCCCTATTCCTGTCCATTTCCTATTCCTCTTCGTTTTCTTGTTCCTCCTCATTCTCCGTATTACTAAAAATGTGTATCGATTTCAAGGATATTTCGAAACAAGCACATCATTCTTCGCAATATTTAACCTACTTAATACTCAAACCTTTTACAAGCATATTATTATTTACTCATGTTTCTCTTACTTAAACATATGCTCAATGCCTAACATCAGAAAGCAGAAGCATTGGCAATTCCAAGTGACTACAGCAGAGATAAAGTTTCGAATTCAAGCACTGGTACGTTCTACTTAACTTCAGATCACAGAACGGATATCGATGTTCGCAGATGACCCGGCTGTTCTGGTCTCCAGAGAGATTTCATTGGCGGACGCAGCTCTTGGCGACGATTCAAATGGAGGGAATCATGAGTAATGTGTAGCGCTTCCTTCTCTGGGGGCGCGGAGAAGGGACCAAGAGCTCTAAAGACGTAATTCTAACAGAATCGAATCAGTTGTCTGTAAAAAGAGACGGAAAACGTCTTCCCTATGTCACAATAAAGAGGAAACACGGAGAACCGGAACTTGTACTGATAATGTAACTTGACAACGTAGAATACGAGCTGTATAACCATGGACCGATACGAGCAGGGTAGTACGAGGCGAGTAGTACGTATATTCACGTTTTAGTTAATTATTTAAAACAAATTCGAAGACAATCTAATTCTGAAAACTACGACCAAGAAATAAACTAATGTTTAATCAACAAAAACAAGATCCAAAAGATTAATTACAATTGCATGAAACAGCGGAACCTTCGCTGGCAGCGAGGTTAGAATATCTAATAAACCAATGTCTGAAACACGTACCAAACAATGCAACTTTCCTCTATATTGCTTTTCATTTCCAATTACCTCCATGAAAATAATTAATGTAATATAATAATTTGAAAATTTAACACCCCAAAACCATTAATTCTGAAACGTCAATTAATTTATTAACGTTATTAAAACTGTTGGTAATTAAATTTTGTCTAATTAAATATCATGGTCGGCAGCTGTCCACTTCGTTAAACGTTATTCATTTCATTATTAATTTCAATTACGGGGTGTTATATTTACGTACATTCTTTTATTGATTCACCAATTATTTTGTAATGATATTATTCACGAATAATTACCCTGAAGTGAATATTCAGATTGTAATTTGTCTACACTCTGTTGGACTTACATTTTATGGTGGATCCCCCTAATCCATACCCTGGTAAGGGTTGGAACACACAGAAGTGTTCCTCAGAGTGTTGTAATTACTCATTTTCGTATTTAAGTCAGAAAAAGCTCTTGTTTAAAGGTAGTGCGATTAAATAGGCTCGTGCAACCTGCTGCTTTATTTCTGAAAGGTAATAGGTACTGACCACTTAGAATGTTGAGTGGTTGCTATTGTTTCAAGGCCAATCAAAATCCTCGGTATAGCATGTTTCTTTAAGTAATTTAAATAAGTGTTCTCGTTAACATTTGTGGCGCCAAGTTTGAAACGATAGAAGAACAACAATTTAGAAACAAAACAACTCTGTTAATAAATTTTGGCAAAAAGGTATCGTTTCAGTTTCCATTGCCTAAAAATTTGAATTTTATCTGGGTTTAACTCAATTTATTCATTCTTTAAATTCGTTCTTTTTGCAGTTCAATTCACTCTATTTCGAAATTCCGAATTTTCACTCTAACCAGACTCATAAAACAATTCAATCTCTTTTTATTCATTCAATTCATTTTCTCAATTCAATTCAATTAATTCTAATTCAATTCAATTTATTCTTTCTCAATTCAATTCAATTAATTATTCTTTCTCAATTCAATTCAATTCAATTTATTCTTTCTCAATTCAATTCAATTAATTCTTTCTCAATTCAATTCAATTTATTCTTTCTCAATTCAATTCAATTTATTCTTTCTCAATTCAATTCAATTTATTCTTTCTCAATTCAATTCAATTCATTCGGCTCGTAGGTGGGTGTTCGGCATTGTGTTTTCAAGGACGTTTTGCAGTAGGAAAATGAGATTCCGGACTTCAATTTTATACTGAGCTTCGTAATAATACCAATTCCCCAAATCCGCGATGACAAATGTGTTATCTCAACGCTTCGATTCGCCTCCATGGCAGGCGCGTTCTGGATGCGTGTCGCATCCCGGCCTATCCGTCTGCCTGAATGCACAGAGATACGCCGAGCCGCGTGGCGTCCGCCGAACAATGGGCGCTCGCAAATCTACGCTGAACCGACTCCTCGGCGGCCGGAAGCCCTACAGGAGGCCGTGACGCGAGCTCCGCGCGCGTGGGAGGCCGAGATCAGGAGGCCGTGGGAAGAAAAAGCGAGACTCCGAGGGGAAAATACAGTTAATGAATTTCCAAGCGTCGGATAAACGTTTTTTTATATTTTTCTCCAATGTTTGGATTTTAATGTCCAAAAATCTGTTTCCACGGAGTACAAGGTTCCCTATTTTTTTTTCGAAGTGTATTTCTCTCCCACTCCCAACGCATACACGACTTGCCTTTGAAATAGAATCTTGCTTCAGATTTAGACTTGCCTTCAAAATATACTCGTACAAAGACAAAGTGTCCAAACCATTGCAAAGTAAGATCGAAATAATTAGGTAGAGTAATGAAAAGTAGCACGTATCTTCTGAAAAGTGTCCATAAATAATTTTTAACGATATTGTTCGCAGTATGAAATTGATAAAAGGGTAACTTTTTCCAACTTTAAAGGTTTTAGAATAATTGTTACTGTTTTTTTATAATGTTAACGATAATAACAGTAACACTTTCACTACTTCCAAAACAAATAATGAAATCTCACTTTTATTCTTACTTCCTTTTTTACGCTGAATCACGAATATCCTAACAGTTACTTCAAAGTGCGCAATAAGCAATAGTAATCTTTTCGATGAAGTATTGGATCGAAATGATGAAAATAAAGTTTTGGTCGAGGTGTGATTTGTTCCAAATTTTTAGCAAGCAAACCTCACTGACACATCAGTGAATTATCTCACAGCGTCAATCATATATCAATATTTTAATGTTATTCAGTATTTTCTAATGTACATCTTCTCTTTTCCTAAATATCTCATATTAATTACTTGACTCCTGTAAATAAACTTAACTTGTAAAACAAATAGTTTACAGGAGATAAATAGAATATTGATATTCTATGACTATGGGAGCTAATACAGTATCGTGAATGAACATTCGGATTTACAATTTTTATGAAATGTAAGTTGCTTAAATGCAAATGTACCCTATATTTAGAAGCCTGAATAAATTGAACATGTTATACACAAATGTAGAGAATGATTGGACGAATTCAGTGGAACACGTATCTCGTCTTCATAATAATATTTATCACCAACCAACATCGTGGTTCAAGAAATTATTGTAAATAAACTGGCAGTTCAAAGCCAATTGGACCATGGTCCATTGGCCGGGAAGACATGAACAATGTTATAAAGAAATGTTCGGTTTCTAGACTTTGTAAGTTCATCGCACAAAATTACGTTTTAAAGTTTCAGTGTTGCATACTTAAACCGTACTAACCAACTAGTTGTAAGCACACATTCAGTTCCCATGAGATGCAGAAATTAACTTTCTTTCGAGTTCTAGAGATGAATTACACACACGGGGCCCACTCCTAATACAATTAATTTGATACTATGACACAGCGCATTACAATAATTTCTTATTTTCCTTACAAGAACGTAAAGGGAAAAATGAGTATCGAGTTATCGACATTCCTGTATTATTTCGTTTCCTTTCGCTTTTCGTTTTCCTCTCGCTGACTTCTCGAGTGCCGGCGCGTCGTGTTCGCCAAGATGCCGGTGCAGCGCATCTCGCAAGCAGGAGGCCGTGACCCCACCGGTTTCATGGCCCCCTGGACCATCGACAGCCTGCGTCTCTTCTCCCCCGCCCTCCACCTCAAGGCGTCTCGGCGCCGCAGTCGTGTTCGAACGCGCGTCGCCACAGGGAACTGTAAAAATCGAGTGGGGCCTGTATTGTAAACAGGAGCTCCGGGGCTTCTCGGATACGTTTGGCGGTGTGCCACCCGGTGGGAGAGAAGGGGCTGCTGTTTCGCCTCTTCGCCATGCACACACACACACACACACACACACACACACACAAACACACACACACAGGGCGATGCTGCAGTTCTCTCTTTTACGCAATTCAACCCCCGCACACACCGTCGCGACGTTGCCACAGGCGACAAAGCCTGTATGGTGGGGATAGGTTGCTACGAACTGCAACGAGAGTAACCGCCTCCTGTCAAAGTCGAGAAGGCAGCAATGGCTGAGGCGGTTTGGGAAGTGGAGTAATATTTGATTCCGTTAGAGAGAAAAATGGAAGCACTGCGTAATGCTGCTGCCATGGGCAGTGTGTGCATAGAGAGAGAAAGGGGAGACGTTTGTAACGAGGAAAAGGCAGGTAAAGGAGGATCCGTCTCTGTTAAGTGCAGGGACTGAAATATGCAAACAGGATGACCTACTGTGTCTATTAAAGCACTATTGTTGCCGCTGCCGTACTGGTGACGGGTACTGGTTTGGGTTGAGGTTGGACCCAAGTCGTGATGTGGCTAACATTTTCAGTTGAACTGTCATCAACAGACAGCTGAGACTGAGGCAGAGTTATTGTCGATGATCGTGATTAATAATGGCAAAGATTACTGGAGAAGAGTGTCACCGGAAGGTGCGGAAATATTCCCGACTGCAGCGCAGGGGGTCACAGGCGGTGGTCAAGATCCCAAGGTACTTCAGACGGACGAACAGTGTGCACGATGTACACGCATTATATGGCAATCTGAAAAATTCATATTATTTGGTTTTGAATGATTAAGCTCGACCACAGTGGTTCCGCACAATCAGTACAACAAAGCAAGTTCATCCACAATTGCCACAAAACTTGTTCAATTAAGATTTATTATTGTTTATTTAAGACTTTATGATTATAACAAACTTAGCACTATTTCCGGGCACCGATCAAACGAACCTTTCGAGTTAGCTTTTTTATTCATGTCCGTTTATAACTATGTGGACTCCAAACAGCAACTATGATATTATCAATACAATATTTTTAAACATCAAATACCACGAGTATACCATTAATTGTTTTGCTTTTGCTATTTTCTATACACCTTGTGAGTGGTTTCTATTATTAAAGTACTTATTTCAATTTTTTTTCAAACAATGATGTATTTCTGTTTGGGTTTAAAAGAAATCCAATAAACTTTGGGCAAACGGCAGAAACCCCACGTAACATATCTTACAGAGATAAGATGGCTCCAAGAGTTAACTCTAGGTTAACAATTGAATGTTTCTCTGTATTTTCGATATGAAGAAAATTATATAAACGATAATGAAACAGAAAAATTAGAGAGACGATCAACTGCAGAACATAAAGAAAACTGCTACATTGAAACAAGATTCCCAAATTATGTATATTACATATTACTGGACACATAATGGCTGAGATTTGGCCCTCACTATTTTCCACAACGTTAACTCCAGACCAGCTCCGTGACATTGCAAAATGTATAGAAGTTTACCGTCTTATGTGGCTCCTGGCATTAAATGATATCACTTCGATGCCTGTGACAGGGAGATCCTGAGGTTGAGTCCCGCCAATGGCCGGATTATCGACACTAGCTACATAGCTAGATCCAATTCAACTGCTGCCTGGAGGATAAGAGTGACTGCTCTGATCGGTAGTTTTCCGTGCTTTCTCACCAGGCGAATACCGGAGCAGCTCCCTAAGAAATGGGCCACGGGCCGCGCGTACTTCCTCTTTCTTGTCCTATTCTCACATCGTACACAAACTTACACTTACATGCAAAACACCACTTTACATGTCGGAGCTTAGAGCTTGTCCGGCAGGGGAGGTGCCCCGCTGGTGGTGGGGATACCTGGTTGAAGAAAAGCCTGGCAAACCGACGGGTAGGACGGCTTCGGATCTCGTCATCCAGCGGGGGAAGATCACCGCTACCTCACCCGATAAAACATGCACTACACTTACGAGACTAATGACCTTAGCAGTTGACGCGCTCGGAAGGAATCAGGAGCATTTTGACCACGCGGACAACAAACGGGCACACAGTGCCGAACGGTTCGGTCTCGACAGTGGCAACGGTGGTGGCGGCGGCGGCAGCGCGGCGTCTAAGCTCCGTTTTATGGCCCAGCAATTCCGCGTCCCATCCTTCGAACCCCGCCGCCAGAGCCCTCGCGGCTTTACAGCCCCGACCGCCTCTCCACCCCATCCCGCCCTGACCCCGCCCTGTACCGCGCCCCGCCGCCCCGCCCCCCCGCCCGCCCCGCCCGGCCCACCCCCCCGCCCCCCCTCCACCGCGACCCGATCCCTCCCCGTGCCCCGCCCCGCCCCTTGCGCCACGCGGTTTGCGCGTAAGACCGCTCTCGGGTGCGACGCGAAGCGACCCGTGGAAAAAATCAGTGATTGATAGGGCGATTCGTTTGGCTTCATGAATATTCCCATTAATTTTCCGCGTTGGAGCGCGGTGACAACGATGGCCCGCAAACGCTCCGATGGCGGCGCCGATATTATCAATCAGCGGACAAACTTTGTTTCATAATGAAAACTTATTTATTTTGCGCCCACATCGAAATGACGCTCCGGCTAAATGTTTGTAATGAAAGGTTTTGCTAAATCATATTTGGGTACGGCCATTCTATTTGTACAAACTGACATCATTATATGCAATTTGTGAAGCGGGACCCGTTTAGTGGCTGTGGGTTTCACTATTGATTATTGCTCGTCGTAAACATAAAATTCTTCACCCGAAAGCAAATTAAACTGCGTTATTGATGTGAAATAACAATTGTCAAAAGTCTGCGAATTGATTATTGCAATTTAAGTGCAATCATTGTTTATTTTGACTTTACATTACCTGAAAACTATGTCTACATTTCATTAAGCATTTTCAAGCAACGGTTTTCAGAATGAAATGTTTCTCAAAACGATAATTCAATCGCACATGGCTCCTTGAGAAATCGTATCCAGGCTGGCCATCTGCATACTTCTATTGCTATCGGAGTCATTAGGGATCATGAGAGTTGGCTCATAGTAAGGAAATTGCGGATCAACCAGTCACTAGGGCCTAGGATGGGGAAGGGAAATGGAATAGGATGCAGGAAGAAATGATTGCGCACTGTCCTTGACCCGCTGTTCAAGTGACTGCGTCTTCATCGCCCTGACATTGATCGCATGATACAACGAAAACAAATCGGAAACCCCACCACTGTCGGAAAGTCGTACCTAGGTCCTCCCGGTCTACACAGGACATTGGCGCACAGGGCAATCGCAACTACATACGTTAACGCATCCAGTCAAAATGGTAATTAGAGCATACATCGTCGTGAACGTGCAACTTGAGAGTGATTCTCGGAAGCGTAGTTCTTCGGGATAGTGGGGATCGGGAACTCGGAGCCGCTCGTCGTACAACTCAGGGCCCATGTCGCGCCGCGGAAGCTCCTCGGGACATTCCGGGGGCGTGGCCCGTGATCCATCTGCTCAAACGCATGGCGGCCGCTGACCCCGCCTGCTGCGCTCCACTTAGTCGCCGCGGCGCGGGCGCGGGCGCCGACGCGCTTCTCTCCGCGGCTGCGAGGAGACATTCGGCGGAGCCAAGGCAGGCGAGTGGGCGGTGACGGGTGGGCGAGAGGTGGTGCGGGGCTGTGCGGAAGGTACCGCGGGGGGGGGGGGGGGGGAGCGGGTGGCGGGAGGGCGGGCAACTGACGGGCGGGCAACTGACGGGCGGGCAACTGACGGGCGGGCAACTGACGGGCGGGCACTGACGGGCGGGCAGCTGACGGGCGGGCAACTGACGGGCGGGCAACTGACGGGCGAGCAACTGACGGGCGAGCAGCTGACGGGCGAGCAACTGACGGGCGAGCAACTGACGGGCGAGCAATGACGGGCGAGCAATGACGGGCGAGCAACTGACGGGCGAGCAACTGACGGGCGGGCAACTGACGGGCGAGCAACTGACGGGCGAGCAATGACGGGCGAGCAATGACGGGCGAGCAATGACGGGCGAGCAATGACGGGCGAGCAATGACGGGCGAGCAATGACGGGCGAGCAATGACGGGCGAGCAATGGGGAGGGGGCAGCGCCAGGGGATGGTGGCGGGTGGGCGAGCAGTGGTCGCGGAAAGGCAGTGATGGCGAGAGTGTAGTAGTGGCGGGACGGCAGTGGTGGCGACAGGCCAGTTGTGGCAGGCGAGCAGCAGCGACGGGCGGCCAGATCGGGTGGAAGGGCGGGCAGGGTGGCGGACGCAAATGTGGCGGTGGTGGTGATGGGCTAGCATCGCTGAGACGCAGGCCCGTCCAAAGGGCGAGCAGCGGCGACGGCGCGAGCGGGGAGGGCCACGCGGAGGCGACGGATGCTGAGCGGACCGCTGTCGACGCCGCGGGCGCCGGAACAGGGGCCGACGGACAAGGTGTCTTGTGAGATGGGCAGCCCCGCAATTGACACGAGGCGCGGAAGTGCACGAGATAGACAAGTCAGCTGGAGGAAAAGGAAATGAGCGGGTCATATGAGAGATACAAAGGAGATAGGTAATGAGCAGTGTATATGTGAATATTTAACTGGAGAGATATTGGAGTTATGAGAAAAAAGTAAAGAGAAATTGTGGAAGGGACAGGATACATAAAGATAAATGATAAAAAGAACAATTACAAATTCATATACATAAACAATAGGATGATTACATACCTTTCTGAAGTTAATGTAAAGATAACGAAATGAGAAAAACAGTAAAAGAAAATCATCAAAAACTTATTAATATTGATTGCGAGAGAACGTTCAAAATATTCAGAATATTGATATACCCAGAAAATGAAAAAGTTAAAAGACACTGATATATGTGTGCCTGCCGAGTCGAAAGGCCCAAATGAACACCACATTCAACCAATGTCAAAAGCGTGATCCCAGAACAAACACATGACGAGAGGCTGTCGAGGCGCCGAGCGCGGAGCCAGTGGCAGCGGTGCCGCTCCGCTCTCCGCGCGGGGGGGGGGGGGGGGGGGGGAGGGCGGGGAGGAGCGGGCGGGGGGGGCGGGCGGGGGAGGGGGGGGCGGGAGGGGCGGGGGCGGCGCCGGGGCCGGCGCCGGGGGCCGACGCCCACCCGGAGATGAATAGACGCGCGCGACCGTCTAATTGCGTCGCCGGCGCCGCGCCGCCCGAGGGTCAAGGGTGCCGCCTCCCCCCCCACACACACACACTCACACACATGCGCCGTTCCCACCCCGGCCACGCCACGCCTGCCTCCTCACAATAACCAAACTCGCCAGGGAAACACTTTTGTAAAAGAAGGGGAAAATGGCGAACAATAATGTTTCTTGCTCGTTATCGACGAACAGTTGAAATAGTCGATAAAAAAATGATATTCGCCAAAAATGTATTCTTTTCGTAAAAGGTGTGAGATGAACAAAGTACTAGCAATGTAACTTTTTTAAGCCAATTAAAACTGTATTTCTGTTAATAGTTCCTCTAAAAAAACAAACCATGTTTTTATCCGTCAACCTGTGAGGATGATTGAAAGCTTTATTCTCGACGTTTCCTGGTATTCAATATTGCGAGTTACCAGTTCATATGCATTAAACCTAAATGCAGGTACCAACACCGATCCTATCCTCAGTCTGCCATCCTCTTTGCTTTATCTCTTGTACAAACATACTTTGTCCTCATTCTCTCCGATGTCACTAAATTCAACACTAGCTATGTCGAATACAGCCATTGTCTGGAGGATAATTCAAGCTGCTCTGATCGATAATTCATGTCATTTTGCTACCAATACCAGCCGAACGGCAGAGCAGCATTTTATCCATTGAAGCTCGAAACATGCAAGATCTTTTCGTCACATCATTGTCCACTTTTATACACATTTACACTCATATTCTCTACTTTAGTATAAGGAAAAACGAAAAAAGACCTTCGGCTCGAAGAAGAAAATCAAAATACATTTTTGGAATGTTAAGGGCATTCATCATAAAACAATACAGATAGAAAAAGAATTACAGGGTGGATCAGTTTAGCATAGATTACAGCAATAGAATTGCTGTAAACAGCGAGACAAAGATAAACATTGTCCGGAACACAAGAGTTGCAATATTACAAAAATTGTCTACTTCACTACTCATGTCGGGATCTTGCAGCTTACACTAGCCAGGGCGGTGCTTTTCTAGGGGAGACATTTCCCGCATTTCTCTCGAGGAGAGACATTTCCCGCAAACCACGTGTAGTTCGGCGCCGGATCTCACATTCCATCAGCGGCGGAATACAACCGTCATCACGTATATAATTTGCACTAAATTTACGGGACTTGACGAGACAGGAATCAATACTCACTCACTCACCCCCTCACTTACTCGACATTGCTAGCTCACAACTCTTCCAGTGCCTCGCCACAGAATTGTGTACAGGGTATTTCAATTATCAATCCCAGTGATTCACAAAGTTCAGTTGTTTGATATCCGAATGAGCCCACGAGAAATGTACAGAGAATGAAATGGATTGGTCACGGGCTCTCGCCGTCCCCCTCCGATTTTGATTCTAGCACCCTTATCTTTTGTCAATTTGATGCATCTATTTTATGCATCTTTAAGTTTCAAATAGTAATGCTTTCTTCGTTTGCACAATGTGATAATCGGACCTAATGTGATAATGGGGTCTTATCACGGCTTCCCTCGTTTCAAAAATTCCTTCAAAGCAAGGCACCGCCACTTACTCAATCTGAACTATATTAATCGACAATAAATTCTGGGCTACAGTCTTCCATCAACAGTCAAAGCCTTTCCCAGAGCACATATTGTACTCCTACTATTAAACAAAATCTTACCAATATCATTACCATTCATGCACTCTTCGCCACTCAGATTTCTCTTTGATTTATGTTACATCCCATTAATTCGCCCACTTCCTCCAACACCGATTTTTTTCATTCTCAAACCCAGTATTTTTATCCTCCCACCACTACTGCTCTACAGACTCGTATCTCAGAACTCCAGTCACTTTATTTTCTCGTGGCCGCCACCGTCCCCTCGGCCTCTGCACACTCCGCACAGTAGATAGACCCCGTCGCCCTTAACACGCCGCCGCCGTCATCTACCCCGCTGCGTTTGCCCGGCCACAACGACCGACACTATCACCAGCTCATTTTCCTCGTCATCCACGCCCCATCAGACCTCGCTGCCATCACCGTCAATGCCATCGCTCTTAGCGCCACCAGGTACTGCTTGCCGCTGCGATATTCATCGCCATCTTCGCCGGTCAGCGCGTCATCACCATCACGACCTCTACACGGCGCCCCTTGCTCTCCGCTGCCTTTCCTCGACCTCCACCCCTTCGAACTTTCTGTTCCACAAGACATTCCACCTCCCGGCTGCCATCTCCATCTGGTAGAGTGCCATCCTCTCCATCCTGCTGCCATTCCTACTTCGCTCGCCATCATCAGTAAAACTTCCATAACAGTACCTTGGACCGGGAGGTCCTAGGTTCGAGTCCTGCGGGTTTTCGACACTAGCAGTTTTTTCAGCTAGGTCGAATTCAGTCCCTGCCTGGAGGAGAATTCTAGCGGCCGGGTGCTCTGATAGGTTGTTTTCCGTGGTTTCTGACAACACAGGCGAATGCCGGAGCAGTACCCTACCAAATGGGCCACGGACCGCGCGCGACCTGTCCTTCCTCTTCCTTGTCGTATCCTCTTCCCTTACCACACACTTACACTAACATGCATTACACTACCACATATTCCGGGACACCGGTCGGGAGCTTAGAGCTTGTCCCGGCTGGGGCGGTGCCCCGCGGGTGGGAGAGTCCTGGTTAGGGGAAGCCCCACTAGCCGACGGTAGGTCGGCGCCGGATCTCGCCAGCCAGCGGGGGAAGATCACCGCCATCTCCCGAGAAAAAACATGCACTACACTAACGGGTCTAATGACCAAAGCAGTTGACGCGCCCGGAAACACGAAAAAATCAAATCAATCCATAACAGTAGACTACTCTTCCTTCGTCGTTGTCGCCTAGGTCGTATTCACAAACGCTCACATTACCTCTTCATCTCATTCATCATTACGTCATCATCTCCTGCATTGCCTTCACTGCCACTATGAGCACACGCCATCTGTCACCATAATCTCCGACCCCGCTCCCTTCCTCCCACCCTTCCCTCCCCCCCATCATCTCCTCCTCCCACCTCCATCATCTCCTCCTCCCACCTCCATCATCTCCTCCCCCCACCTCCATCATCTCCTCCCCCCACCTCCATCTCCTCCCCACCTCCATCTCCTCCCCCCCACCTCCATCTCTCCTCCCCACCTCCATATCCTCCTCCCACCTCCTCACCCCCCCCTGCTTACGGCGGTGTGCTGACCGTCACCACGGCCTCCCTTCTTCTAAGCCCGCCTCCCCCACGACCTCCTGTGTCCGCCGCCGCCGCCGTTCGTAGATATACGAGCGCTCCCGCGGGCGCTGGCTCTTCCCTCTTTTTGGGATTAGACATTTATGGCCTCCGCCGCCGCAGCCGCCGGCGCTCGCGTTCGCAGGTGATTACATCCATCACCAGCACAATATCGCCCGCCGAGCAAAACCGGGTTTCCGAAAGGTGGATGCCGGTTTACGGATAAATTTCGACTGGCCGCGTTGAAAGAAGTGAATAGGGATAAATGAATGCCGCTACATGTACTAGTCTGCAGTGAACGTAATGGGCAATTTATGGCAGTATAAAACGTTTCGTATTTGCATTGTCGCGCGTACCGTTTTAGAAGCAAAATACCAAACTTCCCTCTTTATGTTATCTTTGTTCAATAACGAGTGACATACTCCACTCGCACATCAATTGTTTGTGCTTCTGTCCTACAATTTTACAAAGTATGTAGGAGTTCACGACTGAAGCAAGTAACACATACGGAATTACCACAAGAATTTAGGAAACATTTATATTCAAAGATTTAAGGCGTTGTTATGGAAACTATTCAGGCAATATTCCTTTGTGATGCTCAAATATTTTGGGTATTCCTAGTAACTATTCGTTTTAAAACAGATTCCAGATTTCTGTTTTAAAACGTATACAACATGCATATAATTTCTTAACAGTGTATCCGGTTTCACCTTGACTCAATGTAGTCATCTCCTTACATATCGATCCAACGTCCACAGAAGACGTATCAATCAATCACTGTCAATAAAAATATTCTGGAAACTTTGAAACTCAGCGATTCAGACAAACATGTCTAAACTCTGGCTGATTTCTGAGCATTATAAATAAAATTTTGTTTATATTTCACCAGGTTGAATGTTACCGATATTCGTAATTAGTTCTCTTCTTTATTTTGAAAGGAGATATGTGTTTCCAAGTCCTCAATACACAATAAGATCACTTACGTCTATCTGCGATGCTACTAGGTGCCTCAATAGGTTTCCCGACAAACTGTTTACGAATAAAATGCTGAAATGCTCTTCAGAGGGAAAATACGTGAACTCTTTCATTAATAAAACTAGATAGGAATTTTTCCATTGATTTAGAATTTATTAGTTGGTTTGTTTTTCATAGAAAACTCGTTTAATGTTAATAAAGTTTTGTATAAACATTATGTAAATCAGTATATATTTGCCCACATGTTTTAAGTTCGGCTGTATTAATTATGTATTGTAGTTTTCCAAATGCCGAGATATTGTTTGATTCTTCAAGAGCCCTATATACAACTTTTGCAAAAACCGATCTCTTGCTTTACCATTCGGGATGAAGTTTGATCAAATTCTGTAATTTGGGTAAAGCTGTTTAACTCTTTTCTCATTTCTGCGCGCTAGAACACTAGCAATCTTCCAAGAAAAGCAAATTTCGCTACTAAGCTTTCTGGCAATTCAGTTCATTCCGCAAACTCTAGATGAAATAACACTGTATTCTTTGTCGATAATTACAGAAGACGAATACTTAACGGATTAAAGAGTTCCTTTTTAGGCAAACAGGTTTTTTTGAGAGGCGCCTACAATACTGTCCAGAAACGCACACACTTCTTTTTATTACTCCCTCTATCCAAAGATTGTTAATTTTAGCTTTAATTACACCAGTCTTCGCTGCAGTGAGTGTTCCAAGAAAGTGACTAATAAACCTGTAATTGGGTGTAGTTCGTGACATGCTTTATTCTTATGAAGTGCACATGAAAATTAATTAACTTTCAAGTAGAATTTAAAAGAATACGCGGCCTGCTATTCCAGAGGTTTACCCAAGTCCACCCGCTTGACGCTTGGTGCGGAGAGCCCCAATAGATCATTTATAATTGCACAGCAATGGCGTCTATCTGGCAGCCGCCACCGCGGCGTCGTTTCCCGTGAAACTGGATCTGCGTGGAGCCTTCCAGCAACCGGCTATCAGAGGGCGGGAGGTGAGGCAACGCTGTTAAATTGACTGTGTATAAAGATATCACGCGGGCTGACGCGTGTTCGAAATGCCCTGCCATCTGATTTTCAGTTTTGGGTTGTTCTTCGCAATTTTCTTAATGCGTATCGGGCGTGTCCAGAATGTGTTAATTTACGCAGAAATCGGACAGCAAATAAGTTTCCTTTCGTTTTTCCCATGTTGGATGTTGAAAGAGATCAATCTTCATGTACTCAGCTACACATCTTATCTTCTTTCCTGAGAGGAAAATTAAGATGATCGCAGTGCTGGATGGACAAAATCCTGATGAACGAGTTTATTTAAAAACATGGGGCATTACAGGTACAGGACAAAAAGCTCTAACGATCAGATGTTATATGTGGTGAGGGAGAAACCACGACTTCTTCTAATGAAGTTGAATGTGTATAAATGTGGGTAAGTCACACACGCACGCGCGCACGCACGAACACACACACACACATACACACACACACACACCTGTCAAGTAAATGCAGGCCAATTTGTTTTATGGACAAAAAGTATTTCAATAAAATCAACGATATTTATGACTATTTCACGAACCTAATAAATTAAAATATTCAAACATGAAAATCAATGTGGAAAACAAAATCACATGAAAATTATTTGAGACATTTCAAAATGATTTCACATTTTCCCCATTTCATTTCTTTGAAGATGTTACTTTGCAAATCTACATTAAATTAAACTGACAGTTGTTTAAAATAGATCAACTTTTGAATACAGAAAATAAGTAAGCTGCGAAAAGAGTTAGTGTTTCTTTTGCAAGCCAGGCAGGTTGAAGAAGGCTCATAAAAATTAATGGACATTCAGGAAAAGCTATTTGAGCTATAAAGTATTCTAAGGTGTTTCTCCACCTTAATATACGACTGTTTAGAAACGGTACATCGTGCACGTAACGGTGAATTATCGCAATACTTTTTATTCCCAAAATTATTATGCCTGGAACCGAAAATTGATCAACTGTCAATCTTCTGATGAAAGTACAGCTACACTAAATTAAACTATTTAATAAAATTTGAAAAAAACTTCTTAATAATGTTTAATAACTCGTAAAATGAAGTATTGCATATTCTGTGAGTTGTCTTCAACATTTTATGATATTATTCTTTTATAAAGTAAGGTATCAATATTTCTAACGTTAATCACATCGTTTATTAAAAAACAGAGTGAGTTCCTACCAATTACAATTGTACGGTATTTAATTTTGGGAATTGTGTGTATATATGTTAAAGGAATAAAACGCGTACTTTAAATTAAGATTATCTGTAAGTAAATCAGTTTAAATGTTACCTAATTATATTTTATTTCGTAAGAATGACTGATTTGCAATACAGTAAAATTGATGATTTACTCGCTTGTTTCGTTTCAGCGAATAGCATTGACGATAACACTAGTACGTATCATCAAATACTTACATGAGCATGTTACAACAAATATAATACAGGGAAATAGGCTTTAGTAATCTTTTATCGAAATTTCAAAACAATTTTCATAACAACTTCCTAACAAAAAAAATTTTTTTTAAATTTTTTTTAAAGTTATATATTCAATCTTTCTTTGAAAAGAAAATGCATTACAGATATTTTGTGGGGGAGACACATTATTTTTCAGACTAACTGTTGCTGTAGACGCCAATCTCTGTTTTTAACGCTTCACAAATTGCAGACAGAGAAATGCACAGTTACTTGGTCTGCGAAAGCCGTAACTGCCTGTAATATTCTTTCATGGGTTGAAGACCTTTCATTGCGCTTAAACGAATCTCTGCATTTCGCAGAACCGCCCGTGCAATTTGCCGTATACCTAATTTACGAAAACAACGTATCTCGACTGGTGTACTCCCGCACGGTACAATTAAACAGTCCCGTTGCAGGGAAATCTCTTCGGAGAAGCGAAGCGAGTGGAAGGTCCTTTCCGAGGGCGCACGTTGAAAGCCGGAGCTAATGCAACTAACGCTCCGTCTCCGCCCACCCGTGCGCGGGCGTCGAAGCCGCGTCATCTAATTGGGAACCTTCCCCTCCCATGTCACTCTCACGCCCTCAGCGTCCCGTCGCCCGACGACCGAGTTCCCGATTGTTCGGTTGCTCGATTGCCAGATTGCTCGATTGCCAGTTTGCTCGATTGCCAGTTTGCTCGATGACGTTTCGGCCAGTTTGCTCGATTGCCAGTTTGCTCGATTGCCAGTTTGCTCGATTGACAGTTTGCTCGAAGCGTCCCGTCGCCCGACGACCGAGTTCCCGATTGTTCGGTTGCTCGATTGCCAGTTTGCTCGATTGACAGTTTGCTCGATTGACAGTTTGCTCGATTGACAGTTTGCTCGATTGACAGTTTGCTCGATTGACAGTTTGCTCGATTGCCCGATTGCCGTCGATTGCCCGATAGTCCGATAGTCCGATAGTCCGATAGTCCGATAGTCCGATAGTCCGATAGTCCGATAGTCCGATAGTTCGATAGTTCGATAGTCCGATAGTCCGATAGTCCGATAGTCCGATAGTCCGATAGTCGATAGTCCGATAGTTCGATAGTCCGATAGTCCGATAGTCCGATAGTTCGATTGTCCGATTGCCCGATTGTCCGATTGCCCGATTGGTCCGATTGCCCGATTGTCCGATTGCGCGATCGGTCCGATTGTGCGACTGTCCGATTGTGCGACTGTCCGATTGTGCGACTGTCCGATTGTGCGACTGTCCGATTGTCCGATTACCCGATTGCCAATTCGGTCTCTCGTTGCTCGGATTAATGATTCCAGACGAATTAACACCTAAGGTCATTAGTCCCCTAAGTATAGTACAAGACTTATTATCACGGGAGATGGTTCTGATGTTCCTCCTGCTGAATGGCGAGATCCCGCATCGTCCGCAGTTTCCTCGCCGGATTTCCCCAACCAGGTATCTCCCACCAGTTGAGCACCGCCATAGCCGGGCAAGCTCTAAGCTCCCTACTGGTCTCCCGACATGTGTGGTAGTGTAGTTCATGTAAATGTTTGTGTGTGTGTGTGTGTGTGTGTAGACGTGTGTAAAGAAGGAATCAGGATAGGACAAGGAAAGGAAAGGAAAGATCGCGTTGCTTAACCCGTTTGTTAGAGTAGTGCTCCGGTATTCGCAAACCACGGAGACGACCGATCCGAGCAGCCGGCCTCTAGAATTCTCTTGCAGAGACCCACTGAATTCGATCTAGCTCTGTAGCTAGTGTCGAAAATCTTGCCACTGTCAGGAGCCCAAGGATCTGCCCACAAGAGGCACTGCATTGACTTCAATAGATGCCCCGAGCCACCTAAGCGGGTCACTCACTTTACACCACGGATGATGAATGTCGTAAGCGTTGAAACAAACTTTTTCTTTCTTTAAAATTCAATACAAATTAGCGAAGCCAACGAGTTTTGGGCCCTGATTTTGATTGGTTTGGTTTGTTTTTTTCGTGTTTCCGGGAGCGTCAACTGCTTTGGTCATTAGTTCCGTTAGTGTAGTGCATGTTTTTTTCTCGGGAGATGGCGGTGGTCTTCCCCAGCTGGATAGCGAGATCCGGCACCGACCTACCGTTGGCTAGTGGGGTTTCCCCCTAACCAACACTCTCCCACCAGCGGGGCACCGCCCAGCCGGGAAAGCTCTAAACTCCCGACCGGTCTCCCGGAATATGTGGTATGTAGTGCATGTTAGTGTAAGTGTGTGTGTAAGGGGAGAGGATAGGACAAGGAAGAGGAAGGACAGATCGCGCGCGGTCCGTGGTCCGTTTCGTAGGGTACTGCTCCGGCATTCGCCTGGTGTTGATCGGAGAAACCACGGAATACTACCGATCAGAGCAGCCGGCCGCTAGAATTCTCCTCCACGCAGTGACTGAATTCGACGTAGCTGAAAAGCTAGTGTCGAAAATCCTGCCGCCGTCAGAACTCGAACCTAGGACCTCCCGTTCAGAGGCGCTGCAGTGACATCAGATGATGCACTGAGCTACCGCTCCCGGTCCTGATATTGATTATTCCTAAACTTTGGTAAAGTAATTGTATTGCCTGGATACGTAAGACGAAACAAACGTTAGGAATCGAGTTATCTGCGAACATTTGCAAACCATTATTTTTAACATTAAAAGAAAATGTAAAATTTTTCGTTAGAAAACTTTAGTTCTTCAACGTTGATACCTATACGCATGCCATTTTCAAGCTTCAAATGTGTTATGACCTGCTTTTGCTATTTCAACATCAGTTTTAAGAAACCAATACCTAAAATTATATTTTCAAATAAGTAGGAGCAATTACGATTAGATATAACTACGAAAATGCTAATAAGTGCAATACAAATTAATATTCAATCAGAAAACCAACAGACACTTAACTGACTGACTTACAAGGCTACTGAACTATTTAATTTCTGGAAAATGTATACAATTTTTAACATTAAAAAAGTGTAAAAATTTACGTTAGGAAACTTATTAGAAACGCGAAACAAATTCCACAAGGATTGGCCGAGGATCGAACCAAATCCCCAGCGGCGGAAAGCGCTCGCGCTAGCCACTACGCCACACCCCCCCTCCCCAAATCCCGTCTTGAGGCCCCGGTGCCCACGCACGAGGCCGCGGGCGATCATCGCCGGGCGACGGCCGTGATGGGCGGGCGGCTCGCGGGTAATTTCGCCGATCCCTTTAAACCGCGCCGCCGCTTAATCACCGCTTGTCGCGGCGCCGCGCGCTGGCATCGCCCGCAGCCCCTGGCGTTTACCTGTGCATTCATCACCTGGCGGCGCGAAGAGTCTCCACGCGGCCGCCCATATTTGCGCCCCGACGCCTCCGACCCACTCCGCGCGAAGAGGCGAGTGGGTGGGACCGATTATGCCTGGAGAGAAGCATACAAATAAGCGTGAGGGCGAGCTGTGTGGGGGTACCGAATGGCGAGAAATTGAATAGTGGAGGGGCAAAAGGAAACACAAGGAGGAGTGGAGAAATTGAGAATCGGGCGAGCAATCGGCGGGAGCGGCAATCGGCGCGAGCGGCAATCGGCGCGAGCGGCAATCGGCGCGAGCGGCAATCGGCGCGAGCGGCAATCGGCGCGAGCGGCAATCGGCGCGAGCGGCAATCGGCGCGAGCGGCAATCGGCGGGAGCGGCAATCGGCGCGAGCGGCAATCGGCGCGAGCGGCAATCGGCGCGAGCGGCAATCGGCGCGAGCGGCAATCGGCGCGAGCGGCAATCGGCGCGAGCGGCAATCGGCGCGAGCGGCAATCGGCGCGAGCGGCAATCGGCGCGAGCGGCAATCGGGGAGCGGGAATAAAGAAATGAGAATAGACATCCGGGCGGGGAATGACGGATCAGTGTTTACCGAGAGATAGATGGGCGGAGATTGATGATTGAAGATTGACAGCCGTGGTTCAAGGATGTGAACTGCCGTGCGTGGACCCCGCTGAGTCACTGGCGTGGAGTCAAATTCTCGTGATTATTGAAAAAGTACGATTCCAGCTAAATGCATTATTAATGATCCACAGCCTATATGGCTACCATCATTTTCGTGTGTGAAACTCGTCTTTTTAAAAGCGTTAATAGCGACAACACTTCTCCCAATAATTCGCCTCAAATTAGAGGCAATCCTTCTAAGTTGTCGTTCTTGTACAGGAATAAAATAGGGGGAATAAATATTCCCAACGGTTAGCGTTGACAGATCAATTTTTCTTACGGCCACTTACTCCATTACTCACTGGCATTTTATTCAATATTGAACTCCTAACGAAACATTTTTGAAGCGAATAATCTGTTTTCTTCAAACCTTTTTTTAGATGGAAAGTTTACAGAGCTGTGTAGTACCCTTTCTGCTTTGGATGAAGTCTTCAACAATGAGTCAAAAATTAACTCAGGCAAAACGCACAAATTCTAGGTTTTCAAAGACACCTTTTCGTTACTACCAGCAGTAGATATATAAATATTCTACGTTAAGTGAATGTATAAGCCGAACCGTCAGAGATGGTTCAGAGCTAAAGTTGTATCCACTAAAGCATATCTGAATTTAGTGGGGACTAGTCACGAAGGTGGAGGATTTTCAACACAAGCTACCTAGACTGATCGAATTCCGGGGCAGCAGGCATGGCTTATAGGTAGCTTTCGGTAGATGCATCGACTAATAGGAGGATGATGCCGGAGCAGTGCCATACGAAAGGGCCACGATTTCGAGGTTTTCATCCTTCCTCAACCTTGTTCCCTCCTCTCTCCTTACACACTTGCACTTTCATGCACTACACTACCACATGTGGCAGGAGACCAGTCGGATCTGACAAGCTTGTCCGCCTGAGGCGGTGCTCCGCTGGCGAAGATATCTGGTTGGCCGGTTAGTTGTTAGTTATTCCGGGCACGTCAGTCACCGAGGTCATTAGTCCCATAAGTGTAGCGCATGTTTTTCCCGGGAGATGACGGTGATCTTCCCCGCTGGGCAATATCCGGCGCCGACCTACCGTCGGCTAGCGGGGTTTCCCTCCTCCAACCAGGTATCTCCCACCAGCTGGGTACGCCCCCAGCCGGGACAAGCTATATGCTCCCGACTGGTCTCCCGGCATGTGTGGTAGAGTAGTGCATGTTAGTGTAAGTGTGTGTGTGGATAGGATAAGGGAGAGGAAGGAGAAGAGATCGCGCGTGGTCCATTGCCCGTTTGTTAGGGTACTGCTTCGGCATTCGCCTGGTGTTGATCGGAGAAACCACGGAAAACTACCGATCAGAACAGCTGACCACTAGAATTCTCCTCCAGGCAGCGACTTAATTCGACCTAGCTGAAAAACTAGTGTCGAAAATCCTGCCGCACCGTCGTGACTGGAACCTAGGACCTCCCGGTCAAGAGCCCTGCAGTGACATCAGTTAATACCCTGAGCCACCTCTCCCCGTCGGAAATACCTGGAGGAGGACAACCTCTTTTAAGGATCTTTTTGCAGCCTTTTTTCCCTCTTTTTAGCATATCATTATCCGGGCGCTAATTATAACTTTCGTAGCACCCAACTGCTTCAAAACACCTCGAAAGTTCGGAGTGGTTGACTATATTTGTCGCTAAATTACACAAAATATACACATTATTTAGAAAATTTAACCTGACTTTATTTGAAGATCTGTTTTTGATGAACACATTTCATTAAGAAAACAAAATTTTATACTCAGTTGTTGTAGGAAGACGCCGAAAATTATTAATTCTTTTAAATTTTCGAAAAATCAGGCACTTCAACTAACATGAGACCCGCATTATCCTTTTAAGCGTCCCTTACGCTAAGGTCGAAATTTAATCCAAAAATGTTGTGCTGTCTTTAAGAAAATATGATTTAAAGAAAATAAAAATTGTATAAGGTTTCATGAAATGTAACCCCCAAAATTAAAATATCGGTTTCTAAGTCAGAGGGCCGCGACATCAGCCAGATCAATTCTGGAATATCAATTTTAGAGAAACTCGCCTGCACAGTTTAGTCGCTAGCGTTGTTTACAGACGGAAGGACAGATAGACTGACAGACTGACAAACGGAAAGGCAGTCAGAGAGACAGAGACCAGAGAGAGAAAAACGGCTTTTCTTCATTTGTGCCAACTCTCGTTTTTTTTCTTTCGAAAAGAAGGAAGTTGTAGCAATCCGCCTACCATAGACGAAAAGAAAAAATATTTTCCTTCTTCTACTGTGTTCGGCGGATTGCTACAAGTCCCTTCGCGACAGAACCTATTCAGCGACTCCTCAACAGTTACGTCGGCGCCACAGCCTTCGACGCGGCTTCACCCGGACAGCCAAGATCATTTATGACCATGGCAGCGAAAGCCATTCAACTTCGCTTCTCTACAGTAGTTCGAACTAGAGATGGGCTTAACAGTTTTTCTTCAATAGCTGTTATCACAAAAACAGCTGACTCGTAATAGCTGTGATTAATAACAGTTGAAAATTAACAGGTCCATGACCAGCAACCTAACATGGCCAACTGCTAAGAGTTAAATTAGTTGTAGCGACTGCTAAGAGTTAAACCACGCAAAACGAATAACGTTGGTAGCACCGTAAAGCCTGTGCAGCTGCCTTACGGCTTTCCCTAACATGTTTGGACAGAGAAGCAGCTGATATGAACGAGACTGGATGAACTGCCAAGGATGAATAGTAATTCATATAATGTGTAGCGAATGTGTAAAGAATATAGAATATTACTAAAATGAAACTGATTCGGGTTCAGATTGCAAATATTATTTTAAACATGCAACTTGTGCATAGTGAAGTGACGAGTATCAAAAATAATGAAGAGAAACAGTGTTTTTGCTTACCTTTAGCTAAAGTGATAATGACTATCAAATATCAAGTATTATAATGTGAGTTAATTGACCGTAACTCATTTTATTTTATTGGACCTAGGGACATATTAGTTGATCTCACATAAGCAGCAATGGGACAGAAATAAGTTAACACATCGGACGAACTTAATTTAAAGGAGAAACATCTTGTTGTAGTGTACTTATACAATAAAATATAAAAATACTGTGGCACATGGTGTGCAATAGTGACGAATTATGTATTAAAGAATCTATAATTTGAACACTGGCAAATCATGATTGATTAGCTGCAGAGAAAGCTGTCATCGTACATAATGGTTGCCACAAAAGCTGGTAGTAGTTCGGATTAGGCCCAGTAGGTTGCAGTTCTATGCATTTCAACCGATAACAGCCAATAACAGGATAAACGGAATAACTGTTATTTCGCGTAACAGTTACGACACTTTACCGGGTAAGAAATAACAGTTTAGCTGTTAAGGTCACATCCCAAGTTCGAACATCGCTGTCCCTGTGCTCCTGCGCTACCACTCACATCCATTTCTCACTCACAGACGCTGAACCTCGCACGTGAGGGCAATGAGAGGAAGCTCAATCAGAGGCCGCGTGCGGTCGCGCATTGCGGAGACAAGGGGTGTCCAACTTACAAGGCCTCAACGGCCACGACTAAAACATTTAACACGGTTTCGCGCTATATTTACGAGGGAGAATCAAATGAAAACTGCTGTTAATTCCTTCCCACTATTTTACTGCAGAGAGAGTGTTCCTTCCATATTATTTTTTTAAATAACCCCTTTTATGGCAATCGGTGGTCGAGATCGTTAAGGCAGTCGTGTTTTAGATATCTCAGGCCGAATGGCCGCGGGGTCGAGTCCCGCCTCGGGCATGGTTGTATTTGTGTTCGTCCTTTCACCCCTTATCATCATATCGTTTCATCTTCATAGTTACCATACCGTTAAGTCCAATAGTTGTCGCTAATGACCAAAATGTTGATGCGACCTTCAATAACAAAAAAAAAATCCCTTCTGCATTCAGTGCAATTACGCCATCAAATAGGAAGGGATTCGATACCGCGTAAGAAAACGTGTTTTGATGACGTCGCAGACACTCGTGCATCGCCGATTGAACGTCTTCATCAGACATGAACGTCTGCCCTCCACGCTGCTCATTAATGGACCAAAGACTTCGTTGATTGATTTTTTCGTGTTGCCGGGTCCGTCAACTGTTTGAGTCATTAGTCCCGTTAGTGTAGTGCATGTTTTTTCTCGGGAGATGGCTGTGATCTTCCCCAGCTGGATGGCGATATCCAGCACCGACCGACCACCGGCTAGTGGGGTTTCCCCCTCACCAGGACTCTCCCACCAGCGAGACACCGCCCCAGCCGGGACAAGCTCTAAGCTCCCGACCGGTCTCCCGGATATGTGGTAGTGTAGTGCATGTTAGTGTAAGTGTGTGTAAGGGGAGAGGAGAGGACAATGAAGAGGAAGCACAGATCGCGCGCGGTCCGTAGCCCGTTTGTTAAGGTACCGCTCCGGCATTCGCCTGGTATTGATCGGAGAAACTACGGAAAACTACCGATCAGAGCAGCTGGCCTCCAGAATTCTTCTCCAGACAACGACTGAATTCGACCTAGCTGAAAAGCTAGTGTCGAAAATCCTGCTACCGTCAGGACTCGAACCTAGGACCTCCCGGTCAGAGGCGCTGCAGTGACATCAGTTGATGCACTGAGCTACCGCTACCGGTTAAAATTATTTCGGGAGTATTTACTAATAATACTAATATTCTAATAACGAATCACTCTAATTCTAATAACTGAAGTGATGAGTACTGCCATAAGCCTTGCATATGACAAAACCCGCGTGCTCCTTAAAGCATTTAGACTTGATTACCAAAAGCGTTTTGTCATTTGGTTATATTTTCGAAGAAATGTCATCACTAGTGTTTGGATTTTAGCCCCCGAGCAAACGCGTCTCCCTGGGGAACATTACCCGCCGCGTGGTTGGCTCCGTCAACAATTGACATCCATGTATAAACTTTTTAAAATAATTATTGAAAAGCATCGATTCACTAAATATGCAATTTCTTCAAAATATTACACACATAGTTTACACATTTTTCTAAACATTCTATAGTTTATGTAAAAAAGGGAGGAACATAACATGAATTGGAGAATGGAATAAAACCAGCTTTACAACATGAGAATATCGTTTGTATTTTTCACAGCTTTAAATCTAAAACGTACTATATTTTTTTTATTTACCCATTATATGTCCCATAAAGGGCAACTGACCTTTACCCAACCAGAAAACCCCTCTGGTCGGTCACCCAACCAGAAACCCGCGATATCTCGAATTCACTTAACCTTCGTGACTTCACGTAGCTAATGAATTCACCTAACGACCCCAGTTTCGCGGTCGTGGCCTTTCAGTAGAACCATCCCAGTATTCGCCTGCATGACTGTGGGAATCCACAAAAACTCCGGTCAGGATAGCCGATACGTGGATGGAACCCGAACCCCCCCCCCCCATTATATTGCGCTCTTGCGCACTATACTGTTTGAACAATAACTCAGTATGTTTTAAAACAAAAAGTAAAGTGTGCATACAGCATGAAGCATCGAGGTTTTCTTTGCGATTTTAGAGACGAGTTCTTCAGCATTGATGGGGAAATAGATTTCCTCAAAAATATGAAGTTATTGTTGGTACGGGAAAACAATTTCATCTGCAATAACGCAAAATGCAACTGCTGTCTCCAGAGAAGAACACCGAATGACAGTGATAAACGCTGTTATTTGAACAGAAAGGCTTGTGGAACTCTGGAAAAACTATAGACTCGGAGCATTGGGATATTTTAAACATGTATACACAACAGAATAAAAAATATTGTTTGGAGACGTTTCACTGTATAATAATATTATTATTATTATTATTTTATTTTTTTTTTTTTTTTTTGCTCGCGAATAGGCCATCTTGGACCACGCAGGACATGCACCTGCACGGGCTCAGTATCATTTTATCACGTTGCAAGTCTTTTGCATGTAACTAATTAGGGGGATCAGCATTAGGCTGAATCCGATTTTTATACCCCAGGGTTGTTAGTCCTGGGGTATAAGAGATGGAAGATGAAATGATGATAATGAAGGATGAATGGACGGCACACACGTACACACATACACAAACATGCCCATGCCCGAGGGGGGACTCGAACCCGCGATCCTTCCGTCCGAGATCGCCACGGCACTACTGCCTTAACGATCTCGGCTATCCGGACTGGAATTATTATTATTATTATTATTATTATTATTATTATTATTATTATTATTATTATTATTATTATTATTATTATTATTATTATTATTATTACTATTATTACTATTATTATTATTACTATTAATATTCACGTCTTTAGAACCCAAAATAAATACTAGGTAGTTTCAAAGACTGTCTATAGTAAGCGCTGTCCTGACAATTTGTTTTAGAATGAATTTTGTATTTATGTTGTATAAAATATCAATAGAAGATTTCTGAAATAAGCCTACATAACGTCAAATTTTATTTCTTTTAAGATGTATGTCATACGTGCTTGTATTTAAATTATTTTAGGCCATTAAAATTCATTAAAAATCAGCCGAGATGCCACAGAAGAACCGCGCCAATCGTGAGGCGCGCAAATGTCAAATGTTGACGTAAGCTCGTTAGGGAAGGCAATCACAGCTGCAGCAAAATGCCTTCACAGTTTCATCAATTTCTCATTTGCTGCTGGTGATAGGAACATACGATTTGTGTCAGCGTTGATCGACTTCATCAGCACTGCTGCAATGTCGCAGGTAGATTGTGGATCTGCGTTTTATGTAATACCTAAGAAATAAACATACATGAATCTTCGCCCTTCAGTTTGAATGTTAATTCAATGGAATATATGTAACACATACGTACGAGGGAACTTAACAGCATTACAAAGATGAATCATTGCAGAGCCTCTTACATAATACTGATTGTCAATGTGATTTTAAAATGTATATCATTTCCATACCTACATAAAAGAGCTACGGTTTTACATTCGACTTGATGTTTACTTTACTAACGAATTCAATAGAACGTTTCCCAATTTTAGGTGTCTACAATGTCAGTAAAGAGCTGGAGCAATTTGGAAGCGAACCAATACTGTTATCTTAAATTCGCTAGTAGTAAGCATTGCAAGTTTTTGGAGCAGCTTGTTTGGTGAGATAAGCTACAACCCTTCGTAGAGGACGCAGCGATGTCCCATTGAGAAAAAACGGAAGCTGAGGTGGTGGTGGTGGAGGTGGAGATTGAGGGCAGGAACAAAGCGGGGGCGACGCAGAGGCGGGGGGCACAGGGGAGGCAGGGCGGGCACAGAGCGGGGGGTACAAGGCGGGCGGGCACAGAGGCGGGTGGGTACAGAGGCGGGCGGTACAGAGGCAGGGCGGTACAGAGGCAGGGCAGGGCGGGAGGGCGGGTACAGAGGCGGGAGGGTACAGAGGGGGCGGGTACAGAGGCGGGCGGGTACAGAGGCGGGCGGGTACAGAGGCGGGACAGGCGGGGTACAGAGGCGGGCGGGTACAGAGGCAGGGCGGGCACAGAGCGGGCGGCACAGAGCGGGCGGGACAGAGGCGGGGGCGGGCTACAGAGGCGGGCGGTACAGGGCGGGCGGTACAGAGGCGGGCGGTAGCAGAGGCGGCAGGGCGGGTACAGAGGGGCGGTAGGCGGGCGGTACAGGCAGGGCTGGCGGTAGAGGGGGTACAGAGGCGGGGCGGGCACAGAGGCGGGGCGGGTACAGAGGCGGGGCGGGCACAGAGGCGGGGCGATGTCAACGGCGGAGTCAGAGGCGGGGCGAAAGCAGAGGCTGGGCCGGGGGCGTGGCTGTGGGCGGAGGCTGGAGCGCAGGCCACATGCCCTCGGCGACCCCTAGCCGTGCGTCTCCGTCGCCGGCCGGAAGTGGGCGGAGGGGCTGTGGATAGGGTTGGCGCTTCCGCGTGTTATCGAGAAATGCGCGTGGGAATCGATATCGGAAAACGCTCCTCGCCGCCGCCGAGGCATGTAGGGCGCGTGGTTACGAGGCGCGCGTGCGCACTTGGAGTCCTCGAGAGGCGCCACCTGCCCCGCGGGGGTTCCCCGGACGGCGGCGCAGGAAGCGGAACACGCAGCGTGGGAGGACCCGCAACGGGCTTTGTCTAACACCACCTTCTGCGCTTCCGGTTATCCTTCCCGTTCAATGACGTTTCTATTTGCAAATTCTTGCACCCAAAACGTACGTAATCCGTAATACTCCTTTCGAATACACAAAAGCAACAGCAGCTTGGGCTCGCGGGAGAAGTGTCCTTAGTTTTGTTAGATACCAAGTAACTCGGGAACAATCCAAAAGCAATAAAACGGTTGAGAATGCGACTGAGAAATCCAAATATTTTGTAGTGTTATTCCGCCTATCTTCGTACTGCATGGTCACACTCAGAGCGTCACTGCTTTACAATATGGTGCGACACAGCTGGACGTCATTCGACGAAGTAGAAATAAATTCCAGTAACACGTGTGCCTTTCCAGAACAACCAGTTTTTGCTGCTCCATGACCCCGTTTTACGAATGTCGACTGGAGCATTTTTACTGCGGCTGGTCACTAATTACAAAGAATCGAAGAAGTAGGAAAGATAAATTGTCAATTGACACTTTCGATGAGCCTAGTCAAAATATGTAACGCAAATTTGAACAAAATAAATTATCACTACCACTAAGTAAATTGGAATAATAAAAACTAAATATGAGTAATATTCCATTGTGATAAAATTTCGCAATACAAGTCGTTTTCGTACATTACGTACATTTTTACTTAACATTTTCGTTTTCACGGACAAGATATTGAAATAATAGAAAATTCCATCCAACCCGCTATTGCATGAACTGGCTGTATTTTATTTGAAACCATCTTTATTATGCGTACCTTTCGTACTGAAGTGTATTTTCTTATAATTGTTTAATAATTTCCAATTTTTAATTTGTTTATCTACACTCTTGTCCATGTTGTGGATTTTATTGTCCTTGTAATAGAAAACGTACTCACACTTTCAGTTTTAAAAATATAACATTGCAGATCTAAAAACTACTTCCAGAGATTGGATTGTTGATTTATCCGTTTTACGAGAAAAAAATCGACGTTGGGAACTTGAACGAAAAATTGTTTGCTCCTGTTCGACTGTGAACTTCTGACCCAACGTTACAAATACTTCACATCAGAACTGCCGCGCACGCCAGTGTGCTCCGCAGGTCACGCGTGAAAGCGTGTGAAAGCGTGTGCGAGTGTTGAGAGGCGCAGGGGCTCACGCGTAGTTCAACAATTACACACACATCGGTTGGCTTCAATATTCATTAAAATATCTTCAATATGCATACCTAATGTACTGAAAGTCATCTAATTCAATGTGTTTAACCATTTGTGACTATTTAAAATGTTATTGTTATTAGAACTCTCTCCGTAGTGAATAGGTGGTGATTTTCTTCTCATCACAATAGAAAACTCTGCCAAAAAATTCAAGCTTCAAAATAGATATTTTAAATCGAGGAATACTTTTGTTAACACTCCTTGCAAAAACCGCTTTTTTTCTGTATTCAAAATTCAAGTAGTGTATGGCTTAGGGTAGGGATCACAGAATTTTGAAAACCTGCACAGAACTCATTTCTCTCCATAGCTCGTCGCACACAATTTTTAACTCTTTTGATGTGAAATATATTTTTTTAAAAGCTAGAAACTTTAACGAAAAATTGTTTCCTCCTGACCGAAAGTGAACTTGTGACCTTAACGTTACCAATACATCACGTTAGAGAACCGCCACGCACTCTGCCACCAGAGTCCGCCGCAGGTCACGTGTGCAAGCGCGTGTGGGCGAGAGGGGTGGCCATTGGTGCTCTCACCCGATGAACCCGAAAAGAGCGGGAGCTCCCCACCCGGGGGCGAGGAGGGTCGTGTTTATGTTGGGGAAAAGGCCATTAGCACAGCGCGGTGTAGGCGCGTGCGCACACGCCCGGGGTCACCGCCAGCCTCCGAGGCGCGGCTGCTTAATTGCACGCGCGTGGCAGAGCTGCATGCTATTACATTGGAGATGATCATTTCATAACAGATGCAAACAACGTCTCCCCTCAGAACATCGCTTTATCAAGAAAGCGCTTGCCAATAGACCGTAGAGTTTGGATTGGTTCGAGTCGGTTCGAGTCGGTTCGAGTCGGTTCGAGTCGGTTCGAGTCGGTTCGAGTCGGTTCGAGTTGGTTCGAGTGGTTCGAGTCGGTTCGAGTTGGTTCGAGTGGTTCGAGTCGGTTCGAGTGGTTCGAGTGGTTCGAGTTGGTTCGAGCCGGTTCGGGTCGGTTCGAGTCGGTTCGGGCCGGTTCGAGCCGGTTCGAGCCGGTTCGAGCCGGTTCGAGCCGGTTCGAGCCGGTTCGAGCCGGTTCGAGCCGGTTCGAGTCGGAACCGGAACAAGCACTACACTAAGCTGCCGTCAAGTTTAATAGTGTAGTGCATGTAGCGAAAATGTATTTTAGTACGTGGAGAAGATAGGACAAGGAAGAGGAAGGAAAGCTCGCACGCTGTGCATAGCTCGTTTGTTAGGGTACTGCTCCGGCATTCACCTGGTGTTGATTGGAGGAACCATGAAATCCTGACACCATTGGGACTAAAACCCTAGGACTTCACGGAAACAGTCACTGCAGAGAGATAATGATGATTCCGGGACAAATGATTGATGCCCTGAGCCACCTTTGCCGGTCATAGTGCACGTGACTAACCACAGAAAGCAATTGCTTCATATATTTCTCGAATAACCATCACAATCAAATTATCCGAATTTAAACTTAAAATTACAAAATATTACAAATTCCGACAAAATTCTCCAATAAACTAAAGTTTACTGCGAAAGCAATTCTGTTACTTTCGAAAGAATTCCAGTGTTCTTTTGAAATTCTAAAAAACTATCATCTTCGTATCGGACCAGACGCTTCGTTGATTTCATACGCGCTTGATTTTACGCGATGAGATTAATCGGAATATTTTGCCCGTGAGTTTACCAAACAATGTGAAAAAGGCCATTTATTTATGTAAATGGATGTTTGTATCTACCAGAGCGATAAACTCCAACCCCGTGTGCCCGATGACCAAAATGATCAAATATTGCGGAATGTAATAATTCTGATCGCACGATGGCGCTTCATCGATTTCATTTGTAACTTTTAGATATTCGACTTTAGAACAAATGTAGAATCGAGTATCAGGCTGTTTTGAAATAAATTTATTTGATATTCCATATTAATTCACTTTAAGTAGTGATTAATACGTTCTTTCCATTAACAGTTTGCTCTCGAAGAATTTTAGAGGGTGTATTTAGCAAAAATAAGATTATGGGATTGATTTGTACATGTATGTTTTTAATTGTTTTATTTGTGCTAAACTATCAATCATTTCAAAGTTCGTTTGCCATGGACATCAGTTTTAATTTTGCATTCTTGCTTTCCACACGTCGCAGTTGAAGCGGAGGATGCTAAGCTCTTGTTGAACATTAAAGCTAGCCATATAGCATTGAGCAGATTCCCCTCACTAATGCGGCAAAGAAGTCTGAGTAAATGCAATGAATGTACGATTGAATGCAAGATTGGCCCGGCTTCGAAGGTTCCTCTTCTACGAACCGTCAAAAGTTTTTAATGAAAGACATGTGGTTGAGATGATAAACGCGGGAACCGACATTGAGAATGATATGCTAATGTAATCGAAAGTTGAAGCAGAGTGAGTAAGGGTATATGATTGGCATATGATATTGGTAATAAAAAACGTTCCCTCAATCGAAGTTCCGTGCCTTGTCTATGCAACCTTTAGTCATGTTATAACGATTTCAGATGCCTAGCTTTTACCTCATCAAAATTTATCAATGAACCCTTTAATTCTAGGATATTTATGTCTTACCTTTCTGCATTAGAAAACAAATATACAGAACATTTTCTGCGGGAAGTAAATTACAATGCAATTGATAAGCAGGTTAGTTGGTGAAATAAAATCCCGCCAGCCTTTTGTCTTCATTACAGATAAGTTGGGTTGGAAAGAATTAGTTCGCCTTTTTGCGCGGTGCCTCTTCTACCACTGAAGTCTCTTTCTCTCGATGAAGTTCGTTATGAAGGAATGCTTCCAAACAATTCTATTGAAATTTGCTGATGAAAAGGCAGGAAGTTTGAATGTTTTTTATAGATGTGGGAGGGCAGCTGAATGCTTGAATTATGAAGGAAAGTCAGAGGACAGACGACTTGGTTGAGTAGCAGAGACAATTGCGTGCTTGAAGATGTAGGACAGCAGCTTAGAGGCCGAAGAGTTTGGGGCATCATAGGAGCAGTGCCGGGTGAAAGGATGGGGTGAGGACGAGAGGGCGGGGGACGAGAGGGCGGAGGACGAGAGGGCGGGAGGACGAGAGGGCGGGAGGACGAGAGGGCGGGAGGACGAGAGGGCGGGAGGACGCGAGGGCGGGAGGACGAGAGGGCGGGAGGACGAGAGGGCGGGAGGACGAGAGGGCGGGAGGACGAGAGGGCGGGGAGGACGAGAGGGCGGAGGAGAGGGCGGGAGGACGAGAGGGCGGGAGGACGAGAGGGCGGGAGGACGAGAGGGCGGGAGGACGAGAGGGCGGGAGGACGAGAGGGCGGGAGGACGAGAGGGCGGGAGGACGAGAGGGCGGGAGGACGAGAGGGCGGGAGGACGAGAGGGTGAGAGGACGAGAGGGCGGGAGGATGAAGGTCGGTCACTCACCTGTCAGTCGCTGGCAAAGGCACTTGGTTGCCCGTGGGCGCCCGCGCGTTGCGGCGTCCCTGCCCGGAATGTTTTATTTAACGAATTTATTCCGAGTCCACCGCCGCTCCCAGGAGCTTCTCTTTTGCGTTCGTTTTTCATCCCGCGCCATTCTTCTTCTTGTGGAGCGCGCGTCTTCCTGCAGGCAAGTGGCTCTTGTTTAGGAGCTCCTTTGCCAGTGTTCTTGAGCAGACATCTTTTTATATTTGTATCGCCTGCATTCGCGTGTTTTTTCGCAGAGTCATTCCATACATTATTTCCACCTCCCTTGTTTCCTCTGCAATTATTTGCTTATTTCTTTCTCTGTCCGCGATCCTGTTTTGTTTCCTGGAAATGGATAAAAAGTTTCTATTTGGATGTTTCATCTACCGTGTTGACGTTATTTTTTTTCTTTTCTTTTGAAAAAAACAACAAACATTGTAACATTCCAAACAAACAGAATAAGATCATTGCGAATTCGATAAAATAATTTGCTACACATTACGTGTTATCACTGTTTCCCGAACTAGGTTTAAACAAAAATCGTTTTCACCGCTTCGTTGAACAATGTGCACCTAACTCTGTCTTTTCGTATAAACAAGACGAATATCGTGCATTGCCAGCGCCCGCGTGCACAAAGACGCTCGCGCAACTTCTGCGCAGAGAAGACCTCTCGAACACAGGCTACTTTATGCGAAACAAAATGGGGGATGTATTTCTGCTTGTCGAGTTCTAAGTGGGTTAAAGCGGACATCTACGCAACAACACAGTGCAGTGATCCGCAGGAGGAAAACGGAATCCCGCGTTCAAAGATGTTTTCTCGTGGGTGGTGACGAGTGTGGGATATTAACAAATCTAAATGTGTATCGCTGTTCATATATTCTATTATCTACACCATTATTATATAAAAACTAAAAATCGAATGTTACTGAAGAAAAAGAACCCAAAATACATGTATATCAATGTTTTCTAGTTCTACAGTCCGATTCAGGTTATGACTGCCTCCGCCTCAGAGGTGGGTTACACAGTGAGATGGGTCATGCGACGATCGATGATCCACTTTTTGCTCATATCTAAAAATGGGATGCGAACAAGACGAAGAGAGATCGCACGCGGCCCGTGCCCGTTTACTTCGGTACTGCAAAGGCATTCACCTGGAAGCAACGGAAAACATCAACTCAAACATCAACTTCGATCTCGTTCGGTGCCACAAAGCGCAGATATGAAACATCCCAGGTATATCTCCAGTATCTGGCGAGCACCGAACAGGCTCCCCCCGAATCATTGCCATGCTAACGCCGTAAGGTATTGTCTTAACGCTCTCCATTACCGCCGTTGGTGTATGTCAATAATTCTAGTTGATTACCTGACGTTACCTGGGTATTTATCACAAACATCTATTAAGCCGCTCGTCGACCCACTCTGTCCTCATTCCATATCCCCACACCTCCCCAATCCACTGAACTATTCCGTCTCTCTCCTCCTCCTTTTGCTCTTTTCTCTTTTCCACCTTTCCCGCTCGGCCTACTTCAACCAACCCCACTTTTACACCAGCCGGCAAAAACCCGCCCATATGCACTGCGGATTGCATTGAAATAAATTTTGTGAAAATAGCGTATTTGGGGCAAGAACTTGGATTTGCAACTCGCGCTAAGTTTTTTCTTGACCGATAAAAATTATTCGTGAAATTTTGAGAGCAATCGCTCGAGAGGTTCAACAGTTTTGTGGAACAAACGCATAACAATACATAAGAACATACATGTTTACATATGTCTTAAACACGCACAAACCAATTTGTGGAATTAAGTACTAATGATACGCTCATCATATGCTATGTTTTTTAAGCAGTTTTATCCATACCGTCTGGGTAACGTGAGAATTCCCGCGCTACTCTAATTATTAGTTTTGTTTCGGACTTAATAGCAATAATATACATTTCACACATACACTTATCTAATAGATATTCAGAAGAGAAAAGAAAACACCCTGACTGTGCATTGCTCCTCAAGGTCCACGGGTTTCAGAGTTACAAAAGAAGTGCCAAAACAAAGTACTCAACCAAAAATAGTGATATACGTAACGAATGAGAAAGTCAATCTTCGGCATAAAAATAAAATGTTGACTGACGAGGCGTTAAAAGGAACCGAGTTTGGCATTTAATTATTTTTAATTATGCAAATTTATTATTTGAAATTTGTCTCCTGTCGTTCATATTTGCAATATGATCGTTTTCTATACATGGTTTCATTTTGTAGACAAGTGCTTCACATGATTTCTGATGACTTTTTCGAAAACTTGTAAATTTTCTGTGAAAAAGAGATAAAAATTGGTCATTTTCAGAATCGCCAAAACATTTTCTCAAGAATGACAACAACTGTATTGTCCAGTATTCTTAAAGACGTATTTACATTCCACCATTAGGTGACCGAAAAACTTAGAAAATGTGAAAAAATTATGTTTTGGAGCTGATAAGTAGCAGCCGGGAAGAATGTGGAGACAATATCGGAAAGCTAGGCAAGACCAGAACGATTCGAAACTATGTGTTCGACTAACTATTCGAAAAAGTGTGTGGCATTCTATAACACCACTAGTTTAGGACCGATACGTGGATACTTACAAGTACGGATCTTGGGATCGTTCTCAATATATGGGGAGGCAGCCAAGATGATTCAAGTTACCCTACTGCTTTGTTTACTTTGCACTTGTCAGCAGATTTATATGGCAATGATATTTTTGCGGTACACGTGCTGCAAAGTCTATTTTTCCGTACACTTACTGCAAAGTCCATTTTTCCGTACACTTACTGCAAAGTCCATTTTGCGTACACTTACTGCAAGTCAATTTTTCCGTACACTTACTGCCAAGTCCATTTTTCCGTACACTTACTGCCAAGTCCATTTTTCCGTACACTTACTGTGAAGTCTATTTTTCCATACGCGTACTGTGAAGTATACTTTTCCGTACGCATACTGCAAAGTCCATTTTTCCGTTCGCGTACTGCAAACTCTTTCCTATCGATCAATAGTAAAGGTAAGCAGTAGTTCCCAACCATGAGTGATGAAATATTATTAGAGGAGATCCGGAGCGTTTATCGTGCATAAACCCTCCTCCGTGGGCGGAGAGGGTGGGGTTGGGGGTAAGTTAGAAGAGCGTGGCGTGCGGCGGCAGGGTGTCGGCGCGGAGGGGCGGGGCCTCCGACGTGCGAAGAAAGCGAGAGTCGAAGGCCGGCTTCAGGGCGGAGGGCGCGAGACTCCCGAGGGAGGGGCTAGGAGCGTTGCGCCTCCCAGTCAAGGTTGCCGCCCGGCGCGGGCGTGCTTCCGGCCCAGCCCCCGGGGAGGCGTCGTCGCCCACGAGGAAAGTCCTGAGCGACGCCGTGCACCACAACGTTCGCCCGTTGCACCCTGGAGTAAGTTTCTTGCACCCTGTTATGGCGAGGACACGTGTAGAGCTCATTTCCGAAGTGATATATCCCCAGAAATAAATATTCGAGGAATTAAAGTATTCGCATCTAACTTTTTAGTTCAAGAAAGGTTTAAACGGTTCTCGAATACCGTTTAACAGAGGTGAAACGCAATTATTAACACTCTTTGGCAGCATAATGGAAAATCGTCTTAATACATCAATACGTAAAACTACAAAACGGAAATAGATATACGTTCTTCTGAAAATAGTCTCTTCAATTTTCCTGTAATATTGTAGTGTAGAGGTTCCTCGTGGTGTGAAGTCAGAGTAGTTTTTCTCCCTTTGGGATCGATCGAATCCCCATTCATCTCGGAGGAATTTGTGTTAGAAAACTTGAGTTCGCGGCAGGTTTTCTCCAAGTTCCATGTTTCCCCTCCCATTCATTTCATTATTGATACACGAGTTATATCAGATCTCTGTAATCACATAACTATCAAATATACTCGCACAATACTTACATACAAAATACTTTTCACATGAGAGGTAGAAATAAGCACTGTTTGAAAAACAGGCGATCCTCTTTAAAAATTTCCGACTTGAGTAGGTAAAGAAATAATAATTAAAAATTTAATTTTTAAACTTTTAATGCACAGCATTCCAAATACGTATTATTAACGAAGGGTAAATTACGTATGCAAGTTTCTGTTAATTCCTGTGTGCTTTAATTTTCAAAATAATGCCCGACCGAGCAGAGCTCAGCAGTTTATTCAGTTAATGTCACTGAAGGTGGCAGTGAGCAAAAACCTATTTGCAAAATTAACTTTTGCAAGTTGATGTTTCTGTACTCTTTACTTTTGTATGATTTCTCTGTCCTAACATGAACATAACAAGTTAATGCTCTTATATTACTCTTAAGTAAACACGAATTGAAAATCAGGATTCTTTCGAATCAAAATGATAGATTTTAAATTCTCAAATTAGCGTGAAATTAGACTGATGTATTATTCCATTTTAATGGTTCGTTGCTTTGCTTTAAACATAAACTAGGAATATAAATAAATTTGTACAATAACTGCCAATTAACTTCCAAAGACCGTCATGGACCAGGTATCCAGTGACGTACCGCTACACGAAGCAATTTGTACAACCTTACTTTTCAAATACGCGCCATTTCTCTGGACGCAGTGCCCGCGTGCTCTAGTACGTTTGTTACCTTGCCCGTAACCTTGATATGCCTGTTCTTGATTATTCTTCGCTGATTTGTAAATTTAATTTTACCTTATTGTACGTCATTTTTTGTCGTTTCAACCGTGCGATCGCATGTCAAAACTCTCTAACAATCGGACCGTAGCAGCAATCTTAGTTGAGTATGTGCAGCTCTTTCCTTTTATTACCTAATTTTTTACAGTTTCATTGTGTAGACACCCTTTGAATTTCCATTTCCTCGTTTCCCACAGATTCTCCTCAATTTCATTGTAATGTATAATAAGTAATTCTCTTCATTTGAAATGGTAAGCGTCGACCCCCTGCTCGCCGAATGTTAATTTGGATTCATGAGAAATGAAGTAAACTGTAACTTTGCCGGCGGGAGTAGAACTTTTCCCAGCTGCTGTGATCCACTCGACTTCAGATGACTCATGAACAGTCATTTTTAGAACGAAAAAGCGTGTTGTCGAAGGAACTTAAAGTTGTGAATAAGACTAAAAGAGATAAAATAAAAGAAAGAGTATTCAATAAATTCATTTAGATTCAAGGCTGTGTGCAGCTATTACTGCGAATGTTTGACGAAGAATTTTAACTTATAAATATTGGTTAATTGTTTTGTGTGGTTTATCTAACTCTTTTGTCGAAGTGAGTTGAGTTTATTTTGGTCGGTTTAATTAGTTGTATTATTCATTATTATTCATTATTTTTTTGTTCAATTTGGGTCTAATTATTTTTTGAAGAATAAGAAATAATTTATTAATTAATCAGTAGTTTGTTTATTGTTCTGTTATTTTGTTAATAAAATTATTTAAAGTGAATTTGAATTCTTATTTCGACAAGGATCAGTAAAATTTCATACAATACTATACTCTGTTGTACGAATTATTAGTCCTTTAATTTTTTAAGTGACTATTATATTCCATAGTTATAAATTAATAATTGATCCATAAAAAAATTTCCGTACTAAAAATGCCTGCCTTGTTTTCTCAATGATCACTGTTATTCGTTTATCATCATGTCCAAAGAAACGCACTGTAATAAAACAACAGTCGATATTAAGTGTAAATATGAGTTGAAACCAAAATCTAATGCATTTCTGATTGCGAAAAATAAACATTCGTTTTGGGACACTAATTGTGGCTGACCGAAAAATAATGGCAGAAATTTACACAAATTTTTGAAAATCTATGAAGATACTGGACTGAAGCAAGAAGAAAGTAATTTTATTATTTATAGTATAGTAGTATTTTTAGTAATTTAGTAATTTTATTATTTATAGTATAGTATAGTATAGTATATAGTATAGTGCAATAATTTGAGACAAAATAATTAAGTGGATGAGACAGATAACACTGTCCCTTTTTAAAATATTTATGAAATAAATCGTAAAGAAAGAAACAAAAATAACTTGAACTAGGTTTTCGTTTAGACATTGCTCTCAAATAGTGTATTTGCAAACAAGTCCGTAAATCGTAAAATGGGTAGCGTTCTGAGAGTGTGAGATATTTTAAGAAAACTAAAATAAACTTTTCAATTGTAAAGTTAACTCAAATTTTCTGTTCGTTTACTTCGCAACCACAATACGTGACGAGAAACTCGCGCTTGAAGTACCAACGCGAAATGTGCACGAGCTGGCAAAGAGCCACATCAGACCAAGGTCAAATCATTAAAACAAATAATCTTGAACGAACAACATAGCTTAAACAAATCTTGAACATGCCCCACGCTCGCCGAGTGAGTTACAAAAGGTAATTAATATGGTTTATTAGGATAGCGTAACTTATGACAACACTTTCAAGTCCATAACCTGAAAATTTATTTAAGGGTCGATACAAAGTACCACCAGCTAATGTGCTACTTCGTTATCAAGATAGGTATTATTTCACACTTACCGATCAACGGTGTCGGATTTACGATCAGACCGCGCAGTGGAGCATGTAGAAGGCCAGCGGATGTTCAATGGCATCGCTTATTTCCGATCGCTAACTTTCACACGGCTGGATTTATGAACATGTGCACAGTATCAGCAGCCTTAAATACTTGGTTAGCCCGAAGGTACTTTCGAAGCGAGACGAGCTACAGCGAGGCAAAGTTCGCGAGCTACTAGATGTTGCCAGTCGTTTGTACGGAGAAATGAAAACAAATGCACAGTGAAAGAAAAATTCACGACACAGAACTTCTATAATATTAAAGATCCCCTATGATTGTTCTGGTTCAGTATCAGTGAACTTGCATCTTTTGTTCACTGAATCTCTAAGAAAAATATGTGAAAAAATAGTAAGTTTAATTAATGAAAAAAAATATTACATTTTAGTTTTAAACACTTTAATGCCTAAAATATTCAATCAAGAAATAATATTTGTTCAGTAAATACAGTTGAAAAATCGTATTTTCCCTTTCTCTTTAAAACAATTCAGAAAATTTTAATATTCAACGAAAGAAAAGCGAGAAATCGTGTTTTTATAGGTTGTGACCTCTTTCCGAGTTCTGGCTTCCAATTCTCGCGAATTCAGATTGAAGAAATAAATGGTCTCATAGACAGAAAAGAAGAATGCCTTAACAATATGTCATTGATAAAAAATACAATTAATAAGTAATTGTGTAATAATCGAATTGTATTTCAGAATTGTGGGTAAAGATATTTATGTTCTTTCAAAAACATCAATATCGCGGTTTGATATATTGCAAAGCCTAAAACAATGTACTTCCTATGATTTTCACTTAGAGAATTTTTAAAAATATTTTTAAAAATATTTGAAAAATATGTTGCCAAAATCATTAACCTCTTCTGAAATAAAAAATATTTCTTCATTGTCTATGTAATATTGACATTTTTTTCTAATAATTCTAGTCATCATTCCAGTTGTATATATTCACTAATTTTTGAATAGCAACATTTTCAAACAGATGTGAGGTCAAGTATGTTGTATTATATACTAGAATGAAAAAAATACAAATGACCTGTCACCATTCAAATAAAAAAAAATATTTCCGATCGCTAGTGAAAATGCAGATGACAAAATGCAGAGACATGGGAATCGTGACAAAAAAATAACATATTTCATTGCAATTCAATTTGTCTGTGAATTAAGTCATGAAAACAGAACCAAATTGCAGGTATTCAAAGACTAAATATGTACATTACATTAGGTATAAAATATTACTAGAGAGAAAAATTTTTACAGCAAATCGTAATTATTAAATAATAATTTAACAACATATATCAAACATTTTGTAATTTTTGAAACAAACTTGACATAATATATTCATTTGAAATTAAAACAAGTAATAGATGTCTTTGTGAGATAAACGATAAGACATTACGATACAATATTGTACAAAGAGCATTTTGCATGCATAGTTAGAAGATACTTCATATTGCATTGCACAAAAATTTGAATTCACAATTTACACTGCATGTTTTCACTTCAGATTAATACATTTTAGGAAATATATTTAATAAAGTATTTTTCCTCAGGAATGACTATTTTTATGGTAACTGGAAATATTACAGAAACGCCAATACATACAAGCGCATAAAAACAGTGCAAAAAGATAAATTGTAAGGAGAAGAGGAATTTCCGAATGTACCAAAGAATGTCAGTAAAATTAAACAAAAACAAATTAAATATCGTTTAATAATTGTTATTCGTGGCATTTTCCCCGTGTTATCGCAAGTCAATCACTTGAAAGTGCTGAATGTTGCCTCTCAAAGCGAGCGGAATTTTTTCCGGCTATTCGTGGTAACATTATACCGTTGGTCGAAGAGGAGAGTAAACACAAATGCGGCGACGAATGCGTGGGAACATCACGTACCGAGGGAAATCAAATCAGGTTTGTCTAGGAAAGATAAATGAAGTGCAGTTTCGTTGAAAAAGGTTCGAAAAAATCCAGCAATTCCAGTTATTGGGGTTCCAATAATGAAGGTTCAACTGTATTAAAAATGAACCATATTGACCATCGTTTACACTCGTCAATGATAATTACAGTGGAATGTGTTTAACGTACAGACGTGTGCAGATATCGGACAGGACAGGGGTGACCAACTTGCAAGACGTCAAGGGTCAAACTAAATCCTTTAATATTATACTTTCATTACTCGGGCGATTCACACCAGACTTCTCCGCATTGTACAGATCGGCACATTACCCGGCTGCTCTGAAACTGAGGGGGGTGGAGTTGATTTAGCCAAGCGTAACGCACACATAGGATGATTTTGAACTTAAGAATTTACTTGAAAAAATCCTTGAACTTAACCTATTTTCACATTAATTTGGAGTATTGAACCCCGTAGGGCGTGTGTGATACGCGCAATATACAATGTTCTTGCCCGGTATGGACAAGCGGGACTTTCACTTTTGACTAATAACCTTTCGCGGGCCACAATAAATGGCACCGCGCGCCGCAGATGGACAACCCTGACATAAGAGATTATGTGTGCATTGCTTAGGAATGAGTAAGTGACTGAACATTATATTAGTTTCGAACAACTCAAGGTTGATTGGTTGTTAGTGATTCCGTGTACATCAACTACCGAGGTTACTGTAGTGAATGCGTTCCTTCGGGAAGTGACGGTGATCTTCTCCCGCTGGATGGCGAGATCCGGCGCCGACCTATCGTCGGCTAGCGGTGTTTCCCTCAACCAGGTATCTCCCACCAGCACGGCACCACCCCATCCCGGACAAGTTCTAAGATCCCGACCGGTCTACCAGCATGTGTGGTAGTGTATTGTATGTCAGTGTAAGTGTGCGTAAGGAGTAACGATATGCCAAGGAAGAGGAAGGAAAGATTGCGTGCGATCTGTGCCCTTTTCCAGGGTACTGTTCCAGCATTCGGTCGGTATCGATCGGAGAAACCACGGAAAACTGCGCTACATGTGTGTATGTGTGTTGTAAGAGTATGGGGAGATGTACTGAAGAGATATCAGAGCAGAGAAAGGAAAGATCGCGCGCAATCCACGCTCCGTTTGCTAGAGAACAGGTCCAACGTTCATATTGGCCCTCTCCTGGTATTTATCAGAGATTTAACGTAAAAGTTCTGTTCAGGGGGGTCGGCCACCAGAATTCTCTTCCAGAGAAGAGGCTGAATTCCGCGCAGCTCTCGTCACCGTCGGGAGCATAACGGGAGGTTCTCCCAGTCAGAGCCCCAGCATGGACATCAACTGTGGCTCTGTACCATCTCTGCAGCTTTTTGTTTCTAGAGCTTTTATCCACCCAACAGCCGGTTACCCTTTACGTCCCGATGGGATGCATATTCGACCATACACTAGACCAACACACTTGCGGGCTCCTCTGATCTGGGTCAGCAGAACGCGAGGTCCTCCGCGACAACACATACAAAATCAAAGGAAAAACAACCATACCCAAAGCTGGACTCGAACACTCGATCCTTCGGACCGAAGAGTTGAGTTGATACTCGCTCTTAGCCACCGCGGCCATCCAGGTGGGCTCTGCAATATTGATGTTCGAATTATAAATGTTCAACTGTACTACGAGTAAAAAATAAACCGAATCGTTGGCTGTTTACTCACGTCAATGGTAATGCAGCGGTAGTATTTATCTAGCATACGGACGTGTGCCAATATCGAATACGTGACGGTGCGTGCATTGCTTATGCATGGGAATAGCCGCGCAGATCGCCCGACCAGACAATCCGTGGGGCGGGGGGGGGGCGGGGCGACGCTGGCGGCGCCCGCGGCGAGGCGCGTAACGCGGCGGCGGCGGCCGGGCGAGACGCACGCCCCCGACCTCGCCCTCGGCGCAGCGGGGCGCCCAACAGCGCGCGGGCGGGGAAGGAGGGGAAGGGAAGCGACAGGCACGCGGCACTTGCAACCTCGCGGCTCTCGCGCGGACCCCCCTCGCCGCTTCCCGTCGCGTTCGCACCGCGCTCTGCCGGCTTAGGTGGCTCAGGGAATCCGTTGAAGGCACTGCAGTGTCTGTGTACGGGAGGTCCTAGGGTGCCAGTTCCAACGGTGGTAAGGTTTTTGACACGTACACGGATTGATTGATTGTTTTTTTCGTGTTTCCGGGGGCGTCAACTGCTTCAGTCATTAGTACCGTTAGTGTAGTGCATGTTATTTTTCCTTGGGAGATGGCGCTCATCTTCCCCCACTGGATGGCGAGATCCGGCACCGACCTACCGTCGGCTAGTGGGGTTTCCCCCTAACCAGGACTCTCCCACCAGCGGGGCACCGCCCCAGCCGAGAGAAGCTCTAAACTTCCGACCGGTCTCCCGGAATATGTGATAATGTGGTGCATGTTAGTGTAAGTGTGTGTAAGGGGAGAGGATAGGACAAGGAAGAGGAGGAACATATCGCGCGCGGTCCGTGGCCCGTTTGGAGGGTACTGCTCCGGCATTCGCCTGGTGTTGATCGGAGAAACCACGGAAATCTACCGATCAGAGCAGCCGGTCGCTAGAATTCTTCTCCAGACAGCGACTGAATTGGACCTAGCTGAAAAGCTAGTATGGAAAATCCTGCCGCCGTGAGGACTCGAACCTAGGACCTCCCGTTCAGAGGCGCTGCAGTGACATCAGTTGATGCACTGAGCTACCGCTACCGGTACTGTACACCGAGAGCGGTGGCTCAGTGCATCAACTGATGTCATTGCAGCGCCTATGAACAGAAGGTTCTGGATTCGAGTTCTGACGGCGGCAGGATTTTCGACACTAGCTTGTCAGCTAGGTCGAATTCAGTCGCTGCCTGGAGGACGGTTCCGGCTGCCGGAGCAGTTCTCTAACAAACGGGTCACGGACCTCGCGCGATCTTTCCTTTCTCTACAGATTCCTATCCACACACTCATATGCATCACATTATCGCACATTATCGCTCGAGACCAGTCTGGAACTTAGAGTGTTTTTCTGGGGCGGTGGTGGGAGACCTGCTGGTGGGAGATGCCTGTTTGGGCTGATGTGTAAGTCAGCGCCGGATCTCAACGTTCAGCTGTGAAAGAACGTCAGATGATAAAACACGCACTTCACTCACGGGGCTAATGGCCTTAGCACGTGACGCCTCCGGACTCACTAATCATTCAATCATTCCTCTACTAGCATCATTTTATGCATTGACCAACAGTTGTAGAAACGAATAAGAAATGCGTTTATTAGTAACTGTGTTCTTTTCAACATATTTTTTTGTTTTCTCGTGTAGTGTGTTTGTGTAATCCTGTAATTTTCAGTATAATTTAAATTGTCAATTTAGACACCTCACTACATTTCGCACTCCGATCGTTACGCTTTTTCATGAACCAGGAGTATGTGCTTCACAGTACTGTACTCTCTATCTTGAAAACGTTTCTGTTTCGGTCAATTTTACAAATTTGGAAATTGGTCTAAGTGTAGAATTCCTGTATTTGAAAGTGACAAGATTCCGATATTATTTTGAAAAGATTTGTAATGTTGTTGATAAAACAATTACTTAATAAGTATTCCGAAGACAATTTTAAGAACTGTTCTTTAAAATTGTATTTTGTAATTGTGTATCGAGTGTATATATTGACGACGAGTATTTTTGAACACAATATCTAATGATTTAATGGTCTACCGCTGATGATTGTCTTAATTGAAAGTTAATTTTATAAAAATATTCCGTATTATCTTCTACGGAAACTTTGTTGTTCTCTTCAAGTGGTTTCTTTATTATTAGATAAATGTGCTTCTATTTGTTTCTAAATGGATTGGTGACAAATAAATGCTGCATTTTTATTCGTAAATGCATTATTTTGTGAATTGAGTACAGACTTGTAAATCAAATCTGGCTCGAAATCACGTATACGTCAAGATTCTTTTAGTGCTATCCTTCAGGGAGCTGTAATGCATTTCTTAGAATTTTTATATCACGACAAACTTACTATTTTATTAGTCGTCTCAAAGCTTAGACTCAGTATATTAAGATCCAATATTCCCTCTACCGACCGAAAGAGGAAAGAAAAGGGCCGGAGCATGGCCTGAAGAAAGTTGTTGATTAATGGGACCCACCCCCTCACTGCACGCACACAGGTTTTCCCGGAACAAGAAAAGAATTTCCATTAACATTCTACGCACACCGTGATCTTCCGCGCACTTAATCTGCGAAGTGGTGCTGACACATTAAAATTCATCTTCCCTGGAGCACGTAACTTCGTTTTGGTTTAAAGGCGAAGACCGCACATTCCTGGAGAATCGTACTGAAGCCTACATGTAAGTAAACTGCGTCTGAGTGTTCAGCCAAGGCGTTGACTCGTTCGTTACTCGCTCACCGTTACACAATTTCCGGTTCTCCGTTTGGAGAAAAAGAGATGTTATTGAAGCCGTTGTTGGTGGGAAACTCGCCATTTTGTTTGTATTTTTCGAGAACATTATTATTATGACTATTACTATAATAATAATAATATTATGACTATTATTTTACTATTATTATTATTATTATTTAAAAATAGTTACAAGATAGGCGGAATGATCGGGAACGATCCATCGATCAATTAATAAGTGTTCCCGGGAGAGTCAACAGCTAATGTCACTAATCCCGCAAGTATTTTTGTCGCGGAAGCATGTAACGCGCCCCCAACTGAAAGGTGAGACCCGGCGCCAGCGTACATGTCAGTTCGCGCGATTCGCCCCAACCAAGTATCTCCTACCATTGAAGCAACGCGTTGCAACGCCCCAGACCGGCCAACCTCTAAACTCACGACTGGTCTCTCTGGATGTGTGATTGTGCATGTAAATGTACGTGAGTCTACGTAAGGAGTGAAATCGTGTGGAAGGGAAGCAATGGAAGAAATTTCGTATACTACTCCTGATCCCTCATCTGGGACAGGCGAGACGTCATTCGACGCATTTCAATCTGCAGGTAGGGAACCGGTGATTTTTCGTTCCCTTCTAAACTATTCTTTAATTCAAGAAAATAAGTAAATATAAATTAAATAAACCAATAATATATCAACAGCGTTGGACACACTACACTCAGCGAATCGCATCGCTTCGCGTCGCGTCGCGTCGTATCCGTCTCGCGTCGCGTCGCGTCGCGTCGCGTCGCGTCGCGTCGCGTCGCGTCGCGTCGCGTCGCGTCGCGTCGCGTCGCGTCGCGTCGCATCGCATCGCATCGCATCGCGTCCATGTGTCGAGTCGCACGCCTTGCATCGCGTCGCGTCGCATCGCTCGTGGGGGCGCACGCAGCCGCGTGCCGGGGCGACCTCTCCGCGGGAGGCCCCATCCGTGCGCGCCTCGCTGTGTCATCGCCTGACCGCGTTATTTATGGCGCCTCCACGTCTTCGCTCTTTCTGCTTTGCGCCCTTCCTCCCACGCGCCTGCACTCCTCGTCTTTTTGCTAAGATCACTCTCCCAACTTCATGACTGCTCCGGTTCGTAAGCATTCATCTTCTTCTCCCCCATTCTCCCGCTTTCTTCCATTCTTATCTTTATCATTTTCCTCCCCGTTTCCTGTTTCTTATGCTCTTCCCCACTTTCCCCTTTTCCCTCGACATCTCCTTCCTTCCCACCTACTTCTTCCCAACTCTTCCTCCGTCTCCCTCTTTTGCTTTTTTTCTAGAAATGGTGGTCAGTGACGACTGATTTAGAGTAATAAAAAACTGTTGAAAACTTATGAAATATTCATATTTTATACCGAACGCCCGGAACATGAATCCCAAATGTCCTTGATTCTGACACACAACATTGGACGCTCTATAAAATTCTTATCATATCCGTACCATTCCCCAGAATTCTGACAATTGTCCTTCCTTCCACTCTGCTCGCATTTGTATTTCATTCAGTTCCCTCTACTCCCTTTTCCCCTCTATCAGTTCTCATCTTCCCGCCTTCCCTATCACTCCTTGCCTCTCAAGAACGTTTCCACTATCACAGTCCTGTTTACCGGACCGTCCTCCCCTCGAACTTCTCCGAATCCGCTGGCGACGTGGCTTTCTAGCCCCTAGGGCGAGGCTCTGTCCTCATTCAGCATCTTCTCAGGCGACCTCCTCCTCAATGACGGCTGTTCGGAGTTGGGTGGAGGAGGGCTCTGTGGGATGGGCTGTGTGGGAGGCATAAGTGGGGGCGGCGGAAGAGTGGGGTGGACACGGTTGGTTTGGTTTGGTTTATTCGTCTATCCGGGCGCGTCAACTGCTTGGGTCATTAGTCCCGTTAGTGTAGTGCATGTTTTCTCAGGAGATGGCTGTGATCTTCCCCCGCTGGATGCCGAGATCCGGCGCCGACCTACCGTCGGCTAGTGGGGTTTCCCCTTAACCACGACTCTCCCACCAGTAGGGCACCGCCCCAGCCTGGGCAAGCTCCCAACCAGTCTACCGGAATATGTGGTGGTGTAGTGCATGTTAGTGTAAGTGTGTGTGTAAGGGGGCGAGGATAGGACAAGGAAGAGGAAGGAAAGATCGCGCGCGGTCCGCCGCCCGTTTGTTAGGGTACTGCTCCGGCATTCGTCTGGTGTTGATCGGAGAAATCACGAAAATCTAGCGATCAGAGCAGCCGGCCGCTAGAATTCTCCTCCAGACAGCGACTGAATTCGACCAAGCTGAAAAGCTAATGTCGAAAATCCTGCCGCCGTGGGAAGTGGGAACCTAGGACCTCCCGGTCAGAGACGCTGCAGTGGCATCAGTTGATGCACTGAGCTACCGCTCCCGGTGTGGACACGGTATGGAGACAGTGAGCAGGGGCGGAGCGTGCGTAGCAAGGCGAGGGCATGGTGAATGAGTTGGGGAAAGCCGGGGCGTGGCAGGGTGGGTGGGGGCGGGCGGGGCGAGGGAGGCAGGCAAGAAAGAGAAGTGCAGTCGGTGTGAGGCAGGGCGAGGTGGAGACAGCCCGGGAAGGAAGAGGGGCAGTGTGTGGCGAGGCGGGAACAGGACGAAAGGGGCGGAGACGCGGAGAAGTGGGGAAGTTTTAAACGAGGCGCTGCAGGGGGGGAGGCAAGTTGCAATAAGGGGCGAGTTGGGCGGGCGTTACCGAGGAGTTGTGGGAGGGTGCGGCGGGGAGGGGCGAGGGGGGGCGGGGGAGGGGGAGGGAGGGAGGGGCGAGCGGGGGCTGGGTGGGTAGTGGGTGGGTAGGGCCTATCGCCAGGGAAATCTCGAGTCGCGTGCGCCGCGCAGGGAGGTCCTCGGATTGGAGTCGCCGGCGCCGCGCCGCGCAACGCCTTGTCGCGATGCGACGCGACGCGGTGCAGAGGGTTCCCCCGCGAGGGATGGTCGCTGGCCGCGCTGGGGAAGCCCTCGGCTACAGGCGACGGCCTTCCGGCTTGCGTTGTTCAGAAAGAGACGGAAAAGAAACTAGGCGCTACAACAGCCAATATTTTCTCGCATTATTTCTCAATTTCCAATTTTTCAAAGGTTCAGAGTTCAATTGATTGATTGATTGATTTTTTCGTGTTTCCGGGCACGTCAACTGCCTTGGTCATTAGTCCCGTTAGTGTAGTGCATTTTTTCTCGGGAGATGGCGGTGATCTTCCCCCGCTGGATGGCGAGATCCGGCGCCGACCTACCGTCGGCTAGTGGGGTTTCCCCCTAACCAGGATTCTTCTACTAGCCGGGTACCGCCCCACCCGGGACAAGCTCTAAGTTCCCGACCGGTCTCCCGGAATATGTGGTAGTGTAGTGCATGTTAGTGTAAGTGTGTGTGAAAGGGGAGAGGATAGGACAAGGAAGAGGAAGGACAGATCGGGCCACGGAAAACTACCGATTAGAGCAGCCGGCCGCTAGAATTCTCCTCCAGACAGCGACTGAATTCGACTTCAGAGATCAAAGAAAATGAGATCTGTGTCATTCCCTTAAGCGTTCCTTGTTCCATCCGCCGAAAAAATTTGGAGCCGTTTTTGAGACAATGTATTTATTATAAATTGCAATGATTTCAAGATAAATTACGCAAAATTACTGTTTTTTCACAAAATACTACATGACATTTTTAAGAGCTGATTTTTTAGGACAGATTCTGTTTAAAGCTTTTATTTTGAAGTTTTCTTAAGTGCGAGAAGGTAAAAAATAAGGCCCAACATAACACATTTTTTGCAGCATCTGCAGCGGTTGGGTATTTTTTAAATAAATTAATGGAATTTTCACTGCATTACGATACACTACATTAACCAAGCTATGCTCCTTCCATACGTAAAATCGACGTGCAACAAATCGGAGTCATTTTAGAGCTATAATTTTAAGTAAACGGTTTTGAAAAATAATATTTGAAATGAGTAATTTCTTTACAATTTTCATTATATTAACAAAAAAATCTCGTAGCGTGTGTACTTGCGAACCATTAACTGTTTTCTCTCATAGACTTGGAGAGTGTAGGCACAGATTCGAATTTGGGCGAATTTTTTACAATGAAATAATTGGATCACTTGGACGACAATGTTAGAGACTGCTTGATCTGATAGGCTTGCTTTCCTCCAACCAAAACTAGGAGCGGACGGGGAAATTCCTTCAAAAATAAGCTATAGATCACGAATGATTCTAGATACGCTTTGGCACGATTTGATAAAAGAAGTTTAGTCCTTTTTTCAAGGAATTTTAATAATGTTTATCGACACTTGAGTAAAATACCTACCAAAAAAAGATCCTTTCAAATTGTGAGAACCTTATGTAGATCCTGAATGATCAGGCTGTCGAAACAAGACGGATGTATGAAGAAACATACGATGAACGAGGGGCGTTCAATAATATCATAACTGCCTAAATAAGAGAAAGATTGTAGAAATGAATAGATTTTTTTAAAATTAACTTAGAATTCAATAAACTTTGAGTACTTCTCCTGGAACGATGATTACCCTTGAAGAAGAAAAACAATTTCGGCTGCTCCGCAAACTAAGCACACCACTGTCTTCATCGCTGAAGAAATTCTCTTTCGTCAGAATTTTTTTATACATTTCAGAACAGAAAATAATCGGAGAGGGCCAGATCAAGTCTGTATGGTGAATCCGAACCCGCAGGCTCAGATGGCGGCATGCGATTTGGCTGACACGTGCACCGGTGGTTTGTCGTGAAGGAGTAGCATGTTATACACATCGATTCACCTGCCACAGTCTCACTGGTAATGTTATAATTGCAATGAGCTGAAACTACACGCGCAGCATGTCAAGGCACATTGCCGACACCAATACGCGCCGTGTCACGACGTATGGTCATGTCATGTAATATGCGTCATGTCAAGACTTCTTGTTCCGATTTCCCAATTGTTGCACGTCACTCTAAGAAAGAATATTATTGAACGCTCTCCGTACCAATAGCACCAAACACATTTGATTTGATTTATTTAGTCAAAAAAACAGTAAAAACTGTGTATGACGTATGAGGGAGAAGAATATTTACGCACGTTATCTAGGGTACTAGAATCTCATCCCAACATTTTAACAATAAATAGTTGAAAGTTAAAACAACAACAACAACAACAATAATAATAATAATAATAATAATAATAATAATAATAATAATAATAATAATAAAATTTAGAAAAGAGGGAGATTATCAACATTTGAAAAACTAGACATCTTCCTTCCCATTTAAAGAAAAACTATTTGCAACGATGAAATGCAGATTTGATTTTCCTGCATTGCTAACAATATAGTAACTCACTCTCAGCTTTACTGCTACCACTACAAGCAAAAGGACACCTCAACAAATCGTGCGCATAGTGAAGCTACATTTAAGTCCAGAAGCAAAACAAGGGGCCATCTCAGCATTTGCTTAATGGATCAGGGAAACTGACAAAAACCTGATAAGATGGGGTCATTGACCCGGAAGTTGAAGACATTACATATTACAGGCATATAAGTCTTTTTAAGAAATAATACAAAAAAATGTAAACTAATCATTATATATCATTTTTGTTAAAATAAACATTATTTTCTTTTGTGATCAGTATCAGAACAGTTTCATGGTCAGTGAACCCAAACTGCCCAACTCTGGTCAGGGAACCCAAATCTTCGTCAAAATATGAGAGTGGAGTGCTGCACTAATTAATGTATAATAATAATAATAATAATAATAATAATAATAATAATAATAATAATAATATAATAATAATATAATAATAATAATAATAATAATAATAATAATAATAATAATATAATTAATCATATACAGCCTTTGAAACACATTTGTTTCATTGAACAATGACATCGATTTCAATACTTTTTCATCATATTTAGGATACTTCGAGACATTTATTTTGTTGAAAAAATGAATGGGGAAGCTTTATTATTTTCACGGTGTCTTTAAAAACAATAAAAAAGTCTCAATATTGAAGTCAATGAAAACTTACAGCTTTAAAATTTCAGTATTTTTTTCGTATTTTCAGTTATATTCTCGATCCATGCTGAAGCCACTATCTAATCTAACGGGAAGCAAGAAGGAGATCTTCGATAGTAGAGTCTCGGTCTGCACTCACCGGGGAATTGCACCTTAACATCCGAGCACCGTTCAGTAGTTGGTCATCAGCAGAAGTAAATTGCCATAAATCTCGTGAGTCGACAGTTGCCTTGTTAGAGTCTGTGCAGCTGTAGAAGCGACTGGAAATCCTTTGTCCGAGACAACGTATTGCTTTTGTTTTGTCTCTTGTGCGAACATTCACAGATTCTCGTAACGGAGCACTATACCCTGGATTTGATAGAAAAAAGTCATGGAGAAGACGAAAATATAAAATAACATTTTATTTAAGCAGAAGTATGATATATCCTTTTAATTCGGTAACTTTGGAATATGAATTGATCTGAAATTTAGTCTGTATTAAAGGGAATGAAAGTAATTTTTTTTAAATTTCAATGTATGTTACACCATATTACATTAAACGAAATTGTATCATTTATATTGACGTATTCATTGCCGAGGAGGTACTCTTATGCAGTAGATATCCTATTATCAGAAACTATATTATACGAATTTTCAATTATCCGAAACAATTTCGGATAATTAATAACAAAAATACCAAAACTGGAAGAATACAAGTAGCTTACTTAATGTGTCTCCTTCAAATATTTCCTAAACCGTTTCGTATACTGAGGTTCGCTAATAATTGAGGTGCACTTATCCTAGAACTGCTTTTTAATTAATAGACACCGCCAAGCTTTCGATTTTTTAAATCAAACCACATCGTCTTCTTTGGGCCGTGATAACGAGCATAAAGGGACAAGTTCATAATGTGTATAATGCGCCGTATTAAATACCTACCATTTTTATAAATGTGGAATTTTCATGATTCACGGTGACTTAATCTTGTTATCCACCAATGGTGCCTGGCTTAGGTTACGGAGATGCCCAACACCCAGATAATCCCAGAACTCTTATCATATGTTAGGAATATGTCTTTAGATTTAACGTCATTCAGTAATGAAGATATTGCGGCAATAACATTGTACGAAATCATTTTGCAATGTTTGAAATAATTTTGAAATTAATGAGCACCCATGAAATGCTTTCTTTTGCATCTAGTTGCTAGCGAGGCAGCGTACTGCAGTGTATATTTTTATCATGGGAAGTGACGATGTTCTCCCCATGCTGGACCTACTCGTCAACTTGAGAGGGGGGGTTCTTCAACCAGGTAACTGACACCAGCAGAGAACCGCTCCATCCGGGATAGGCTCTAAGCTCCCTATTGATGCCCCGACGAGCTTGGTAGTACAGTGCATGCTTTTTATTACCAGGTCAGGTTTGAGTCTAACCCCTTCGGCAACGGAGAAAGTGGCTTCCGTGGACACCACAGTGTCTGATTTCCGGAGCATCTTCCATTCTATAAAGTTCTTTATCTCGTCATGACGGTTTATTCTAGCTGGTTTCGTAAAAATGCATTGACCGAGGATGTGATTCATTGTTTCTACCGCTGTATTGCACTTCCTGCAGTATACATCCTTTCTGGACCTTCCTCTACTAAGAGTAGTTTTATTGGCAGCGGTATTTGATCTCAACTGGAGAGCAGTGATAAAAAGACCAGGTTTCAGAAGATTATAGTCTTTAAAAGAAGGCATTTCCAATCGGATCGTTTATATGCGCCTTAACCGCTCTCCCTTGGGATCCCAGCTTCTCCCACGCTGCTACCTCGTCATCGGCGCATTTCTTCTTATAAGATCTTAGATCTTGTTCGGTATAGGGCCAGTTGAGTCTCAATGCTTTGGCGGTTTTAAATGTCCGTTGGTAGAAACTCGGACAGGAGCTCAGCCATCTGCAAATGGGATCTGCAGATTTTTCTAGTCGTAACCCTAGGTTCAGCGCTACCCTAGGAACTTGTTGGGCAAGCCGCAGCAATCCCAGTCCTCCATCTCTCTTGGCCAGGTAAAATAAGCCATCTGCAGTACACATGCAGGTGTAGGAACTGTTTGACTGCCACTCTGATTTGACAGTCCGCTTCCCTAAGCATCGACCTAGATGGCATCGATAAAACTAATTGGTAGAGATAATGTGGCATTATGTAGGTGTGAAGTAATGCCAATTTCTGAGTAGGCTTTAAATGTGCCTTCTGTAGCCTCGTCACTGCTTCCATCAAATTCGATATCGATGTTTTACATGGAAAGCCGTTCCAGATAGAGTAGTTCACTCCCAAGTATGTTAGGGTATGTTCATTACTGACCAGAGGAATTCTCTCCCCCAACCTTTCCAAACAAGGGTCTTCAATGAACCAGGATCGTTCAAAGGTTGTAATTTGGAATGATGAGCACTTCGCGACTGACAATGTCATAATGTCATTCCGAGGGCCCCAAGTATTCCACCACAATATCAACCAATTCTTGAGCTCGTGGGGCATCTTTTGCTAAAAGCACCAGATCATCAGCAAATGCTAATACGGATACACTCCTTTCCAATAGCGGATATCCTGACATGTTATCCAATTTCTCAACCAAGCACTCCATAATGAGGTTAAAAAGGAGTGGGGACAAGGGGTCCCCCTGTTTTACTCCTCTACGAATTGGCACCTCAATGCCTTTCGAGGGGTGCTGAATGACTGTGGAAACGTCGGAGTAAGAGTCCATTACCAAATTTGTAAAGGCGTCTGGGATCCCTTTCCTGGATAGAGCCCACCGAATCGCCGCGTGAGGAACAGTGTCAAATGCTTTAGATATATCTAGCACAGCGCCGACACCACCCTCCACTTTTTTCATGTTACTGACTGCTTCGTGAAGAATTTGAACGTTGGCGAAACAGCCAGGTTCAGGAATAAACCCTTTTTGGCGTGGATTGAACGTCACCACGGATCGAATGCGTTTGTCCATAATACCCCAAAAGATTCTGCACAGCAGGGAACTAATTGTGATGGGGCGATAGTTAGTGACAAACTTATTATCCTTACCTCTTTCGGTATAAGGATGGTGCGATTTACTTTCCACCCAGAAGGCACAAAACCAGTGTATAAAATTTGGGTGTCAATAGGGACAATATTTAATTTTTTCCAATTTTGGTCCTGGGGCATTTTAGCCCAGCCAGACGACTTTTAATTTCGGCAACTTGCACCGCGGATAGAATTGTGTCTGGGTCCATTTCAGGTGTCGAAAATTTATCATCCTCTCTTAGTTCGGAAAGCCCATTTGGGGGCGTATTCCCCAAATGGATTTGTACAGGTCATTAACCTCATCCCTGTTAAGGGGCTGTTGGTCGACACTAGTACAGTCAATGCCCGTTCTAATGCACTTTGCCAAAAGTGCTGGATCATTCTTGAAAAGATCCTGCGCCCTAGCATAAGAGAAGCGCTTCCTGGCGCGTTTGCCTCCATGCCTACGGGGCTTTTTAGGCCTGGTGGTGGTGGGTACAGACGAGCCGCCCAAAATATCCACCAACCTGGCATAGGTCTCGTTCAATTGGTCCTGGGATTGAATATTTCTTTTGAGTTCATTTCCCACCTCAACGAGTTCTTGATCTACATTAGTTTGAGAAATACTCCATGTTCCTATCCAAGATGAAATGTTTTCCTTCCAGTTAGGTGTGACATCTAGTGTGGCGCTGTTAAGACTAGTTTCAGTAGTTGCGTCTCCGGGCGTCGTAGCAGCCGGGGACTCAATAAAAATTTGGTCCCGTCCTAACCGACCAGCGGTGTCGGAACGGGCCGTGTCAGTAACACATAAAACAGAATCAAAGAGGACGGGCTCACCCGAAAGCTCCTGATTCATCTCTGAAACTGTAGCGGCCTCCTCGTTAGGGAATCGCCCCCTATCTGCTTCTGGGGAGGTAATATCTACCTTTGCAAGTTCCTCCGGGTCACTGTCTGTGAGCCAATTTTTTGGAAGGGAATCAACACGAGGCTGTTTGCTGGGCTGTTGGCGTATCTCTACCTGTAAAGACGTTTCGGCCCCCTTTGGAAGAGTGTCAGAACAGGGGATCACCGACTTTCTTCTTGTCTTGAGGTTAGGCCTTCGATACAGGGGAGAAGAAGGAAATCAGCATAGGAATTTGGCTCATTGGAGTTTTCGGAGGGCTAATAACCCTGGGAGGCGATGCGATTACAGCAGCACTAGTAGAAGGTCTAACTGAATCATCGGACCTCCGATCATCAGATGGGGACAATGATGATTCTGCCGTCACAGAAGCTTCAGCTCCAATTGCTGCTAAATATCTTCGATATGTAGTCTCTCTTCTTTTCTCACCCACCTGTCGGGCGGTCTTACCCAGCAGAGCAGCCAAATTCTCGTTCGACGCCTCTGGTTGCTCTTTCTCTAATGCAGCCATTTTCATAATATCATCCGAAGAGAAGATTTTCCCTGCTCTAGGCAGAGCAGTCCTACCACTACGTTGTGCCTTGGCAGCTCGAGCTTTATTAGCTGCGTCTGGATGAGCATGGCGCAAATGTTGTGAGAGCCCTGATTTAGTTGCAAAGTTGGCAGAGCATAACTCACATATAAAATCTCCTTTGGATGTTTTCGGACCCGGACATTTAGGAAAATGACTCAAAGCAGACAGCTTACCTTTGTAATTCTTGCTGCATTTGGAGCATGAAAAGATTAGGGGGACATCACTATGGATAGTATCGTGATGCCGAACCATGTTATTCAGATCAGTGGCCATATAGCCTCCACCCCCTTTCTGGGCACAATATGCGCAGCGACTCGCCTCGAAGGGAATCCTAATCGTGAACCGTTCCAAGCTAGGGTCGTCATAAATGGTGGCCTGTTGTTCACGGGCGCGCCACCATGCGCTCCGCGTCCGAGGCTTCGTCCAAAGTGTCCGCTGCCAGTCGCTCCGAGGAGCACGACGGGGTCGTGGGCTGCAGACCCCAACCCCCTTCCCCGTGACGTGGGGTCCCGAGATGGTTTTTCTGTTAGGGATTTCCTTCCCTTAGCTAGATGCTCCCGTTTTAAGGCGCCGGAGACTCGCCTTTCGCCCATCCCTCTTGGCTGCACCTCGAGTTGCCCCGAGATGCATTACCAGGGGCCACCGCGAGGAGGTGAGAGAGTGGACTTGTCGGCCACGCAACGGCAAACCCATTACAGGCGGCTATTACGGCCATACGGTTGCGATCCCATTACAGGAGGGCTTCTCGGCACTTACTGGTGTAGGTTAACTAGCATTGCCTACACTACCAAGACCCTGGGCGACTTCAGACCCCCAAAAAATTAGAGGAAGTTGTGTACTACATACAGGAACAAGATGGTTCCATATTTTTGATATCAGTGACCCCCGAAACGAGAATTTCGGTTGCAAAATCGCCATCATGACATTTCAAGCGTGTAATACCTGCATTTCAACCGCCGGAGAAACTTTTAAACAAGTTTATCAAAAAACTTCGTTTATCGTATAAATTAAAAAATCATTAAAAAAAAGTTTTAATATTTATTAAAACATTATAGTGTCAACTTTTCTCATCTTCAGTGAATTTATAATAATGCAGAAGGAAAAATAAAAAAAATGTGTTATTTTAGACACACTGAAGGCGGGAAACGTGTTCCAAAAGTTGACTGTGGGATGTGTTAATAAATATTAAAATTTTTATTGTTGTGGTTTGATTGTTTCTTAATTCATATTATGGAGTTCCACGAGATATGTTACCAACACTGAATTTTCCTTTACCATGTTGTAACAATACCGGCAGAGGTAGCTCAGGGCGCCAACTGATGTCACTATAGTCTCTAATCGTTAGGTCCTAGGTTTGAGTCAGGAGTTTTGCAACTAGCTAGATAACTAGGTCGTATGCAATTGCTGTCTGGAAAAAGAATATTAGTGGCTGACTGCTCTGATCGATAGTTTTGCGTGGTTCTCTGTTCAACACCAGGCGAATATCAAACAGTACCCTAACAAAAGAGCCACTGATCTTTCCTTCCTATTCCTTGTTCTATCCTCACCCCTTACTTGCACACACTTCCGCTTATTACTACTTATTACTACCACACATGCCGGGAGACTTGTCGGGAGCTAAGAGCTTGCCCGCCTGGAGCGGTGTCCCGCTGTGCGAGATGGATGGGGAAAACCCCGCTAGACGAAGACAGGTCGGCACAGGAGCTGACTATCCGGTGGAAGAAGGTAGCCACGCATGCACTACACACGAGACTAATGACATTAGCAGTTGACGCACCCGCAATCACTAATCAGTCAATTGTACCAGTACGGTAGCACGCGGGTGCAGTTTGCAACGAACTGCGATATGGGACGAGTGTGACGAGTGAAATCACAGCGACAAAATGAGGACGAGTTTTGTCGATGCCGGCAGAGGTCGCGGGAGGTCAGGCGGGGTCGTGAGGCAGACGTGTCAACGGGAACGGATGCGGCGTGCAGCGGGTGGGCGTGGTCTGATGCAAGAAGCGGCGTGGGAGAGGGGCGGGAGGGGAGGGAGCGGCGCGATCGCCGCGCTTCCTATTGGATTTATTGGCGCTAAACCCAATTTCCGAAGCTGTATCGTTACGATCAAAGGCGCGGTCGCCGCGGGCGGCGCTCTCGTTGCTCGGCGCGTGTGGCGGTCGCCGCTGCCAGACACGTGGGACTTAAGCTGCATTCTGGTACTCACTCCTCTGTTGATTGCACACTGGGGTGGAATGTTCCTCCCGCCCTCTCCCCCGCCTCCCGCTTGCATCAGACCACGTCCACCCGCTGCACGCCGCCACCGCTCCCGTTGACACGTCTGCCTCACGACCCCGCCTGACCTCCCGCGACCTCCGCCGGCATCGCCAAAACTCGTCCTCATTTTGTCGCTGTGATTTTGCTCGTCCCACTCGTCCCATACGCGTGTAATACACTGCAGATCTCTGTGTCTATCACTGTGTATCGATATCACAAGTTAGCTTGGCGAACGCTCTTGATTTGATTTGATTTTTTCGTGTTTCCGGACACGTCAACTGCTTTGGTCATTAGTCCCGTCAGTGTAGTGCATGTTTTCCTCTCGGGATATGCGCGTTTATCTTTCCCTGCTGACTGGCGAGATCCGGCGCCGACCACCGTCGGCTGGTGGGGTTTCCCCCTAACCAGGACTCTCCCACCAGCGGGGCACCGCCCCAGCCGGGACGAGCTCTAAGCTCCCGAACGGTCTCCCGGAATATGTGGTAGTGTAGTGCATGATAGTGTAGCGCCTCTGACCGGGAGGTCCTAGGTTCGAGTCCTGATGGCGGCAGGATTTTAGAAACTAGTAAAATTATTACAAAGTGCTAAAAATATCATAACTAAAATTAAAGTTTCTTAGTTGCGTTAATACATCCTATGAAAGATATTACTCATTGCACCTTGTGATCGTATTACTAGTTTTACTTCAGTTATAGAAGGCCGACACAAGGTCAAGTGGGACAGCCAGAGCCCCAACGTGCCCCTCACAGGATATTCCTGTCACAACGGCAACATTAAGATGAATATCATGCTGATGTAAGAGATGATGTGGTGAGTAATAAAAATCAGAACGAGGGAAAATGAAAGAAGGGACGGAAAAACTCTGACTGGAACATGCTCGATCCTTTACAATTACTACGTTGATCGAATTCAAATCCCGGCTGCCAGAAGCTGAAAGCTTCTCGTGCTACGCTGCTCTTCTGGCTATGCTACGCACCGCCAATTCGCGTTTTCTTAATACTCCATTCTCCACTCCTCAGTCTGTTTTTATTCACTAGCATATTTGTCTGTATTTCCTTCCCGCCCTCGCTCATGGTTATTCGCACTTATATTGGTCGGCATAAATGTCTTCCAGTGTTATTGTCCTCATTCGCTCCAGTATGTTTACATTTGCCTTATGCTGCTCCGAATTAGTGTCAAATTCAACATCTTGTACTTCACATATATCTCCATCCTATTCATCCTATTTTTTCCATCGCAACTTGTTCAGTATCAGCCCCGTCATTTATTTTGCTTTTCGCACACTGACTCCACATTCATCAGCATTACTTCTCCAGACTATCTCCATTCTTTCCCCGGCTGTAATTTCTCAGTGCAACAACTGTAACTGCTGCAGTGTGTCCGTTGAAAAGATTTTAGGGTTCGACACTAACTAGATAACTAGCTCAAATTCAACCTGTCTCTCTCTGGAGGAAAATTCTAGCGATCGGTTGTTTTGATTTTAGTTTTCCGTGGATTATCCGATCAATAGCACTAGGTGCTAGAGAAAAACTCTTAACAAACGAGTCACAGATCTCGTGCCTTCTGATCGCGCATATCCCGAGAAAAACATGCACTACACTAACGGGACTAATGACCACAGCAGTTGACGTGCCCGGAAACACGAAAAAAATCAAATCAAACCAATCAATCCGGGGATATAACACTCACTACATCTACGAGACTGATGACCACAGTAGTTGAAGCTCCGGGAACCATTCCATAAACAATCGACTGCGTCCCCACCGCTACTGTAACTGGCTCGTGTCACCGTCTTTTGGCGCCTTCTCTACCTTCGCCCTTTCCCTTTCAACGCTACATTTGGGGATATAACACTCATTACATCTACGAAACTGATGACCACAGTAGTCGACGCGCCGGGAACCATTCCATAAACAATCGACTGCGTCCCCCACCGCTACTGTAACTGGCTCGTGTCACCGTCTTTTGGCGCCTTCTCTACCTCCGCCCTTTCCCTTTCAACGCTACATTTGGGGATATAACACTCATTACATCTACGAAACTGATGACCATAGTAGTTGACACGCCGGGAACCATTCCATAAACAATCGACTGCGTCCCCCACCGCTACTGTAACTGGCTCGTGTCACCGTCTTTTGGCGCCTTCTCTACCTCCGCCCTTTCCCTTTCAACGCTACATTTGGGGATATAACACTCATTACATCTACGAAACTGATGACCATAATAGTTGACGCGCCGGGAACCATTCCATAAACAATCGACTGCGTCCCCCACCGCTACTGTAACTGGCTGGTGTCACCGTCTCTCACCTGCCTCCGCCCTTTCCCTTCCTCCGCTGCGGAGCCCTGCAGGGCCCGCCCTCCGCCTGCGCTCCTCTCAGGTGGCGCGCTCATGAGGCGGCGCTCGAGTTATGAGGCTGCGAAGAGAAGCGCCCTCAAATCCTCGCTCTCCGCAGCGAGAGGCGACTGCGCTAACGAGGCCGGCGAGGGCGCCGGGTGGGGGGAAATATCGTTTACCTTGCCCGCCGGCCGCCGCGCCGCGCCACACCGGCGTGCCGGGCGGGTAGGAAGAGAACGAGTGGCCTTAGAGAATTACTGCTGCTCGCACCGCCCACTGAATTACAGCCCTCCCAGTGGGCCTTGCTCCCTACAAATTGTTATGATCGAAACGCTCATTTCAACATGTTTCGAGTGATTGCAGTAATTAGTTAAGAAGATTCTCTCGACTCGGCTTTCTCGTCTCTAGACAATGGAGAGTGTAGTATTCTTACCTGTGTTATCTCTTGTGTTGTTCTTTCATTCATTATTTTGTTTCTCTAAGTGTATGTCCAGCGTACTTGCAGAACATCTTTTTTTACAGCTATCCTCCGCAAACAGGTACATTTTCTCTTCACAATGATGAACACATGAAGTATCATTTTCTGCGCTACGCGAACTATCCTTTTTGTGCACTACGCTAAAATTTTCCTTTCTGAAAAGTAGCGTAAAAAGAACAAAAAATTAAGTACAGTAATATGTTTTTAAATTAACAATTTACTTTGTGTCTCAAAATTTCTGTCTTTATTTGGTTATTTTGAATCTCAACCGCGTGTGCGAACATGAGCTTGTTTCTTCATCGCGATCATGATCTTCGTTCTGGAAACAGAGTCCCGAAGTCGTAGGCAAAGACGATTATAAATACGAGAGCGAAATATCTTTTCATTTGTTCGCGCAGTGTAAGAAAAATGAACAATAATGGAGTGGGAGGGCCCATAAATATCCCTGTTGGCACAGTGCAGCGCAGAGCAGAGCAGTCTTTGGCGAAGCGCTGTCGGGTCCTCCCCCCCCCCCGGCGGCGGCTACTGCTCGTACTGCGGCGGCAAATTAAAACCCTCGTCGCCGCTTCGCTCCGTCACGGAGAAGCCCTCGTTCGAGCGACACGCGGTCAATTTTAGGACGCAAAAGATGTGCGGGGGAGGCAGAGGATTGGTTTGGTTTGGTTTGTTTTTTTCGTGTTTCCGGGTGCGTCAACTGCTTTGGTCATTAGTCCCGTTAGTGTTTGTTTCTCGGGAGATGGCGGTGGTCTTTCCCCGGTGGATGGCGAGATCCGGCGCCGACCTACCGTCGGCTAGTGGGGTTTCCCCCTAACCAGGACTCTCCCCCAGTGGGGCCGCCCCAGCCGGGACAAGCTCTAAGCTCCCGACCGGTATCCCGGAATATGTGCTAGTGTAGTGCATGTTAGTGTAAGTGTGTGTATAAGGGGGAGTGGAAAGGACAAGGAAGAGGAAGGAAAGATCGCGCGCGGTCTGTGGCCCGTTTGGTAGGGTACTGCTCCGGCATTCGCCTGGTGTTGATCGGAGAAACAACGGAAAACTACCGATTAGAGCAGCCGGCTGCTAGAATTCTCCTACAAACAGCGACTGAATTCGACCTAGCTGAAAGCTAGTGTGTGTGTGTATATATATATATATATATATATATATATATATATATATATATATATATATATATATATCCCCGGATGTAGCGTTGGAAGGGAAAGGGCGGAGGTAGAGAAGGCGCCAAGAGACGGCACCAAGAAGGTGACACGAGCCAGTTACAGTAGCGGTGGGGGACGCAGTCGACTGTTTATGGAATGTTTCCCGGCGCTTCAACTACTATGGTCATCAGTCTCGTAGATGTAGTGAGTGTCATCCCAGGATGAGGGGATGTTTCTCCCTGACTGGAAAATAAGATCCGGCACCGACCTCCACGTCTACAAGCGAGGTTTCCTTCTACAGAAATTTCCTCCAGCTAGCACCACCACAGCCGGGCCAAGCTCTAAGCTCCCGACTGGTCTCCCGATAAGTGTGATGGGGTAAATGAGTATACGCATGTGTGTGTGTGTGTGTGTGTGTGTGTGTGTGTGTGTGTGCGCGTGTGTGTGTGGACAAAAACATCGCGCCCGGTTCGTGGCCTATTTGATGGGATACAGTTCCGGGATTCTTCTCGCAATGCTCGGAGAAACCACGAAAAACTTCCGATGAGAGCATCCTCGGATTACAGTTCTCCTCAAGACAATGTTTGACCCCAACCAGCTCTGTAGTAAGTGTAAAAAATTCGCCCCCTTCATGACTTGAACCCTAGGAACTATCGGTTGCCGACCCTGCGGAAGAATCTGTAGTTTAGCCACTAAGTCTGCTTAGCCACCAAGATAAATGTTTGCACGGAAATTGAAAGAAGTAGGACAGGTAATCAATAAACAAATTTCAGCTCTTTCTCAGTAACAAATTCTACATGTGATGTTCATACGCGCATAATGTGACCTGCAACCAATTGTTTTCTTCACCTTTTTACTTTCTTTTCCGAGATGGGTTTCTTTTGTATTGATATTGTTCGGCATGATACTAAATAAATAGCTTTAATTCGTGACACTATAATCGAGTGATTTTGCAAACCTCGTTGCATTCATATTGTCAGCAGTTGTTGCTCACAGAATTGTATCTCATGTCCATTATTGAGGTTTTGACAGAATGCGACCATGCTAACAAAGCCCGCCTGTGTTAACATCCCAGGAAATACATTATTAAATGTGAAATTGTGTTTTTGCTTTACATTGCAGGAAATTAATTGCGTGAAAATCTGCTTATTGGAAGCTTCTCAACGTAATACTTATGGTTAATTAGTTGAAGTTCTCAATTTCTCATTGATAATCTAAAATTTATTTTGAGAATTATATTAATTTTCAAATTTGTTTACATGTATTCTCAAATCCAATTCATAATCCTAAACGTACGTAATTTAGTGGTAGGGAAAGTTGGTATGTAAGGAAAGTTTAAGGAATATTTTGTTTCATTTATTTCATACTTGCACAGATATTTTGACACGTTTTCATGTAAATACTAAAAATAAAAGAAATATTGCTTGTAACGATAGAGAATATAGGAGAAAATAATATGTAAACCCTTTTGAAACACGATTCTGAGGGTTTTCCGTCTTCAGCCCTGTCCCGAAACCGGAACTTGAATTTACTAACATTCTCGCGACGAAAATATCACGCCATTTTGTAAATACTATGATCAGGATGTCTCTCATATCTTTTTCTAGGCTGTGCACATCATTTTGTGTTTTTATGAATAGAAAATTAACTCTAAAATTACTTAATAAAGAATTCAAGAAGAATTTGGATGCATTAGTAGAAAAAAAATTGTACCCACAAAAACGCAATTTACTTCATGCTCATTATGAAATAGGTCTGTGGTTGTTCGAATATAGCAAGACTGACAGAAGGAAGAGAAAAGCACAAGTATTCTACTCCGATCATAACGTTGGTATCTGGTTGCCACCCAAGCACGAAGTAAATCCTGAAAACAAGTGAGGTATCGCTATGAAACTCTCCCAGAGAGATACTCAATTTGGAGCGACTGCGTGGCTTGGTGTGAATTCGGATGAATTGGAATGCGATCAGCCGGGCAATGCTCCCAATGTAGAAATTAGATGGACAATGTATGATATGAAAGCAATGTAACGAAAGAGGCGAGAAAGATACCAGAGGCAAAAATCTATTGCAAAATTTCAAAAAATTGAATAATATTTGCAAGTTTTGTAGTGATAAGCAAATGTTACTGACGTATTATATCATTTATATTTTGTACTTTTATATGTTTTAAGTTTATAGTAATTCAGTATGCCTCTACTGCAAGCCTGGGCAATTACGAGCTCTGTGCATTCAGGATACTCCTTTGCATTACACCCTGCTTATTCGACACCAGGAGATCTGAAAGAAGTAAGGGTCGATGAAATTTTACCGGATGAGGAGGTTCAGGATATCAGTTTATGTGGCTGCTCTGTCCGGGAGGTTTTGAGGTTCGTGTCTCGACGGTGGCAGGATTGTCGACACTATCTAGATAGCCGTTGTCTGGATAGCCAAATTCAGCCGTTGTCTGGAGGAGCATTTTAGCGGACGACTGCTCTGATTGGTAGTTTTCCCTGGTTTCTTCGATCAACAGGCGAATGTCGAAGCAGAACCCTAACAAAAGGGTCACAGACCACGCGCGATCTTTCCTTCCTTTTCCTTCCCTTTCCCTATCCTCACCCCTTACTAGCACACACACGTACATAAACTACCATACCTGCCGGGAGATCAGGGAGCCTGGGGCGGTGCCCCGCTGGTAGGAGATATTTGGCTGCGGAAAATGCCGCAAACCGACGGGTAGATCGGCACCGCATTATGTCATCCAGCCAGAGCGCTATCATCGTCACCTCTCGCGATATAAATATTCGCTACACTTACAGGACTAATGACCTTAGCAGTTGATGCGCCCTAAACAACTAATTAATGAATCGAAGAAATTTTAGTCAATAGCTAAATATGATCTGATATAAATATCAGAATAATGAAGATTAGAATCTCTTTGATAACAAAAAAATATTAACCAAGGTGATAACTAATTTATTTTTCTGGCATAAAGTTACAAAATATATACTAATAATAAATTCGTTCTTGATATAAACATTCGCTACACTTACAGGACTAATGACCTTAGCAGTTGATGCGCCCTAAACAACTAATTAATGAATCGAAGAAATTTTAGAGTCAATAGCTAAATATGATCTGATATAAATATCAGAATAATGATTAAAATCTCTTTGATAACAAAAAAATATTAACCAAGGTGATAACTAATTTATTTTTCTGGCATAAAGTTACAAAATATATACTAATAATAAATTCGTTCCTCTTACGAATCCATCGTCTATCATCTGGATATTTTGAAAACTCCAAAAATTGTAACTACTCGTCACTCTATCACACAACGTTACTCTATCGTGCAATAACTTATTCTTCACAAAATTGGCCGCAGAAATGCAATGACAAGCTCTTAAAAATCCGCTCAATATTGATTGCGATTTGTAACTAATGCACCACAACGAAGATTGCGGAAGCGTGTCCAAGTATTGGAAATCGAAATATTTACGAAAATATTGATTTTCGGTATTGTTATCTTTGCCATTTTGTAAAACAACTTGTGTTTGATTATTAGTTATGCTGTATATTGTAAAGAAAATGGAAGAAATCAAACAAGATAATATTTAAATGATCTTGGCTGTCCAGGTGACGCCGCATGGAAGGCTGTGTTGCCGACGTTTCGACCATCTTGTCGTGGTCTTCCTCAGGGCTGTTGCGCGAGGGCTGTTGTGCACAACAGCCCTGAGGAAGACCACGACAAGATGGTCGAAACGTCGGCAACACAGCCTTCGCCGCGGCGTCACCTGGACAGCCAAGATCATTTATATGACTCTGGCCGCGGAAGCCTACTACTTCAAGAAAAATATTCTTTTTCAAGGAGTCGATTGAAGAAAAATACAGTGTTCTAAACGATCATAATTTCCCCCAAAATTGGAAAGTTGTCCAAAGGCAGAGATCGCCCAGTGAGACGCGGACGATCAGGAGAGCGGCTCGCGGGCTGGGAGGGCGAGGCCGAGAGAAGGGGCCCAGATCGGGCGCGGGCGGAGGAAACGCGTGGGCCAGGGCCCGGGGGGGAGGCGGAGGGGGGCGGGGCGAAAGGGGAGGCGCTTCAAGGGCGGCTTTAAGACGCGAGCGGCCTAAGTGAGAGCGCCGGTCGATAAGGCGCCGGAGAGCGGCAGGCGGCCGACACAGGAGCGGACATGCTGGAACAGGGCGGCGGGCTGCAGACGGTGGGCGCGGCCCCGGTTGTTTGCGGGCGGGCGACAGTGGGTGGGGGCGTGGGTGAGGGAGGCGAGCGACAGGGGCGGTGCTGGTGGCGCGGTTGAAGGCAAGCGGCGGGTTTGGTTTGGTTTGGTTTTTTGTGTTTCTAGGCGCGTCAACTGCTTTGGTCATTAGTCCCGTTAGTGTAGTGCATGTTTTTTTCTCGGAAGATGGCGGTGATCTTCCTCTGCTGGATGGCGAGATCCGGCGCCGACCTACCGTCGGCTAGTGGGTTTCCCCTTAACCAGGACTCTCCCACCAGTGGGGCACCGCCCCAACCGGGACAATCTCTAAGCTCCCGATCGGTCTCCCGGAATATGTGGTAGTGTAGTGCATGTTAGTGTAGGTGTGTGTGTGGGGAGAGGATAGGACAAGGAAGAGGAAGGACGGATCTCGCGCAGTCCGTGGCCCGTTTGGTAGGGTACTGCTCCGGCATTCGCCTGGTGTTGATCGGAGAAACCAGGGAAAACTACCGATCAGAGCAGCCGGCCGCTAGAATTCTCCTCCAGTCAGCGACTGAATTCGAAAACCTGCCCCGTGGGGAGGGGAACCTAGGACCTCCCGGTCAGAGGGCTGCAGTGCTCAGTCCCCCCGGTGTAGGCGGCTGGAGGCGAGCGGCGGGTGGGAGGCGCAGGTGGCTGGCGGTGGCCCGGTGGGTAGGCGGGGGCGGCGGGTGGAGGCGGCGGGTGGAGGCGGCGGGCGGAGGCGGCGGACGGCAGCGGTGGGTGGCGACTGGCGGCGGGCATTTGCGACGAGCAGCGGCGAGGAAAGCTGGTACAGGACAGGTAGGGCCGTGCCGTATGTAGGCGAGTGCGATAACAGTCTCCCATTAAAAACGGAGGGAGTCAAGGGGCGATACCTCCTCGAGAGAGCGCAAGTTGAAATAGACCTCTCGCTGGACCGCTGGCGCACAAGTGGAAAGAGGCAAAACTTGGTGCACCGTGAGATAAATACAACGAAACAGAGAGAATCGATAAAACGAACACGGGATTAATTATAAGAGAAGCTAATTGACGTCCAAGAAAATAAAAGAGAAAACATTGTCGTGGCGAACCGAAAGAACAAATTCGAGGCTGAAGGCGTCTAAGCCGACGAACGGCAAAGATGTAAGTTATCGTGTTTTTACAGGATTCGATAGAGGGAAAATTCTAACAATTCTATTTCTCAGAACAAAAAGTACAGATAAACTGTCTTTTTTCACACCATTGAATGTCAGTCAAAACGCGCATGAAATTGGAAACCTTTTCGACAAAAGCGGCTGAAGTAAATTTATCCAAAATCTAAATCTCACAAAATAAAATATTTTGTTTAGCAATAATTCGTCACCGATTTCAAACTGAATATTCAATTGATTGATTGACTCATGGGGCGTCAACTGCAAAGGTCATTACTCCCATAAGTGTAGTGCATTTTTCTTCTTCGGGAGGTGGCGGTGATTATCCCTCGTTGATGGTGAGATCTGACGCCGACTTGCCCGTCGGCTAGCGGGTTCTTTCCAGGCCAAGTGCATCCCACCAGCAGGGCGCTGCGCCAGTTGGGCCAAGCTCTAAACTCCCGACCGGTCTCCCGGAATATGTGGTAGTGTAGTGCATGTTAGTGTAAGTGTGTGTGTAAGCGGAGAGGATAGGACAAGGAAGAGGAAGGACAGATCGCGCGTGGTCCGCGGCCCGTTTTGTAGGGTACTGCTCCGGCATTCGCCTGGTGTTGATCGGAGAAACTACGGAAAACTACCAATCAGAGCAGCCGGCCGCTAGAATTCTCCTCCAGACAGTCAGTGAATTCGACCTAGCTGAAAAGCTAGTGTCGAAAATCCTGCCGTCGTCAGGACTCGAACCTACGACCTCCCGGTTAGAAGCGCTGCAGTGACATCAGTTGATGCACTGAGCTACCGCTACCGGTCGTATGTAAGGGGTTTCCCCCTAACCTGGACTCTCCACCAGCAGGGCACCGCCCCAGCCGGGAAAAGCTCTAAGCTCCCGACCGACATTCCGGAATGTGGTAGTATAGTCTAAGTTAGTGTAAGTGTGCGTGTGTGTGTGTGTGTGTAAGTGTGCGTGTGTGTGTGTAAGTGTGTGTGTGTGTGTGTGTAAGGGGAGAGGATAGGACAAGGAAGAGGAAGGAAAGACCGCGCGAGGTCCGTGGCCCATTTCTTATGGTACTGCTCCGTCATTCGCCTGGTATTGATCGGAGAAAACTACTGATCAGAGCAGCGGGCCGCTAAAATTCTTCTCCATACAGTTACAGAATTCGACCTAGCTGTGTAGCATTGTGTGGAAAATCCTGACACCGTCGGGGCTCGAAGCTAGAACCTCCCGGTCAGAGGCCCTACAGCGGCATCAGTTGATGCCGTGATGCCTCTCCCGGGATGTCTGTTCAACGTATTTCTTGATTCTGCCTCATCATTCGATTTAACAAGATACAATTAAGGACATATATCCATATTGTTGATAACTTGCTTTTGACTTGATATGTGATAGATTAATCCAAATTAATTGCCAAAGAAGTTTAATACTGTCACACTGAAGAGTATACAAATTGAATCTAGTTAGCAGAAAAGCCCCAAGTGTGTGTGTGTGTGTGTGTGTGTGTGTGTGTGTGTGTGTTGTGTGTGTGAGTGAGTGAGGGCATTAAACTTCTTATATATCACATTTTGCTGGTGACCCCTTCATATATTATTAAAGTAACCACCAGTATAATTTTTTTTTACTAAGTGATTTTTAACCTAAATCCGTTAGAAAGTGTTTCGTGTTCTATAAATAAGAATTTGGCATGTTTTATGTGCATAGTTGCAGAGATCACGTACGTGACCAGGAAATCTCGTCTAGTCTTCTTTTGTACTGGGCTACCAATGTAGCTGTATAAAAAGCAAACAGCTTTTGACATCTGCACTTCTCCAATATTTTGCTTCAGGGTACATACAAAGATAAGTATGTAGGTTCAAAAGTACGACCATAAACATAGAATGTAGATTCTATTCTGTAAGTGTTACTTAAGTCTAATTCACAGTCCTTAGTGAAAGAAAAATGAGGGCAAACGTAGTCAAGGAATTCAAGTCATTGATGTCCCTCTTAACAGAACGAAAATTCCGAATGTCTGTGCGGGTATTGGACTGTTTCCTTTCTCCTTTACTACGCGTTTTAAATACCATTTCTCTTTCGTCCTCGCTTTGTAGGATCCCGCAAAACCCGCGATAAGCGAAGGAGTAAGGGGACTGAATAAAGAAGCAGCCTGAGAGACGACAGGGCCTGCGGTTAGGGAAGGTAAAGGGAGTGAGCTGGAGGCGTAGTAGGGAAAAAGAGCGGCCCTCGCCGGCGTTAGTGGTAGGCGACCTAGGTCGTGCGTTTGCTGCGATTAGGGCGCGCTAGGGCAGTGACACATGGCGCCGCTTCAGAGGCACCCTTCGCCTGCCCTTGGCCTGCCCTTCGCCCCACGCCGCCATCGCTGCTGCCGGCGCAACTCGCCTCAGAATCCTCCGCCTTAAAGACGTTTTCCACGCGCGTGCTTTCCTTCTAACATGATAAAAAATTTTCACAAGTTTTTTTAATTTACTCATTATTCTTCAAGAATTTGTTCATTACAGTAGGAAATATTGGCTTTGTAATATGATACTGCTTCAAAAGTTTTTTTTTTAAATATACCCATTACCCATCAAGCATTTCTTCATTTCAGCATGAAAGATTTACTTTGTAATGTGTTATTACTTCAATTTTAAGAATCAAAATGTAAATGACGTTATAATTCTGAATTAAAAATATTTTTAAGGTTTCTTAGCCTCCGTACCCACCGTACACCCGAACCCCGCGGTTACATTATAATTCTAACGTAAAAATAATATTTTTGAAACGTTTCTTAGCCCCCATCCCCCACCAAACACCTCTGTACAGCCAAAAACTTTTTTTCAGCAACTTCACGCTGTTTTATCTCACCAGTTTCGAACTTTCTAGCTTTTGTGTCGATTGTTTCCTATAAACTGCAAAAACTATCGTTTTTTCCTTAGCGTATGATATGCTTATGCAAAGGATTAGAAAGATTTAAAAAATGATAATTTGTAATTAATTCCAAAATTAAAATATTACTGGAATCTACAACAATGTATACAAACGTATAATAAACACTAAAATAAATGCACAGAACTGTAGCAGTCATTTTCAAGGTGTATTTAAAGTTAAGGCGATGTAAATGCGAAAAAATGTTTTTATTTTTTTATCCTCAGCCCAGTTGGCAAAGGAATCTGAATAAAATTCACAACAATTTGTGTTTTAAAAGGAACGTTTGATATTTTTTCAGCCTTTCCATGGTTCTAAATTACAATAAAAATATATTTTGTGTTTGAATTTGAGTCTGAGAAAATATCAAAAATATTTTCCTGGTAGTATAAATTTTTTATTTATCATATTTTTTCAGTAGATAAAATAGTTTAAGTTCTGAAAAAATTAAAATTAAAAAATTTTTAGCTGTAGATGGGTGTGGGTATTATTTTTTTAGAATTATATTGTAACCACTCATACGTAATTTGATTTAGGGAAACTTTCTATCATCATATCCTGTGGTACCCTTTGAAGAGCCATTTTGTTATATTCTTTAGAGAATAAACCTAGTGGATAGTATGCACTTCGTTCAAAACCATTTTCTTTGTTCTCATTGTGAATAGAGCGTGAGATGAGAGGAAAATCTAATGGAACTAACGTGAGCTAGGATGCAGAAGAGCGTGAAATGAAATAGACTGCTCATATCGCTGAATATATGAGCGTGGCAAGAAAACATTTCCCAAGGGTTCTTTTGAAAAGAAAAACTTTCCAGGCTTTGCACTGTTTTCTCCTTCAGACCTTTTTCCAGACACCTTATAAAGTACTTCTTCTTAAATACTTAAGGTACACGTGCTCCTATTGCACGAATCTGTGAATTACATTTCGTATATACTTGATAAAACAGTAGGCATTAAATGGGTTATTAGCTGTTTATTAACAATTAGCGAATATTTAAACTCCATTGAATGGTGGAACAGGAATATCTTATTTCACAATAAAAAGATCAGAAAGGGTACTCTAAGTAGGATTTGAAGTCCTTGACTTCGTCCTTTGAAATATAACAACTATTATGGCAATGCCCCCCCCCCCGCATGGTCAATTAATGCAATAGCCCCCTCATGGGCGCTATTGCACATTGTAAATAAAAAAATCTATTTAATTTTTACTTATATTTTAGCTGAAATTCAATTTCAATATTTTCCATATACAGACTCAGTTCGACAACTCAAAATTTCAAGTTTTGATATAATGGCGATTTAAAGTCGAAAAATGTTCTGAAAATGTTAGTTTCCATTACTTTTCATCATTAAAAGGTATGACTTAATTTAAATTTAAAATTCGGATTAACTGACTTTTTAGAGGGATATTAGACTCTAAAACGACAATTTCTCAAAACTTAAAAATTTACAAAATTTCGTTTTAGAACTGTATAGAACTAATTATATCGCAAAGTCACGACTTTGCGATAGAGTATGACAGTAGAAATGTTATTGCAGTAATTACATTTTATATCCTAAGATGTGTTTTAATTTTAGATTTAATTTCATTAGGCACATATCGCATAATTTAAATGAAACCACGCGTCCTTGCAGGAATGGCGGTAAAAAAGAAATCTTCCGCGCAACTTGACTTCCACCTAACTAGCTCGCTATATATTTTTCATTTCCATGGCACAAACTTTTATAATCGTAGGTCTCCAGAGCACCGTCTTCGTCCCGCTAACGAAGCTTTCGCCGCTGTACTTCGGAGGCGAGCTTTTCGCCCGAGGCCAGGGGCTGAGGCAGCCGATTAGCAACTGCTTCGTGGCTGGCGCTCTCCGCTTTCCTCCCACCTGCCCACGCGACTCCTCCTCGACGCCGCGAAGCAAACCGGAGGCGAATTGGAGCCCTGCGGAACTCCAGATCCAGGATTACAACAGCGCACGAGCCACATTCGGTTACCCGAAGCGGGGCCTATTACATTTAACTGCGTGCGTTCAAATTTATCCACGGGTTGGAAGCAACTTTTCCTCGCGTGAGGTCCGGACAAATACAAAAGCAATTAGTTTCACTGGGTTTCTGCAGGATTAATTTCAGATCTAAATACTTCATGCAGACAACGTGCGAAAAACAGAAATTAGCAACAAGTCTCACGTTCCTTCAACAAATACCTGAAAGGGCCGAGTGGTTGAAGAAAAGAATCACTGACAAAAGTAGTTTACTGAAAATAAACTCTCGCATCCATGAGACGGCGCTCGTGAGAAGAAAACGTAAGCATTTTTTCATATAATGGGTGTACAAAAAGTGTTTTGAGATTTCCTTTCTAATCTTCAAATACTCACCAGCTCTCTCACTTCGCAGAAATATTTACAAGATGTTTAAAAAATAGTTAATATTCTGTGTGTCTGGGGCTGAGGCAGCCGATTAGCAACTGCTTCGTGGCTGGCGCTCTCCGCTTTCCTCCCACCTGCCCACGCGACTCCTCCTCGACGCCGCGAAGCAAAGCGGAGGCGAATTGGCGCCCTGCGGAACTCCAGATCCAGGATTACAACTGCGCACGAGCCACATTCGGTTACCCGAAGCGGGGCCTATTACATTTAACTGCGTGCGTTCAAATTTATCCACGGGTTGGAAGCAACTTTTCCTCGCGTGAGGTCCGGACAAATACAAAAGCAATTAGTTTCACTGGGTTTCTGCAGGATTAATTTCAATCTAAATACTTCATGCAGACAACGTGCGGAAAACAGAAATTAACAACAAGTCTCACGTTCCTTCAACAAATACCTGAAAGGGCCGAGTGGTTGAAGAAAAACGAATCACTGACAAAAGTAGTTTACTGAAAATAAACCTCACATCCATGAGACGGCGCTAATGAGAAGAAAACGTAAGCATTTTTTCATATAATGGGTGTACAAAAAGTGTTTTGAGATTTTTTCTAATCTTCAAGTACTCATCAGCTCTCTCACTTCGCAGAAATATTTACAAGACGTATAGATAATTGGTATTGTTTAAAAAATAGTATATATTCTGTGTGTATATAATAAAAATAACAAGTCAACTGTTTTTTTTTTTTTCAATTCTATCGAGTAATGTTGAATATAATGTTAACATGTTAAGACACATTCGATAGCACTTGGAAAAGTTATTCCGATTATTTCAAAAATAAATTACAATTTCCTCCACATTTCTGAACACAACTACCCAACTACTTAATGGTAAAAACAAATAGTTAAATACCAATTAACATGACCTTCTGCTATCGAACTTTTAACCTTTTTAATCGTCACCACATAAGCCACTGCACTTCGATCACAGCGAAACCCACAGTGGGTATTTTCCTCTGTGCAAAGGTTTTCCAGTGTTTTGGGGTATTCACGTGTCGTGAGCAAAGTTTGTTTACCCAAGAGCTAGATTTACGAGATCAGACAGCGCGAAATTGTGCGGGACCGTTTCGGATCGAAGCGAAAATAAATGTGAAAGTGGCCTCCACTGCCCGTGCTGCCGCTGTGAATGGCGTAGTAACTTCGTGTGAAACATTTGACCGCCTGCATAAAAGTCTCCCTTTCGCAAAATAAAATACGTTTCCTGCGATTCAAGAATCGTACGTTTGTAGACCACAATATGGACGGTTGGGTCATTTGTTTTCCAGTGGCAACCACTCGTGTGCAACATATGCTCCTGAAGAGTTGAGAAAAAATAATAAAAATCCAGTTAGGAGAAGAGAAGAATAAACAATAGGTGATTCATGTACATTTCTGGAGGTATTCTTAAAAACAAAAGAGTTAAAGGCACACTGAAAGACGTAAATTTCTTTTAAAAAAGGATTACTGTCGTTCTATAAGTTTTTATAAACAACTTATGCTTAAATAAAAATATTATTAACGAAGCGTTGCTTATTAATATAATAATTCATCATAAAAATATATTTTAAATGTTCATTATGTTAAAATATATTCACTACGTTTATATTGTAAATTACGAACTTGCAAAAAAATGTTTCAGGTACGGAAATACGGAAATTAAAATATTACAGAATGATTTTTTGAAAAAATCAGTGCAGTAAATTTATTAACTATTTTCAGCACAGAACTGCACACGAGTTACGTAATAACGCATATGTAAATGGAAGAATATTGCGTTACACGTGTGACCTTATTTGGTATCCTGTTTACCCAGAACACGAATAACTACACAAAATTATTCAACTCCTACTGTGATAGCAGAGTAGAACTGCGATCTCGTTATAACTTTTTAATGAGCTCCAATTCAGAGGAAGCTACGTTGCGTGGGAAGCAACGCAGCGTTAAGGTGGCGAACAGTGGGTCAAAACGATATTTTTTGGAACTTTGAAAACAGCTTTTCAATTAACACATTTTACCTTACACGCTTAACTAATTAAGATTGATTGATTGTTCGATTTTTTCGAGGGAGGCTTGCTGAATCTTGTTATTGCCCCAAGCCTTTCAATTCAATGTGTATCCTTGGGGCGTAAACAAATGTGCCACGGATGTGCGTTGTTCCTCCGTAACCTGCCTCCACTTGTAACCTTGCGTAGGGTGCTGATCGCCCATTCCCTTACGATATATTACAAATAAATTATATGATCTCGAGAGACCAGGAGATTCACAGATGGCAGGGATGTGCTACACTTCGTCTGTAGAGCAAGCATAGCGAGCACGCGAACTGAATAGTATTATCGTTATGAAGATAGAGGCATATTTCAATCCTATTTATTTGTTTCAGCCCTTCTTATACGGCTCACTTTCATAGTATATCATAAATAACTGTAAGAGTTTGATCTCACTTTTAAAATGATATTTTCAGAAGCTGTAGATGAATGCAGTGAAAATGACACTATTTTTTGGCTAATAGCAGAATCCGTTATAGCGTAAATAGCAAACATGGCCAGAGAGCTGAATGCAACTTGCAAGTAATTCATTCTATAAATAATTACAAGAATTTCTCATTCATTTTAGCCTCAAAATATTTCTTAGATTAAAGGAGTTCATTCTTGTTTTCTGTCCTTGGTATTCACAGTTTTTCTACACTTATGATGTGAATTTTGTCGTGTCGAGAGCGTTATGTAGCAGTTTATTCTTCAAACCATGGAGGATATTTTCAAATGTTGATCATTTATGTAAACGCGAAAAAAAACGTATATTTTTACTAAAACGTGCCAAACAGAAATATTTTTAACATTTCTTCTAGTGAAAATCCGAGACATGGTAAAATGCCATAATCAATTTACATTGTGGCACAGGCGTTTGTCTTATGGATTCTCAAAATGTTAATAAATGATTTCGTTTTGTTGTTAGCGTCCCGGATTCATTTTTGAAATCCTCATACTAATTTTGTTATTAGGTTCCATCTACGTGTAGTGCATGTTTTTCTCGGGAGATGGCGGTGATCTTCCCCCGCTGGATGGCGAGATCCGGCGCCGACCTACCGTCGGCTAGTGGGGTTCCCCCTAACCAGGACTCTCCCACCAGCGGGGCACCGCCCTAGCCGGGACAGGCTCTAAGCTCCCGACCGGTCTCCCGGAATATGTGGTAGTGTAGTGCATGTCAGTGTAAGTGTGTGTGTAAGGGGAGAGGATAGGACAAGTAATAGGAAGGAAAGATCGCGCGCGGTCCGTGGCCCATTTGTTGGGGTACCCTCCCGGTTAGAGGCGCTGCAGTGACATCAGTTGATGCACTGAGCTACCGCTACCGGTTCTTCTTTTGGGCTTCCATTCACTGAGATTTTGAGACGACAAATTTTAGTCGTCAAATTATTTCTTTCCTATGTCCATAAATGTCTTTCAGCCCATTTCCGACCAGTGCGCAATGTGAGGGCACCGTAGGAGCTGAGAGAGGAGAAGGACGCGGCGCGGAGGCGGCACGGGGGGCGGCACGGGGGCGGCGCGGGGGCGGCGCGGGGGCGGCGCGGGGCGGCGCGGGGGGCGCGGGGCGGCGCGGGGCGGCGCGGGGCGGCGCGGGGGCGGCGCGGGGCGGCGCGGGGGCGGGCGGGGCGCAGGGGCGCGCGGCGGCAGGGCGGCGCGGGGCGGCGCGGGGGCGGCGCGGGGGCGGTAGGAGGCGACGGGAGCGAGGTGCGTGGGCGTCCACGGAGGGCTGTGTGAGTGAGAGTTCATTCCACCGGCCTCCGTACCGCAGCGCGCCAGTCGCACGTGAAGTTCCCCGGCAGGCAGTGGGTATTCACGGGACCTGAATATGAGCTATTAACATTGCGGGCTCACGTTCAGCGACGTGTGTAGACATTGTGCGCCGCCGCCGCCGGCCCGTATCCCGCGTTAACGCAGGAGTTTCATTAGCTCTCACGTCGCGCCGGCGGCAGTGGCCGGGCCGCCCGGCGCCCCCGTCGAGGCACGGGCGTGGGCGGGCGACAGCGGAGCGGGGGCGATGGCGAGGGTGGGAGCGGGGGCGGTCGACCGGCGCCCCCGTCGGGGCGCGGACGTGGGCGGGGCGTCAGCGGGCGCCCGGCGAAGCGCCGAGCTGGGTTGGCCTATCCGGTGATTTGCAAGAACAGAGACTGCCACAGGGTAGGTCAAAAGGGGGAGAAAGAACGGGAGCAAAAAGACTGCCCTACTCTTTGTATCCACGGTAAAAGAAGACAATAAACCGTACATCAGGAATTTTCACCATTTATTCCTCTTGGTACTCAAGTTGAAAATTTATTCGTCAACCACGAGCGTAAATTTTTTGTTTCTGACAAATTTTGAATAACTTTCATAAAAAAGTTTTGACATTTGAGTAACTTGATACACGTTTGTTGACGATCTCTAAAGCCTGTATATTAAAGAGAAAGAAAAATGAGGGAAAGAAATAAATGATAAAGTAGGAACAAAGTACATTGACGGTCAAAGCCTTAGAGGGAAATTTTGAAACAAAAAGGAAGATAGGGAACATAGATAAAAGGTATCACGCTAAAGTGTGAGATCTGCAAACGCTACTATTATTAAAATAATAAAGAATAAAAATGCCCAATGTTTACGTAAATATATAGAAACATGATAAAATTATGTAAAATAAACATTAATAAAATTGAATAATTAAATGAAAACACGAAAAAAACCGTAAAAATAATGTAAAGAAAAATACAATAATATAACACAAATTATGCAAATACAAAAGAAATAAAAGTAATACTTTTGAAGCCTATGAGAAATGTCGTCAAATTGTTAAATAAAAACCAAAATGATGGTAGAAAAAACCGTCTATGAGAGTCATTGGCAGGTGCACGAGGTGCAGTATGGGGAGGTGAAAAGCGTTTCGTATGTAGCGTCGATTCGACCTCCGAGCCGACGGGTGACCACGGCGAATAGCCCAGGAGCTCGTAAATCCGTATGTGGTGGGCACGAGGTCATTCTCTCATTCAAAGGACAGCAGCATACGCGAGAGCATCGACTGTTCCTTTTTATGACTTATATCCAACCTCTCACTCTTTCACTCCCTTTCTCTCCTTCTCTCTCCTTCTCTCCCTTTCTCTCCCTTGCTTCCCCTTTCTCTTTCTCACCTTTTCTCTCCCTTTCTTTCCCTCTCTCCATTTCTCTTTCTTTCTCTCTCCCTTTCTCTCCCTTTCTCTCTCTTTCTTTCTCAAAATGCCCACTGCTAATGGAAAATTGTGCGTAAGTGAAGTGATGAAACAGTGGTAAGTGAGTACATGATCTAGCAGTCAATAAAAGTCAATTGATCACTAAAAGAAAACGCAAATGCGGAACTTAAAAAAAATAGTGGCATCAGAATCAACATGGCAGAAAACAGGAATAATGTTCGCCACAGAGGGATTTCTCCTGATTCAAAACTTCAAGAGGGAACGGACAGATAAATTAATGAAATTAAGACAATTTTCGCTTTGGTGACACACTCAAAATGAATCGTAAGATTATCCTCTGGGATATTTTCTTGCCCAGTTTCTTCATTCGAATATTTAGAAGTGTAGAAATCATAAATGAGGCAACTATTGGGGATTAATTGTATCCCTGGTAAGGTGAAATTAATGCATTTTCAGCAAGGGACATCAAACTCTCTACAAACAGGTAATGTCGGTAATTTTTCCCAAACATTTGTACCCTGCGTGGCTCTGACAGCCGATCAGGACGCCACAAGAGACATTCAGAGATGCGGAGGCGATACATTTATTAATGCACCAGATCTTACAACTACCGGTTCTACCGGAACTAATGGATTAGTGATACAATGCGAACCAGTTTAAATGAACTAATACTATTGTTCCACTTGATTTACATTTGTTCTGTGATGATAAAAAATTACGTATCTATATATGAAACAAAATGCAAATAAAAATAATTGAGAGTATTCATCCAGAATGTGTTAATTCTAATATCATAAAATCACTATAAGTAAGAACCAGTAAAAACAGGAAAAGCTGCATACCTGAAACCTTTATTTTCTTCCCGTGGGAGGGGGAAAAATTACGATCGATTGATTGATTGATGTTTTCGTGTTTCCGGACGCGTCAACTGCTTTGGTCATTAGTTCCGTTACTGTAGTGCATGTTTTTTCGCGTGAGCTGGCGGTGATATTTCCCCGCTGGATGGCGAGATCCGGCGCCGACTAATGGGGTTTCCCCCTAACCAGGACTCTCCCACCAGCGGGATACCACCCCAGCCGGGACGAGCCTTAAGCTCCCGACCGGTCTGCCGGAATATGTAGTAGTGTAGTAATGTAGTAGTGTAGTATATTAGTGTAAGTGTGTGTGTCTGTAAGGGGAGAGGATAGGACAAGGAAGAGGAAGGACAGATCGCGCGCGGTCCGTGGCGCGTTTGGTAAGGTACTGCTCCGGCATTCACCTGGTGTTGATCGGAGAAACCACGGAAAACTACTGATCAGAGCAGCCGGCCGCTAGAATTATCCTCCAGACAGCGACTGAATTCGACCTAGCTGAAAAGCTAGTGTCGAAAATCCTGCCGCCGACAGGACTCGAACCTATGACCTTCCGGTCAGAGGCGCTGCAGTGACAACAGTTGATGCACCGAGCTACCGCTTCCGGTATTACGATCAATGAGCTAAGATTAGGTCTCTGGCAACGCGTGTGCGTTAGATGCGCTGATGAAGATGCTGAAGGTGAGGAAACCGCTTGTACCTCATTTCACCAAAACTCTTATTAGAATAATTCTCGATTCCAACCGCGGTACCGGAAGTCAAAAGCAAAACGCTGATCTCGCTGGTGCTGAAACAGACAGAGCCATGTGAGGCGGAGTGGCTACAAAGCGAGCAGTGTAAGCTGTGGGCTGAGGTGACCAGCGCCAGACCGAGTGGAGGGGGAAGGACCTCTAGAGGCCAAACAGCGCGGAGGTCGTGTGCAGCGGTCGGCCACAAGCCCTGCAATGTCGTGTTGCCGGCGCGACAAGCCCCTCAGGGCGCGGTCGCCGCCCTCCGACGCCGCGCCTCCGACGCACCCCCCCCCCCCCAACCCACCCCCCCCCCCTACCCTCCCTTCCATCCCCGCCCCTTGGCGCCACCACCCCGCCGCCATCGCCGTTACCCGCCATTCCCCCCCACCCCACCACCACCACCACCCCCAAAAACCCCCGCCTCTCCCTCCCCTGCCCAACGGGCCCCCCACCACCCCCGCCCCCCCCGCCGCCGGAAAAGAGTCAAAGGGCAAAGGAAAAGGGCTGCGTGTCGTGCGCCTGGGGCATTCAGATTACCCCGGCCCCCCTGCAAAACCTCCCCTCGCCCCCCACACCCACCCCCTTTCCCCGATTTTGCCCCCCCGGCGCCCCCCCTCCTCACCTGGACTCCCCTCCCCATTAAAGCGACCCCCTACCCCCAAAATTTTTACCCCTCCCCCACCGCCCATGCCCCCGCCCCGCAACCCCTCAAAACCCCCCAAAACACACACACACCCCCCCGTGCTTACCCCTGTTTCTCTACAGATAACCCCTTTCCCAAAACCCCATCCAGGCCCCTGCCTCTCAGGGGGAGGGGGCTCAGTGCATCAACGGGTCCCCTGCAGCGCCTCTGACCAAAAACCCTGGCCCACTCCCCCGGCGGCAGGATTTTGACCCCTAGTTTTTTAAACTAGGTCAATTCAGTCGCTGTCTGGAGGGGGAATTTGGGCCCGCTCGGATCAGGTTTTCCGTGGTTTCTCCGATCAACCCCAAAGGAATGCCGCGGCACCCCTAAAAAACGGGCCAGGGCCGCGATTTTTCCCCTTCCTTTCCCGTTACCCTTCTCCTCTTCACAACACACTTCCCAAACTGCCCCTCCAAAATATTCCGGGGACCGGTCAGGAGTTTTCCCGGCGGGGGGTCCCCCGCTGGTGGGAGAGCCCGGGTTTGGAAAACCCCCCAGCCAAAGGGGAGTGGGCGCCGGATCCCCCAAACCCGGCGGGGGGATCACCCCATCCCCGAGAAAAAAAGCCCCTACCAAAGGGGACTAATGCCCAAAACCCGTTGGCCCCGGAAAACAAAAAAAAACCCAAAACCCAAAAAAAAAAACCCTGCCTCCTTCTCTCCCCCGCATCCCCAAAGCATTTCCCCCTCGCCCCCTTCCCCGGGGGTCCTCCCCGAATCCAAAAAAAATGTTTACCCCTTCCCCACACGCCTTCATTTTCCACTAACCCGAACACGTCCCACGCCCCCTCCCTGCCCACCCACGCTTCCGAGTCCCACACCAACACGTTTATGACAGACAATTTTTTTTGGAAAAATTTACTCGGGGGGAAGAGTTTAAACAAAAGGGAACATTTTCCTTATTGCTTTACGTTTGTTGCCCGATTTTTTTCTTTGGCTCTAATGTTTAAAATGGAACTTAATATAATATTTTATTGTGCTACATGTTTTATTATATCCTTCATTATATATTCATTTGCACACAAACATTCTATTAAACCTGATTATCGTTTTTTTTTTTGATAACATTGATATTTCATGCGGTTTTCAGTATTTTACACCACTTGAATATCAATTTACACAATAGAATAAAGGTAATCAAATGAAATAAAACCCACGCAGCGTCTATTTTAATAATATTTGCATCATATTTCCGTCAGAGGGAAATAAACACGTCCGCGATATCATGAAACCATCCGAGTGTTAGGGGCGTCTGCTTAGCGTCGACTGGCAACCTGGGCGAACGTGATTCAGCGCATGCGCAGAACGGCCAGCGGCATGACGCCACGCGCCTGGGCTTCTGCATAATTCGGCGCTTATATCGACACGCTGATGGATGCGGCTTCATCGCGCCTCGGCGTTTAATCACGTCGTCTCTCCGAATTAGCTTCCGTTACATAATACCCCACGCATCTACTTATAACGCTTTGCTCTTTTTCGGCCCCGGCATTCGGATTTAGAGGCGGGAAATTTACGGGCCGCCGAAGCCCATTAGAGCGAGCGGCGGATGAGATATGGCGGCGGTGGCGGTAACGGGAGGACGGATATATCTCGTCCTCATCACCTCCTTGATTCGCGTGTCGAAACGCTAAGGAGGAAGTGGGAAGAGGCGCCCTGACCGGCGGGCAACAGCGCGCCGCGCGGGGTTGGAAACGGGACAAAAAGGTAACTCTGCGCCCCCCCTCATGTGGGCCTGGCCCGCACCCCCACTGGCTTACCTGCAACCCCCGACGCGATGAATGGTCATGTAAATAACGAATGAATGAATGATACGTGAATGAAAAATAAATTCAGAAAAAGAATCACCTAGCAAACGCTACAAAAATATTATTTAGAATTAAGAAAAAAATAATAGTTTTCTTAAAAAGTTAAGTATGCCAAAGTGTTCAAAAATTATTAAATTTAAATTTTTAAAAGGTTAGAATTAATTTATTTTTAGTTAGTATTATTTTTTTACCTCCCTTTGGGCTCCCAAACCGAAAGGGCGGCCCCAAAATTTTAAAAAATTTCCCGTATTTTAAATAAATTCCCGCCCCCTCAGGGTTACTGTGGAAAACATGGAAAATAAACCCCCCAACGCGCACGCCCTTTTGCTCTCACTCACAGCGAAATTTTTAATTTCGGCCTCAAAAGTGGATTTTAAATATTTCATTTATAGGAATAAATTATTACGTTCTTTTTATCAAAGGTTTCTAAAGTTTTTGGTGTTTGGTGCATTTTGAACTGCACTCAAAATATAGTAATTACTTAAGTCAAATGTAGTAATAATTGAATCAGGCTTGTTTCCCAATTATAGCAGTAATCGTTCAAAAGGTATGGTGCACCTACAACAACCTTCAATTATACAGAGAGGGATTGCCTATTACAGAAAAAAAAGAGTTAAATGAAGAGTAGGTTTATGAACAGTATGTTACTTATTTGATGGAAAGCCAACCTAATTATGCTTGCCTATTTATAGTTTTCATGGCTCCTTGCAAACTGCCCGCTTCTTTGGGTAAAGTAATGAGAAAAAAGGTAAATGTTTGTGATACATTCCTTTTTTATTTGTAACCCCTAATTTTTTCCCTTTTTCCCCCCAATGATAATTCAATGAAATTTCCCCGTTCTTTTCAAAATCCACGCACAAAAGATTCTTAATAGTTATAAAATCACATCAATTTGCTTTTGCAAAATTAAGAAAAAGTTGCCTTTTAAAGCTTAATTTTAAAAATCTACTGGAAGACATTCTGAATTCCACTAACATTAGCATTAAATTAAAAAAAACTCTTTTTTCAAAGAAATGTGTTTAACAATTCTTGTTTCCGGTTAAAATTTGGGAAACTGGGAAAATATAGTTAGCTATCGATTGCATAGACTACCTTACTCACAAGCTTACAGATATTTAGTTATTTTCACGATAATTTTTGGCGTATGGGATAATTTTCAAGGGGTCAGGCGTTGGTCGCAAATCCACATCGTTGCTTTTTCCCCACAGCCCCTTTTTGGGAAGGAATGGGGGTTCGTTGGGATCACTGTGCAGGCGAGCCCCGGGCGTCCTCGATCTTTTGGGTGGGACTCCCTCTTTTCCGCCGGACGTCGTTGTCAATTATATGTATTCCAATTGGCTGGAGAAGTTAGAACTCATTAGGACGGGAAATTGAAGGAAGAATTCAAGTCTGCCGGGCACCTGCTACCATACTACAAGTGTGTCACGGCCGCTGTGGATTTTCCTGCCCTTTGAAAATCCCTGCCCATCAGGCGGCATTAAAGGTTTGAGTGGCCACCCATCCACCATCTAATTGGTTTGATTTGATTTGATTTTTTTCGTGTTTCCGGGCGCGTCAACTGCTTTGGTCATTAGTCCCGTTAGTGTAGTGCCAGTTTTTTCTCGGGAGATGGAGATGATCGTCTTCAGCAGGGTGGCGAGATACGGCGCCGACCTACCGTCGGCTGGGGGGGTTTTCCCCCCAAGGGACTCTCCCACCAGCGGGGCCCGCCCCAGGGGGGAAAAACTCAAACCCTGCCCGGGTCCCCCGGGAAATTTGTGGTAGTGTAGGGGAGGGTTATTGCAAATTGTGTGTAAGAAGAGGGGGGGGAAAGGAAAAGGGGAAGGACAGATCGCAGCGGTCCGTGGCTCGTTTGGTAGGGTCCCGCCCCCGGCTTTCCCCTTTGTTGTTCGGAGAAACCAGGGAAAAAATACCGATCAGGCAGCCGGCCGCTAAATTCTCCTGGGGACGGGGGCTGAATTGGGCCCTTGGCTAAAAAGTTAGTGGGGAAAATCTTGCCGACGTCAGGACTGAACCTGGGACCCCTTTGGCCCCAGAGGCGCTCCCAGGGGCAAAAGTTGATGCCGAGCTGCTCCCGGTCCTACTTCGTCTTACCCTCCCCTCTTACTTACACATTTTTCTGACCCACTACACTCCCCATGCCGGAGACCAGGGGGGGCGGGCTTATTCGGTTTGGGGGGCGGCCCCTGTTGGGGGGAAAGGGGTTGGGAAAAACCCCCACCCGGGACGTGTGGGGCCCCCGGGATCTCGCCATCGGGGCGGGGAAAAGGTCCCCGGACACACCCCGCGTTAAAGCATCACTACATTTCCCCGGGAAAATGCCCTTATCAGCGTTTTCCCCCGGAACTGCTGATCAATTAATCAATTGGCCCGGGGGAGCTGCACCCTTCTTACCTCCCGGCCCACCATTTGCTTTCGTTCCCGCCTCTGATGTACATTAGAATTTTAGCTTAGCGTAACACAGTATCAACTGAAATATATATTGATCACTCAATGGCACCTTAAAGGACAAGTAGTAGCCAATGTGGTAAGACGAAAGCACTAATTTTTTTCTTTGTTGCTTTCACAGATTTATCCGAACACGTGAGCATCGTCTGACTAGTTTTAAAAATTTAATTTTTTTTTTTAAATTTTTGAACCCTGAAAAATGGTTTTCTTTGGTTTCCTAAAAATATTATTAAAAAACCAAAATAGGGTTTAAAAAAGGTTTTTGTTTTTTGTTAAAATAGGAAAAAAGGGATTTTTTTTAATTTTAAGGGTTAAAACCAAAAAAATTAAAATATTTTTTTTGCGAAAATTGACTTTTCTAAAAAGTCTAAAAAGGTACCATAAAAAAAGAATCGTAAAAGTGTTTTCCCCCTTCAAAAAGTCAAATCTTAATTATTGATCATTACATTTTTTTAAAATTAAAGTGGTGGGGCGGAATTTCTACAGTAGTCCTCAGAAAAAGGGAATTAACAATTGTTTTTTAGATAAAGTTATATGCAGTGAAGTGGGGGTTTTTGATTCCCATATTTTCTAATATGACGGGAAAAAATTCCCCTTTTTGGTGTTATGGGGTTCCTTCGTCTCTTTTTAAAATGCGTATATGTTTGTAGGTTGTATATTTGTGTAATAAAGTTTATTCTTTATATTTTTTGGATATGATTTTAATTTTTAGTATAGGAATAAAATTTTCATCTGCATATATAAAAATGAAAAAATTAATTTGTTTGTTTATTTTATTTTTTATTTTATTTTTTATTTGAAATTTTAAAATTTTTGGTTTTTCCTCCGGGAAATCATCTGCCCAATTGTAGAATAAATTTGTATATATCTATTGTAGCGTTCGATATAAGACGCTCGCTAAATCTGAGATATCAGTTGAAGTTAAATTTGGCGGATGCAAAGGCGCTCAAAAGTGCGTTAGTAGCGTACAGACTATAGTGTTTCACTTTGTGTCAGAACTGTATTTTATTTCCTCCACTCCGGCGTGCCGTTCGACCCACTGCTCAAACGAACTTTGGGCAAACCCAGAAACGATCCCCCCCACTACTCTCCTCCACCGCCCCCCCCCACACCGCGCCACCAGGGCGTTTGCGGCAGTGCGTGAGGGGCGTCACGCGACGTGCAACAAGTGGCGGCGGTGGCGCGTGCCGCATGCTGCGTGCCGTTTTGCAGCCCCGCCCTCCCCTCTCCGCCCCCCCGCAGTCTGCCTTCACGCACTTCCGGCGGTGGGCGGGTGATGGGCGGGCGGGATAGAACGGTCCGGGGCGGGGAGGAGCGGGACGGGGCGGGGCAGGGCGGGGAGGGGAGGAGCTGCGCCGGGCGTGGCGGGGCGGGGGCGTTGCGGGGCGGGGGAAGGGTAGGGGGCGGGGGCGGGGTGGGACGGGGCGGGGGCGGGGCGGGAGCGTGGCGGAGGTGGGGGTGTGGCGGGGCGGGACGAGACGGGTCTGCGCCGGGCGTGGCGGGACGGGGCGGGGCGGGGCGACGCCTCCCGAATGCACGGGGATTCATGCGTTGCACACTGGCGTAGGATTACACGAAAGCCAGAGAAGGGAGTGGATAACTCGTAGAGAGCATATTCTTTGTTGTGAATGTTTATTCAATGAACGACACGTAAGATGAGTTATTAAAATGATAACAATTTTAAACAGCGGATATTTGCCGTTAAACAAAAATTATATAATAAATAACGAATACATTAAAAAATTTCAAAAATAGTGGGATAAATGTAAGTAGTCGCGTTCAAAAAGAGGTTTTGTCGCAAGTCAGTTCTCACATTTTTTATTTATTTCAATAGTTTTAATCGTTAAAGAGAATGAAAAATCTCTATCTCCATTTTGTAGTTTTGCAATGTAAATTTGTTGTATTGTTTAAATACTAAGTTTGAAAATCTTGTATTTTTAAAGTAATTTGTTCTATTCAAAAAATTTTTTAATTTATTGAACTTCCATTTTGTAGTTTTGCAATGTAAATTTGTTGTATTGTTGTAAAACCCCCTTTTTTTCCCTTGCCCAATTATGCAAAAAAAACACTAATTTTTTTGAAAAACAAAATGTACATGACATCATTTAAAGAGCTGTATTTGGAGAAAAATCTGCTGAAAAAAATTTGAAAGTTTGCAATTTTGGAAAATTTATAGGGTTTAATGAAAATTTGGCCTTTACTATTTTTAAGCACCATTTGCTGCATCCGAGAAAAAAAATTGGAGCCATTATTTAGCCAAGTTTGAAAGTGTTCTTAAGTCATCAAGAAAATTGTCCGAAAAAATCAAAAAAATTTAATTCAAATTCCCAGGGTCTCGAGTTGTCCCGGGAAAATCAAATTTGTATGAAAATTGTGTAAAAGGTTTAGGAGCTATTGTTAATTACTGACTGTGACCGAACAGAGGACTTTTGTCAAAAAAACAATTTTTTCGTGTCAAGGATCTTCAACAGCGTAGATTCTGACTACAGGTGTTAAAGGAAGTAATGAACTACATATAGGAACAAAAGTTAATCTCTTTTCGATATTACAGCACACCAATACACATTTTTCTAAAGAAACTGGCTCTTCTGCTGCAACAAGCATTACAATCCTTTTTATTTTACGGAGTAAGTAAAACGAGGAAGATAAATCGATGGGCAATATTTTCAAAATTAATAACATGAAGTCGAATAGAAAAATGGGAAACATATTCATTCATTTTGTTTCTGTAAATTGGAAAACGTTAACGAAATGGAAGTTAGCAAGTTAAAAAGTTTTGGGCAAATTCATTCAGTTTCACGCGGAATAATTAGTATGGTATAAAATGCAAAGAAATTTCCTAGATTTCTTTAAAATAATATACAATTGGAAAGTGACGCCATATAAAATCCTCCATAAACAACTAAAACAAAAACGTTGTTAGGTTTTCACTTTTCATGATTGCTATTCTACCGATATATACGCCTTTTCATATTACATTCACAGACGAAGAGAATACTAATTTAATTTAATACTACTTTTAATTGACTACAAGAAAATAATCTTTCATCACATGCAATATATCGTACCCGCCTGCTGGCCAAGGATAGTCGATAAAAGAAATAAAGAGATGCTCGTGTCAGAACTTTCGTTGTTATTTCGGCTCACTGTGTGCGGGAACAAGGTATTTCCAACACGCTGGCGCCCCAGTTATGGCTGACGCTTCTCGGAACACCTGGTGCAAGTCGTAAACGCCGAAATGGCGAGATGAAAGCACTAATAAAATGATCCTCATCCCCCAGTACAAAGTGATAGAGACTTTAAAACAAAACGATCGCCTTTTCTTGGCTAAAAATTATCTTTTATCTAAATGACAATAGAAAATAGAGTGACAACTAATTTTAACATGGTGGGAAGAGAGTGAGGGATTATATTTGTTTCCTTTTACGAATTAAATTACATGAAATTCATGCCTTTATGCTCATTATTCCAGAAATTTTCTTATATGCTGGTATTTAAAATTATTTTTAAAAGCAGGGCCCAAATTTTTAACAATTTATTTACTTTTTGTACAATAGAGAAAATTTTCAATATATTAACAAGCAAAGGAAATTATTTTTATTGTGCCGAAAATGTATTTGTATTTATATAAATTTATATTTTCCTTCATTAATAAAATGTCATATTGCGGCCTATTTTCTCCATAAATGCATATATTTGTTTAATTTTTAAGGACGTACAAATAAAATTATTAAAAATGTCCCACATTCACTTTTAAGGAACTGTGTTACGGTCCAAATTTATTACACTACAAAGATTGTTACCTACAAAGTTTTATTTTAACAGAACAGAAGTAGCTTTTGGAATTTTTGGTCGTTGTGCTGATGTAACCCCATCGTTGACTGGGTAAAAAACCCCCCTTAAACCCCGAAAAAAGGACTTTCAAAAAGCCACCCTTTCTCACTCAGGTCGCACGCTCAGTCATTATGCTCAGTCTGAATAATAATTCAGAGTGTTTCACCATGCCGAAAGTAAAAAAACTCAAACACTATTTATCTCGAAGATTTGTTCATGATATTTGAGAGAGTTCTACGTCAAAGAAGGGGAAATATATTTTTTATGGTTTACAAATTCATTGGCGTGTGTTTACGGACCTGAAGCAAAACACGCAACGGTACTTAATCCCCTTGCGGGTCTTTTTGGGCCTTTTGAGTTTTTTATGCCCCCCGATTTTGGGGGTCTTTAGGGCGCCCGCTCTAACACCAACATGACTCGTACAACATATTTATGAATTCGTTTAATTAAAGTTAAGATACTATCAAATACAATAAATAAATTTCTTAATGCACAAATAAGTAAAATAACTCCTTATAAACCTTATTTTGCTTAATTAATATGAAAATGCAAATTTGGAATATCCTCGTGAATTTATAAATACCATCAGTCACACATATTTCACTGTTACGTGTCACCTTTTTTTACGGACATTTATGCTTCTTGGTAGTGGTACTACTAGGTAGTAATCATAAGATTTATATGGCACAGGGCTAACATCTTCGAAATTTTTTTTGATGTTACAAGTATTCTAAAAAAAAACCCTTCCTTGGGTTTTTAACCCTTTGAATTCAAATAAGCGGGGAAAGTTAACCGTTCACCCAGGGAAAAAAAATTCACACCCTTTAATTTTTTTAACAAACTTCCCAAAAAAACCCACCAAAGAAAGTTTAAACTTTAAAATAAAAATCCTTTGGAAAAAAATTTTATTTTTGGGAAAAAAAACCTGTCCATAGCTTTGTTAGTTTTGGAAAAATTTTTCCCCAAGGAAGTTCACAATATTAATTGTGTATGAAAAAATTTTTTAAACATTTCAATAGCCACTGGGAAAACCTGTTCTTTTTTATCCGACTTTTGACAAAAAACAATTACAATACTTTTTTAAAACTTCATTTTTAGACGAAAAAAAATGTTTCGAATTATCTTTTGATTCAGCAACGAACAAAAGTAAAGGGGTGTTTTTATTATGCACCACGGTGTTATTTAGATGTTTTTGAATCAGGCGATTTCCCAAACCCCTTTGGGCCAGGGCCCCGGTTTAAGTCCCCCTTTGGGGAAAAAGGGCATAAACCCCAACGCCCTAGATCCCAAAATAACTTTTCCCATTACTGTTCTTCGTAGTTTTATAGACACGTTCAAAAAATATGTTCTGGTTAGGTACAGTGACTGCAGAAAATAATTACTACACCTACAATTTGTTCTAGAGTGACTTTCGTTATAAAAAAGGGAATTTGGGCTACAATATCACATATTTTCCCATTTTTTCAAATTTTGGGAATTTTTAAAAGTTCGGGAAGGTTAAAAAAATGGCTTTTGGCCCCAAATTTTTGAGCGTCCTTTGTCCTATCAGTTGAAAAAATTTAACGAAACAAAGCCATTTTTGAGAAAATAATTTTTTATGCATTGTATTAATTTCAAGCAGAAATTGCAAGGAAACTTACTCGACGAAAACAATGGGCTATTTATTAATCTAAAGGGTTGGCAATACCCAATAATATTTTTCCCTATAGCTTTTTTTTAGGTTATATCAACACAACTTTAATTTTTTTCTCGCATTTCGCCCCAAGACAAATCTCAGCAGGACGGTCGAAACATTGGTAGCTGTGACTAGGACAAATAGGCGGATCGACACGTTTTGCCGTCAACAGATTTTCCGATATCAAGGACCCAGAAAATATGGATTATGACTACATAAGGTTTGACTACACAATTTTTCTGATGTTTACGACATTAAAATTTGGTCTTAACGACAACGGACACGTTTTGCCGTCAACAGATTTTCCGATATCAAGGACCCAGAAAATATGATTATCAGAATATTGACCCCTTACAGGTTTTTTCCCAAGCCCACAAATTCACGACGATTCGGGATTAAGTTAAAAAAATTGCAAATTTTAAATTATTCCCCTCTGAATGAATTAAAAAAAAATATAATTTTCCCAAAACAATATACAATCATTTTTAAAGATAAAAGAAACTTTATAAAGTGATCCATTTTTTGTGGAACCCCCAACCTCCACAAAAACCCGAAACCAACACAAGTGTATATGTTTCAAACTAACTTTTTTCATACCAAAAAAATAAAAATTCTATTTGATGCCTTCCTCCAGGTCAAGTGTCTGAACTACCCACAATAGTGTATAATACTATATAAAATAACCTACTGTTTTTTTTTCATATTGAACTTATTAAACAACTTTGTAAAGACTAAACATAAAAGAAATATTTTTTGTAAATATATCGGGCTTTTATTACAACCTTGTGGTCGCTCAAGACCTAGTTGTTTATGCGACCTTTATAAATAAATTGTATTTAAAAAAAAGTTGCACAATCCCCGGATAATCCTAAAATACTTATACTAGTAATATATATTTTAAACTTAATTTCAATGGATAATCAAAGTATTGCAGCAATATCGATAAATGGAATTAATTGAAAGCAAAGATCGCCTGTCAAGCGCTCTTGCTGGCGCCAGTACTTTCAAGCCAGGCAGCGCACCGACATGTGACGTCACTCTTGTTTAATATTGCAGAGCTGGAGCCCAACGATTCACCGCGAAGTTCTATGCAACTTTGGCGGGGCCCATTCCCCCAGATATCTGAGCATCCCAACGATACTTAAAAACCCCCACATTTAAGCAAAAACCCCCGGGGGGCAAGGCGCCGGGGGCCCTTTGAAGAACGCGCAGGTGAACCCCAATTTCCCCTCTTTTCGCCCGGGAATACCCCAATTTTTCATTTGATGAATTATGAAAGTATAAACGTTTCGTCAATTCTTGACGGTATTGAATGCATTATAAAGCATGTTTGGGAAATTTATTTTCATTGTCTATTAGGTTTCCTATTTCAAATGTGCGTTTTATGAGTGCAGTTTTGGTGGAAAGATTGACCGCCTTGGAAGAGTCCCTCTTTTTGATTATCCATCTCAGTGCTTGAATTGATTTTCCGTGCAGTCATTTGCGTCGTAGTGTATACGATGTCTCGAGCGACAATTATTGGGGATACGTTTGCGGGGAACCGTGGTTGTTGGTCCTTTTTTTCCCCTGCTGTTGCTGATTGTGATTGATTGTTTTTTTCGTTTTTCCCGGGGGCGCGTCAACTTTTTTATCATTGGTCCCTTTAAATTTGAGTGCATGTTTTTTGGGGAGAGGGGGTGATCTTCCCCGCTGGATGGTGAGGATGGGCGACGACCTACCGTCGACTAGCGGGGTTTCCCCCAACCGGGACTCTCCACCAGGGGGGGCGGCGCCCCAGCCGGGAAAAACCCCAAAGCTCCCGACCGGTTTTCCCGGGAATATGTGGTGTGTAGTGCATGTTAGTGTAAGTGTGTGTGGGGAAGGGGGGGTGGGAAAAGGAAGTGGAAGGAAAGCCCACGCACGGCCGTGGCCCGTTTGGGGGGGTACTGCCCCGGCATTCGCCGGGGTGTAGATCGGAGAAACTACGGAAAACTCCCGGATCAGAGCGCCGTCCGCTAAATTTTTCCTTCAGACGGCAAAATTCGACCTAGCGGAAAAAGCTAGGGGTCAAAAAACCCTTTCCCCGCCGTCAGGATCGAACCTGGGACCCCCCGGGTCTGGGGCCCGCTGCAATGACATCGGGTTGATGCACGGGAGCTACCGCCCCCGGGTTTTTTTTATTGAAAAGGGGAACCCCACAGATCACCCTCATCTCACGAAACATTTCTTCACTTTTTAAAAAAAAAAATTATAGAAAAGGCTTCTATTAGAAAAGGAAAAAAAATATAAAAAAAAAATTCTCACTAAGCGAGAGTTCATTCCTGAAATATTACAGATATTTCATAATTGCAAACTCAATAATTTCAATAAGGTATTGCATTTTTTTAAATAAAATAATTGCAGATCAGAGCAATAGTGGTCTAAACCCACAAAAACGAAAAATGAGTTATTGACACAATTTGTTATCTAAGATGGTGTACTATCTTTGTACATTATTGGTTTAACCATTTTTTTAAAAAATTAATAAGGGAACCCCCTTTTTTTCTTTCACAACTTTTCCCCCTGGGCCAAAACTATGTTTTTAAACCCAATTCTTCTCCGTTTTCTTAAAATGTAGTACAGATGATTATTGCGCTAATCCCTTCAATTTTATTTCGTTATCATCAGCAGCAGTCATTGCAATAACAAGAAAAAACACAGAATGAACGTGGTAAAACATGTCCAAACAATAACCCGTGATGCAAAGTGCCTGTTATCACCGTATTTGTGAATCCCAAACCATTGTTTTCATTTTTTATGAGCTCTATTACCTGTAATTGTCTCAATGTGGAAATAACACAAAATCTTGAGTGTAGATTAAAAACCCAAGCCCAGATAAATTATTTGGAGGTGTTTCCCTTGACATTGACTGACGCAAATTTATCTAAAATTTATAGTTTTTGTGGGTTTTTCAGAGGGGGTGTCAAATCAGAAAATTTTTTTCGGCCCTTTTCAACGCCAGGGGCCCCACGGTTTTCCACCCCGGGAAAACCGGTACCTAAAATCTCTTTTTAAGGCATTTGGTATGTAATTTTTGGGTTTAGATTTTTTTCCCAAATTTTTCGGGGTTGGAGTTTCGTATTTTTATTATGTATTAGGGCTCTCAATTTTAGGAAATTACATTCTAAAAGAAGCACAAAAACTAATGTTTGGTGCCTTGTCGTTCAGAGATTATACAAATGGCTTTCGGGGGCCCTTAACCCCCAACCCACTGGATTTTGAAAAGGAAAAATAAAAGAAAACCCAAACAGGTAGGACTAAGCAAAAAATGGTTTGGTTTAAATTAAATTGTTTTTTTTACTCTTTAATGTTGCTTTTGCCTAACAGTAGATATTTATTTATGTGCCTTTATCCCAAACCCGCCCTTTTCCCATAACACTCTGGGGCCCACAATTTACTTGGAACATGGGGGTTTATGGATAATTAATATCATAACAAATGTTTTAGAAAACGAAGCGAGGGCCTATTCAACAAATGAATGTAAATCAGCCACCGGATTTTTTCCTCTGATAAATCTGATTTTAGTACGACTCGCCTCACTATCGTGCTCATTTTCACTTTTGGACAGAAGACGCATATAACAGCCAACCTAATTTGGAACCCTTGGCAAAATTTTCTCGTTAATTGGGCCAAAAAGTGGGGGCCCTCCCAGTAACTTCCACAAAAAATTAAGGTGCGGTGGATTGCTAACAATGCGAGTTTTTATTTCCCCGAGTTCCCGCGTCTCATCAACTCAGCTGATTCAGCCTGAGAGAGCAGACACGGCTTTTCACAATGAATATTACACATTAAAATGTTCTTTCATAAATACACTCTAATCGCACATATCGTCATTTAGTTTTGCTTTGAGAATAAAATTTAAAGTATTCCATCCATTTTCATAGTCGAATTGTTGTTTTAATCCTTGTTGTCTGGAATGCCAGTTTAAAAATGTATAAAATGGGAATTTTTCTCATATGTATTAAACCCACTTGTAAGAGTTTCCCGTCTAAAGAGGAGAAAATATTGGTTCCATAAAATTAACAGTCCCATTCATAAGAGTCAATATCGAAACAACAAGTGTTATCACGCTTTCAGTCGCGTGATATTTTTTAAAAAATTTTATTGTCGAATATGTATACGAGGGATTTCTGCTAGCAGAAAATACCTTTCCAGAAATAACCCATCTCACCTGTTGGAAAGATGAAAATCTGCTCCCCTTTTCCCTGTGTGTTATTTTGTTGGAGATGCCTAGACGCGCGGTATCCGTCAAGAGCTTGTTCATAGAGTTCATTATCTGAAAGTACTTCGGGGAACGGGAATGGGTTTAAACCCTTCAATACTTGAGAAAGAAAAGATCTTAAGGGAAATTTGTCGCATTGAGTCACGATCGAGGCGACTTTGGTGTTGATCCTCTGGTGAGGAGTGAATAGTTGATGTGGAATACAGTTTTCAAATGCAGGGTTTCTAAAATCCGAAAAAAAATGTCAACATCGAAAATAATTGATATAAATGTCGTCTGAGCGTTTCTAAAAATCCGCATTCCCAATCTCTTTTTCACAAAAAACATTACATTTTTCGAGAAAATATTAGGATTTATGTAAAGGAATTGTTTTTCCCCAAAACGATCGTAAAAAATTCCCAAAAATCATTCATTTCTTTTAGTCGATTTGGGAAAATATTTTCCCCAAAACAATTTTTAAAAAAAAATTTTATCCATTTCGGGAAAAAGGCGTTTAAAAGTTTTCGAAAAAACGAAATTTTTGGGGTTTTTTCACCACACTTTAGAGTTTTAGAGAAACTTTATGAAATTGAAAACTTAAAATTTTAAAACAACAAAATTGAAGAGAAAGAGATTTTTGCCTTAAACAAAATCTGTTTTCAAAAGCCAGCTCTTTAAAAAAAAGGGTATTACAATTTTTTTCACAAAGAAAAAGGGGGGTTTTAAAATTTAAAATTTTGGGGTTGAAATTAATGAAAATTATAAAAAGAATATTTTCTCAAAAACTGCTATAATTTATATTTAGACGATTGAGTCTTCGTTTAGACATATCCTTATACCCATGTTTCTTTACCAGTAATGACTTATTTGATCATTTCTGGATAGTTGTTGCCCTCATTCAGCATCTCCTGTGGAATTCGACATTGCTTTTGGTCGAACTTCATCAATTTCGGAATAAATGTTTGCTGCTACACGTTTCATGCCAAAAACATCCAAAAATGGCTTTCCCCAATTCCGTAATCATTGGATCGCATCCCCACCCATTGAGTGTAGCCTTCCTCATTGGCACGCTCAGTTTTAGTTGTTCCTTCAAATTTAAAACCAGGGGAAATTTTTCAAAATTTTTCCAATTTTTTTTTTTTAAATAATTTTGAATTTTTTTTTTAAAAAAAAGTAAAAATTAAATGGTTACCCAAAGGGGGTTAAAAAGTTTTGTTTTTTTTTTGCCCTATTATGAAGACATTTCTCTTATAAAAATGATACTATGATACGTTCAAAGTAATTTCATTTTTCTTCAAAATTTGTCAATATGTATTTTACATCTTATTAAATCTTTTTTTACCCTACATTAATTTTCCCAATTTTTTAAGATTACTACGGGCAAAAGATGATCCATTTGATAATGATCGGGTACAAGAAGGGTTTGGTAAAGAATTTTGTATTCTGTCAGCATATAAATTACATAAACAGTATTCGGGGTATTAAAAATCAAAATGGAATAATTAATTTACTGCATCCTTTAAGGGAAAAACTAAAATGGGCTTCTTTAAAGACGAAGGCTACATAATGGGTGGGGGTCGTTAATATTCAAAATTTAAAAAAAGGGATTTTTGGGTGTTTTTGGCAAAACGTTGCAAACATTTTCGTTTAATTTGCGGAAGGTACCAACAAACAATCCTCCCAAGTTTCAAAACTCCGCGAATTTTTACCTTCCATCACCAGTTTATGGGACTAATTTGATTGAGCTACATGTAAATGAGCAAAATAATTTTAGTAGGTGGTTTTAAAATAAGAAACAAATGTTCATAATGTTTCACAACAATTTGTAAAACTTAGGTTTCATTTTGAAAATTTAATTGTTTTCGAAACGAATAAGTTTTGCACACAAAATTAAATAATGATAATTTACCAACTAGTGGAGATGAGGCTGTTAGTCAGAACTTACAGACTTTTTGATAATCTTAAAATAATTATCCTAATTTGCCAGATGGACGTAAAATATTCGAAGCGATTTTTTAAATGATCTGAAAAGCATTCAATACATTAATCAAATAATAAAATTCTATGCTCTTACAGTTCAAAAAATATCGCAAAATATCATATATTGCCTTTTCTTACCTTCCCTTATATTAATTTATTATCAATTATTGCAGAAGGATATCTTTATCATCATTTATATCCACAATAAACAGGAATTTGCATAGGCGACAGAAAACACAACGTATATAGCATATGTATGTACCAGGATAACCAGGCAATACCTTTGCAATCTCTACAATACAAACAGTTGAAAACCAAAAGTTTACACCAGAAACTTAATTTTATTTGTAAAATACTTTTTCGGAATAACAAGTTTCACACTTTTAGACACCTCATCTCACAAAAAAACAAACCCAGCGAGTTAAATACAATATTGCATGTGTTATATCGGATCATCTGTGACAATAATGAACTAACAGTGCTACAGAATGGCGCATCTCATATTCGTTTTCTACTTTCGTTGCTCTGCGCTAGCTATTTGAACTTGCCACCTACTCTTCCCAACTGCCATCTATCGCCGCTTCAAATAATATGTTTTGACATTTTCTCAATTTTTCGGTTTCCTATTAGCAGAACCGTAATATTAACAATATTAAAGAAGAGTAAAAACAGGAAAAAACCGGTTTGGATCCCTGATACCGAAAAAAGGTTTTTTTAAAAAGTCTGTCCGCCCCTCCTCTCCCTTTTGTTTAGAGACCATTTGCACCTAAACCACATGGATTTTCTTTCCAAAATGGATATTCCCCGGTCGATCCACCTCGAGTCGAAGTTTTGCGATTTAGAAAATCAATCCTTAAAAATATGGGGGTATGTTACATGAGGCCCATGGGGCATTTTCAAAATTTCCTCGAAAACAAAGGGTAAAAATTTTTTTATTAAATTTTTTTTTTAAAAAAATAGACTTATAAAAACGGCATTGGTCCGTTTCTCACAGTTAACTCTGAGTTTTTTGAAAAATTTCGAAAGTTTTGAATTTTTTTGTGTCTTCCTACAACTACAAAAAATGAAGATAGAGATTTTTTTTTTCAAAAATTTTTTAAAAATTTTTTTTTTTCATTATTTTGAATCTACCATTAGGAAACCGGGAAAATTTTGAGAAAACTTCAAAAAGACTTTCTTAAGTTCCCGTGATAGTTGGCAGTGGACAAGAAGATGGGGCAAGACTGCCAAAATTTTTCCCCACCAAGGGAAAAAAGAAAAAATTTACTAATTAGAAAAAATTGCCTTTTGTAAAACCAATTAGTTCTATCACCCTTCCCTGACTTGGGATTTTCGTCCAATTTTTTCTTTTTGGATTATTTAATTAAACCTAGTTGTGAAAATTCGTCTTGCAACGAGAGAGAAGCATTCTCAGTTACCTTTGCGTCAAAATAATCGTCCCATATTTAAAATGTAGATTTTGGAGCCAACCTTTGTGGGTGAATGGATTTGTCCGGGAAAATTTAAACGGAAGGGGAAAAAGTAGTTCAACAAAAAATCACAGTTTAAAACAAAAAAATAAATTTTTGACGTTTTAGAAAATATGAGTTATTTTGAAGGGGAAAGAACGATAAATATTTCACGTGAAACGAACCCATATTTTTGTTAAAAAAAAATTTTCTTAAGATATATGAACAACTCACTCTCTTTTCTGTTCTTCGCTGTGAGAAGAAACCACGAAGATCAGAAATATAAAAGCAATGAGTTTAAAAATCATTTCTTCAGCTTCGAAGTTCACTAAAATAGAGGTGTACGACTTATTAGTATAATAACGAACACTAACCTATAGCTTGTTTTACTATTACTTAATTGTCATGTTGGCAGTCCCGACACGAGAATGCCTTCCTTTATAATAATGTGTCTATCTTTTGTTTCTAAGCTGCTGGGGTTGATGATTTAAAATTAAAATTAAAAAATTAAACGTAAAAATACTGGGTTAAGCTTTATAGGAATGAGTGCACAATTACCTCATCTTTTTATTTTGTGTGTTCACGCAAAGCGATATTTTTTAATACGACTAAACAGTAGCTCGGTGGGGATTGGAGGCCTCTTTAGCTATACTTGCCTGAAAAGTATTGTTTGTAAATGAATAGTTCGTTCCCTGGCGCTTGAATACCGTGACATTTTTATGCTTTTGTATAACAGTCGCTGCAATAAGCCATTTCGGAGAACTATAATTTCACATATATTCCAGAATTTACAAGAAATATCAAGGTTTCTGTACTTTTTTCTATTTCTTTACTCTATTTCACATGATACTCATCAAGATGGCTCGACACTATACAGCTTAAAATAACGTTGAATTGTTTTAATTTGTTCCTATTTACTTAAAAAAATTGGCCCAAAAAAAGTTGAGAAGGGATTTAAATTCAATACATATTTTATACACACTGTATAAATATTAATAATAATGTTCCAAGGCATATAAAAATTAAAATAATCCCTTGAATTAAAACAAATAACAGCAAAAGAACCTATTAGAAAACGGGTTGTTCCCGCACTAAAAGTTTACTTTTCGTTAGGGAAAAGATTCAAAAGGATTATTTCCGTATTCATTCCAACAGTTCCATTTTCCTTTAAAGGTGAAAACAGATGCAGCGAGTGACCCGGAGTTTACCACCCAGGACGCCTTTTTGGGCACCGAATTCGCTCGCTCGTACCGGAAAGGGTTTGCTCGGGGCTCAATAACTACCGCAGCGCCCTGACCGGGGGGTCCAAATTTTAAATCCCCCCGGCGGGAGGATTTTTGACCCGCTTTTAAACTGGGTCAATTCAGTCCTGCCGGGGGGAGAATTCCCGCGACCGGGGCTCTTTATCCGGGAGTTTTCCGTGGGTTTTTCCGAAACCCAAAACCCCCGGGGAATGCCGGACCTAACCCAAAGGGCCACGGACCGCGCGCGATCTTTCCCCCTTCCCTTTTTCCCATCCCTTTCCCCCTTACAATAATTTCCCCCACTCATGCACCACCACCCTATTCCGGGGGACCCGGGCGGGGAATTTTGAGGGTTTTTTCCCCCTGGGGCGGTGCCCCGCCAAAAGGGGAGTCCTGGTTTGGGGGGGCCCCACTAAGAGGTAGGCGGCGCCCGGGTCTCGCCATCCAGCAGAAGATCACCGCCATTTCCGAGAAAAAACGCCCCCCACTAACGGGGCTAAAGAAACAAAACAGTTGACGGCCCCGGGAAACGAAAAAACCCAAAAAATCCCCTCGCTCGTGGCCTTGCAAATTGGGGGAAACCCCCACCACTGAGGTCCGGATTCGATTCCCGTCGTTCCTCTCCCTGTAAAAATTTTTCTAACAAAAATCCAAATTTGGCTGCTTCACAAAAGGGTGTCTAACCCTGTGGGAAAAGTCCTTCCCTACCCCATTCCAATTCCCTTTCCCCTTTCTCGCCGTTGGGTAGGGCGCAGGGGGCGCAAAGGGAAACGCGTAGGGGGAAATTTACCTGGTGGTTTTTACCCAAGGAGAGGCGAGACAAACAAAATACGCTACGTTAATGGAGGATTACCCGTGCTCAGGGTCGATAAGGGCGGAAGGGGCCCTTGCGTCGATAAATGATATGATAAGTTAAAAGGGCGCAAAAAACCAAAAGGGAAAGGGGTTTTTGTTTAGCCGGGACATTTCCCCCGTACACTGGGACCTAAAATGAACATCCCGTAGACATCAGTTACGAATTTTCGGCGGCTTCCCCTGACCGCCGGGACACATTTAAGGACCCCCGCCAAGCCCAGGCGTCCGTGGGGGGTTTCCGCCCCCGGAGGGGCAAAACCCCATGCGAGCCGGCCCGGACTTCAACGCGGGGGCCGTCACGCCCGAGCAAACGGGTGGGGGCTCGCCACCGGCCCCACCCGCAGCCGTCGGCGGGCCGCCAGCCCCAAAAGGCTATAAAAAATCCGACCCCACGCCGGGGGAGATGGGGAGCGACGGTGGTTTTTGACTGGGTCCTGGGAGAGACTTTTGGGGGGCGAAGAGGGGGATGGGGTATGACGGGAAACCCGTGCAACGAAAATGGAACTCTCCTTTTATATTTAACGACTTTGATTTTGGGGACTTCTTTTTGGGCAACGATAACACGGGTTCCTTTTTTGGGACATGCTTTTGGGGGATACGGAATTTGGGAATTGTACCTGGTCTTGAATAAAAAATTTTTTTTATGAATTCTTGCCTTTTATTATTTAAACAATTTCTCATTTCCCCATTTGGATGAAGGGCAACAATTAACACTATTAACATTCTAACTCGCTATCCAGTTATACGGGGCATTTACTTCATTAGAGAGTGTTTCTGATTAGGACGTAATTTAAAATATTTTAGATATATTTATAGTAATTGGATTAAATAACAGATTTGTGCCGAAACAGTTACAAGAAACTCGTTTTTAAAAACCATAAAAAGAAAAATAAATGTTTATGTTTTTTGGAACACGTAACGAAGGTGTTCTTCGAGAAAGTTATATCAGTGAGACAGAGACATTTATGACAAAATTACTTTGTTCACAAAGATAAATACGAATTTAATAAGTACTAGTACTACAGATGGCAAAAACTTTAGAGTAAAAATATAAATACGAGACGAAAAATGTAAATCTATAATACAACCTTACAAATTGTTTTGAGATAAAATAATATGAATATTTATGATTGTATTTTTCTCAACGGTGCGCTTTCAAGCAATAAACACCACAAATAATTTTAAACTAATATTTTAACGAAAAAATTATGCATAGAAATAAAAAAACTGAAGAGTTCTCCCAACGGCTTTCAAGCAAAAATAAACAAAATTCTTAAAGGTGTCGCTCATAACCGACGTTAAAATTTATGTTATAATGTTTCTGCAAGAAAACCTAAGTGAAGGTAGTATCGTTTTAAAAGTGAATTATCTGGCTGAGTAAAATATTTTGCACTGTTTCCCACACGCCTTGCAAACAGTGTATTACATACGAATACAGTTTTTGGGTTTCCCCCGCCCCGTTCTGGAAATCAATCCCGCGCTTCAAAGCAATTTTCTTCGCGAGGGGGAACAAAATCATTATCCGGCCCGGGTTGTCCGGCAGCCTCCCCCAGGCTCCCCAGCGATCGCACAGTTATCTAATGACCGCAAACTGGGCCCTCAAATGCCCCCAAAAAGAGGTTCGAGTATGCATGGCCCTACCTTTTGGGATGACAGTTTTTCGGCCAAGGCCTAAAAACGGCGTCTCGGCCTTAAATTACAGGGACTGGTTCATAAGCTCCCACGCCTACTTCTCCCCTCTCTCCCTTTCTCTCCTTTTTTTCTCTCCCCCTTTCTCCCTCCCCTTTTTCTCTTTCTTTTCTTTCTCTCCCGCTCCCTCTCCCTCTTTCTCTCCCTCTATCTCCCTTTCTCTCCCTTTTTCTTTCTTTCCTCTCTCTTTTTTCTCTCTCTTTATTCTCTCTTTCTCTCTCTTTCCATCTCTCTCCCTTTCTCTCTTTCTCTCTCTCTTTCTTTCTCTTTCTCCTTTTCTTCCTCTTTCTCTCTCTTCGTATGTATTTTTTTCGGCGCGTCAACTACGAAAGCCATTAATTATTCCCGCAAGTGTAGTGCATGTTACTATGGAAGTAATTTCCTCCGCTGGAAAGAGGGTCCCGGGGCCCAAACCCCAAATATCAACTTTCGGCCCAGCCCCCCCGATCATTTTTTAAAAAATTCACCAGGGTGAAGAACAATTTCCTGTCCAAAAATTTGCATATGTCTAAAACTTTTAATCTGACAATAGTGCACGAAAAGTGCCCGAATGTGGAATACTTTTTATATTTTCGTCTACAACGTTACAAATAAACGCAAATTTGAAGTCTGGTGTCGATAATTATTTAAACTAGTTGTTTGTAAACAAGTGGAATTAATATTATTTTCTTAAATCTATTAGAAATTCACAATATTTCATAATTAAAAAAGGTCTTCATATATTCCACAATAGGCGTACCCTGTTCCTTAAGTTGAATAGTGAATGCCTTTTCTTTTTAGCAAATAATAAATGCATTAACGTCTAGAACGTTTATTTTAGGAAAAAAACCCAAAATTTAATATTTTAAAATTTTTGCAAAAGAAATTTCAAAAACTCACCATTACTACATTGATGTAATGTTACCTGCACATGGCAAAAAACCGTTCTTACACTTTGACATCCAGTTAATTATTGTGTTTGCATCCACATTCCCCCACATTTCCCTTTTAGAATGTCAACATTACTTGTCAAAAAATGCAACTTAATTGATACAACTAAACGAATCGTGTACAATTTACATACAGCTTACCACGATTATAAAGTCTTGACCCGCCCCATCGGATTTTTTTAGTCTCCCGGATTCAATATGTAATAGTGTAACCATTTTGCAAAAATTTTGGGTTTCCAAGAAAAAAATTTTCCTTTTTTGATCTTCTTTGTAATATGATTTTTCAAGAAATAAAAATAATTTTCAAACAAATAGAAGAGAATAGTAAAACCTTTGGGCTTACATGAAGTGAACGAGTTGTTGTAGAAGTACAGAAGGAGAATCTGATGAGATAGCCCTCCTTGAATGTCAAACACCGTTGGAACACACAGCAATTTAATAGATATTTTCCAATAATAGAATTTTTAAATGATAATTTTCCCAACCCCGTGAAAAACAGTGAGTGAAACGCTCCCAATTAAATATGTATCAAAAAATTGCCCCCAAAAATGCACAACAATTTTTTTCCCAAAAATTTTTTTTTAATTTTTACCATTTATATTTTTACAAATTTTAATATGAGAGATTTATCTACAGGAAACGATTATTTATTATTTAATTTATTCTATAACATTTTACACAATATTGTTGGAAATGATAGGTTGGTTGATTGTGAGTGATTCCGGTTAGTTGATTGTCAGTCATTATTTTGTGCAGAGCATGTTCTTTCCTCATGAGATGGCGGTGATCTTTCCCCGCTGGATGGCGAGATCCGGCGCCGATCTACCGTCGGCTAGCGGTAGATATCCCGGGATCCCAGACTACCTTTTCCCAAAAAACTTTCAAAAATCTCGGATACCGATAATTTTTCAACACTTTAGTGTCACTAGTTATTACTCAATAAAGTTTTGAAACAAATGCATGACATACTTACAAGATCTAAAATTCAAGAATAAATTGCATTGAGAAAGAAATATCTGGCAAATATTGGAGGATTAGGAGAGGTTCGAAAAATAAATTTGAACTTCGCAATTTTCAAAATGTCAGTAGTTTTTTAAAAAAAAAAAGGGTACTTTCCCCTTTTTTATAAATTCTTTCTTCCCTTCCGGGGCTTTTTTTTTTAAAAAAGGGGGAATTTTCCGGAAAAAATTTTTTAAAAGTCAATGGGGCTTTTTTTAAAATTTTAAACCTAAAAAATTAAAAAAACTTAATGATCTCCCCGGGACCAAAAACTAGATCTTACATTTTTACGTATTTATCAAGTTTCAGCTCAAAAGCCAACCTAAAGGGGGTTAAGCGTGACACTTTACTTTGTTCCCTTCACCCATTCATCCTAGAACCAGACATCTCAATTTTAAAGGGCAAAAATTTACCACTTTCAACTTTTCTTTTTCCTTCTTTGGAACACCAGTAATAGCTTTTAAAACCCGAATGTGTCCCAAAAAAACTCTCAAAAAGGGTCTTTAAAAATGGATTTTTCAAAAAATTTTTAAAACCCCTTGTGGAAGGGGATTCCCCCAAAAGGTTTTCTCCCACAAGAAGTTTAAAGGGTAGGTCAGAAAACGATGAAAAAAACATTGGTTATAGATTAAACCTTTTTAAGCAAAAAATATATACTCAAAACAAAAACAGGTTTCAATTTCTACCAATGAAAAATGGTGTGATCAAAATTTTAAAATTTTTTCCAGGGTAAGAAAAATTTTAAATTCCCTTAAAAGGATGCATTAAAATGTGCTTAAAGGAGGACATCCTGCAATTTTACATTTAAAAGTTTTATAATAGAAATCAGATTATATAGATTTTTCGATTTCGACTATTTATTTAGATCTTATTAGTCCAGTGTTTATATTTTAGTTTTGTTTATTAAAATTATTGACAAAAATGTATTTGTGAGTCATATTTTGATATAAACTTTATGTGTATAGAGTTTTCCCGTTCTCTTTTTGTACGCGGGAAAATCAGGTTTTTATGTTTCTTTTTGTGTCTACCTAAATTTTCTGTCCCGCTATCGTACCGTCCCTCCCCCCCTCTCTATTTGTCAAAAAACCCTTTATGTATTATCTTCCTATCAATTACCTAAGGGGTTAAAAAATTATACAGAATATGAAAAAATAAATCCTTTAAATTTTTTGTTTTCCCCCCCAAGAAAAAAAAACCGTCTTTTTTACTTTAATAAAATAATTTGATGACAGCATAATTTTAAAAATTCATCAGAGGTTTTTAATTAATATCATGTTTGGATTCTTTCCCCTTTTGGGCCCCCGCCAAGAAAACGTAAGTAAGACCGTGAGGGGGATTATTCTCTTAATCGGCAGTTTTTTCCCAGCACGTTCTGGGAGTCGGGTTTGGGTTCCAGGCCCAATTAAAAAATATATTTCCAACTATTACCATTTTTTCCCTTTTAAAATTTTGCTTTTTGGCTTAAATTTTCCCTTTTTAAACCCAGCGTTTTCGGGGAGTATTTCCAGCTCAACTGGGGAAGAATTATTCTTCTCCCACCCGAAAAAGGTTTCTAGTCTGGTTTTTAAAAGGAATATCTATTTAACAACTACGTGAAAGAGACATTTTATGACTTTTTCCCATTTAAATCACAATGTACAGTATAATCCGTCTAAGGGCTTTTTTTAAATTAACTTTGTTTTTATAAAAATTCCCCTTTAAAAAATTGTTAAGCATCAAGGGAACAATACAAGTTTTATGATTTCTGGAAAACTAATTAATGATTTGATTCTGAAAAAAAATGGGAAAATGGAAACCCAAACTTTCATCTCTTTTTTTTAGACGTTTTTCCCTTTTTTTCCCCTATGATAGACGATTCTCCCGGTTTTTACGACCGCCAAATCTTTAGGGGCCTTTTTAAAATTTTTTATTGGGAAAAATTTCCTTTAAAAGACAGGCGCCACGAGAAACATCTCGATTTCACGCAGTGCGAGTCTCTTTTGAACTAAATGGACAAATTTCGGTATTACTAAAAAAATTCAAACTGGTCTACTTACATCAATCTCGCTAGATATTTTCAAATAAAAGCTTTATTGTCGAATAAAAAGTATCTTTTCTTCCCAACTGACAGGATGGCAAAGCAAGGTTCTTTTTAGGGAAAGTTTGAAGGGGTTTTTTGGGGGTTTTTTTTTTATGAATTTTTAAATTTTTTGCACTACTTGTGTCCTTTTCAAAATACCTTTTTAGATAAAAAACAATTTGTAAAAATGTTACACTCTTTTTTCTTTTCAGTAGAAGAGAACAAAACTCTTTTAAAAAAATTAAAAATATTCCTCTCATTTGGTTTTCCAAAAAAAGGGGAAAAAATACTATTCAAAAGGGACTTTGGGTATTCCCTTTTGTTTTTTTTCCAAATTAATAAAAATTTCAAATAAATGACAATATACATATTAATGCCATGCGTATGGGGCCCCAAAAAAATTTGCGTGATTGGTGGGGAAATTAACTTTTATTCTGTGAGTGAAAATATCTGCACCCCCTTTTTCCCCCTTTTGCCATGTTGAGTCTTGCTGTCACCTAAACGAATTCCTAACTAGGATTTTTTAATGAATAGAGCAGAACGAAATGTTACATGTGACTGGGTCAGCCACTTGCAAGTACAGGAAGAAAATTCACAGGATGTTTGCAAAAAAAAAGAGAAAAAAGGGGATTACATCATTAACTACAGAATACCGGTCAACTGCAAATAAGACAATATTCTGATTCAATTTTCTGAAACCACGTATTCCTTATCTTCCTCTTCTACTTCGTCGTCGTCTTCTTCGTCATCTTCTCCTTCTTCCCCTTATTTTCTTCTCTTCTTCTTCATCGACGTCGTCGTCTCCTTCGTAGCTGTCTTCTGCATCATCTTCGACGTCATCTTCTTTCGTTTTTCAAATTCTTTTTGGTCTATTTTAATTTTATTACTAGTTGGTCTTGATTAATTTAGAAATTTTCACAGTCCAATTGAAATAGTTCAAAAAAAAGTTTTTTTATTTTCTAAGCCCAAAAAAAGAAAATTAAAATTATCTCCTCCCTTTTTGGGAAAAAATGTGTCCATATGAGGCTTTTTTTAATGTCAAATAGTATAAAGACACTCTCTAATTCCCTTTTCTTTCCAGTTTCCAATTTTTATCATCATGAGTATTATTATACAGACCTATTAAAATTTTTCCTTTAAAATTTTTCAATATCATTTTTTGGGGTACAACAAAATTGGGTTTTGGGAAAACAAAAATTTTTCCCTCATAAAAACCCCCCAGCTTCTCGTCATTTTCCGAACAATTTTCGGCGGTCAGGGAAAAAGTCGCCGCCATTGGTTTTTCCTGCGCCAGCGGGGGAAACTTGGCAAAAATCCCCCCTTTGTTCCCCCACCCCCCCCACCTGCTCCGCGCGTCGTTAGCGCTGAATGAGTAAGAAGTCGATTCAGTTCCGGTTAAAAGGGCGAAAAACTTTCAATCCCTCCGCGCCCCGGGTTTCCCCTTTAGTCCGGTCCCGCCGAACAGCTCCATTGTCGCTCCGGGGACGATTTATCGCGCGTCACCCGCCGCGAAAGCGCCGAGGAGAAAAAGAAGACGACGCGAGATTTAAACGCCGCGTGTTATTATAGTAATTATGCTCGAATGCGGGAAAACCTGGGAAAAACAAAACGGAAGGGGTTTTAAGATGAGGGAACGTGAATTATGACGTCGTGTTTTATAAATACACTTATTTACTCTGGCACACTCCCCAAAGCCTTTTCTCGCGGCGAGAGGAAGAGGAAGAGAGTCCGGTGAGTGCGGGCCAAACACAAAAACAACCAAGAAATGAATGGCCACGTTCCGGAAAAACAGGAGTAATTTCAAGAAATTAATTGATCCCGAAGGGTTTTATTCGGGTGCCTGCATTATTTATTTGCGCTTCGTTATATATCGCGTTGTATCTCTGTCTTGCGCATGTCCGTGATCTGTAGCATTGTTTAGTCAACAGCTGGAGAATAGTCGGAAACGAAGGAACTTCCTGCCTCTTGTGGCAAACTCCAAGTTAAGTGGAAATAGTTTAACGCTCTTAGTTCTGGAGTAATTTCATCTACTTTATCTCCTCGTAGACCGCTTTCTGTTCCCCGGAGGGCGCCAGACAAACGATGCTCCAACGTAAAAGAATTTCACAGAAACGAAGTTTCTAGTAAAAATAGAGTTGGAGTCGTTGACAAAAATTCTGTTTCGTATACATGCGCGAGACCGCACGGCACTGCATTACCTATCCCGTCGTTTTCCCTTTTTGGGTTTTGCCAATAAACCGAGAAGCTTTTGGGAACGGGGGGAAAAATGAAGAGTAGTGGCTCGAAGGAGGCAAAAAGAAGGAAAGGAAGGGAGGGTGGGGTGGAGAATTATGGTCTCGGGCGCCCCCGAAAATGCAAATGAGGGTCGTGCCGATTCTGGTCCTTCGTCACAGTGGGCCCCGAATAGGAAATAATTAAAAATTTGGGAGGAAGCTTGGGTAACATCAGTTTTATTTTTTTTTAGTGTTATTTTTTCTGGTTTCAATTTAAAAAAATTTTCCAAATACATTAATTTTCTACTTTTTAGAACAGTTTTCACTAAAAGTAGTATTTTTAAAAATTTTAAAAAAGCCAAAACTTTTTAATTTTAAAAAATTACATTTAAAATTTCTTTTTAATTTAAAATTAATTTAAAATTAAAAAATTAAAATTTCTAATTAATTTTTTCATTATTCAAACAATTTTTTTGGGGAGGAAAATTAAAATTTCTGGGTAAAAGGTCCCTTTTTAATTTGGTAAAAATTTTTTTTTTCGTAGAATATACGATGTTTAATATAAGGAAAAATCGGGAATGAACGTTGGTCCTGTTTTCGGGGCCCTTTTCCAAATATTCGAGCGAAGTATTTTTTTAAACATATTCATACTGACCCAAAAATTTAAGGGGCTGTTCATTCTTAAATGCGTGTTTTAAATTTTTCTAAGCCTTCATTGCCGGGGTCAATGGGGAAAATGAAATAAATGTTACTTAACAAAAAAATGTTCCACCAAAAATGACTATGTATACAAAGTACTACCAGGGCAATAAAATACCTGTAATACTAATGCAAAAATCATTTGAAATTAATAAATCAATAAATCACCAATACCAAACCCGCTAAATGCGTGTAGTGGGAAAAAAAAGGGCTTTTTTAGCTCAACAATTTTGGAAAATCGAACTCTGAGATTTTATTTTACGTTAGTTTTAAATTTGAAAATCAACTACCGAAAACTATATTTTCCTATTTCTGTCCTGACAAAGGCAAACATACATACTGATATTAATAACAGCTAACTTTTAGTTCAAAAACAGCAAATGACACTAAAATAAAATGCAACAAAGGGACCTGTGGGGAACTTTCGCATTTAAACCCCCCCCCTTTTTTAAATTCCCTATTTAAACCTGTAATATATTTTTCTTTAAAACCCTGTTATCCCCCGTCCCCCTTTATATGCCTCCTTTTAAATTTGTTTTAAAAAAAAAGAACCCCCGTCAAATAAAAAATTCTTATTTAATGGAATTCTGGAGAGAAAAGGTACATCCCTGTACTTGTAATTCAGTCGTGTAGAATATCAAGTAATTAATTTAATTCCACAAACAGCTGCAGATTCAAAATGCTCTGATCAGATGGCGTAGAATTGGGAAGCGTCGAACCAGCAAAAATATAATAGAATGTTCGAGAAGATCTCATTCTTTAAATTACGATGAGGAAAACGTTTCTTTGGGACTTTCGGCCTCAAAAGTTTTGTTTTTAAGGGCCTAATTTGTTCAGGAGATATTTAACGATATAGATTAAATAATAGCACAAAGTATTGCGGGTTGCATTTGACATGCATATTTATGCAATTTTTTAAAACAAACCCGTCATATTTTTAAAGTCAAAGTGCAATTTGTCACGTCTCTGTGAAATTTTCTTTCTTTAGAGGCCTCATTTATACAGATTGGGTGTGTGTGAGAACCGCAAAAGGTATGTGTAATACTGAAATAATATAGCATGCGATAAATAAAAGAAAAGTTTTTTAATGTCCCTAAATAATAATAATAATAATAATAATAATTTAATATAACAATAATAATGTAATAATAATATAATAACATAATAATAATAGTAATGTCTCTATGTTTAATCCACTTCTACAAACTGCATTGATATAAACATTTTTATAGGAAAAATACTTTCGTCGAGATATCTATCACATAGCGTCCCATACAAAGGATAATGGGAGCAATAGAACACACAGCGCAAAAACCAACAGAGTCAAATATGTGCATTAACTTTTCTTTTGCACACTCGCCCCTTCGAGCTGCCATTTCTGCACCACTAATCGCCATGGAATTGAGGTTGTTCGAACTAGACCAGTAAAATCGTCCGTTAAACATGCTAGGTAAAAATGCGTATACGGGATACGAAATAACTCACAAAAAGACGGCTCTACCGATCAAATAACAATCTCTAGCAACATAACGATTACAAGAATGGTTATGCGACTCTCATCGTTTACATTTCATTTACAAAATGAATCGTATGTATGTCAGCGGAAAGGATGATTTAGTACTCCATTCATTACGGTACTAAATTGGTCTTTGAGAGGTCCAAAAAATGTACTTGATAAGTCAGACATCACAAGTCATACTTGATAAGACAGTCATCAGTAGGCGATAAAGTAGATTTTTAGCGAGTCAATGTCGTATGCGTTTAATGGAATGTTAATTTTAATAACCTTATATTAAGTACTTGTATACTATCATTAAAAGGTTTAGGTTAAAAATTATATTCTCCGCATTCAACTTTGCAGGTCAAATTCAAAGCAAGTGCAAAAAAATTCGATAATGCTCTTTTGTAAATATGCAAACTTCTAACTAATCAAATTCATCAAACTTGTAGTCATTGAATTATTTCGAATAGTACGTACCTTCACACTTATGTTCGGAGACATTGTAAGTCGAAACAATAAGTCAAATTCAGAACTATTTTCCTTCAAAGAAGTCAAGTTACCATTTTCTTAATTTCTATAAACATACATTGGTAATGATAAACACACATTGGTAATTGGTGCAATGCTTCAATAATTGGACTGCCCGAAACATATCTAGCGGAAATGAGTATGTGCAGCTCTTAGATGTGATTCATCGGCGCTCTCAATCTCTCAATCCATATCCCACACCTCCTAGAGTCATTGCAACGTCAACTACAGCCACGGCGTTGGGCTGCTAGAGATTAACGACCGATGCAAATTTTCTATCGTGTGCCTCTCGCTGTGCTCGTATTGTACTTTCATGTGCCATAAATTCACAAGAGACCATTTCAATCTTTTTGCAAGGAAGTAGTTTTGAGATTTTTGTTTTTGCAAGTTGTAGGATTAATATTCGTATTTGTCTTTTTAAAATACTTCTGCTTTAGAAAGGTACGGTTGGTGCCAACGTCTCTCCTGTCAATTTTATTCCTCGGTATTCGCGCAAGAAACTACGAATAAATTACTTGAGAAGATACCCCTGTCAGATTGTTGTGCTTCGTTGTGGAACGTTTCTAGAACAGAAAGTTTCTACAAATCTCTTTCCCAAATCTGAATATATAAAACGTGTGTGTGACAGTGTGCGAGTGTGTTGGAGCATAACTTCGGAACGCCAGGAGACATTTTAGTCAAATTTACTGAATTAATTTTAAACGCTCGATAAAAAACAGTGATTTGCATGTCAAAATATTACCGCCAAATTTCTTTTTATAACATTAGGTTTTACGAAGAAGGCAACCCGCAATACATATAGGTCTTTAGGGATTGCGGAGCAGCGGTGCTGGATATTGGCAAAAGGGGCATCGATAACATAGTATTGCTTATTTCATGAGACGATTTTTTTTTTTTTTTAGATTTTAGGTTTGAAAGTTATTTGTCAGGGCATATAATTTAATTCAGGAATAACTGCGACATAACTGTTTTAATCTACCTAATATCTGGATGAATTTTCCTCCATGATTTGGTAAGAGCAAATCAAAAGGACCAACCATTAACTCACTGCAAAAATGGACAAATGGAGACAACAATCACCAATCATCAATTTATTTAATAACTTTTACATTGCGAACACAATGAACAGACCAGTGAAGAGTCTGTGTGCAGTCGTGATTCATAAGTGATTCCCCATATCTCGTAGAAATATGTTTTAAACATCCACTTATTATCCGATGTTTTTAACGTCGGCGTTTTGTGCTCGAGTTTTTACTGTTTTGATGTTTATTTTTGTGAATGAAAGTCCCAAAATCATAATGTTATCAAAAGTCCAAATACGAAATAATGACGAATGACTCGAATGTCAGTTTTTGCGTTCTGTTTACAGTACCTTCATTGAGGGCTGTCGATGATGAGGTATTTCCTAGGCTTTTCCTCGTTTATCGCACGCGGAGAGTCCCTATAAAGGCCCCCCCAATTTTCTCTTGCCCTTCTACGATGAACTCTGTCACCTCGAGATGACCCTAACAGCTAAGGCTTTCAGGTCCTGTTCCATGTATGGTTTTTATTATTTTTAAACATTACTATTTTGCTAGTTAAGATTTAATTTAAAAATTTAAAAGAACACGCCACCCCAAATTGAATTTTCTTCTAACATTAACAATTCAACCCAACCACCATAAAAAAACAACGGGGATAATTTATTTAATTAGCATGAAAAACTCCTTTCTCAGGATGAGAAGACTACAATACGGCATAGGGATGTCTGTGTGCTTACCACACGAAGGGGCGGATCCAGTCAATCCTTTGGGGGGGGGGATCGTAGATTTTTGTTTAATAATAAACATATTTTATTATATTATACTTTTTTACATTAGATATATCATAAAATATCTATTATCTATCTATATCTATAACTATATATATATATATATATATATATATATATATTTGACAAAATTTTGGGATTAACAAAAAATACATTTTTTTTTGTTTTTCTTCAGAAGGGGCGTGCCCCAACCGGGTGCCCAAATCCTTCGCAGGGCCATCACGCCGCCCCTGGCGTCGCCAGAAAGGGGGGTAGTGTTTAATAACCCGAAAACCCTCAGGGACCCCCAAGGCCCCACGCGGGGGGGGGCAGCTCCGTTTTGGGAAGTGTGGAGAGGCTTTGGAAAATTCCATCAAAATTCAAAAAAGAGGTAATCGTTGGGAAATATTTTTTCGGCGTAGTAACCCCAGTAACAACACGTTTTCCCAAAATTTCAAAATTTCAGAACTTCTAAAATTGGGGGGGAAAAAAGTTGGGGGGCGCTGGGACGCGTGAGACAACAGAAGCGGGGAGGTCTTTGGAAAAAGGGGGCCCGGACCCCCAATCGGCGGACACGGGGGCGGGACGCCATGTTGTACGGGTGGGGGGCCGGGGGTCACCCGGTTGTGTAGGCGCAGGATAGGCAAGTAATGATTAGGTCGTTTTGGGGATTACCCACCGCGTTTTTTAGTTAAAAAAAAAAAAAAAGAACATCTAGAATGTTATTTGTTTCTCTGGTTGGGGTTAGGTTGGTTTAAAATGATTGCGCCCTCCCCCGCGCCCCATGTGTGGGTTTTCTTTTTTGAAGGGGCAGGCTGCGGAGGTCACCCCCCCCCAAAGGGCGTGCCGTGAAAAAAAGGGGCCCAGCTTTTTGCCTTTTTGGGAGGCCTTCCCCCCAGGGGTCCTCCTCCCCGGTATTCTAATAATCTTCGACCCCGACGCCCTTATTAGCCCTTCACTTCCCGGACTTTTCAAATTCAGAATGCAGGCCGCCTTCCCCCCTTTTTCTTTTTATTTTTGATCTTTTTTTGCTTTTTTGTTTTAATTTTGATTTTAGTTTTAAGTTTGCATAAAAAAACAAAAAAGGGGTTTAAAAAAAAACTGACTCAGATAAAAATTTAAATTTAATTTTAATTTTCCCCATTAAATTTACTTTTTTTGTTTTTCTTTTTTTCAATTGACCTCAAAACCCACGTCTCCACAACCTAAATTTGGGGACCTCACCTGGCTAGCCGGCAATTACAGCCAGGTGGGGGGGCGTCGAAACCCCCAAACGGGGGGCTCGAATTATATTTTTGATACCCCAGAAAAACCCCAAAAATTTAATTTGTCTTAAAATAAATATTGTTACTTTTGAATTACTGTGTATTGCTCCCGACAAATTAAATTTGAATTTTTTAAAATAAAAAGAAATGGATGGAAGGACGTTCTGGTTAATTTTTGTGGACTTTAAATATATAGTTGGATTTGTTTTCTGGTTTTACCAAATTTTTTTGTTTGTGGAAAAATCTTGCGCGTTTCAAAAAAAAACGTAAAACCCAAAAGTTATTAAAAAATGCTGGACAATGGGGTGAGCGTGGGGGGTGATGACAGCTCGGGGGCCCATCTGCGCTAAATCACTAAAAGTGATCTCATGCAGTTCTAACGAAACAACGAAATTATAAAAATTTAAAAAATCGAATTAAAAAACAGATTTCGGAAGTAGGGGGAAATGGACGAGAAAATTAAATTTTTCGATTTTCAGAAACAGAAAATGTGTCAGGAAAGATTTGATGATTAGAAAACTTTTAGATAACCAACCCCAAAACGAAATTGGGAAAGAAGTTCGTAAAACCGGATCACTGAAAAAACTCGAGGGTATGGGGAAAAATTGAAACACGTTGAGAAGCTGGTAAAAGGGGGGAATTAGGACCGAAGAAAAAAAAATTTTAAAAAAACCTGATCAAATTCACCAAAAATTCGAGCATGCGCAATAAAATAGAGACGTGTTGGAGTCGAAAAGGGAAACATTCCCGGGGTTAGGGCCGAAATGAACCAAATTCCCGGGTTAAAACCCTTTATCAAAGGAATAAATTTACAAAAAAAAAATTAAAATATATAGTGGGAGGAAAGTTTCAGGAAAGGAAAAAAAACAAAAGAAAAAATAGAAAAAATTGATTAATCGGTGGAAGGTACAAAAAAAAGGGAAAAATCCCCAATTTCGTCGCGGGTTCGGTTTAAAAAATTTTCGGGGCTCCTCCTCAGAATCTTTGCTTTTCGAAATCAGAAAACCCAAATTTTTTTGGATCTCCCAAAAATTATATAATTTGAAAAAGGGCGGTACCGCCTCATTAAAACCAAGATTTATGCAGGAATTTTTCGGGTAACCCCGCCCCCGCCCCTGCGTTAACCCCTTTTTTCCCGCAGACTTAAGGAATTCCCGAACTCGTTTTCTTCACGTTATGGAACGGCGTTCGAGTTCAAGAAAAATTCTCGAGTAGAGGGGATAAGCAAAAAAACCAATCTTTTTAGATTACGCCAGGGTTTGGCTATTAAACTTGACCCACGACGGAAAAAAAGATTATCTGGCTCTAACCGCACACTTTCTTACGTGCAAAACCAAACAGTGACGATTTGAAATCGTATTTCAAAATTGCGGGCCCAATTTTGATAGAACGCGGAAAAACCTTATGAAATTGGGCCCGAAACCCGGTTTCCGGGAAGATAATCGGAACAGGCAGTCGGGGCGCGGATGATCAGTCAGAGGAATAAAAACCCCCGCCCCCAAAACCAAATGACCAAAAAACAAACTATGGAATGGACATCGGGATTCCATGCCGAGTCCTCAAACTAAAACCGTTTGGGTTTTTGGGTATCTGGGTTCCCAAACGAATTATTCGAATACCAATTTTCCCAAATTTACCAAATTTGCCTTTTTGACCAAAACGACCCCAAATGAACCTGTCAGAAACGGCGAAAAAATGTCCGGTTGTGGGTTTCATTGAAAATCTTAGTTTCAAGCTTTGATAGACACTGGCAGTGAAATCAGTGCAATTTCTAGGAAGTTCTACTAAAAACTATTAAGCGAGCGCTTTCCCAATCCAACTCTGCCACTATTAAATTTTTTGTTATTGGGTAGGAAAAAAAAATCCAATTCTATCAGGCGCTTTCTTTAAAAAGGGGAAATTTTATTTGATGTGCCTGTTTGATCATGAGGATCTGAATTCGACGTTCGGGGTTGATTTTAGGGGAAAATAAGGGAGTAGTGGATTTTCTGGAATCTTTGACTTCGGTGAAATAGGAAATTGTAATCAAAGGACGGTGTAAAAAGAAATCGGGTTTCATGCGTCCTGGGGTATGGGGGTGGCGATGGGGTCATAAAATTGGGCATTGACTTTTTTTTAACGAACGTCCCCCTGCAAAGAATGCTTCTCAAAAATTAAATTTTTTGATCCCTTATCCATTAAAAATTTCAATTGGGGACAATGATTCACCCAAAAAAAAAAATTTTCCCTTCCACATCGATGAGGGGAAAGAATCAAACTGTTAAAACTATCTTAGCGAGGGATAATTTAAAATCTTAACAGCTTATTTGAACCTATTTAGTGGGAAAGAAAAAAAAAACGGGTAAAGTTTGTTTAGATGCTCGACGGATCCAGGTTCTATCCCAAAAAAAAGGCATAGAACCTGATGAAATTTTATGGTTTTAAAAAAACAAAGATTTTTCGCTTTGATTTTTTTTAACTTTTGGCAATTCAATTCCCAGACACGAAAATTCGGATTTTTTACAACGGGTTGACTCGTCTGAAAGAATTTTGGGCTGAAAAACATGGGGCACCTTTTTTGTTGCTGTGAGAAAATTTGGCGAGAAATCAAACAATTCTCACCCCCTTTTATGACGATATTGAATTTTATCCTTTCCCAAAATCTCGGGCATTTAGAAAGTTATTGGGAAAGTTTGTCTTTTCCCATGAAATTGAATCTTAATAAATCCAAATTTTGCCCTCGAAATTTCATTTTTGGGGTTTCCTTTTCCGAGGGGGGGTTGCCCCAAGGTCAATGCCATGACGATTTACGCCCACAAATGCCAACAAATTAAAAAAGGGTTTTAGGCATTTCGTCTATCTCTGAATTTATTCATTCGGATTTTCACCTGTAAACCTTTTAAAAAGGAAAAATGGGACTGACAGATGAGCATGAAAACATTCAAAAAAATTTAAGGGGCTTTTCCCGGCCATTACAGTAAAAACCCCCCGGACTTTTTCCCCGCCATTTTTTTCGACGGGGACTCCCAAAGTAGGGATTGGGTGTTTTTATCACCCCGATAAAAATGATCCCGGTCTAAAATTTGGGTGCTGCAGGGTATTGAGGTCAGTGATTCAAAACTCAATTTCAGAAAATTTTTGGGTTTGGGTTTAAGAAAAATTGGGTTGGCGGGGGAAATTTTTTTTCCGGGAAATTTTTTTTGAAAGTTTGGGGCCCAAAAGTTGCCCCTTAAAAAACTTGGGTGGTCCCCGGAAAACAATTTTTAATTTGCGCCATTTAAAAAGGGTTTAAAATATTCTGTAGTTTTATTTAAACCCTGATTGACAATTTTACAAATTTTTACCTGGGCTCCGGGACAGTTTGCGGTTTCGTGTCCTGAGAAAAATTGGAAAAATTTTTATTTAATTCTTTTATTCTGATTAAAAATATTTAAAAGTTCTTTTTTCTTTTATTTTTAAGAAAGGGGTTTCAAATTTTTTTTTTTGAATATTGAATTTTTTTTGATTCATTTTTTCTTTAAATTTTTCACCAAGAATCAAATTCGGTAACGTTTTTTTTTTTTCAACGAGATAAAACTCTTAATTTTCAAAATTAAAATTCTTCCTGATTTTTTTCTCATCCGAAGGGGGGGCAAATGTGACTAACCGATATTGGATTAAAAAAAAAATACATTTATTTTGTTATTACTGTTCAGAAGCGTCGTCCCCAACCGGGTGCGCCTAAATCACTTCGCCCCCATCCGCCGCCTGCTCCCCAGAAAAGGGGGTGGGTTTGATAACGCCTCCAAAACCCCCAGGACCACCGACCAGGCTCCCCGCGGGGGGGGCGCGGCACTCCCTGTTTGTTTAAGGAAATGTGCGAGAAGGGGTTCTGAAAATTCCCTCAAAATTACCGACAAGACCCTAATCGATTGACAATATTATTTTTGGCGTAGTAACTTTCGGCCGTAAAACGTCTTCCAAAAATTTTTGAGAAACTTCAAACATTCATGGAAATTAAAAAAATTTCGTGGGGGGCTGAGACCCCTGAGGACAACGGCGGAGGTCTTTGGACAGAGAGGCGCGGGGACGCCCCAAATCGTGCGGACACAGGGCGGGGGCCTTTGTCGGGGGTGGACGCGGGGGCTGATTGTGTAGGGGCAGGATAGGGAAGAAAAATTGATCGATTTGTGGTTTTTCGCCCCCCCTTCATTAGATTGAAAAAAAAAAAAAAACTTTATCTAGTAATGTTTTTTGTTTCTCTGCTCTTTTCGCCCGCGCCGTGTATCGCAAAGCGATTACAAAATTCATCTGTCGTCACCGCTACCCCGACGTCCCCGCGATGTCGTATCTCTCTCTTGAATGGGAGCAGGCCGAGAGGGGAAACCCCCCTCCGCCCCAAAGGGCGTGCCGTCCCGAAGAAAGGGGCCCACTTTTGCCTGTTTGGGGTTCACCCCGGGGGTCCTCCTGCCCCGCGGTGATTCTAATAATCTGTCGAGCTCCGCAGACAAAACAAAAAATTCATTACGCCCTTCAGGCTTACCTGGACTGTTGTCAAATTCAGAAGGTGCAGGCCGCGCCTTGGCCCCCTTTTTTTTTTTTTTTTTTTTAGCGCTTCTCTTTTTTTTTCTTTTTTTGTTTTAAGTAATTTGATCTATTAGTTTTAAAAATTGCATAAAAAAAAAAAAAGGTTTAAAAAAACGAGCTCAGATAATAATGTCAATTTACCATTTTTAATTTCTCATTAAATTTACATTTTTGTCTTTAAACTTTCTTTCAATTGACCTCTGTCAAAACCCCTCCGTCCCCAACCAAATTTCAGGCCCACCCCTCACCCGAGCTACCGGGAATTCAGAAGTGGTGGGGCTCAAAAAATATTATATATATATATATATATATATATATATATATATATATATATATATTAGTAAAGATATTAATAGTTTAAATAATTACATATTTGGAACATAAATAATTATTTAAATCAATTTTGCCAAATAATGCATTGTAAACGAAAACTATTGGCCTTTTTTTGACGGGCGGTATACTCCCCTCCTGGATCCGCCAGAGGGACCACACCTACCCCTTTAACTCAAGGCCGGGGGCCAGGTGGAAGCCTTAATCAACGTGTTGTGCCCGTACAGGAACAAAAAAATATCTATTTAACAATATAAACAAATTCTTCTATTTGTTTAAAAATTTCTTTTTGGGTTTTAAAGGGCAAACAATTTTTTAATTTTTTCATATCTTTTTAGGAGACTGAAATTTTTTTCCAAGATACTATCTCCTATATTCTTTTATATTACTTCGATTGTACAACAATTATCTACGCCGAAAGAAAAAAATATTTCAAAGCGTTTTTGGGAAGGTTTTGGGTGTGGGGGAAAGTCAAAGTTTCCCTAAAAGGTTTGGGGGAGTTTCGATTTTTTATGAACATCAGATAATCGTTGAAAGACAAAACTATTTCTAATGGTGAAGAAAGGTTCTAATAAAAAAATTAATAAACAATTAAACTATAACTCCTTACCTAAACAAATATGAGGGGAAAACAAAGTTGGGGTCCATCTTTCATCTCTTCCTCTTCATAAACAACTGTTACGTTACAGGTTATTTAACCAGGTTTAAAAACAACAGTGTTTAAAAACGTCGATGTTTTGGTACAATACAGTGTGTTCGGGGAGAAAATGTTGAACATTGGGAAATAAGCTCTTAAGATAATCTTAAGCGCATTTTGTCAAATAAACTCCATGGATATTCCGAATGGCTGAGCCGCATTAAGCACTCAAAAGTTGGTTTGGAAATATACTTTCTATGTCGAAATTTGCATTGCAGAAACCTTTTCATTTTATGCAAATTTGCATTGCATAAAAACATTTCAGAAACGTAAATTGTTTATTATTTTCACAAGAAATGAATATAATAGTTCACAAGACAAAATTAGCTCAGAAATAAAAAAAAGCAGTTAAATTGTATAAATTGGGTGCTTTTTTATTTGCGTTAGAAAGGATTTCTTCAAATCAACTTTTGAGTGCTTATTGCCGCTTAGTCATTCCCAATATCCAAGTAGTTTATTGGACAAAATATTCTTAATTGTCTTAAGAAATATTTCCGAAGTTTCGACGTTTCCTCTCCGGACACTCTGTATATTATTAAACATCGAAGTTTTAATTTTGAATGTCGATATTTGGAACATGGATGTTTTGTTGCCGAATCCCTTTCGCCAGCATCCTGGCCAAGCGCCTGCTGCATCGCGCGGGCTTCGAAGTCGTGCCCCTCGCCGTGCGCGCGGCTGGCGCCCGCCCCTATAAATAACATGGCGACCGCCCCCGCCCCGCCCCTTCCTGCCCTAATGTACGACCCGCTGCCCCGCCCCCCGTGTCAATGGCGCCCTCCCCCCGCCGTGGAGAGGCGGCGTGGTCGCTAACGGGCCATTGAGTCAATAAACAACGAGGCATTATCGCCTTCTTAATGGTTGCACCGAATAACTCGCTAACCTTCGCTAAGATCGCCATGCCTAATTTGTAAACCCACCGCCGCGAAGCGTGCAGCAACCGCGCTAGTGCCTCCGAGCTCCCGTAGGTGCGCTGCACACCGCCGTTGGGGATTTTTTATGAAGTTGTCCTCCACGCGAAAGAGGACGTCTCGACACTTACGATTCCCCTTTGAATGTCCTCGTTGGTCTTTTGGCGCGTAATGATATTATAATTGAAACGCTCTAGAAGCCTAAAAGCTTTTTTTATGAATCGTTTGTACTCAAGACCTTCTATTCTCCTCCTCTTAACGAAATAAATTACCGCGCTCTTTGTTCTGTCGTATATCATCCGAGCGTAATAGCCGTCGGCGGAACGATTACGAATTTTACGATCTTCGTAGCGCGAGATTTGAATAATTCGGGTTCGATTCACCGAATCGCGCGGCGGAGGGCCGGCTGTCGAGGATTAACAAAAGACGGTCGTGGAGAGGAAAGACGCGCGCGTCGGCGGGAAAGAGAAACATGGAGGCTGTTTGCCTTACAATCGGCGCCCAGGAACGTCAATAGGCTTCCTTAAGCGGGATATGCCGGCACTGCTACGGCGTTTGGTAGGGGTGTGAAATTCCAAAGCGAAAAGCGGAAGCGAAACATTTAAAGCCGTAACCTTCGAGAATTATACTACGAATGTTATGAAATAAATCAATAATTTTTGTAATAAGAAAACTAAATATTTGCTATTTAATTGAAAGCATACAACTGTGAATACGAAGACAACCTCGGGATGTTTAATTTAAATTATTATCATAGTAACATATATTAAATTAATGTAAATAAAAAATAATATATTAAAAAAGATGATTTTACGAACACCTCTCCATGGGCTAGTAATGGTTTCTGTAATTTGTTAGGAGGAAAAAAGAGGAATTTCTTATTAAAATTAAAAATAGATTGTTTCACGAGATGTTAAATACAATCATTTTTAAGATTGTATTTTTAATTAGATTTAATGTTTTAAACTATTTTTTATTAATTTCAATTTTTAAATATTTAAATTTTGGCTATAACTATATTATGAATGAAATTTTATTTTTAAGATGAAGTTATTTTTAATTTTTTAAATGAGTTTAATTATTTCGTATATTGTGATCATAATTAATAAAGGGATTTGCATTATTTTAAATTTATAAATCGTGCTGGGTATTCTCATATCGATTTTTTATTTATTTTTTTTCATTATAGAAATCTCTTTTTAAATTCACAAATGAAACTTTTTATTTAACTAATTGAAGGCGAATAGACAAATATTTCTACATGTTTCTTACAAACAATCAGTGTTACTGTATAAAAGCTATTTTTTTCAACCATTCTCAAGAGGGTTGCTTGTCTTTATTTGCAAATATCCGACAGTGAGTGACGCTATGCGCCTGAGAAAATCAATAATAACCAATGAAATTTGGAAATAAGCATTGATGGAATTGCTTACAACGCATTTCTTTACTAGTAACTATAGTTGAATTTTCGGAGCGTACCACAATTGAGGGCGATTCGACTGTCCGAAGAATATTCAATATTGCATGCCTCGATTATTAAACGACTATCTTAGGCAAATACGCGCAAACGCGAATTCCTAAAAGATTGAAAATACCTAACTCAGAAGGATGTTCTTGAAATATGCATAACAAATCCATCAAAATGTATGACATCGAAAGTATCATCGCAGTATCATTCAGTCTAACCAATAATAATAATAATAATAATAATAATAATAATAATAATAATAATAATAATAATAATAACAATAGCGACAATGCACAGATAAGTAATTGGTTTTCCTTTTACCTTCCGGAAGAAAAAGGATGTTTCACCTCCTTTATTTCCTTCAGAAACTCGGCAAAGCCATGAGATATCCGGATAAGAGTGGTGAGTGAGTGGGAGGGTGGATGGATGGAGTGTTTAGTGATTGCAGGCGCGTCAGCTACTGATTCAACTCTTATCCCTCTCAGAGAAGTGTATGCAATAGCCCGAAGGTGGCACGCTTGCTCCCCCAGTGAGTTCGGGCGTACTTCTACACGTCATAATTTTCTCACTAAGTATCTCTTACAGCGAAGAAATCTCGAAACTACCGATGATCTCCTGACATGTGCGGTTGTGTAGTGCATGTAAGTGTAAGCGTGTTTGTAAGGGGAGACGAGGGAACAAAGATGAGGAAGGAAAGATCGCACGCGGTTCGTGTCTTAATTGTTAGGATATCAGTTCTATATATTCATCTGCTACTTACTGATCGGAAAATCACAGAAACTGTACAGAACAGCTGCTCGCTAGAATTCTCCTCCAGAAAGTATTGAGTTTGATCCCGCTTGTCGGATCGAGAGCGGTAGCTCAGTGCATCAACTGATGTCATGATGTCACTGCAGCGCCTCTGACCGGGAGGTCTAGGTTCGAATTCTGACGGCGCAGGATTTTCGACACTAGCTTTACAGCTAGGTCGAATTCAGTGCTGTCTGGAGGAGAATTCTAACGGCCGGCTGCTCTGATCGGTAGTTTTCCGTCGTTTCTCCGATCAACACCAGGCGAATGCCGGAGCAGTACCCTACCAAACGGGCCGCGCACGACCTTTCCTTCCTCGTCCTTGTCCTCTCCTCTCCCCTTACACACACACTTACACCAACATGCACAACACTACCACATATTCCGGGAGACCGGTCTGGAGCTTAGAGCTTGGTTAACTTGGCTATCCGGGATAGCCAAGTTAACCATGACTCCGGCCGCGGAAGCCTACGCTCTCAGCTTAGAGCTTGTCCCGGCTGGGGCGGTGCCCCGCTGGTGGGAGAGTCCTGGTTAACGGGAAACCCCACTAGCCAACGATAGGGCGGCGCCGGATCTCGCTATCCAGCGGGGGGAGATCACCGCCATCTCCTGAGAACAAGCATGAACTACATTAACGGGACTCATGACTAAAGCAGTTGACGCGCCCGGAAACACGAGAAAGCCAAACCAAACCAAACCGCTTGTCGGGACCGAACAACCGCGCCGTCGGGACTCGACCCCTAGGGCCTCCCGGTGGGAGACGCTGCCGCGTCAACGCGGGCTCTCTCTGAGCCCTCCACCCGGTGGGAATCGCGCCACACGCGGCCCCCGTGGCGCTTGTCCGCCCCGCACGACCGCCGGGAGGAATTTGTCCCCGGGGCGGCGGCAGCGGAGTTGGCGCGCGCGCTGGGGGCGGGCGGGAGAATCAATTGGCGAGAGCTGCTCTTCCGCGCCGATGCCTTAATGAAACGGCGCCGTCTGCAGACCGGGGCCGCGAGGAGCGGGACGGGGCAGTGCACGGTTGGGTGGGGCGAGGCGCGGCAGAGTAGGGAGGGGGGGGGGGGGCGGGGAGCGCGACGAGGCGCAACGGGGTGAAGCGGGGCGAGGCGAGGCGAGGTGCGGCGGGGCAAGGTAGCATGTGCCAAGGCAAGTCAGGGCGGGATGGGCGTGGTGGGAGTGGGGCGAATAACCGTGGCGGGCGGGGCGGGGAGGAGTATGGAGGGGCGGGGAGCGGGGGTGGGCGGAACGTGGCGGGCGGGGCGGGGAGGAGTATGGAGGGGCGGGGACGGGGCGGGAAAGTCCAGCAGCGGTGCGGGGAGCTGGCGGGGCTAGGCGTTGCGGGCGCGTCGGGGCGTGGGGGGTGGGCGGAACGTGGCGGGCGGGGCGGGAGGAGTATGGGGGGGGGAGCGGGGCGGGAAAGTCAGCAGCGGTGCGGGAGCTTGGGGCGGGGCTAGGCGTTGCGAGGCGGGTCGGGGCGGGAGGTGGGCGGAACGTGGCGGGCGGGGCGGGAGGGTATGGAGGGCGGGGAACGGGGCGGGAAAGTCCAGCAGCGGTGCGGTGAGCTTGGGGCGGGGCTAGGCGTTGCGAGGTGGGTCGGGGCGTGGGAGGTGGGCGGAACGTGGCGGGCGGGGCGGGGAGGAGTATGGAGGGGCGGGGAGCGGGGCGGGAAAGTCCAGCAGCGGTGCGGGCGTGGCGGGCGGGGCGGGGAGGAGTATGGAGGGGCGGGGAGCGGGGCGGGAAAGTCCAGCAGCGGTGCGGGGAGCTTGGGGCGGGGCTAGGCGTTGCGAGGCGGGTCGGGGCGTGGGAGGTGGGCGGAACGTGGCGGGCGGGGCGGGGAGGAGTATGGAGGGGCGGGCGGGAAAGTTAGGAGCGGTGCGGGAAAGCGGGGGCGGGGGTTGGCGGGGACGGGGCGGGGGGGGGGGGGGCGGGGCGGCTCGATACTGCTCACGCGGAGGAGCGAGGGAGTGGAAAGAGAGGGACCGGGAGTCAGCAAAAATGAGGATTTGCCGAAAACTCCTTAGTGGGTGAACGAGCTGCGCTGGCATGTCAAGAGCAAAGTGTAGAGCGCGTGAAATTCGCACCTGTGAAGTGAATAGTAGTTGTGAGGTGGGAGAAAGAGATATTTATATAGCGAGTAGAATAGAAAATATAAAAGTACAACATAAAAGAAGGTTTTCTTTTCACTTAATTTTCGTGTTTCCGTTTTCTCTAAGACAGTCAGGAATTCAATTATGAAGTTATCTGTTCACTAATTTCTCTGTTTGAAATTGTTGAGCTTAATTACAATTGCAATTTTCGCCGTTTAATCGTGTAATAACATCCCCGCAAAGTTGCGGAGCACCTTTAAAAGGAAATCAGATAAAACTGACAAATGAAATTCAGTCGTTCTGCAATTTATACTGTTTTCAGAAGTTTCTATTTTACAAAGTTTTGTTGAAATAAACCTAAGAAAGCTAAATGTAAATGAAGTATAGTGTTTTCGGTACCAGGTAACTCGGAAATTTTCATATTTATCAATAAGCTTAATTTTCTTATCCTATTACGAGGAACCTTTTTTATGGACTAAACTGTATGTAATACAGACACAAACTTTAATTCATTCTCTCGTCACTGTGTCAGGACAGAAAAAAAATGTTATAAACGAGAGTGATACTCTCAAAGTTCTTTCACGTGTTCTAAATATCAATACACTGATGAAAATGAAAATTTGTGTATGATTACTATGTGAACAGTAGTAAGAGACGTACTTTCCTTTGTTCTTCCACTGAATGGTACTAGGAGAATATGATAATTATAACTACGTTATACTGTATTTATAATTTCAAACTTCATTTATAACAGCGTTCCATATGAAGCGTTTGTTGATGACACTAGAATGATTGCATTATAAATGTCGTATTGTATTTCAATAAAAAATGCCTATTTTGTGAAATGAATACCACGTATCATTTATTAACAGGTTCTATTTTAATGAAAGTATTTAAAGTTACTCCTCTTTGAATTACGGTTTTCTATATAATTCATGATTCTGCACAGGAAATCATTTCATTCCAGAATATAAATGTCCAATTATTGAGTTTTTGGCTTTCAGGAGATGGATCAGATGTTTACTGTGGTAAGACGCAAGGATAGAATATGATAACCGCCAAAATCAGAATAAAAACACTCGGAAAGGAAAGCCTGTGTAAAGAAGAGCACGAGAGCCTGCGTAATTCGAAAATGCGAAGGAGTGAAACAGAAAAATAGTGGGTGCACCCAAAACAACAAAGAGAAAATAAATAGAAAAGCAGAAAGTTTTTAATGTCCAAAATATCCCGCAAACCGTTCAGAGAAAGACAAAATGCTAGACACTAGGTAGCTTGACAATCAGTAACGTTTAAATAAAAAAAATATTTACAATAGACAGAAAAAGTATAACTTGGCACTTATGACGATCAAATGCAATCATATGCTCACTCGATATTGCAGTATTAAATAGAAATATTTCCTTTTTAAAAGTAACTTAACAGAACTAGCAAGAGTTGTACCTGACCCGGAAGAATGTAGTTCTCATGTATAACATACTAAGAATGAATGAGAAACTGGGAAGGGCAGATGTATTGACTATTTATGCTTTATGAGGTTTTCGACCTTGAATTGTCACAAAAAGTAAACCAATGCATAATAAAACGTCATGACCATAAACAATTGGAGTTTCCCGTAAATTCCTAGTAAGAAAAACAATAAAAATAATGCTAACAATGTTATAAATATTGTGAATGAAGCTCAAAGAGTGATTGACATGATTCTGGCCTGAAGTCATTATTTCCGTAATGGGGTGCAAGTGGTATTCCTAGAGCTGGCGTTTTTCTATCCTCTTGAAACGTGAGATCCGGCACCAACCTATATGTTGGCTAGCGAGTTTTCCCTCCTTTAGGTATCTGCCCCCAGGGAGACACCGCCAGTCGGGACAAGCTCAACGCTCCCTGTTTGTCTCCCGAAATGAATGACAGTATTGTGTGTGTGTGTGAATGGCAGCGGGGAGAGGAAAATAAAGGATGAGGAAGGAAATGTCACGTGAGATCTATGGTCCGTTTCCCAGGAACCTGCTTTGGCAACTGCATAGTACTGATCGGAGAAATGACGGAAAACTACCGATTAGAATAGCTGGTCGCTAGAATTTTTTTCCAATGGTTAAATTCGACCGATTTATCTAGCTAGTGTGGTGAATGGTTGCTGAATGATGCCGTATGCATTTATTGAGTAGATAGTGTGACCTGAAGGATGGAAGATTCAGTCGCTTCTTAAAAAAATTTATATTTTCTATTTTAAAAAACATCTGAGACATCGATCCTCCAGGTAATTCTATGAGTATATACTCAAGACATAGTTGGTGTTGAAATTTGCCATCACCCGGACTCGATTTCTAGGACCTCTCGAACAACAATGTGACAATGTTGACACAGAGCTATCGCAATCGGCGTGAAGAATTTAAATGACATATTATATCCTGCAATTTAAATATGAACAAGTGTTGCTCGAAAGATCGTGAGTATTTTAAAGTTTAAAACACTAAAATATCACAAGGACACATATTAAGGAGATTCGGGTATTCCTCTGCAGTGCAAAGACCCATCGGATATCACAAGGACACATATTAAGGAGATTCGCGTATTCCTCTGCAGTGCAAAGATCCATTGGATATCACAAGGACACATATTAAGGAGATTCGGGTATTCCTCTGCAGTGAAAAGACCCATCAAGTAAGAACTTTCGCGAGTTATGGAGAAGACGAGAAAAGCTTGGGGTTGTAGCCGAGACCTTGTGTATTCTCGACAGGAATTGAAACTACACGCGGTACTTACACGATATTCACTTATTCCCTACCCTTTTCCACTCTTGCTAATCCTCCATCCCTCTCCTTTGCCATTCTTCTTCCTCTCTTCCTTTCACTTCCCTTTCCTCTCCGCATTTTCTTGTCTTCGAACCCTTTCGCCTCTGCTTTGTTCTCCTAACCACATTCTTCAACTCGAATCCTTTCCCACTCAACCCCATTCCGTCTGACTCCTCCCCATCCCCACATCATCCCCACGCCAACTCTTCGACTCGCATTCTCAAACCGCTCGCCTCCGCCGCACCGCCGCCGCTCCTTCCGTGTCTCGCCGCGGCCCCCGCCGACGCTGTTTTCCGCGGGAAACTGGAAGCTGCGAACAGACTTCTACTCATTCGTATCTCACCAACTTGAACTTACTTGCGCACCTTCAACCGGCGAAATTCTCCCTTGATTTACCACTGCAGCGTCGCGCCTGGGAGAGAGCTACGCTACGCTCTAGATGTTGTCTGAATGAGAGAAAGGTTACACAAAAAGACGAGATGGTCGCTAATGACCTAAGATGTAGATGCGACCTTAAATAACCAATTAAAAAAAAGACGAGAATGCACCAACTAAGATTACTTACGTTTCATCTTAGGTTGTATTTGCAATAATTTGATCGTCATTTCGTTTGTAGTTTTGTGACACAGTCTCAATCCAATCAGGTGTTCGAATTTCTTCGAATTTGAAATGAAATTCTCTCGAAGTCATCAAAGAAATGTATGAGAATATTTCATTTTTTATCCCGTTTGAAAATGGTGATAGTTTAAATTGTTCATTTTGTTGTAATATTTACTTCTTTCATCGGTTCTATGGTTTCATCAGTTTGCCATTAAAACATATAGCGAAAAAAATGTAAAAAATGTTCCCAAGCATTTTGAGTCAATTTTGAAATTAATCTATTCGTAACCAATACAATCTTAAGATTTACCAATTTCCAGATCATCTCTTCTCCCCTGATTTATAAAAAAATGTGTTTTTTACATTTTTCCCTACTACTGTACAATGTTGAAAAACCTGGAATGGATGACATGGTTCCTTATTTTGGAATAGGTGAAAATTATGTAAATACAATTTTTGTAACTTTCGGTTATCAGAAGGGCCAGGTGATGGGCCAGGTGATTGGCCCATCGCTCGGTCCGAAGGATGCAAATGGGCGCAGGATAAGGAAGCATTGCACACGGTTGTTGGCTCTTATTGTAGAGTGCTTCCTCGACATTCCGCTGGAAGTGATAATGGAAACCATGGAAACCACTCATTAGGCCATTGGTTTGTGAATTTGACGCCGACACGCGACACAAACTCGCCAAAATTAAACACAGCGATCAAATACCTGGCATCTGGTCGTGAAATTTTCAATAACAAGATACGTGGACATATGATCAATTGTTTCTATAGAAAGAATTAAAAACGTTAGACCTTACCTGCAGATTCCCCATTAACTCCAATGCAAACCAACCATCGTTTTGCTTTACACCGGCCTCCCCCTTCGACTTATTCACAGGCATTAAACAGATAAAAACTATTTTAGAAGAAGATTTGAATAGTTATGTTATGAATACGCCCTGACCAAAGGCGTACAATGTTTTAACGATCTCGTTTAAATCAACACCTACCTTTCAGAACTTTCGAAACTTGCTTTAGGCTGTTTATGGCCGTTGAAAAAAATTCACAAGATCTGGGGTTGATTAAAAAATCCACAATGTTGGGTAGATATTACGTAAGGTATGAGAGTTTGGTGAGGAAAAAGACGGTTGAAGTTTACAGTCCAATTTTGTGGGCATTATGAGCAAAATGCTTTAAAATAAGTGTTTATCGAGAGGGCGAAGCAAATGATCTACACCAGAGTGAGCGCTAGAGCAACCGATGATATTTACAGTGTTCTACTCGAGGAGAAATCATAGATGCAGTCGGTGGTTCACACAGCAGACGCAACTTTGAACACATACTATGTGGAATATTCTAGTCTCGAACAATCAGGTTTTGTTTCTTTTCCCTGTGCGGTATGTTTATTTGTCTGATAAACGCAGAGCGCTTCAGTTAATGTTGTCGCGTTTGGAAAGCCAATTATAAGAGTTAACAGCATAGCACACATTTAAAAGCGACTTTATTACCATATTTTTATCTACAGGCTTCAACGAGCATGAACAAGTTCCAAATTTATTTTTAAATCTTTTGGTATTTCCATTGCTTGATCCGAATCTATTCGAGCTCATTTCCTTTAATTATGAAGTCTACTACGCATGAATTGGAGAAGGAAATTTTATAATTATAATGAGATGACGAGTTAAAGATTAATTAAGAACAAATCACAACCTGTACGACTTTTATTAAAACTCTGTGAAACGCTTCCCAAGATTAAGCATGCCGGTCAAAATCTCTGTAAATTTGGATCGACACATAATTGCGATCCATGTTTCTCTCTTTACAAACTTTTCAAAAGGCAGTTAAGAGGCCAATGGCAAATGAGATCTTTAAATCAGTTTTACGACTAAGTTGCACTCAGTCAGCTCTGCCAAATGCAGAAGATCTCGTACTTAATTAATATCTCGTCCTTTTTGGGCATACCTTTCTCTATATTGGAGGACCTCGCAGCGTCAGTTTTGGCATATAGCAATCGTATGCCATTCCTGATATACTCATCTTTAGAACTGAATTTACAATTCCAGTACCGAGCGGTGAGGGAAAAGAGACATAATTTCTAAGAGACCACCCACTGTGCAGAGCATAGCTTGGCGTTTCAACGTCGCTCGATCTCTCTGTGGGCCGACCGCTCCTGGACTAAAGGCAGGCCGGGAGCTTCTCCGGGAACTCTTTCATTGACGACCCCGACTGAAAACTTTTACCGCATCTACTCTTGTGTATTGTCCTTTAAATTATTCTGGCCTGAATGCCGTGCAAGATAAAATAAAATCTTCAGCTCGCACAGTAGTGAATTGTGCATCCTCCGTCATATTTTATGGACATGCCAGATGAGGCTAGCAGGATATATCAGGTTCATAAAATATGATTAGCACATACATATACTTGAAGTTTAGTACCAAGCAAGTCGTAAATGCGGATAGGTCCTTGGACAATCTTAATAAAGTTCAAGTATTTAGCACCACGCAAATTGCTCTAAAATTGATTTATACGAAATTATACTTTCGTTTATTACATATTATTCTTTATATTGAAGGACAAAAAATAACATAATTATTTGTTATAAATTTAATTGGTTAATTAGTTCTTTCTTGTGATCTTTGTTGTTTACCAAGGAAATTCTGAATTAAATATTTCAAGAAAAATGTTGTTATTGAGAGAATATTGCAAACATTAGTGCCCAACAAAAGCAAATGTGCTGCTGAACAAAACCACACAAAATATAAATTAAGTATTCTAACCAAAACCGTGTTCCCCAATTCTGAAATAACATACCATTATGCATAATTTATAAAATGTTATGCCCGGACCGCGCGTGAAATTAATTAGTAATTTAATAGAAATAATATATATTTATAAAATAATTTAATAACAACAATCACACCTAATAACAATAACCACGGGAATATAATAATAACAAATTTAAAATTAGACCTTATAATGATTTTTTGATTTTTTTAATATTTTTATTACATTCGGAGAAATAATATAGTTAAATGGAAAATTTGATTTTGAGGTTAGTAATGATGGTCGAATATATGAACGATGAATGGATGAAGGATTCCAGGCCGACGGCAGACCAAATGGACTGACGGAGATGACCGAATGAGCCCACGAAAAACAGCAGGTCACTTTGGTCTAGAAAGGCACGAGACAGTGGGATTGGAGGCTGCTGGAATGGGCCATGTGTAGTGATCATCATTAAATGCATATGCATAAAATTAGTGAAGTATTTCTTGTATATAATCCTATGTAAACAATATTCTGTGAAGTGTTTGTAGTAGTTGTTAAACTATTAAGTGTTGGATCGTGTCAGAATTTGGAAAACAATGTTGGTTTGAACTAGGGAACCCAACCACGTTTTTCACCCCATATGAAGCGGAGGGCCGTGGCCCTTGGTGTCTATATAGACTACAATAAATAAATAAGTTCAATAGCTCTTTACATAGTAAGGAAATAAAAGAAAATATTTCGGTTCCATAATACATAATGTAAATAGTCAAAATTTGTGTATGACGATTGTGTATGACGATTAAGTCGGTACGCGAAGTATGACTGAATAACACAATCAGATAATCCCGTCAAATTTGAAACTGTTAAACTGTTTTTGAATTTTTCTCGAGTTCGTGTGTAACTACAAAACCACGGACACCTTTTACGTGGCCTTATATGCACAACCTGTTGGTACGTACCAAAAGAGAGAAATTTATATTCCCTGCGTACAGAGATTCCAGGAAGGCTTTTTTTTCGCGTCATATCGCATACGCTCATACAAGGAAACCCCTGAATGTTGATTGTATACAACATTTAATCTAGCAAAAACATATCGGTATTTGGGCTCTGTACAACACTCATTAAGAATATATGCCTACGCTACTTCTCAGCATATCCGGACCTCTTGGTTTCTTTCTCTGCTACCAATTGCTTTGCAAACGCAAACTTATACAATTGTTTCATGACTTCATCAAATAAACCTTTTCTCAACCGTTTTCATTTAAAAAAATTGCATTTCAATATGTCCTATTTTCTCTAGAATGGTCATTGCACATTCACTTGTATATCACAGCAAATAAATCTCCTCTACTACAAACCAGTCCTTCAAAAATACAGTGAAAATTCAAAAATCAATTTGTTTCAGTTTTATCAAAGTCTGGAAGGTCAGAGATATGTTTTTCCCACCCTAAATTAATATCATCTTCAATATTGTAGTTCGTTAATCATTTAGTTAAAATACTTTATAAAAATAACACATTGAGTAAAATACACTCCCAATAATGGAGTACCCTCAACATATCGCATCAACACGTACGAAAAATTAAATTGATAGTTATTTACGCGTTGGAGAGTCTATTAGTCACACGAATGTCATTATAAAGTGGCATATGAAGTGTCGGGTGTCATATGAATTCGTTCAAACTTGTATTCACAATTATCGCAGTTCCTTTTATTTGGATACGTTTGCAATAAGTTGACCTATGAGAAAAACGTGAGCATAATATTGAGAACAACACTATTGTTCTAAGCGATTCTATTTTGTCCGAGAGAAATGAAATATTATGAATTGATTACATTACCTGTGGCAATACAACTACAAATCGAGGCATACCCGAGAGTACTCAGCCCATTAGAGTAGATCGTTGCAAATTAAATATTCAGCACATACTCGTAATTATTCTTTTTTTTAATTTATTGATTTTGATGGTAGGTACATAGATTAGTTGTTAACAACTTTACATATGTATTGATTACTTATTAACTAACTTAAAATTAACTTATAATTAACTTACAACTATTACATCGGAGAGGAATCCTAATGGGTCCTCTAATCAGGTTCCAAATTGGAATTTGATGAGAAATGAATGGTAGGGTATTTATTTGTAATTCTGGTTTGATGGATGGGATTTTACCGAGTCTGAAGGCACCAGGGAGGGATTTGATTTAAGCTAGAGTAAACGTTAGTGGAAAGATAAGCTATATGCTGTGATAACGGTTCGAGGTTAAATTCCTTATGAAGTTGGAGGTTGGATACGAACCATGGGGCATTAGCAATTGTTCTAAGAAATTGATTCTGTATTACTTGAATTCTGTTAATGTTGGTTTTGGAGGCGTTGATCCATATGGGGCAGGCGTACAGTAGTAGAGGTCTTATAACAGTTTTGAATATTAATATGGAGGAATTGAATGGAACAGAGCTATTTATTGAATTAGTTTGTTATCTATGTGTTGCTTCCAGTTTAGTTTGGTGTCTAGTTGAAGTCCGAGATATTTAACCGGTTTGTTGGGGGTAACCATTCTATTGTGTTATTGTTTAGTGTCATAGGCGTGGGTGGAGTGTAAGTTCTTAGTGTGAATATTTTGGCGAAAGTTTTACTTGGATTTAACTGTATTTTGAGTTTGGAAGCCCAGCTATCCAACATGTGAAGGTATAATTGCATTCTGTTTCTTCGTAATTATTCTATTAACACATATCTATTAGATATTTTAACCGGGGCCTTGTGACTCCTCAGCGGTAGAAGCGTGGGATCTGAGGCAGGAAGGGGAGCTACTCCTCGAGTAAGGCCGGCGCTGGTGCCTGCCCGTTCGTCCGTCCGAGAACCAAGCAGGAAGTAGGGGGTTTTGCCACTAACTATTCTGCGACTTCGCCGCTTGCGGGCAAGCCTCTGGTTTTGTGGGGCAGCGAGGCGGTCGGAGGCGGTGGTGGCTGTAGCGGTGGCGGGGGCGGCCGCGAGGGCGGCGGCGAGAGTGGGGGAGGGAGTGAGCGCCGGGGGGCGGGAGGCGGCAGCGGGGGCGGGAGGCGGCGATGGGGCGGTGGCGGGGACTGGGCGGCGATGAGGGCGGGGCAGCGATGGGGCGGGACGGCGATGGGGGCGGGCGGTGATGGCGCGGCGGCGGGCGGCGTGGGAGGGCGGCGGTGGGAGGGGCGGCGGTGGAGGGGCGGTGGGAGGGGCGGCGGTGGGAGGGCGGCGGTGGGAGGGGCGGCGGTGGGAGGGGCGGCGGTGGGAGGGGCGGCGGTGGGAGGGGCGGCGGTGGGAGGGAGGCGGCGGTGGGAGGGGCGGCGGTGAGAGGGGCGGTAGCGAGGGCGGCGGTGGGAGGGGCAGCGGTGGGAGGGGGGGGCGGGAGCAGGGGGGGGCTGCGAGGACGCCGGCGGTGAGGGTTGCGGTGAGGCGGGGGCGGTAGCGAGGGTGGCGGCGGCGACAGCGATGGCGGCAGCGGGAAGGGCGGCGGCGGGGGCGGCGAGGGGGGGCGGCGTCAGGAGGCGGCGGGGAGCAGGGGCGCGGGCCATGAACGGCGAGTGGGGGCGCACTTCGCGTGGCCAACTTGCGACCCGAATAGCAGCTTGGTCGCGCGGCGCCTCAGCCAAGTTTGATGCGGTTTTGCGGCATCCGACTGCGCGCGTAACCGCGACACGCGGAGTTGGGGCCGCTGCTCTTTGCGGAGATCCACGAGCGAAAGCGGCGGCGCGAGGCCCTAATGCTGACGGCTTCGCTGCACTCCATTTGCGCCCCGCACGCTGGCCTTCTCCGTTCCTTTTAATCCCTCCTTTTCGTTCTTGAAACACGTGCAGTATTATTAAGAAATTAATTTTTATTTAAGAATTCGAAATTCTCAAAACGGTTGTTTCCGGAACCGATGCCCATCTACGATACAGGAATAAACTCTTTTGAGAGAGAGTAATTAAGCAATGTAAGAATTGAAACCATATCCTTATAAGTTATTCCTTGATAGTTTGATGAACATGGTAAACTAATGTGTCATAAACAACGTATTAAACGTCTAGAACATTAATTTCTATCACACAAACAAACGTATCTTTATAAACCAAGTAAAATTTACGTCTAAACGTTTTATTTAAGTTAGCTTAAAAGGTCGACTAAATTGCCATAAATTCGTGAACTTAGTTGTTTCTAAGGTCAGTAATACTCTTACAGTTTGTTGAACAGTTCTAGATTCACAACCATCATCAGCAAAGTTAAAGACACTGAATTATTTATACCGGGAGTAGTAGCTCAGTGCATCAATCAAATGTCACTGCAGCGCCTCTGACCGGGAGGTCCTAGGTTCGAGTCCTGATGGCGGCAGGATTTTCATCACTAGCTTTTCAGCTAGGTCGAATTCAGTCGTTGTCTAGAGGATAATTCTAGCGGCCGACTGCTCTGATCGGTATTATCCGTGGTTTCTCCGATCAATACCAGACGAATGCCGGAACAGCACCCCCAAAAAAACGTACCACACACACACACACCCACACACACTACTACCACATATGTCAGGAGACCGGTCGGGAACTCAGAGCTTATCCCGGCTGAGGCGGTGCCCCGCTAGTGGGAGAGTCCTGGTTAGGGGAAACTCCGCTAGCCGACGGTAGGTCGGCCCCGGATCTTGCCATTTAGTCGGGGAAGATCACAGCCGTGTTTCGAGAAAAAACATGCACTAAACTTACGGGACTAATGACCAAAGCTGTTGACGCGCTCGGAATCACCAACCAACCGAATAATTTATCTCACTCAATGTACTTCATTAACGCTAATAACATAAGTTGTGACATGAGTTATAAAAAAATATTCAAAACTTCTGCGTTTCTCCTCTTAACGAAGAAAGAAACAAATGTCCACAAATAAATCTAAAATTCTCCTTTGTGTAATGGAATTGAGTAATGTATATTAAAAATTCATATTCGAAAGGAAATAATGGCATATGAATTTTACACAGTCCAGAACAAGCTGCGTTACTCACGATTTTACTGAATCAAAAATTAATTTCCAAATTTAACAATAAAAAATATGTTATAAATAAAAGGTGTGCAAGTATTCATTAGACTGTTCAAAATTCAATCATAGAAAACTTTGAGAAACGAACGCGTTTGAAACCAAAGAATTTTCAATCTAAACATATGAAATAGTAATATTGTAGGGCAGAAATAATTCAACATATTAAATTAGCGCAGGTTTATTCACTTTTCATTTGTTTTTTTTCAGATAATTATTCTGTTTTAGACCGCTTTAGTGTTGCACAAAAATATGCAACTGTATAAATAACACCGCGTCACACCTTCGTGAGATGAAAAGACTAAAGAATGACTGCTCTACATTTATGTAAGAAAATATTGTTATTATTTTGTATTATGTAAAACCTATTAAATAGTTGATAAGAAGTTATTATTTTCTGTCCATTATAGAAATTTATTTCTAGAACCTGAAGATGTAAAGTACATGATCCACGAAACATTGAAGAACATTTTCACGTTTTAATAGTTCTGTTGTGATCAAAAGAGTTCGACTGTCTTGAAAATCAGTTGTTTCATTATAAGAAATGTTAGTATAATGCGCAATTACTGAGGTGGTCTTTGATACCAGAAAGTAAGGATTTTCACCATACGAACAATTACATATTTAATTATGGTCCTAGAGTTAAGTAATAAGATCCTTACTATAATTTTATGTGTACATATAATAAATACTTAATATACTAATTTTAATTATTGATTATATTTATTAATTTACACATCAAGTGCCAGAAAGAAATAGATGTTTACAAATTCGAAAACTCTTAACTCGTCTATCATTGCAAGAAAAATACGATGTTTAGTACGCCGTTACATGAAGACAGTTTTAAAGTCTCAAAAAACTAATATTTAATTTTATCACAATTTGTGGGCCTTATTTGCGCGTCTTTTATAATTCTGTTTCACCTCATTTTCTAGGCTTTTTTACAGACAAAGTGAATGAATGTTTAAGTCAGTTTCATGGCGGTGGAAATGTCTACAGGCTCCAGCTCGTAAAAATTCTTTTTATAGCACTTCCTGTTTTTAAAGATATTTTTGTGAAAATCCCAAGCATTAAATTTATTACCGACTCTTTGCGGTTATCTTCTTTTTCTAAGTGAGATGACGACAGGCATTTCGCCTTTTTCTCTCCGAGCAAAAAGACAACCAAGCACGCGAAAGCGCAAGCTACTACACAGTTCTCGTTAAATCGATGCACTTTTCTGTCGAGGATGATTTTCGTTGTCTTAAGAAGAGATGCCCTGAGTTTGCGGGACTTCACAGCATGTTGGGAGAGATGAACCAAGAGTAAAAACTGTGCTAGATTAGTTTTTTCCTCCGAAGCGGAAAAGCTCCAAGATGGCGAAGAATACGAAAGATGTGGTAATTTATCTTTGTCCGCCTGCTCGTCTCCATGCGCGACAGGAATACTGGAACACAGTAGGAAAAGGTGGAAGGTGGTACAAGAAAGCAGAGGATTGGAGAGCGAGAGGTTTGTATTAAAAACCGTGCAACGCACCGCGTACAAAGAATGGGAAGTGCAGAAGCCTTAGCACATGTTGATTACTTGAGCCTCAGGCTGAGAACAGCGCTGCCGCCGCCGCCATTGCTTTGTTTTTCCGCCGCAAAACAAACGCAAGCCGCCGGCCCGCCTGCTCGGCTCGCCTCGCCTTCAACCAGGCCCTCCAACTTCATTATATTACGTTTTACGAAGCGAGTAGCGTCCACAAGAGCGCTCTGTTGTGAATGAATAAATGAGAAATAAAATTCATTGACATAAAGATTTACGCTGAGTTAGACGCAGCAGTGGTGTTATCGAATATTCAATCCGCAGCTTTTTTTCATGCCTTCAGGGTCCGGATGTCTTATTTCTTTACCTTCTGAGCAGTTTGAAAGGAAAACGTGTTTTTAAATGGCTAAATTTGGACATTAAAAATAGTGTCGAAATGTTTGTAAAAGGAAATATAGAGTAATAAGTCAATAATTCTTAATATCCTTGGAAAGTATTTCCAATGTAATATCCTTTGGAATTTTATTCAAAATATACCTTCTCTAACTTGAGCATTATCAAACTTCGAATCAAAATATGCATAGCGTATTTTATGAACCCTCTACAGACAACGTTTAAAGTAGATGAGTTTGCACAGACAGTGAGAATAAGACGCACAACGTGTTCATTGAAGATCCAACCTTCGCTTTTAAAAACAGTACAAATTGTTTTGTGCTTAATTTTTGTCTCTATTGTTCACTAAACGTATTCTGAGTTTCATCTAAAAAGAATGACATAACAAGGAATCGTTTCCAACATTTCAGAGTCACAAAAAGAGGAAATGTCACTGCTTTTTGACATCTCTGTCTGTGCGCGCGCAAACGAGAGAGATGACTTTTTGAAACAAGATAAAAGTTTTAACGAAATATATAAAGAGAATATAGATATAAATCCAGGATAATAGGCGTAAAATTGTAGAGGTTGTAAGAGCATTTGTGCTAAAAGGAAACGACGCGTTATAGTTGAATCTAATAATGGATTCCGAGAACTCCAAAATTGCATCTCCCAGAGAAGGGCTTACAGGGAGCACAAAAGAACCGACACCGCAAAGGCGATAATGAAGCTTAATACTAAAACCCAACTTAGCTGCAAAATCATGTACTTGTATATACAATACGGATCTTGTACACAACCCTGCAAATAAGATTATAAATAATGCTAAGGATTATACAGGCTGTGTGGCTACTTTATGGACATCCAATTACAGTAAGATTAGTGTAATTTTAGCAGCTTTGAACCCATTACCTATTTTACACCGCATGTTACCCAGGATATGAAAAACAATTCTACAACACCAGGTGAACGCCAACATTCTCTGGGAATGAAACTGTAGCTGCCTGCGTTTGAATTTGTAATTGTCATACAAAAGGTGCGCCAACGAAATAGTCGCCAACCAGGCTGAATGGGCATCTATTCTTATAGTCCGTAACAAAGTTTGAAAACTTTTCTTACGTGCGTTTGTATGTCCGAAACACATACAAACAACTATAACAAATTAAACTAAAGGGGTTGAAAGAAAATGATATAAATTTTCTAGACAAACGTACTATAAGCTTGAATAATCTCAGACTCACGAATATACATTTCAAATTGTTATATTGGATTTCAATAACCATATAATAATTCAAACAAGACAGAATTCTGGAAACATTGCGCACTTTTTAAAAATATTGTTTCAAACCGTAAAGTATCCATCCTAGAATCCAACTTTGAACGGTGACATTATATAGACTGGGTATTGTGCATGTGTAAACATACTAATATTGCTAAGCGTTTATTCAAAGATACATTACAAACCCGGGCAATTTAATCACACAGAATATCAAATACTCAATTTATTTTGGATATTATGCACGTCTCTGACATTCCGTGCATAATTGGTACCTTTAAGAGCTAACCCTCGAAAAATGTAAAAGAAAATTTAAAAAGGAATTATTTTGTAGATTACGTCAAAAGAAACCATTCGTGTCCCCTAAGGACAAGAAAACCCGTATTTTAAGGATTTGCGCATGAAGATACATTTCTAAATTATACAAGTCGGTGATGTTTTGTAGAGTAACGTGTCTTTTGATCATTTCTTTGCATCAGTGACTTACAAAATTGTAAAATGTTTGTCTTAAGTCGTTTCTTGGGACAGTACCATATGCAGCAATAACACATTTACGGAGTTTTGTGTTACCGACGTTTCCTTTCTGTATAGTTTTATAGTTTAAAGATGTGATAATTCATTGCATTAATGGCGATTATTTATTTGTAAACGTAAATTAGAACTATTGTAAATTGAAATATTCTTATAAAATCCGTATCGATGACGTACAAGAGATTTTTCACCTTTTCTCCTTCTTTAATTTTCTTTCCTTTGTTTTCTTTCTTTCTTTCTTGTCGCTATATTGCAATCAGAATCCAAGAGATGATCGCATCGCGCAGCCCAATTTCATAGTTGGTGTAGAAAATGAGCCATTATTGAAACATGGCTCTAAGACCTCCCGGTTGAGGATTCGCAACGATAAGTGCAAAGGCTAACAAACTCTATTGGAAAGAAGCTTGAACGAACCGCACTAGCTCCATCGCTGTCATCGCTCCATCGCTCCATCTAGCTGTCATCGTCTTCAGCAGTTTGTATAGCTCTGAAGAAGGCCACAACAAGATGGCCGAAACGGCCGATCCGGTGACCGAAATCGCTAAGGCAGTAGTGTCGTACCGATCTCGGACCGAAGGGTCGCGGGTTCGACTCCCACCTAGGGCATGGTTGTATTTGTGTTCGTCCTTTCACCCCTTATCATCACCATATCGTTTCATCTCCACAGTGGCATAACGTTAACTCCAATAGTGGTCGCTAATGACCTAGATGTTGATACTAACCTAGATGATGTGACCTAGATGTAAATAACTAAACAAATAGCCAAAACGTCAGCTACATCAACTGAGACGCGACTCATCCGGGACAGTCAACAATCAAATGACTCTGGCAGCAAAAGCCTACGAATCAATCGTCTTCCTTTAGTTCATTAGTAGCGAAAATTGCCAACTGTCACCCCTCCTCGATGGGATTCCCACAGAGTCCATGGCTTCCGGAAGCGGACTCATCACCCTCCCTCGACAGCCTTCAAGGGACTTCGCGGCCTCCGACAGTCGATGTCTCACTTTTTTTAAAATTTATTTTCTTCCTGTTCAGCAGTTTTGCCTTTCAGGGGTTTGAACTTCTTTTTTATTTGTAATACATAACTTTTTTATGCATTCACGTTTGAGCATATAACCTCTGACTTCTTGGATCTTACTACTAACTAATTTTTATAGGATTTAATTCTTAATGGTATTGATAAGGGGTGAAAGGACGAACACAAATACAACCATGTCCAAAGCGGGAGTCGAACCCGCGACCCTTCGGTCCGAGATCACTACGACACTACTGCCTTAGCGATCTCGGCCACCGGGCCGACTCGATGTCTCACGCCGAGAGGAGCGGTGCGGAGCGGCGAGGGGCGTGGTCTGACGCCACTCGATTGCGAGCTTTTGGAAATGCAATAGCCTTGCGCACGCGTCGTTTGTTTCCCTGACTGTGCACGCGCCCTCGGGCCCACGGACCTCCCTGAAGGCGGCATACGTCTTAGATCCCAACATTGGGAGAACGCGGTAATCATTCTGGCAAAGGTATCCTACAACTAAGGCTGTGGCGTGTGTAATGATGATGCCGCCGGCGGAAACAGAAAAAGTAAATGAAAGTAAATTAAGAGTACACACATTTATTTTGTTTTATTTTATTAATAAGGATGAAACATATGGTACTCTCAGTACCTATTCGGACGGTTTCATGTTGATATGTCCAACTTTAACGAAAATAATTTAAGTATGTAATTTTATCCAGAGTATTTTTTAAACTTAGTTACACGTAAAAATGTTACATATCAACTGTTTATTTATTTAATCTAAGCTGTGTGGTGCTCTGTTTACTTGGAATAGGTGCTTTTCGCACTTGCTCGCACTTCGAAGAGCTGAATACGAAGTCGATTCTCTTGTGCATAGGACCGTCCAGATTCAACTTCATACGATGGTATACTGCCTGCCGAAGGCAGTTCATTACTAGATAGTCCCACAGGACGCGTGGGCAAATATGTAAAGCAAGGCGGGCAATACCCCCACCATTCGTGTGTCCTCTTGCATTATTTAGGTTGGCTGCCAAGACCTTCGGGACCCGTTGCGCCCATGAATATTCATACGATCCCAGCGGATTCTTTTTCTTTCTCCGCGGGAGGGAGGGCAAGCATTCAATTCCGCGGTCATGCGGCGCGCGCGGCGAACGGGCCACGAAACAGCACGCGACACGCTAATGTCTTAACGAACTAATGCGCATTCCGCGCACGGAGCGCTGCTTTTCCAGCGCCGGGGAAGGGAGAGACGGCGGCGCGGGCCGGCGCGCAAACGACATCATTGCGAAAGCGCAGACTCGCGACGCCGTGCCGTATACGCGCGTCGCGCCACGCTCTTATCGAGTTCGACAATCGACTGTTGCTCCCCGTGGCGCGCAGTGGGCGGGAATGTTAGAATCAAGAGTTTCGCGAAGCAGGAAAAATGAAAATGTGGAACACGCATGGAAATAGCGTATTGCTGGTGGTTCTGAAATGTTGTATCGTAAAATAATTTATTGTTTTCTTCATATAGGCATTTATTGTAATCTGTTTTATCATTTGTTGTTTGCTAACGACTCCTCAGACAAGTTATTCTCTACCCTTAGTACTACTATTTTAAAGTTGCATAAATTATAAGTTCATACATTGATCATGAATTTCATAATAAAGTTGATGAAACTATGAAAATAAGAATAAGATAGACGGCGTCTTCATAGATTTTGCTTCAAAAACTGACTTTCGACAGCTTTGTCAGCAGCATCTTTTGTGCGTGCAAGTGCAGAAAACCTATATTATTCTTGTTAGTTCTTATCTCAGTGGTTATGGGAGTGGCCAGTAATCAGTGTGCTTCTGTAGAAGAGCAGGCTGAATGCTCTGAGCCTCACAAGATTTTATTCGTTTATTTAATTGGATCCAAAAATCGTCTACACGATGCTTTGTAAGCTTTTATTCTCCCCATTTTTCTTTTCAACATTTTTCCCTTTCTCGCTACGGAATGGAGAGAAAGTATATAATGCAGCGCCAAAAAACGGCGAATTTTCGGCAGAAAAACTCTTATTACACAGTCTTGGCAACGAAACAATGGATAATCTAGATGTTAAATTTAGTAAAAGTTCTGTAACATGTGGTGTAGCCAGAATCCATGTAATGTGGGTCCTGGAGACCGAAAAATCGAACGGCGACAATACGTCTTCACATGAAGCCCCTGGGACATTTTCCAAATTTTCAAAAGAATGACTCCATCGTTTTTGATTCTTTTTTCGTTGGATAGTGTGAAGGACGTTTAAGGGAATAGTGTAGGTTTCATGTTCGTTGAAAAGCTCGACTTTTCAAAAATTGTAAAAGTTCAAAAGTTTCGAGTTTTTCTACAACTAATATATTAAAGATATAGATTTTTCTCTTAATGATTTCTGTTCCTTGAAAATGATTTTGAAAGAAGGTCATGTACTATTTTTCGAAAATTTGAGTACTTTTCGTAAAATTTTGAGTGAAAATACTTGCGAGAAAGAACGTGCTGTTTTAGCACCAGTAGTTTCTTTTTATTATTTTTCTTCCCTCCCTCTCTTTATTCTTTTAGCACACATTTCTTCCCGTGCCGGCCCAGTGTGATGTGTCGGCCCTGGGGAAACGCGAAGCGCTACTGCTGGCAGCCCGTTAAGGCACTCGTGCCCTGTGCCCTCCCATGCAGTCACGTCGCGAGCGTCGGGGAATCCTGGCGAGACAAGGATCGGCTATCGAGACGCGAGAACGCCTTGTTACATCATTCTAATCAGCCTCGTTACCACCCGATGGAAATTGGTGCTTGCTGAAGGAGATATGCTTTCGGAATCGGAATACGTTGCAACGATTGAATCTACTACTACTAATATGGATTTCATATGACAGATCTCAGAAAGCAACTCAAAAGATAGTCATATTATCAACCTATACAGTGACCAACCTTAACATGGGGTAGTTTTATTTAATAAACACAAAATTATTATTCATAAAATTAAAAATATAATCATACTTTTTTCTTTTCCTTTCCTAATATTGAACAATAATTTTTAGATCACCAATATATGTTTAGTCACTGCAGGTTCGCTTACAGGACTTTGCGAAATAATATTATTTTACATTATTTGTATCTGTACAACCTGTAATAAATAAAAATAAGTAAATAAATCAACCGGAGAATGCTTTTTTACAGATTCATATCGTGTAAAAAATCCAATATTTGCTGTGTCTGGTTTTATATTGGAAATTGCGTGTCGTTACAAAAGGGTGCACACCCTTTTGCATATTACATTAAAAGCAGAGTTTTCATCAGACATGTAACGTGACATTTAGGCATCTTAAAAGAAATGTAAATGGTCCGCATCTAAAAATTCAGACACATAATATTGTTTAACATGGAGTTTCTTTAGATGGACTCTCTTTAGGACAAAGTTGTACGTGATGTGTCACATAACCTTAAATAGCTACCAATATGTTCGTAGTACTGAAGAGAAGACCTAGAGATCTAAAGTCGGTTAATAAAAATATTGAAATTATGACTGGTTCATTGTTTAGTTAATTGCTAGAAATGTAACTATTTTGACAATTATTACCATCATGTTGCCGCATATAATCTAAAAAGCTTTTCTTGTCTGTTCCAGGTATGTTAAGTCAGCACGTGGCGGTAACACTGACAGCAGCGATTGTCTCTCACTTGGAGATCCACCAACCAATTATCGTAGTCACAAAAACTCTTCATCATTCAAACGTGTAAGTAAAATAATTCTTTGATATAAGTTATTATACTTCTTGAGTTTTCATTTCCTGTTCTAACGTTTTACCAATTATCTCATTCTATGCCTTTCGTTTGCCAATCCAGGTGGTGAAGTCGCTCTTAAATGAATCCGAGTTTGCAATTCCGAGATGTGAAATTACTGCCATTATCACAACCATTCTTTTCATTTTTTTATTTGTTGAAGACAAAAGCAAATATCGTACAGTATTTCACCATTTCAAGTATCCGTCATTATCAATCGGGAATTCATCTTAATCATCACACCTATCATGTCGCCTACGAGACTACGTTCAACGACCTGCTTTAGATCAGGTGCGGATTACACGCGGCCCCGCCATGAACTCAATTTGGCCGCCCCTTGAGAATTTATATTATTTATAAAAAAAAGGTACTATTTATGTAAAAGTGTGAATTAGATATTACTTAAAACTTACAGAAGTTATTATATTGTCTTAAATAATAAAGTTTTTTTTTTATACATTTGCTATGTATTCTTGAATTTTATAAATTTAAATTATTCTTATTTAATCATATATTCAGATGTTTAATATATAGTTATATACTTCACGTAACTTGATATTAATTAACATTTTGCAATAAACAAATTTTGAATTTCAACGAACCGCGTCTCGTGTTTTAACTGCCATTTATCTAAAAAAATGAACACGCAGAAATATGAACATTGTTAATTTATTCTCCTATACTGATTGGAAATAAACAGTTTCTACAATTTTTTTACACATTAAAAAATGTACATCGTGACGATTGCCGTTTCGTTTGAAGCAAAAACTAATACCAAAACTCATTTCCCACTCTTTTATAAATGAGATATGTCTAATAAAGAAAAATATAGAATATGGGTTAATGTCAGTTTGTTTCAAATGAACTTGACATCAACATTTAAAATATTATAATTTTTGAAATGTTTGCCGCCCCTCAAAACGCGCTACCACGGACTATAGCCCATTCCGTCCATATGTAAATCCGCTACTGCTTTAGATAGAACATTTTATTATTTTTTGGAGTTTCTCGTTATTTTGAAAATATTGGTTGTGTGCGCGAGATATAATTGAACTGGCGGTTATGAGGGCTGCAGTATTTTCAGCAGTAACAAACAATGCATCAAGAGAAACCTTCCGGAATTTATACACAAGGTGTCAGCACTGTTGTCAGTACATACAAACAATGAAGGACATCAAAATGGAAATATCTCATGTATACGAACTTTCCCGTTTACAGAACCCAGGGTCAATGAGGATTTTTTTCGATTTTTCTTTTGGAGAAATTGTGACAACATGCAGATCAAAAAATTCAATACAACAAATACAATATTAATAAGATATCGGCGAGGTAGATACCTTCTATTAATTAAATAATAAACTTTTGATGTAGCACAGAGATATTGTGGTACTTCATGAATATAAATTCAGGATAGCAGAGGTATCAACCACAAGTAGTAGAAAATTGAATTTATTATACAGAAAATTCAGCCATACACTGTTTCGGACTTCATCTTATCATCAACGGCTCCAAGGGTTAAACACAACAATTAAGAACATAGTGGTAGGTCCTAAGAGGCGCCATTTTGTGTGTCGTACGAGGTACACCCGGGTACGAAGCTGAATTTTCGTATATTAAAATCATATTGTCTACTAGTTGTGGTTGATACTTCTGCTAACCTGAATATATAAATGAAAGAAAAGAGTCTGGTAAAATATTGATTTGATGCTGGACAACATCTTATATATATATATATATATATATATATATATATATATATATATATATATATAATGAAAGATACGCTTAGAGGGGAGGAGTGAAAAAAATTCAAAAGAATTTCAGTGGAACTTTCCTTCCCTTCCTTCCGGTCACCTTCAAAGCCACCTTGACTCAGAACGTTGAGGTTGCTACGAAGTGTGAAAGGTGAGCACGCGGCCGTAACAAACGTCCCGCTGCCCCGAGCTGTGACTTTCAGTGTTCCCGACCTACGAGAGCTTCAACCAACGACGGCAGTACACAGAGGGCCAAAACTGCACCAATGAGTTACACATTTTCTCTTTAGTTCAAATCTAGCACTCACCGACACAAAATGTACTGGACATATTAACTGAAAATCAGAAAACATTATCGTATTTTTCATAAACATTTTGAGAGTCTTATCTCTTCACATCACGCTTGAACGAATCCACACTGTACGTCTTGAAAATGAAATATATGAAAATATTTCGGTTCTCTTGCATTATACCAAATGCGAATTTTCATGAAGAAACACAATTACCGGTATATCATAGAATTATTTGTTTGCTTTTCATCCGTATCGTATAGTATACTATACTATAATGTAAAGAGGTAAACTATTCGATTCTTCTCACTGTTGCGATCTCGAATTTTTGGTCATAAACACAGGTTTTAGGGTCATTTTGAGCTGCATCGTATACATCCCACACACCTCAGAATTAAGATTATTAGTGCTGTTCCAAAAATTGTTAAAATTGGTGCAGGTAGCTAGGAGACAACAATTTTGTACCCAAAAGTCAGAATACCTATTTCGATGTATGCAGATGTATTTGTCACACAAAACTACCACACCAGAAGCATTTGAACTGAAACTTGGTAAGTAGATTAGGAATATTTCACTATGTAATCGCGCAGAAGGTGAGTCTCTGGTCTTTCTGCAGGTTAATTGTAGGAGTATTTATAATAAAGCTGTTCATTTCTGGAACACTGTAGAATCTTATAATGTAGATGTCGTGATAGGTACGGAATCATGGCTCAATGCGGAAATATTAAACGCTGAAATTTTCAGACAAAATTTCTTAACATTCAGACGTGATAGAATAGACGCATTAGATGTCGTGATAGGTACGGAATCATGGCTCAATGCGAAATAAAGTGGATGATAAATTTGAAATAATAGGTGTACACATTCGAGATAGAAATTCAAAAAACCAATGGGAAATTATAGGTGCGTATAGGTCACAGAAAGATGGGCACGAACCGTTGCAAAGACTTGTAGAGCGAACCCGCGCAATCAGGAAAGATGGGAAAAACGTCATTATCGGAGGAGACTTAAATTTACCGCACGCTACTTGGGAGGGGGATGTGGGGGCTGAAGGCGCCGCCCAACGCCTCGTTAACGAGTTGGTTTGGGACAACGGCTTAACGCAGGTAGTGACTAAACCGACACGCGATAATGCTTTACTGGACGTTTTCCTTATTCGACCGGTGGACAAACTTCTTTCATGCGAAATAATTCCTGGAATTAGCGACCACAAAGAGTCCTTCTAAAAATGTGCAGAGAGGGTAAGCGAAACGATCCCGTTAAAGAAAGAAAAATTTTCAGTTTTATAGAACAGATGTTACAAACATGCAATTATATTTGAAAAGCAAATTTTCAACTTGGGCTTCAGCGGATGTACAGTAGAACAGATATGGACAAACTTTAGGAACATAATTTTAGAATGCTTAGAAAAATTCATGCCTACCAGAAACTACGGTGCAATTCGGATCCGGTCTATTTCAACAAAGAAGTGAGGCGACTGAAAAGGAAGGTTAGGAAAGCGTATAGTACACGCAATGTAAACAAAGAACACAAAATAATTTTCTACAATTATCTAAAGACTTACTAAATTAAAGTTACATACCCAAAGAAAATTACCTAAAATCTATTCTAAACGATCGATTGAACTGTTGGCAAAATTTCTTCAAGTATGTAAGACATAAGAAAGGGAACAAAGAAAATATTCCAGCGATCTGCGGAGCTGACGGTTCGTTAATTACAAATGACAGTGAAAAGGCGGCTTGTTTAAATAGGCATTACGCGTCGGTTTTCAAGCCGAAGGATCAGATTTCAGTAAATAAATCAACACCCGTTATAGAAACCTTTAGAGTCGATGCAGGAATTATTAGAAAAGTTGCAAAAATTAGGAAAAATAAATCTGTAGGTCCTGACGGAATACCAGGAGAAATATTGAAATTGGGAGGAAGCCATGATTCCTTACCTTGCTAGGTTAATGGATGTCACTGTAAAATAATACGATTCCTCAAAATTGGAAAGAGGCAATTGTAGTGCCGATTCACAAGGAGGAGACAAAAGGATTGTTAATAATTACAGGCCTATAAGTTTGACATCAGTTGTATGCAAGCAGATGGAACACATGATTGCGGAATATATTAGACGAGTCTGGAATAAAACCGACTGGCTTTTTCAAAATCAACACGGTTTTCGTCCTAGCTATTCGTGCGACAGCCAGACTATTTCTTTATGTCAGGACATAGAGATTCATTAGACGAAGGAGTAGGGTAGATGCAGTAATATTAGACTTTTCTAAAGCATTTGATCTGGTTCCACATGGCCTTTTAATTGAAAAACTGTCAAAAACTGGATTAGATCATCGAATAATCTTGTGGATAAAAGAATTTCTTACGGGCCGAACTCAAGCAGTCAGAATAGGTGACAAACACTCATCGAAAGCCGATGTAACCTCTGGGTCCCCAGGGAGTGTGTTAGGAGCCATTGCTATTCTTAGCGTTTATTAATGATATTGCAACTGGAATAAAATCGAAAGTTAGACTTTTCGCTGATGATTGCATAATATATAGGAGTATTGGCGCGTCTTCGGTTGAAAATGTTTTACAGAACGATCTTAACTGTTTATGGAACTGGGCGTGCAGAAATAAGATGGAATTAAATCCGGAAAAGAGTAAATTCATTTGTTTTACCAAATCTCGCTCGAATGTACACTCGAATTACAAGTTAGGAACTAACGATATACCGCGTGTAAAAACTGTAAGTACTTAGGTTTGGTCCTGCGTAGCGACTTGGGTTGGTCGGATCATATTAACAATACGGTCAAAAATCATGGAGAGCGCTGCACTTTGTAATGCGCATTCTAAAAAACAGTAGTTCGAATGCCCGATCCTTGGCATATACTTCACTTGTTCGTCCTATTTTAGAGTACGGAGCGGCCTGCTGGGACCCGTACAGAAAAGGGCAAATCGAGGCGTTAGATAAAATTCAAAAACGGGCCGGAAAGTTTGTAAATCATGGACGCGTTGATGGACGAGATGAATGGAACCCTTATCTAAGAGACGGGAACGGCGCGTTTATGCGTAATGTACAAGACATACAAAGGGGACTCAGCATGGGCAGACATCAGTAAAAGATTACAGAAATCTGATTATAAAAGTAGAGGAGACCATCCCTGGAAAATACGATGTAGAAAGCAAAGAACTGATGTAGGCAAGTTCTCCTTTGTGAATCGTACTATAGTAGATTGGAACAAACTACCTGCAAAAGGACTAGAGACTCTTCCTTCTAATGTAGTGAAATTTAAAAATATACTTAATTCTATGTAGGTCATCATTAATAGCACTGGGACTTTTATCATTATTATTATTATTATTATTATTATTATTATTATTATTATTATTATTATTAGTTTCATTATTATAATCGTTAGTATTATTAATAATATAGTCATGTCTCTTATTCAGTGAAGTGAAGTGAAGTGTAGTGTGGTGGGGGCACGGAGGGGAGGAGGGGAGGGGAGTGCAGCGCAGTGAAATGAAGTGAAGTGAAGTGAAGTGGAGTGAAGTGTTAGAAAAGCTATAAGTCAACATATAGATAACTCAAAATTAATTATAACTAGGATATTAATCTCTAATTCTAATTGTAATTATATTTGTAAATATACGTAATAGTTTTGTAATTGTATATCTAATTGTAATAATGTTTGCCACCGAGCATTAGCTCAAAGCGAACTTTAATAAATCTATCTATCTATCTAATAGGATATAGTTGTATTGTTCCGGAGACCATCAAGGTATTTCAATTTTGGAGGGTACTTAACATGAAACCTCAGTAATATTTTATAAGTTTTACTGGAAGTCGGCTACATTTTTTTGCGAAAAGAGAAACTGCATTTATAAAGATGGCATAATTTCGATGTTCATTAAAGTTTCTGCCTCTTAGCAAATAGCACAATAAAAGGCATCGGCATTTTTATTTTGCAACTGTCATCCACACAATCTAACGCAAAGCTGAAAAAAAAAAAATTTCCTAAGGCGCTTTTATGATTATTTACATTGTATTCGCTATTATATGTTGGGCTCGGGGCATTCGCCCTGTGGCCAGTGTGCTGCTGTGAAGGCAGAGGTGGAGGTGGTGGTGACGGCAGCGGCGGCGTATTGCACGGCGACGCGGGTCATGGGTTCGACCTCGCCGTCAATTACTCCCTGCCGCCCGCGCCCTTGTTAGGCGACATTATCAGGCGCATTTCGGCGCCTTGCGCCTAATGGAGAGCTTTATTGCTCTCGTGAGCCCTCCCGCGCGCAGCACTTCACGTGTTCGCGTCTCGCCGCTAATGGTGGCAGCTGCGCGAAGTGCACAATCAAGTGGACTATTCTTTACCCAACGAGAGAATGATTGTTGATTGATTATTTCGTGTTTACGGACATGCCAAATGATACGGTCGTTCATCCCGTAGTGTGTTTTTATCGCGAGAGGCGGCAGTCTTCTCCCCTGCAGGATGACAAAATCCGGCGCCGAGCTACACGTTGGCATGCTGTTTTCCCCCATCGAAGTTTGATTTGATTTGATTTTTTCGTGTTTCCGGGCACGTCAACTGCTTTGGTCATTAGTCCCGTTAGGGTAGTGCATCTTTCTCAGGATAGCGCGGTGATCTTTCCCGCTGGATGGCGAAATCCGGCGCCGACCTACCGTCGGCTGGTGGGGTTTCCCCTAGCCAGGACTCCCCAGCGGGCACCGCCCAGCCAGGCCAAGCTCTAAGCTCCGACCGGTCTCCCGGAATATGTGGTAGTTAATGCATGTTGTGAAGTGCAGTGTGTGTTGTGTGTGGAGGGGAGAGAATAGGACAAGGAAGATGAAGGACAGATCGCGCACGGTCCGTGGCCCGTTTGATAGGGTACTGCTCCGGCATTCGCCTGGTGTTGATCGGCGAAACCACAGAAAACTACCGCTCAGAGCAGCCGGCTGCTAGAATTCTCCTCCAGACAGCGCCTGAATTCGACCTAGCTGAAAAGCTAGTGTCGAAAATCCTGCCGCCATCAGGACTCGAACCTAGGACCTCCCGGTCAGAGGCGCTGCAGTGTCATACATCCCGTAGTGCGTGTTTTTATCGCGAGAGGCGGCAGTCTTCTCCCCTGCAGGATGACAAAATCCCGCGCCGAGCTACACGTTGGCTTGCTGTTTTCCCTCATCCAAGTATCTCCTATCAGTGGGGCATCGCACAAGCAGGGACTATGTCTAAGCTCTCGACGTATGGGTGTAGTGCATGTAAATGAAAGTGTGTGTAAGCAACGGGGAGAATAGAACAAGGAAGAGAGAAAAGGAAAGATTGCGGGTGATTCATTTCTCGTTTGTTAGGGTACTGCCTCGGTATTCACCTGGTATTTACAGGAGAAACAACAGGAAACTACCGATCAGTGCAGTCGGCTGTAGAGTTCTTCTCCACACGGTGACCTAGCTATCTAACTAGGTCACAAATCTTGCCACTGTCTGGTCTCGAACCCTAGGACTTCCCTGTCATTAACTGATGCCCTGAGCCACCTCGCCGGACGGACAATAAGTGGACGAAACAAACAGGAATATCTTCCGCTCATGAAACCGGGAGCGGTAGCTCAGTGCATCAACTGATGTCACTGCAGCGCCTCTGACCGGGAGGTCCTAGGTTCCCACTCCACACGGCGGCAGAATTTTCGATACTAACTTTCCAGCTAGGTCGAATTCAATCGCTGTCTGGGGGAGAATTCTAGCGGCCGACTGATCTGATCGGTAGTTTTCCATGCTTTCGCCGATCAACACATTCCGGGAGGCCGGTCGGGAGCTTAGAGCTTGTCCCGGCTGGGCGGTGCCCGCTGGTGGAGAGTCCTGGTTGAGAACCCCGCTAGCCGACGGTAGGTCGGCGCCGAGATCTCGCCATCCAGCGGGAAGATCTCGCCATCCCCGAGAAAAAAGCATGCACTACACTAACGGGACTAATGACCAAAGCAGTTGACGCGCCCGGAAACACGAAAAAATCAAGCAATCAATCAATCCGCTCATGAAGCTGAAGAGCGTGATGCGGGGCCAATGATCTGTCATCTTAGAAGCTGTGAATGCTCTGATATCACCACCGAATTTAACCGACAATGCAAAATCTCTTCTATCGGACTCTCCATGAAGCGTATGAGAAACGGACGTTTATTGAGAATTAGGGAACCGTAGCACCCCTAGGGATAATATTACATTCACTCAGCACAATATTTCTCACGCTTATCAAAATGATTGCCGACTATTCTATTCGTGAATTTAAAACATTTTCTGTGCACGTCTTCTAGAATTCAGTGGGAAATACAATTATTCAAATTATCGTTTCCATGTTGTCGCGGCAGGAAGTAATAAGAGTCAAAATTTATTGCTTATTTATTGCTTGAAAATTTTTTTCTCTCTTTCAAAATTCAAAATTATTGCTTATTTATCTTGAAAATAGATTTTATTACATGGAGTTTTTTTGCTTGAAAATAGATTTTACTACATGGGAGTTTTGTTTTTCTCCCTTTCAAATTCAAAATTTAAGTAGTATATGACTTAGTGTAGGGATCACATAATTTTGAAAATGTGCACATAATTCACTTTTCCCCATAGCACGTCAGTTTTTAACTGTTTTTTGACGTAAAATAAATAAATAAATAAATAAATAAAAAACCAATAGTGTTTAATTTTACATATAAAATGCCCCAGTCAGGAAGGTGTATCTCAAAACATGTATCGCTTTTTCTATCCGATTTTTCTTAGTGCTCCTCCCTACTGGCCAATCTTAAGCTGCGACTCATCTACCTTGGGAGGCGGTATGTATCAATCGCTGCATTGACATGCAATAAACCGCGTATATACATAACATAACCTGTGTGATTTTAATATGCTTTCATTTTTTTTCAAAACGGCGCATTTTAACTTTGTTAAGTAATTTCATTCGTGGAATTGTTCTATTAAATACCACTCGTGGTTTGGAATTCTCAGATAAATTCCCTCCTCGCTTCTGGAGTCAAGGATTTATCAACATTTCCAAAGCACTCGTGGCATTACCTATGATAAGAAGATATAAAAATTTTTACACACAATAAAAGCCTAAGCTGTTGCGTGGCTTTCATATGATAGGCGGCTTGTTTTATTACACATAGGCCAAAATGTGATGCAGAATAGAACTAATATATTATTAATTTAACATGAAATTTAAACGTTATCTAATGAAAAAGAAATTCAAAATTTGACATTGAATCATAGTCTATCAATTGTATTTTCCGGATTCCTTTTCTTATATGATCTTAACGAGTTTTAAATTCATAATTATTTTGCCACCTTTTGTCGGCTTTTCTCGTGAATGTTTTGTAGCCCCAGACGTTGAAGGCATGGATAAAATTGTTCATTCTTTTTCGTGAAAAATTCATTTCACAGAATTCACTGAATCGTCAGGTCTCGTACACAATCACACGAATACAATTTCAAAAACCGATATTTCCACTGCAGCGCAAAATTCCATCGTTTATGCTCTTTTGTTCTCACAACTCAAATATTTTCACTTCCTGGTAAGAACACATAGTACGCGGACAGCAAATCGCACATCAAAGCTACGTCCTTACTTTGTGGTATGTATCTTCGTGTACCACTCTCATTTAATGTAGCATGCATCAAGTAAGTAAATTTACACTTTTGCCACGTTTAGATAATGATGATCTGCTGTACACTATACTTTATTTTTGTATGACGTGGCATATGAGGGTACGAGTAGTATCTCCAAGATGGAATGTGGCACGACTTTTTAATTCTTCTAATCTTCCGTCAACACTTTCACACAAGCTTCGCCTTGGGTCAGAGGAGACCTTCCGAATTTGCAGATCCTTGGTCTCTATCCCGTGGACATGTGTAGTATGTCAACAATTTACTGGATGCTCAATCAACGGTCGAAACGGAAAACTTCGCGCACACGATCCACGTGTTCGTCGGTTTTGGCCGTTGTTGGGCATCCAGAACGGGGTTCGTCTGCAATCTCATCCCGGCCCTCCTTGAACGCCTTGGGCCACCTCTCGGACTGTGACATTCAAATGCAATTGTTCTTGAAAGCCTCTTGAAACATCAGGAATGTTTTGGTTACATTCTTTCCAAGGTTGGCGCAAAAGTTTATGAGTATCACTGTTCAAGCGAACGCTCCATCGCGCCGTGTTACAAAGCCGAAAAAAACACTTCACCCGGGGGCACGTCTTTCCGTTCACACTGCTCGGAGCACACTGGCGACCGGCTGCGTCGGAAGGGAAGACCTTCCACCACATTGCCCGACCGATTTTACCGCGCTGTCATTGATAGTCGCGTCACAATAAAATCATACGCTTTAGTTGTTTTTTTTTCGTGTTTCCGGGCGCATCAACTGCTTTGGTCATTAGTCCCGTTAGTGTAGTGCATGTTTGTTTCTCGGGAGATGGCGGTGGTCTTCCCCCGCTGGTTGGCGAGATCCGGCTCTCCCACCAGCGTGGCACTGCCCCATCCGGGACAAGCTCTAAGCTCCCGACCGGTCTCCTGGAATATGTGGTAGTGTAGTGCATGTTACTGTAAGTGTGTATGTGTGTGTAAGGGGAGAAGATAGGACAGGGAAGAGGAAGGACAGATCGCGCGAGTCCGTGGCCGTTTGTTAGGATACTGCTCCGGCATTCGCCTAGCGTTGATCGGAGAAACCACGGAAACTACCGATCAGAGCAGCCGGCCGCTAGAATTCTCCTCCAAGCAGCGACTGAATTCGACCTAGCTGAAAAGCTAGTGTCGAAAATCCTGCTGCTGTCAGGACTCGAACCTAGGACCTCCCGGTGAGAGGCACTGCAGTGACATCAGTTGATGCACTGAGCTACCGCTCCCGGTCATACGCTTTAAAATCTTACGCTTTCATAATGGACTCTGTATACCTCGGCATGACGAACCTTCTGTCCTGTCCTGAACGATCAATGGTGTTTTCAGCATTTTTTAAAGCCGTCGCTGACTATAAAATCAACGTTGTTTCTCTAGGTATTGTATGTAAAATGCATCACGAAGTAGATGCAAGATGATACCTGTGTGTTATAACAATTTAATTGTTATTTTTTTCTTGTTTTATTCCTCGATTTACTGTATATTGTAACAAACATTAATTGAATTATTTATGATCTTTCCGCTATGTTCTATTTTACTTTCTGCATAATTTTGTATAACTAGTTTATAAATAGAAACCTTTTCTAGATAATAATGTTGTACGGGTGCAAAATTTAACGTTATTTGTTTTTTCAGTATTGGTTAAGAATTTTTTTCTATTAAAGGCCAACAGAAAAAACACCAAGGTTACAAAATAAACTATTGGACACGATCCCGTCACTTCTTGCACGAATTCTGAGCTCATAACTCGAATTCTCCGCGTGATCTACTGAATCGTGACGCACTATGTCTAGATCGCTCCTTGTTCAGTGACTTTATCGAGGCGGGTTTCTACTTGCACTTTCTAAAGCAGACATTTCTTTGTCTAAATTGAGTTCACGCCGGGCAACAGTCTGTGGCTGTTTCCCTCGTGACAATGTTCATTATGTTAACTGTGGAACTACGAAAGAAAATCTCAATTAACTCTGTCCCGTCCCTATCTCCTTCTGTGCTCACTTGAGTGTCCAACTTTAGAGTCATGCTGTGAGTTGTTTTTTGTATCTCGCTCTTTTGATGTACAAAAGGCGGCCTTCGTATGGAGGAAAAGACAGAGATTTGTTTGTCTGCAAAAATCTCGTTATGTTCGCAAAAGAAGCGCGAACGGACAGGAAGCTCGGAGGTTGGGCCTTGTTCTCGTTTACGAATGGGGAGATTCTCCTATCTATACAACGTTCCGGTTTTGTTCTTTTAATGATGTTTTCGTATGGCTGTTTTCCGGGCATCTAAAAACAAACAGGAAATCTAGGTCATGACAACGGAATCAGGAATTCATCTGCAAATTTAATTGGTTTTTAAAGGAAATCACAGACTCAAACTGAAGTTCTAATAAACACACTTTCTTTAGATACTTTTATTTACGCAATATTATTAATATTATAATATCTGGACGCGTACAAGAATTACACACTTTGCAAATAATTATTTTAAAAGTGAATAGAAGATAATAGTAGAACCCAACTTTGGTCAGCCACCCCGTGAACTGTATGTTACACCATTAGAGCTCCAGTATTGTGTGAGAGTAACCTCTTTAATGTTGCAAAGCGTTGAGATAAAATGGCACAAAAAGTCAAGAAGTTAAATTAATTTTATCTTGAAAAATTATTTTTCCTTCAATTTAATTTTGTATTGATAACGTGTTTTTGACCACCTAGCTTTTGGAGTGGGAGCACCCAAAAAGACTTCAAAATTTAATGGATAGTTTAAAACTATCTTATTTTGTAGAATACTGTTAAAAACATAATTTGGATCCCTCGAGTACCCTTCTGTTCGACCCCCTTCATTTCTCCCTCCTGCCCCCTATCTGCCCCCTTCCTTTCTCTTTATGTCCACACCCGTCTCCACCTGTCACATACGTCCCCAAAATCGGTGTGCACAGAACTCACCTGTTCCCACAAAACGTGTGTTCCTGAGCGCGAATATGATGTGCGTTACATTAATATATTTTTATTACACATTTTCAATCTTTATTTTTCACCGATTTTCGTAGCACGATTAAAATACCCTCTCTTTACCAATACATTGTAAGGGAAATTAAATGAAACCATAAATATCAGAATTTACGAAACCATCATTAATGAACATTAGTTATTTTTTCGAACAAAACAACTCAAAATGTAATGTAGTTATTAATCATTGTGCATTATGGATTACATATGAATAAATTTCATCCGACTAAATGTGATTAGAGTTGATAGCTTCAAAATTTTCTTTTTAATCTTTTTAGAAAAAGTTTCTACCAGTAGTTGATTTGCAACTACATGAAAGGATATTACTCATATAAAATTATCCAAATTAAATTTAATAACTAATAATTAGATTTAAACAAGCACGCTATTAAACCAAGAATTTAGTTGGGATTTTCAGTTTTTGAGATTAGAAAGGATACCGTGATTCTCATTTATCATTTTACAGCAAATTTTCATACTTTCCTACTGTAATTTTTGTATCCACAATTGTATTATTATTTAATAGTTTCAAGGGAAGAATTCGAATAACAAATATTTTCTTTCTTCTACGAGTTTGTCGGTACCTGTAACTCTGCCCGAGATGCCTTCAGTCCTGGCCTCCCAGCTCCCACTCCATGGCGCGGAAACTCGCATCTGACGTCGGAATCTGCCTCAATCGAACTTTATTTTGGTAATCCGAATATGTCCGGATCGGTCCTGGCCTACTCTCCGAACACAACACCCGGTACATCATTTTCGCTCAGTTTTTATTGTCAGCGGCATCCAGGAAGTGCTCTTGTTGAAATAAGAGGGAACTAATTGAAGAAAATAGTGCGGAAACAGTAGTTCCATGTATGGTACATTCGACTAATACATGTTTTGTGGGAATTCTGATTTGGTGTTGTTGACGTTTTTATAATAAGAAATAAAACAGGTCATCTTCGTCAACATATTAGATTTATTAAGATAGCAGCTTTGCCGATATCGTCAGTCTCGCTGCTTTCGGCAAAAGTTGGTCGACTGTGCTGGTCGTCACAGTCGTCCGACTTCTGCCAAAGCAGCGAGACTGGATGACAACTAAAAGCTAAATCGCCATCTTAATAAAGCTAATATGTTGACGAAGATGACCTCTTTTATTTCTTTTTAATACATGTTTTCAAGATAGAACGTCGTTCGATTGAGAAAAAACATGTGACATGGTTTGTTGGAGGTTACTGATTGATTGTTTTGTTTCCGAGCACGCCACCTGCTGTTGTCGGTAGACCCTTGAGTACAATATATGTTAAATCGCGGGAGGGGTTGATTTTCCTTCCTCATTAGAACATAAGATCCGGCGTCGACACGTCAGGCTTGCGAGTTTCCCACCAACAGGTCACCTCCACAGCTGGGACAGACTGAAAGCTCCTGACGGGTCTCTCGACATGTGTGGTAGAGTGGTGCATTAAGAGTATATGTGTGTGTGTATATATATATATATATATATATATATATATATATATATATATACACACAATAGTAGTGTCTGTCTGTCTGCCTGTCTGCCTGTCTGCCTGCCTGTCTCTCTGTCTGTCTGTCTGTCTGTCTGTCTGTGTGTGTGTGTGTGTGTGTGTGTGTGTGTGTGTGTGTGTAAGGGGAAAGGAGATGACAAAGAATGTGTATTGAAAGATTGTACGTGGTCCGTCACCCGATTGTGAGGTTCATTTGCCTCGCCTCCTCTTAATCGAAAAACACATGGAAGGACCAATCAGAACAATAAGTGACTAGAATTTTATTCCAGACTATGGTTGAATTTGTCACGGTTAAGGAGCTACTTAGACTCAGAGACGATGCCGCCACAAGAAATTTACGAATAGTTAATGGATGTTTGACGAGCAATAATCGACTGATGCAGGCGAAACGAATGTACCTCAGTGGAATTTACTGCAAGCTCGCTTCCTTTCAAATTCTGTATCGAATTGCCGGATCAGTATCGATACTCGGAGGTGAAATGTTAGCGCATAGGACGCTAAGCCCAAAGTCTCCCCACCTTTCCCCATGACGAAGTTTCCATACGTCTTAAATCTCGCTCTGAGTGCAGTAATGCGTTGTGGACCAGTATCCATCACATTTGAACAACTTTGTCTCCAGCACTCGCACCTCGCAAACATCTCGACTCTGAGGCACGTGCAAAATTCACCTTTTCCCGGTTTCTTTTCTTTTTTTCTTCTTCAAATTTATTCAACTTCTTTAAAACTTTGTACAAATCTTCGATATGGGGCAGTTTCCCTTCCGTTGACCTTTGAACTGACTTTTGCGTATACTATGACAACGCGTAATTCTTGGAAAAGAAACGGACGGATCCAACGACCTTCCCTTGTCTGCCGCGTATATTATTCCAAGCTTCAAAGCAAATTATTATTTGGTCTGCATTGCGCCAATTTTGTCTGCAACGTTCTTAAAGTTTAGTAAATTAATTGTACTTTTATATTACGAAAAAATAATGATATGAATTCTATTAAATATTTATTCATGAATGTAATAATATTGATTATATAAAACTGCCTCTTTGTAACAGATTTCACAGGAATTTAATATTTTCTGCGCATTTCCATTCTCAGATCCACGACGAACAAGTGAGCATTTTCCTCTGCACCTCAGCTGCTCTTCCCGCCGTGGACTTCCCCGGTCGCTGCGGATGACCTCTGGCCCCGCGACCCCCCGCCGCGGCCGGGCCTCGGCCGCTCGCCGCCGCCGCCGCCTGCCAGTCACGGCGCGGGCGGCTGCCCCGGGCGCGCCAATGCTATTAGCATATTAACGCCCCGCGCGCGCCAGCACGCCCTCTTGTATCATTCAGGCGCGGGAGGGGGCGGGGCGGGGCAGGGCAGGCGGGAACCACGATCGCCAGCCAGACTTACGCCCCCCTAGTCCCCGTCCCTTGGCCCCGCCCTTTGCGGGGTACACAGTCACCGCCCACGTCTCACCAGCTTAGGTGGCTCAGGGCATCAGGTAGATGTCACTGCAGTGCCTCAGACCGGAGGTCCTAGGGTTCCACTCCCCACGGTGGCTGGATAATCGACACTTAGCTACATAGCTTGGGCGAATTCAGTCGCTGTATTGATTGATTTTTTTTCCCTGTTTTCGGACGCGCAACTGTTTGGCTGGCCCCGTTAGTGGCATTTTTTTTCTCGGGAGATGGCGTGATCTTCCCCGCTGGATGGGAGACCCGGCGCCACCCCCGTCGGCTGGGGGATTTAACCGGACCCCCCCGGGGGGCCCCCCCGCCGGGAAAAGCGTGCCCCCCGCCCGGTCCCCCGGAATTGGTGTAGTGCGTTTGGGGGTTTTAAAGGGGGAAAAAGGGAAAAGAAAGGGGAAGGGACGTCGCGCGGTCAGGGCCCTTTTGTTCTGCCCCGGCATTCCCTTGGGGATCGGGCAGGGAAAAACTACCGCCCAAAAAGCCAGCCCGAATTCTCCTCAGACGCGACTGAATTTGATCTGCTGGAAACTCCAAAATCCTCCCCCTCGGGGCTCGAACTGGCCCGGTCGGGGCCGGCGTGACATCAGTTGATACATGACTACCCCCCGGTGCTGTCGGGAAAAATTTCGACGAATGGTTCCCCTATCGGTGAGGGGTTTTTCCCCAAATCGGTATTTTTTCGGGGTTTCGGGATAAAAGGTGAATGAAACAGTACCAAAAATGCCTTTCCAACCCTTTTCTTTCCCTATTCCCCCCATTCCCCTTTTCACCCATCAAACCCCCACCAGGAGACAAGGGGCCAAAGATCTTTCCAGCTGGGACGGTGCCCGAGTAAGTACCTGGTAAAGGGCCGCTAGTCGACGTGATTGGGCCCCTAGTCCCCCCACGGGGGAAAACCCGAATTTCGAGAAAAAAAAAACCTTCCCTTAGGGAAAATTTTTGGGGTTCATCCCCGGGGCCCGAAATTTAAAATCATCCCCCCTTTTAACCCCCACCCCCAAATCCCGCCCGCCCCACTCCGTTGCGCCCCTCCCCCGCTGGATGTCTTTCCCCCCTCGCCTCCTTCCCTCTTCCCGTCCTGCCCGTCCCGTCCGGTCGCCCCCTTCCCCCTCCCTTTCCCCCTCCGCTCCAGTACATCAGCCCCCCAACCCCTCAAAACTAAATAAAATTGACAACCCGGGTTCCTGGGGGCTCCCAACTTTAATATTACCCCGTTTCTCGGGATTTTAAAAAATTTATCAAAAATTTGAAGAGAAATTAAATTTTTGTTTCAGACACTCTAAAAAAATTTTATTCCCCCTCAGCCCAGTTTGATTAATAGTAAACGTAATTTTATCAAAATATCTTCATATTATAAATTTTTTATAATTTTTCCCCCTTTTTCAATCATTTTTCTATGGAAATTAGATTTGGGAATCTTTTTCCCAATTTTATTTTAAAACATACATAAAAATACCCTATTTGAAATTTTTTTTAATTGAAAAAAGAAAGTATTTAAATTACTTTTTGAAAACTTTATTTTAAAAAAAAAATCTTAAAATTTTTTCCCAAGGAATATTTTTTCCCGGAAAAAAATCAAAATGTCCTTTCTTTTATGAGTGTGTTCAAAACCTGATTTTTGTAGAAACAACGAATTATGGGGTTTCACCCTCATTTAAATAAATAAACTTAAAAATTCCAAACATTAGAACATTTCAGAAAAAAATTTTTTATACATTTGAAAAAAAGCCAAAAAAAAACCCTTTAAAAAAACAAAACAAAAAAGGTTTTGGGAATTTTAAACAGGAAGGTTTGTCGAAAATTTGGGTAATAACTCTCACCCCTTGTTTCTTCCTCCGCCTAAATTTTCCGGGCCCCTGTTTTTCCCCCCTTTTCCCGGCTTATAGGGGACCCCGGACCGCCCTGCTTGCAGCCACCGGCCCCCGGCGAGGTGTCCCCCGGTTTTATCGCCTTTCCAAGGCCGGGGGGTTTTTTGGAAGCGCCCCCAACCGGCGCAGCCCGGTGGGAATCGGGGCCCCCCCGGCCCCCCGGGAGAAAAATGACAAAATCCCAGTTTGAAATAAAAAAGGAAATTTTTTTGGTGACTCCCCCCCCCTCGCCCCTTCCGTTAGAAGTCTCCCGTGTTTTTATTGCTTTGGTTTGTTTTCATCGCCCTTTTTTTCCCTGATTTCATGACAAAGAAAAATTTTTTACAAATCCCCCGTTTAACTTTTCTTTCTGTTCTTTGCAAAAATTCACGTTTATTGAGCGATATTCCTTTTACGCGTATTCCAAACTGAACAGATGATCGCACGGATTACTATTGTAATCAACTGTTTCCCGCTTATCGCGTCAGGGGTTTTCACTTGGTCCCTTTGCTATACAAAGCTGGGGCCTTTTCAAAAGGGACCAAAAAATGCCAATCGTTTTCAACTCCATTAAAAATGAATGGTTGGTTAAAAAGTAATCACGCAATAGGTTTCGTAACACAAAAAACAACTAGAAATGGGAAAAGGAAAAAAACAATTTAAAAACTAAGTAGCTGTGAAAGAAAAAATTTCATTTCAAGGAAAAAAAATTCCATCCGCTATTTCGGGAAAAAAATACAGAACCATAAAATGAATAAAAAACAAAACTGGGGAAAAAAAAAAAAATTTAAACTGGATCTTAAATGGTGGAATGGGGAAAAGGGTTTAAAATTTGCTGATAATGAACAGGAGAAAATGAACTAACAAGGATACAGGGAAGGGAGAAATGGAAGATGAAACCAGTAAAAATAGAAGAAAATAAAAGAAGAAATTATAATTTTAAATGTAAAGAATTAGACAACAAAGTTTTAAATTTATTAAATGGGAAGTGTTAACCATTTATTCTAACATCAATTTTTCGTTTAGGGTTTCCCTTTCCCCTTGATTCCGGGGTAGTCAATACGCGCGTCTGGATTGGTGATATGGGGGTCCCCCTATTTAAACCAGTGAATTCTTTAAAAAAAGGGTCTTTTAAAGGGGGATTAAGTACCTAAACGCTTTGGGAGGTTTTCTTGAAGTTATCTGCCTTTTGATTTCTTAAAAAAAAACGAATCAATTAAAAAATTTTGCCGGGGTTTTTCTGATTGTTCGAATAATTTGGAAAATATTTTTGGGTTGAAAGGACTTAAAGGGATAAAACCAAATACTATTCTGTTTCGGCAAAACATCGATTGTTACAACTCGATTCCTTTGACAATTACTGAACCTAATTCTGTAACAAAACAGAAAATCAGAATGAATAAATCTATCGATATTTTTTTTAATTCTTCTCTTTCCCAAAAGGGCCTTTCTTTTTTGACGAAAAACTTAGTTTAAATTTTTAATTTCTTATCTGAACAAATAAAATTTATCCCCCCGTAGCGTCACTCTAAAGGGGTTTGCACACGAGCTCAAAAAACGACGTTAAAGCGTCCGTCTGGCAAAAAATTGACAGGTCGTCGCAGCGGGGGTCTTGGGGGCCCTGCGGCAGCGTAGGTCCCTCGGTGAATGGACGGGAATCTAGAATCACGTTGTTGCAGCTAGCATCCACTTCTGCAGGAAAAAGAAATCTTTTGTTGCACGGGGGTGATCAAAAAAAGTAGAACCAACGGACGTTATGTATTTTTCGCGTGTGTTCCCCTGGGAGAAAACGGAAGCTATATAAAAGTTTCCTATTACCTCATCATAGGGCAAGCAGAGGAGAAAATAGAAAAGAAAGAAAGTAAGAGGACTGGGGATGTGAAGGGACGAACAAAACGACGCCGGCGTCGGGGGCCATTGTGACGTCGCGGGTAAACCGCGCCAGCTTCTGTGGGGCCCCCCCCCAACCCCCCCACCGAAACCGGCGCGCGGACTCCCCAAAAGCTGCTGGGGGTCTGCTCCATGGAGAAAAAAGTCCCCCGTGGATGGCGGTCCCAGCCCGTTTGGGATCTTCCGGCTTCGCCTGGGTTTATCAGAAAAAGGAAACACCGATCGGGGGCCGGCGGGAAATTTCCCCGGCCGTGTCGAAACGAAAGCTGGTCGAAAAACCTGCGTCTGTGGGGGGTTAACCTCCCCGGGCAGGCGCTGCAGTAACATCAATTTTGGGCCGAGCTACCCTCCCCTTGGGAGCGGGGGAAACGAAACGGGGAAATGGCGAAGTCGAAGGAAGACGCGTGGTGGGGGCGGCGGCGGTACGGCCTCGAGGGAAGAGGGGGGAGAGGAAGCGAAAGGGGGCGGCAGCGGAAGTGCCGCACAGGGCGAGGGAGGGGTGGTGGCGGCGAAGGCGAGAAGTCGAAAGCGCGAGGCAAGGGAGAAGCAATGGCGAGGGCGTGGCGGAGGTGTAGTGGACCAGACGGAGTGAAGCTGGCGAAGACGAGGTGGCGCGGGGCAGGGCGGAGTCCGTGGCGGGTGTAGTGTATGTCTGTCATTACTCGCCTTGCCTTCTATCAGGGTGACCTTGCCCTGGGGTGGTCACTTAGTCGTCAGTCTCTAAACTGATTCCCTGCCGATGCGCAAGTACAGGCTGGTATCTGTGTCCTCCACTCCAATGCGTGGGTCGGGCCACCCTGCTAGCTAACAGTTACGGGCTTTCCAGACCGGTATCGGTGTCGAATCTATGGCAAGAAGCCTCTCCTCTAGGCCAAGACCACCTCGACTAAGCCAAGAGCCCAAATGGAGGCCACCAGAGCTAAGATCCGAGCGGCTCGAGCCTCTTCCTGTCTCCATACTGCAATCACTTATGCATCGACCTATCGCCGTAACCTACGAACCTGACGGGGTTCATGGTCCCCGACGCGACTTCTGTTTGTGAGATTCGGAGCATTTCGGAGAACGTCTTTCGCCCAAACCCGCTTAAAGTTCTACTCGCCAGAGGCCCAACTGATGTGTTACCGGGCAAACCCACAACATGGACCTTAGCATCGCCCACTCGCTGCCCCCACCTTGGCTAACGACGCTACGCGGCCCCCCCCTTGCCCTTCGGGGCGGGGAAGCTTGAAGAACCATAGGAAAGACGAAGTCGAAGGAAAGGTGAAGTCGCAGGTGAGGGCGGTGGCTAAAGCGAGGGCGGTGCGGGGGCGTGGCGAGGCGGAGGCGCGACAGGAGGGGCGCGAAGTCGCAGATAAAGACGGGCTGGCGTGGCGGGGGCAGGGAGAAGGCGTGAAGAGCCGAGGTAAAGACGAAGTCGAAGGAAAGGTGAAGTCGCAGGTGAGGGCGGTGGCTAACGAGGGCAGCGCGGGGGCGTGGCCGCGGAGCGCGTCGGGGCGGGCGCGCGGCACCGTCATCAGCAGAAAAGGAACTGCAGCCTGTTGCTGCAGAGGCGGCTCGGCTCGGCGCGTGGGGCCGGTGACGTTGATGCATGCCCCGCGCGACGCACAATAGGCGCCGCGCAACAAAGGTGGGTAATTAGCCCTACTTGCGCAAATAGATGAGCGCCGCGCCGCGCCGCGGAACATCATAAAACAATACGACTGGCGCAAGCGCAGGCGCCGGCCGGCCGATCGCCGCCGCGAATTGGCCGGGATTAGGCTGGGAAGAGACCGCAGGTGCCGGTCAAGCGATGCGCACAAATTATAGGTTACGCTTCGCTCCGCCGTTTTATGACGCACTGTGGAAACGACGTGATAATCTGCGCACGCATGTACCTAAAAATATAAGAGTGAACCTGCTATGCTTTCAACAGTATATTCTCTTCCTGAAAATTTTCCCCTACCATATTATATGCTATAAAGCAACGAGAAAAGCCGTTCAGGTTTGTTTGAAGCAATAGATCTTTCTGCAGAGCGTAATAAGTTTTAAGTAATATAAGCTATTTGCAAGCCAGAACGAAAACATAATACGTTCATAAAGTCATCATAACGGAGTGGCCGAAGCCAGTGAGGTTAGAGGACTAACTGAGTGGATTGTAAGGGTCGTGGGTTCGTCTCCCACACGGAGATGGCTATTGTGCTCGTTAATTGACTATCCTTAATCATCTTTACATCTCCCATAAATAATCTCTAAATCTTGCAACGGGCGTAATTGAAATAATGAAGAGGATTAGATCATCACCATTAGATCTATCATTCACTACTCGCTATCATGTCATTAAGAGAAAATATTTATGGGCATAAGCACCACAGGGAAAGCAGACCAAACGCACCCAAAATTGAAAACGTAATTCAAGTTGAGGTAATATCGATTCAAAAAGGTCAGTTAAATTCCAAGTGTTTACTGCATTCACGTGAAATTATTGCTAAAAATCGGAATAATAAAAAATGAAAAGTATTTTGATTAATGTTTGATTATTTCGTTATTACACAAATATGACACAAAAGAATAGATTTAAGGAATAATTAATAACTGATAATTCATATTATTGCATTACCATTAATTTAATACGTACAATTGTAATTTTTCTGCTTGAACCTATTTCTACTCCAACTCGCTTTTCTTCCCTCAAATACATACTTCTGACGTTTTGTTCCTCTGTCCTGGTTTCTTCATTTTTCTTGCCCTTACCCTTACCATTTCTTTCTTGTTTCTTCCATTCTTACTTTTTCCCTCTCTATTTTTCTTTTTCCAGTCGGCACTGTTCTATCCCGGGGACCTCGGTGGAGGCGGCCAGTCCAGCGACAGTGTCGCCCCGAGCGGAGGGAAGCCTTCCATTCAGAAACTCAGGGGCAGTCACGAGCCACTGGGCCACCGCTGGCAGAGGACACAACACCCACGCTTTCTACGTCCCAACCAGCGCTCTCCCTTGCTGCTCTCCATTCCCGGGCCCGCGCCATTCCCCGCAAAGCCGATTCTTTCTCGATTAGCCTCCCCTGGATATTCAGTGCTTCCCTCTCTGGGGACGCAGACGAGGATGTCGTGCTTTGAGGCGAAATAAAACGCGCGTCCCATTAAGGGTTCGCCCATTAAGAGAAGTATTCTACTACATCTTTGAAACGTCTAATGATCAGAAAAATCGTGTGATCCTATGAAATGCTTTAATGAGTTTTAATATGAGCTAGAAAAGCTATTCGTTTAAAGAAATGAAGTCGGATTGAAGGGACGTTATAGCGCGTAGAAAGGAAGTAAATCTAATGGGAGTTGATCAAAAAAAAATTTTAATTTTTAAAAAAGAGAACCATAATTATGATAAGGTAGATAATTAATTTATTTTGAATAAGGTACTTCGTTATGGTGACAGGAAAGTCCAGAGTATTCGCACCTTCAGCTATTCTGAGTATTTTTATTCTCCCAAAATCTATTATGTATTTTTCCATTATGAATTTTAGACACTAAAGTAACATTTTAATTTCATTCAACTTATGGAAACCAGTACTCTACATTCACTTGAGAAAGGGCAGTGTGCGGGTTGCGTTCGAAAAATGTGCTCAATGAATTGATAGATTTTTCCGGGCATGTAAACTGTTATGATCATTAGTCCCGCTTGTGTAGTGAATGATTTACTCTGAGAGGTGGCTAATTTCTCCTTTTCTGGATGGTGAGATCCTGTACCGGCTTACACCTTGCCTTGCGGATAATTTCCTCATCCATAACACACACACACACACACGCGGTCGGGACCGCCTCAGCCGGGACAAGCTCTTGACTCCCGAAAGGTCACCCGACATCTGTGATAGTGTAGTGCATGTGAGTGTAAGTGGGTGTAAGGAGGAGGGGACAAGGATGAGGAAGTAAAGTTCGCGCGTCGCCCTTTATCTGTTAGGATGCTGCACCAGAATATACCTGGAGATCTAATTTAAAATAAAGCAAGCAATCGTTTAAGGTTACACAATATTTTCTAAATGCGTCTCCTATATGGAGAGGTAAACATGGTTAATGGATATCTTGAAAGAAGCGAATTAATGGAAAGGCACAGGTAAAAAAGGATTTATGATTATAATGTGTTTACTGCAAAATAAAACAATAGATTAGACATGAAACATGTTACTATGAAGTGCTGTTTCCAAAAAAAAAATTAATAAGTTTCAAATGGAATGTGATTGTATTTTGTTTGTATGTGAAATGTCAGTGAAAGTATTAACAAACACTGCATGAGGAAAAGGCACCTCTCATAATACGTTAGGTTTTCATGACTTATTTCGTTAAGAAATGTACACTAAAGTAAAACAAATAATTGGAAGGGGGAATTCTTTAAATTATTTGATAATTCTAAGAAGTTGGTGTCCCCTAATATTGTTTTTAAACTTACTATGTTTAAAGAGTCATTTATTAAAACTGATTATTAAGGTTTCATTTAAATAAAACGAAGTCAAGATTGAATAGATTTCAATAACAATAAATCCTGAACTCTAAGTAAACATCTAATTGTTAGTTTCAGAGCATACTGATCTCAGAACGTAGCTTCTAGGTGCACTGTGTGCTAATGTGTTGGAAAGTTTTCCTGTTGATCAAACATTAGTGACCAAAGACTTTTTGTCACTTTTACAGTCATTATGACTCATCATGGACAGACCACAATTTAATTATGAAGAAAAAAGTTAACGACCTTCGAAATAAAAATTGAGGAAAATAAGAGTGGAGCTAGCAGAACCGTCACCTGAATCTTTACTGAGAAACCAATCATGTTTTATTTTCTAATTTATATTTTAATTTTTTCTTCTACTATAACTGCAAAATAAAGCAGTTAGGAAAATAAGTTCCGAAGTTGACTAATTACTTTAGTGAACAAATTTGTTTAAAGCGATGTCTTAGAAAATCTGATGGTTAATTGAAACATTAAAGCAATTATACTTTTTCATTGCTCAGAATTTGAATTAAAAAACCTCTTCCATAACATTAACAATTACCTACTTAAAGGGAAATGAATATTGACCAGAAACCCGAACGCACCAGAATTTTTTTTCTGCCAAACCCAGACAATAAATACTCGTTCTGCGAGGTCTTTGTGGGTCCTGCACTACCGAATGGCATTGGCTGACTTTAGTTGCCGAGTCTCCTTAATTGTGGGCGTCTGCGGCCATCGTCCGAAGCGATGACGCCAGCGCCCCAAGCGGCCGCCGCCGTCGCAGTTCTCGCCCTTCGCCAAACAAACGAGAACCGGAAGCGCCTCTTCGCACCGCACCGCCTCACGCACAGGCCGCCTCTGTCTCCCGGCCTCCGCCCGCAGCGGAGCCTGCGGTCGCGGCGCTTTCCAGCTGCAGGGCTCCTGTGCGCACTCATCACACGCGGATGACCCACGCATACTGCGAACCAAATGCACATTGAAAGTAATATTGATATAGATGAAATTGATAAATAGTGATTAGAGAATAGTGATATAGATGAAATAGTGATAGAGACGTAATAGTGATATAGACGTAATAGTGATATAGGCGTAATAGTGATACCCACGTAATAGTGATATAGACGTAATAGTGATATGGATGTATTAGTGATATTGATGTAATAGTGATACTGATGTAATAGATATGGGTTGATGTTTAAACCGGTAGGTCAACTGCTTTAATTATTAGACCCGTTAGTGTAGTTAATGTTTTTCCTGGACTTGTCATGTTTTCCCCCGATGAGTTCCGACAACGACCTATACGACAGCTTAGGAACGCCGCTCAGCCGGCCTCTAAGCCATGACTGGTCTGTTGATTTGTGTGGTGAGTGGAGTATTTAAGCGCGGCGTGCGTGCGTGCATGCATGCGTGCGTGTGCGGGCGCGCGAGTTTGTCAGAGAAAAGGAGACAAGAAAGAGCAAGGAAATATAGCGTACGGTACTCTGTGCGTTTGTTAGGGTACTGCTCTGGCATTCACCTGGCATTGATCGGAGAAACCAAGGAAAACCACCCATCAGAGCAGCTGGCTTCTAGAATTCTCATCCTGACAGCGAGCAGCTGAATTCAACACAGCTAACTACCTTGTGTCGAAAATATTTCACCATCGGGGATTAAATCCTAAGGTTCCGAATCACTAACTGCAGAAAATTATATAAATAGTCAATGTTTCCGTAACCAGAAATTTTACGCGCGTTTCATTCACCAGCTATACCGAGTATATTCTTTTCGTAATTCTGAGATTTGTTAACTTAATTTACTATGTTCGTGCACCAAACTGCCACCAAACCGTCACTTGCACCAAACTGAAACTACGTATAAGTTGTACTGACAGCAAAAATCAAGTTATGAAATATTTCGAAATTAAACATTCCATTTTACGAAGTACACATTTTTGCAATCGCGCTTCCTCACAAATCCGAGTAAAGACATTTTGGAAGAGGCAGTCATCCGCCGCTCATTATGCGTTACTGGGACTGAAACCATAAAAGCGTTCGAAAATTAGATTTTTATCGACGGCTGCGGAGCTAGGAAATGTTTGTCTTTTCCTTTGTTGCCGACTATATCGGTCGCGGGTCTTGGAAATGGTCTTCATAAAATCAACGATAAGTCTACAGCATGGTCGCGAAAACGGATCCTGTTCGGGATTAACAGCTCTTAGAAATGTGCTGACAACAGCCGCGATAAGACCGGGAGACGCAGGCTACAATTGGCGAGAAGCTCACCACCGAAAAGAATAGGTCCTAGTCGCGCCCAAACCCGGTACAGTGCTGCATAAAGAACATGTACACTATTTATCAAAATAAAATATTTTTTCTGGGTTACAATTACGCTTTTGTATAAACATTTTTTAATCTTCTTCATCAAAAGATTGATTGATTGATTTTTTCGTGTTTCCGGGCGCGTCAACTGCTTCGGTCATTAGTCCCGTTAGTGTAGGGCATGTTTTTTCGCGGGAGATGGAGGTGATCTTCCCCCGCTGGATGGCGAGATCCGGCGCCGACCTACCGTCGGCTAGTGGGGTTTCCCCCTAACCAGGACTCTCCCACCAGCGGGGCACTGCCCCAATCGGGACAAGCTCTAAACTCCCGACCGGTCTCCAGGAATATGTGGTAGTGTAGTGCATGTTAGTGTAAGTGTGTGTGTGTGTGTGTGTGTGTGTGTGTGTGTGTGTGTGTGTGTGTGTAAGGGGAAAGGATAGGACAAGGAAGAGGAAGGACAGATCGCGCGCGGTCCGTGGCCCGTTTCATAGGGTACTGCTCCGACATTCGCCTGGTGTTCATCGGAGAAACCACGGAAAACTACCGATCAGATCAGCCGGCCGCTAGAATTCTCCTCCAGACAGCGATTGAATTCGACCTAGCTGAAAAGCTAGTGTCGAAAATCCTGCCGCCGTGGGGAATGGGAACCTAGGACCTCCCGGTGAGAGGCGCTGCAGTGGCATCAGTTGTTGCACTGAGCTACCGCTATCGGTTTCGTCAAAAGATCGATGCATCTCTTCCACCCACTGCGCCTCTTGTATACTGCAATGTGAGCAAGGGATTTACAAGCTACTGCAGAGTTACTTACTGGAGGTAGTGGTCAAGTTTCCCCAGAGTGTAAAACGGCAGTGAAATTAATCGACGGCAGGGAGTGTCACTACAGCCAAAAGTTTGAAGTGACGTTCAAATCTTCAATGATATAAAAGTGCCTGGAGACGTGTATGTACATTTTGCCCCCCTGGGATTTCTCTCAAATGTTGACTACACACTTAAGAAGCCTAAAAAAAGGGGGATTGCGATTAGAAAAACCTACCTAAATCTGGTTAAACCACAAAATGTTTAAATTGCTTCCTGGGATACTAGACCGTGGTCAATTTGAATTCTGCTAGAGGATTCGACTGTATCTGGAAAATACCATTAACGGCGATGGGGCAAGGTAGAATATCCTTCTTAGTGAGCTTTTGACTCACTAATAAGGCTGCTTGATTATGAGTGAGCCAGGAGACTATCACAAAGGTTCTCCGACCATCGCCTCATCGTAATTCATGATGTCTGTCGCAGATGCAGATGAAATGTCTGAGAGAAGGATGGATTCACGAGGAACACGACCCATCAGACCGGAAAGCAATTTAAAAATTCACGCCGGTCATGGAAGCTTACACTGTTTGTAGAACAACAAAATGTTATAAATCATGCAACTCGCAATGCACCTAGTCGGCGTCTTGCCGGCGGCGCGAGGGCATGTGTGGGCGAGCAGGGCCGGGAAGAAGGCAGCCTGGCAGGCCAAGAATAGCGCGCAGGGCTGCACTGTGATAATAAACACCCGCACAACAACAGGTAAATATCTTACCAAATACAATATTCATAATAAAATTAAAACTCAAAATGCTCTGGTATTGGTCTTATTCACAATCAATTGTCGCATTTTAAGGACTCTAATATTAAAGAAAAAATTAATTGGAAATTAGTTACGGTATTATTAATTCAACACGGTCATTTTTTTTAAAGAATATTCAATACCTCAAATTGCTTTATATTAATGTCTCAGTGATATAAACTAAATAATTTTCATTGGACTTTACCACTTTTCATATTACCAGGAGTGGTCACCCCTTAACAGGAAAATATCATACTTACTAAATAATTAGACACACGCGAAAATACAAAAGAAGATATCCGTAACATAAATTAATGAATATACTTCCCCTGTTCATACGTATTTTTAATTCAAAGGTTTGTTTCACGTACCTAGGTCTGTGCTTGGAGTACCAACGAATAATTTTCGAGAATATAGAAACTAATTTATTTTGCATGGTAAAAAACGATGAATACGTATTACAGTCTTGGAACCATTATAAGTATCATACTGCATCATTTCAATTCCAGATGAATAAAGTCGCATACTCATAGCATCGTCTAGCGGACCTAAACATTTCACTGATCATATAGTGTCATTTAATGTGTCTCTGAAGCTCATGAAAATAGTGTAGTGCGAGACGTTTTCGGATAATAGAAAATTTAACTGAGTTAAAATAAAATTCCTTGTTGCACAACACAATTCAATTACAACAAATCCGAAGTTTAATTCAACTTCAACAACCTAAATGTTTAAGTAAAAAGCGTATATTTAATGCATTAAGAACCATTACATTTATAGAAAATTTATAATGATAAATAATAACTCATGAAATAATGCAGTCTTCAGATAGGGTAAGAATGCTTATGTTAATGGCAGATGTTTATTTTTACTGATATCTCTAAAATATTGAAAAAGTTTAATATTGATCTAAATTTTTAATAAAATCTCTTCTAAAATATGAGATCTTTAAATTAGGTTTGTACTATTTTTTAGAAAACAGACTTATTTTTCGGTAATTTATACTTCCAGTTAAATTGATAAAAAATCTCAAAAGCTGCTCCATTTTTTTCTTTAAATTTTTCCACGAATCGCACAAAGAACACTTTTTCATGCTGACTCATTTTCGTTGAACTCTCGAATTTTTAGATATTGCAAATGTTAAAAATAAGGCGAGAAAGAGCGTGCTCTTTTACCACTATTGTTTCTTATTTAATCTGCAGTCCCTTCAGCTGCTTCGCTACTTCAATAGCTGCGTTCACTAATCAACAGATGCTAACCTCCAAGCTTCTATCAATGGACTTATTCAATTAGTAACGCGAGTGAATCTCGCACCCTTCTTTTGTCAATTTCATTGAAATAAATTTTTTATCTTACTTATTTCTATTTTATTATCTTTTTTTTACTTATTATTTTGACTATATATTGATATTGATTTGACATTTATTATTTTGATTTTACTTATTTTACCCACTCTTGTGTGTTATCTAATCTACCATCTATCAATTCAAATTCTAATTTCATATCCACACAAGCCACATGTAATATCTGCACGTAATATCGTAAGTGTGTATTATGGAATGATCATTATGTGTTACGTAAGTAGCGCCTAACAATGCCTGGAACGTTTGTTCTTCTTTTGCGTCTTCGCCTGTTTTACAAACTTTTTCGTTGATAAGCCGTGGCGCTCCCACGGGGAAGGGGGTCAGCCCCCCTCTCCAGAAGCCAGTCAGTCATATTCAAAAATACACTTTTGTGCCCTTGGTGCCCTTCTGTTCATGATAAGATTTGCCATAATTCATGGTATTTACTAGGCAAACAGCGAAACTTAAAGTAACAAATTCCTCAAACCCTAATGGTTAAAAATAACAGCCCAGTATACCACCCAACAAATTGTGGTAAAATACAATTTTACCACAAATAAATGATTCATGTATCCTCTCAATTAACGTTCTCAGAGGAGCTTTTTGGGATCTCTTACAGTGCACCGTAGTAAATGTGGGCTCCAACGCATTTTTTCTTAATTACCAAGAGATATAAAGTATTAGTCATTTCATCTTAGTCTTGAACATTTCAAGAAGAAGAAAAAAATCAAAAATGTATTACAATTGTCCATATTCAGTTACGAGTTGAATCTAGTGCTACGTACGACGCAAGCGTGCAATATAACTCTGATTCCTGCCTGAAACTGCCAGAGCATCGCAGGTTAAAGAGTTAAAAGTGAAAGAGGAAAGACAATAGCGAGCAGCAATTGGCAGCTGCCTCAGCCGGCTGTGAAAGAGCGAAGCTCGCGCAGAGGCAAAGGGGTTGGGCAGGAGCAGCAATTTGTCGGCGCGTTGGTCGATGGCCCGAGCCGCCACCGCCGCCCCGCGCTCAACAAGTGGCTTTGTTGCATATTGAGCGGCCACTGTCCGGTAGCCGGGAACCTCCTCCCACCTCATGCCCACGTCCCGTGCACGCCCCGCCCCCCGCAGCCGCGTGGCAAACAGGCGCCGCTGGAGGCCTTAGAACGAGTGGCCCCTCAGCCCCGCCACCGCCATCTCCGCCTCCTCCTCCCCTGCAGCCGTCGCCTACTTCGCCATCAGCTCCTCTGACTCCTTCACACCGGAGGCGGTAGCTCAGTGCATCAACTGATGCCACTGCAGCGCGTCTGACCGAGAGGTCCTAAGTTCCCACTCCCCACGGCGGCAGGATTTTCGACACTAGCTTTCAGCTAGGTCGAATTCAGTCACTGTCTGGAGGAGAATTCTACGGCCGGCTGCTCTGATCGGTAGTTTTCCGTGGTTTCTCCGATCAACACCAGGCGAATGCCGGAGCAGTACCCTACCAAACGGGCCACGGACCGCGCGCGATATGTCCTTCCTCTTCCTTGTCCTATTCTCTCCTCTTACACACGCACTTACACTAACATGCATCACACAACCACATATTCCGGGAGATCGGTCGTGAAATTAGAGCTTGTCCCGGCTGGTGCGGTGCCCCGCTGGTGGGAGAGTCCTGGTTAGGGGGAAACCCCGCTAGCCGAAGGTAGGTCGGCGCGGGATCTCGCCATCCAGCGGGGGAAGACCACCTCCATCTCCCGAGAAACAAAAACATGCACTACACTAACGGGACTAATGACCAAAGCAGTTGACGCGCCCAGAAACTCGAAAAAAATCAATCAATCTGCCTTCTCCACGTCCTTCGCCTCTAACCCCGTCATTCCGCCTTATCCTCCACACCTGCCGCCGTCTTGTCCTCCGCCGCAGTCCTCCTCCCTCCGTCGACACACCTCCTTTTCCCCCCCCCGGGCCCCTTTTCCTCCCCCTTCCTCCTCCTCCGCTCCGCCTGCGCCGCCGCCAGCTCTTCCAACTGCGCCGCCCCTCCTACGTCGCCCATCTGCCGTCGTCTCTCTTCACCATCTGTCTGTGTCTGCCTGTTCCTCTGTCCGTTCATCCGCCGTCCTTAATCACTCTAGCGTCTAAATACGGTAGCGCACAACAACGAGACATTTATTAGATTCTTTCTTCTTGCATACAGTATGTTGTGTTGAGTTTTTGCCAGACAAAGCAATTACTTCCACGGTCTGTTTTCTTCATTATTTTGAGATATTAGTAAAACTAGCAATTATATCTCAAAGTAGACTCTATACTTAGTTTTATTACTCGTAGAAATTACTTTGTGCCATCCCTGTGCATATTCTCAAATATTAGTGAATTCGTAGAGTAAGTAATTAAACTTGTTCTCTGATAGCTTCGAAGAAAGTAATTAAAATGTGGATGACATTCAGCTAAACTCGTAAAATTACTGCATCTTCCTAATAGACGATTCGAGTTTATTTATAGCAGTAATTCCTTAATTGATCGATACAGACCCCCCTACCCTGGCGATGATTTCAACTTTTTTAGATGTCGATAGTTTCAATTTTAAAAAATGGTCCATAAAACTTCAAAAATTAATACCGTACCACTAACTATATATTCTATTATAATATTATTATAATAACAATAATAATATTAATATAATAATAATTACTCTCTATTACATTTTATTTCAAAAATGTAAAAAACTTCTACTTTTTCTTATTCTTAAGTTTTGATAGTGCAGGTTTCGACATTAAATGTTGCTAATGATAATGTGATGTGTCGTAACGTACTACATCTAGTTTTCAATTATTTACTAACAGGATTTTAAAACGTTTTTAAATTCAGTGAATTATTTATTATCGAGTAAAATACAAGTTTATTTCGTGTACATAACTTTTTCGGGTAAATGGCTTTAAGAAAAGAATTTGCCAAAAGGATCATCGATCAGAAAAAATGTTTTGGGAAACCTGGATCTACATCATACAAGGAATCCTACACCATGCAAGGATCCTTTTCTTGCCCCAATCCGCTGTTTCACCGCGTGTCCTCCGCCAAATATCATTACCATCATCATCAGGGATGCACTTCAGTAATTCCGTTAAAAATTTCCGACATGACTACCGAACCAGCATCAACTGATGCTACTGCAGCGCCTCTGACCGGGAGGTCCTGGATTCCAGTCCTGACGGCGGCAGGATTTCCGACACTAGCTTTTTAGCTAGGTCGAGTTCAGTCGCTGTCTGGAGGAAAATTCTAGCGGCCGGCTGCTCTGATCGGTAGTTTCCCGTGGTTTCTCCGGTCGACACCAGGCGAATGCCGGTGCAGTACCCTACCAAACGGGCCACGGACCGCGCGCGATCTTTCCTTCCTCTTCCTTGTTCTATCCTCTCCCCTTACACACACACTTACACTAACATGCACTACACTACCACATATCTCCGGGAGATCAGCCGGGGGCTTAGAACTTGTCCCGGCTGGGGCGGTGCCCCGCTGGTGGGAGAGTCCTGGTTAGGGGGAAACCCCACTAGCCGACGGTAGGTCGGCGCCGGATCTCGCCATCGAGCGGGGGAAGATCACCGCCATCTCCCGCGAAAAAAAATGCAGTACACTAACGGGACTAATGACCAAAGCAGTTGACGCTCCCGGAAACACGAAAAAATCAATCAATCAACCGACCTCTGACACAGATGCACATTCATGCGTCTCCCTTTGCCAATGTCCGCCGATCTCAATATTTACACTGACCTCTGACACAGATGCACGTGCATCTGTCTTCCTTTGCTTCCGCCACGGAGGTCCCTGCCGCCAGTGTTTTCATCGCCGCCTGTGGTTCGGGAGTTTTAGTTTGGGAGGAAAGAAGTCGGACAAGTGGCGCGCACGTCGTGGTCCGTGGCCCCATTAACAGCGCTTTACTCTCGCTGACCGCAGGCACGCCAACTCGCTACGAGCTCCCTACTTACACTGTAGCCAGAGCTTATGTCTTTACATGATACATGGTGGTCAGGAAAACACACGACCATGGCAATACACAGAAGCCGAGACTCCTTGCCCGTCACGGGATTCGAACCCGAGACCGTTCGAATGGAAACTGCCCAACCGCGCTCGCTGTAGCGATCTCAAGTGCCTAGATCGGTGTCTTGTTCTAATTACTCCTTAAATAGAATTCCTACGTTTTCTTAAATGTTACTGCTGCTCATTAGCGGTATTCTGTAGGAGAATTTCGGTCCTCTTCAACTGTCTGTAATCACACCCAGCGGGCGTTTCTTCGTCTTTCTGCGTCTTTAAATCTCACTTCAATTCAAATAATTGTCTTTAATTAAAATATTGGTCTCTGGTTTAAACTTCAAAGTGCGTAGCACTTTCGTTCGAAGCAGTCGGCCCTTTGAACGCGAGTCGCCTGCCTGCTTTGCCTCGTTTGTTTTCCGACGACTACTGCTGCTGCTGCTGGTTGGTGCAGCACTAGCGACCAATTGCTAGCCCGTCATTTTTCGAAGCGAAGTTCCCAAGGGAGCGCCCCTTGCGTGAACTCAGTTTTTTTTTTTTTCGTGTTTCCGGGCGCGTCAACTGCTTTGGTCCCTTTAGTGTAGTACATGTTTTTTTCCTCGGAAGATGGCTGTGGTCTTTCCCCGCTGCATAAACTCAGTGCCATGGTCAAAAAGTGAATGTAAATAGTGTATATAGTAAAGTAAAGTAATTTTGTGTTGTGTGTGTATATATATAATAAATGTGATATAATAAAAGAATAAATGTGATTGAGAATGAGAAAAACAAAAAAGAATAAAATTAACTAATTAACTTTTAAAATAAATACACCTGTCAACTAAATCAAGGCCCAAAATGGCAAATGCAATTAGTTTCAGTTTAGAATGTAAGATAATCTTAGTTGGTCCTATTAAGATATGCGCCCTCCCTAAACGGATGAAGCTATTTGCTGTAGCCCATATACAGTAGGGTCTCTATAATTCGAATTCCGATTGTTTGCGTTTCCCATAAATCCGAGTTAAATCCGACTTACCAAAACCTTAATTAAAATATGTATTTCTGAGCTCTAAAAATGCCCAAGCATTGGCTAACAACTAGAATTTATGGATGCAACTATAGTTGATATGATTAATGTAGTAGAGCAGAATGACAATGAGGATGAGGAAGACCTAATTGATTTCACACCGCATGCGAGTCATAACGAGGGTCTTGCTGCGCTAGAGGTCGCCAGGATAACAACCTGAGGTAACTTCTGTTGTGTTCAAGATACGTGATATTGCCGCATGTAGAAGAAACAATTACTTTAAGAACAACAAAAATTGCAATTACTTTAAGAAAAATAATTTTTTTAATACTTTAAAATATACATACATTGAAATACTTAAAAATTTAAAAGTTGTGTTTATATTTCTATTTTATTAAATTAATAGTTTTCGACAATTCTAGTTTTCATTCATTCCAGCTAGGCCCGGTCCCACCCAACTCGAATTACCGAGACTCTACTGTAGTTGAATGAACTCCCGTCTCTCCGGGGCTGCTAGAGAGGGCAAAATGAAAAAAAAAGAGAACGCCCAGTGGCAACATCGCTCTCTTCCTCAACCTGTCCTCTCTCCTCCCGTCCATCCCCACCCCTGCCCCCTACGGCGCGTCTCCCGCTGCGCACGGAAGCCTATCTTGGCTAACAGCACATCAATATATCGCGCCGCGCCGCCCCCCGCCGCCCGACCCGGAGGGACTATAACAACATTGCCATTCAAATTACAAACTTTCTGGTGAACCAAATCAAAATAACAACCTCTCTCTCTCCCTGTCTGTCTGTCTGTCTCTCTCCTGTCGTCTTTCTCTCCCTGTTTGTCTCTCTCTGTCACTCTCTCCCTCTCTGTCTCTCCCTCTCTGTCTTTCCCTCCCTGTCTGTCTCTCTCTCCCTGTCTGTCTCTCTCCCTGTCTGTCTCTCTCTCCCTCTTTGTCTCTCTCTCTCTCTCCTGTCTCTCTGTCTGTCTCTGTCTCTCTGTCTTTCTCTGTCTCTCTCTGTCTCTCTCTGTCTGTATGTCTCTCTCTCTCTCTCTTTCTCTCTCTCTCTCTCTCTCCTCGCTGAATGCTTAATTGGGATCAGACCAAAATCAATAAAGATCCCTCAGCTTCCTCGCATTCCCTCAGTTCTAATTATGAGAATGAAATTGATATATTCAAGCGTCTTTTGGAAGGAAAAAGTTTAGAGTGAATGTTAAATTTAAAGAGAGTTATGCTCTAGCTTCCGGTGGTTGTATTATTTTTGCCTCCCTGAACCTTTTTCAGATCCGACAATTGTTGATTGTTGATCCGACAATTGATGAATTGAGCAGAGTCAGTGCATCGTTTTAAAAATTGCGTTTATGTTGGTAGCAACCACATCACTGGGAAACAAGTGAAGGGGGCAACACTTCCAGCATCTGTTATGATAGTAATGAGTACTCAATTTACGTTTCCAAGCTGCAGCTCATGCTCCAAAGATAATTTGTGTTGCAAGCGCTCTCACCAGCAAGATGTCATTGCCGAGAGACTTTCCTGGCGCGCTACATTATTAAGGAATGTATTAAACACAATACATGCTTAATTAGTCTGTTTTTAAAACTGTTAGTCATCACTCAAGTCATCATCAATGTTTTGACATCTATGATTTTTGGGTTGACCAGGAAAATCATTCTAGTCTGGTTCAAGGATTTTACTTACGTATCAGGAAACACAATGGTTATCTTAGTTTAGTCACTCATTATTTTTGAAATATGTTTCAGTTCATTCATTCATTGATTGCATTGAATTGATTTGCATTGAATACATACCACATGAATGGAGCTCGTCAACGTAAATCTAGCCTCGAGAGAAGATGTCTTCCGATATATTCTGTACGAGAGATACTTTGTCTTCTTTGAATAATACTTTATCTGCCCGGAACACATCAGTTTTCAACCCTTTCCTTGGATTCGGTGCTACATAGAGTTGAGGGAAGCGGCCTCTTGTAAAAATTGGTAAAGAAAGAAATGGGAAGATTCTTATCGAATGATTCCCGATAATCTTCAGAGACTGAATGATCTTGGCTGTCTGGGTGGCGCCGCGTGGAAGATTGTGTTGGCGACGTCTCGACCATCTTTTCGTGGTCTTCCTCCCAGCAGACCTCCCAGCAGACCAGCCCTGAGGAAGACTACGAAAAGATGGTCGAGACGTCGCCAACACAGCCTTCGACACGGCGTCACCCGGACAGCCAAGATCATTCACATGACTCCGGCCGCGGAAGCCTACGACCTCATCATCAGAGACTGTTTTCGACGGCGGACTTTTCCGATTCCTAAGCAAAGAATTTGGAATGATTCACGCCCATTGAAAGGTAGCTCTCTTCATTTATTCATTATTTCTTCGTATTGCAATTACCGATGAGCTTTTTTCAGTAAATGTAGAAGAGAATCAATTCTATACAAACATTCTTGGAGAAAAAAAGTGAAGGAAAAACGCGCAAAGAAACCAAGAATTTCTGGAATGAAATAACTTGTCTGTGAGATACGCAACTTCAAAATGTAATGATTACGAGGTGAAGTACGTAAATGTATTTTAAATGAATGTAAACATTTCGAAAATCCTAATTTGGTCATATACTAATAGTATCGATTAACCAGTCATACTAGTTTATCAATCAAATTAACTAACATTAACAGAACCTTATCAGACAATATTACTTCAATAAATTATATTTTTGCACTCGATTAAAAAGGAAATTATGAAATATTTTAAAATGAACTAAATAACAATTTAATATTAGTTATGGATGAAATTGTCTCGTTTACATTAGACGCCTTCATTACTACTTTGACTGTCGATAGTATTTTTTCCCGCAAATGTAATTACATTTTCACGTCAAAGTAATATTGTGGTGTAAAGATATATAAATATGTTACGTAAACATTTTATTCTAATAGATGCAGTAAATAACAAAGTGTACATTTAACTCTTGTTAGGGAATTCATATCATAAAACAAATTACGTAAAATACAAAGATGGGCCCGGAGAAGAAACTTTGCGACTTATTTGGCAATGGTCCCACTTTGAGAACGAGTTCAACCCTCCAGTACACTTAGTTCTAAGAGATCCGGAACGGCCTTCGACACCTCTCCCGCGGCGGCGGCCGAGCGCCGGGGGGCGTGGCGGGGAGGGGCGCTGCGGGGCGCGGAGTGGCTGGGGGGAGGGGGTGCCCGGTGAGAGTGACGGCGCGAATAAACAAACCGGAGCGCGTTGCGCGGAAGGAGGGCGAGGGACGGCGGACGAAAAGTTTTCTGTCAAAACAAATTACCGGTCCCCATTGCGTTCCGGGATCCCCCACCGGCGCCAAGCCAGGGCCAGTCGTTAGCCCCGCCCCGGACCTCGCAGCCCTCAGCGCGCCCCGCGGGGTCTTTAGGAAGCGCACGGGCGACGAGCGGGAGCCACGCCATGAGATGCGATGCGACCTTTGCATGTTGCTACCCTAAGGAGGATTGAATGATTGATTGATTGTTAGTGATTCCGGGCGCGTCTACCACGAAGATCATTAGTCCCGTAAGTGTAGTGCGTGTTTTGCTCGGGAGGTGGCGGTGGTCTTGCCCCGAAGGATGGCCGGACCCATCGCCGGCTAAGGGGGTTTTCCCCAATTACGTATCTCCCACTAGCGGTGCACCGCCCCAGCCGGGACAAGTTCTGTCCCCCACCGTTCTCTCGGCATGTGTGGTAGTGTAGTGCATGTTTGTGTGTGTGGTGTGTGTGTGTGTGAGTGTGTGTGTGTGTAAGGGGTGGGAATAGGACAAGGAAAAGGAAGGGAAGATCGCGCGCGGTCCGTGGCCCGTTTGTTAGGGTACTGCTCCGGCATTCGCCTGGTATTGATCGCAGAAACCACAGAAAACTACCGAGCAGAGCAGCCGTCCGCTAGAAGTTTCCTCCAAAAAGCGACTGAATTCGACCTAGCTGAAAAGCTAGTGTCGAGAATTCAGCCACTGTCAGGACTCGAACCTAGGACCTCCCGGTCACAGACACAGCAGGAACATCAGTTGTTGCACTGTGACACCGCACAAAAGAAGGAAGTGAGCTCCATTCTTTAGCATTGCCCTGCAGAAAATCTCTTACTTTGATCATTCCAAGGTTTGGTTTATAATTCAGATGTTTGCTATATTGTAAAATTTTAAGTAAGATTTTAATGAGTACAAATTAACTTATAATTGAATTTACCACAATAACTATAATTACAATACAAAAATAAATAACATTTTCTTGTATTCAATTATTGTACGTTTATGAAAAGAAATTTATCATTCTCGATAATAGGACAAATACCGTGACAAAAGATGTCATAAGAAGACATATACTAACTGGGTTTACTTGCGTTACTTGAGTCTGTGCCGTTGTGGACAAACAGCTTCTGCCGGTTCAAGACACCGCACGCTTGACGAACCCAATGATGAAGTGGAGCCCAGTTTAGAAAATATCCCTTTCTGGGTGAACCCACTGTAGCTGTTCTTCGTCTTCCCTTTTTTACTTTCTCTCCTACAAAGTGCTTACGAAGTGAAGAGAAAATATTCTAATGATGCAGCTAAGTGGCAATTTTTCGATAGAAAAAAAACTCATTGTAGGTCCGTGATACTAAAAAAGTGGATATTTCGTGTTTCTATTAGTGGTAAATTGCTTTCTCAAATACGTTGTATAGTCCGATTCCACATTCTGTTGGTACTTGATATAAAAAACTTTAACAGTAAAACGTTTTGTCCGTAAAGAACGCTAGTGGCTAAACCAGGAAGATTATCACCAAAATTTATATTTGTCAATCGATCTGGTAGATGTTGCGGTTCCTTGAATTTGAACGGATATTTGGGGAGGGGTGTTCTATTCACGAAACATCAACAAGTTATCAAACTTTTCTCAAAAATAGCTCCAAGTGTTAAGATTTTTTTTCGGATAGCGCGAAGCACGCTTATAAAAATGGTGCAGCTTCAATTTTAGTTGAAGTTTTAAAAAATTTAAAAGAGTTAAAAATTTAAAATTTTAAAAATTTAAATTTTACATTCTTTAACGTCTTTATATAACTACAATATTGAAGATAAATTGTTTCTTATGATTGTTGTTTATAATTAGATTTTTAAATAAGGCTATGTATTTAAAAACATAGCTGTTCATAGCATAATTTACCTGTTCATCTTTCTTTAAGAGCGTTCGGAATGTCGCCTGTTCTATTTCGTGTAGTGGATATGCTCAAAGCGTATTAAACCTAAATACGTGAAACAATGTAGGCTCAGCCCGGAAGATATCTTTGACTAAATACGTGAATTCGAATTCCAGAGTGGGCACAAATTATAAGAGTTGGAAATGCTTTTGCAGGTTCAAGTTGTATTATAAAATTATGCAACCTATCCGTATAATGAGAGAAAGAACATGACGATGTATCATCTCTCTTTTCAGGAAGTTGTGAAACATCTTTCACTGGGCAGTGATAAAACTAATACTTTCGATTAAATACTAAATAATAACATTCGATTATTGCTTCGTGTTATCACATCTTGCTTAAAAGTCGTGAATTTTCAGGATTTTATAATACTTAAACTTCAAAAACATTTTGAAATATAAATGTTCTCTCAAAAATAATTGTTTTGGAAGCAGCGACCAATACCCGCTTCCAGCAAAACATAGAATGGTGCATTACTGCAATATTTTCTTTACGAACAGAGTATAAGGAAAAGTTAAATAAGATATTGAAATTAAATTGTTAACTCTGACAAATAAGATAAATGACAGTGAATTAAAAACACTGTACTTTTTTTCATTTCTGTAAGCCTTTGTTGACCTATTTAAATTCATACTAACTGATTTTCACCTTTTTTACCACTAATGGAGGCCGGCCAGCCGTCGAATGCAAATGCTCCATGCAAAAACATGCTTCTTAATTTAAATCAAATTTTTAACTAATTTACACCCAGCGTGAAAAGAAAAAACCCAAACGAAAACCTGGACGACTCCAACTAAACAACAACAATGTGAAAAACAGCGGGGAATTAAATATTTACATTGGACGTGAACTTTTTCCGGACTACCGGAAGAAAATTATTCCCCATAACTCTCCGTAACTTCTGCAGTTGACTCTACGTGCAACCACACCGCAAGATTATCACGATAACCTCAAAAGGCAAGTGGTACAGCGTCGGCGAAAAGATCAGATTTACTGCGGGTAATTGGCTGCTACCGTTCGGCGTTCAGCGTTCATAGCTCGGATGCCCGATTATCTGCTTTAAATCCCCGGCAATTTGTAGCAGCAGCGTGCCAAGAATGCGAGTAAATATAATCCGAGACACTTATCGTTCCTTTTCGCAAACCTCATCTATGTTAGAGTTCGCGCCCACGTAGAGGCGTGAAATAGTTGCAACATTTCGCGTATCCAAGCTATCAAAGAAATTGATCGTTGTCAATGAATTACTTCCACTTGGAATTAACCACATGCTCTTGCAATCTATGTTGAGAGAATGCGGGTCTATCCTAGACCCGCATTACTTCACTCAGGCTTCGCTTTTATTTCTAATAAATATTACATATCAGTACTATTAACATTCCGTAATAAGATCTAAAGATGTTTATTGAATAGTTTTTAAAATTATTTTTTAAGTCTTATGTAAATAATACTTTACTCTTTCATTTATGTGAAAGCTGAGATTAGAATATTTTTCACACATTAAAAACGTATTAGATACTTCGCCTATTAACAAGTGCTATCTTTTGGTGTATATCTTTTGCAACGTAAATTTCTTGAGTAATAAGGTATTTCCTTCATTTCAATTCTTTGAATTACCATTTGTGAATCAAAAAAATGCACTTAATATAATTTTCTTACCATCTTTTAAACTTTTATCAATGGTTAAACCATATTATTGGTGTCTTGTAGAGAAAAAAAATTGTCATTGACAAATGGTCATTGACCGTTCTAACAGAAATGACGATATCAACAATGATATTTTCTTTCTGTGATTGTGTTATGCCTGGATATAATTCTGGGATACGGAAGTCTTGTGGAATTTCTTATTTAATTATTACTTTCTTAGCCATTAGTAGCCCAAACTAAACAAATTCTTTAAAATGAAATCGGAATGTGATAATATGCTTTTAATTAATAGCATTATAAACCAGTCTATCTTATAACATTATAAGCCCGTCTATCTTCTAAAATCGGATAAAATTAAAAGCTATTTGTTAGCATTATAGTGGGTTAACTTATTTGAAAGAGATGTATACTTCAGTGACATTTAATTTTCTGTCAGTTTCTCTCCAAGTGCAGGAAGCATATTAAACAGGAATTGAAAGATCAATGTACAGAATCGTATTAGGGACAATGTATATTGTTATTTAGAACAAACATTCTATGAACCAAGTTAAATTTCCTTAATTATTTCTGACTCAACAAGGAAGAGAAAAACAACGAAAATATCATCGCAAAAATGAAAATAAAAAACCATAAACTAGGTAATGTCGTTTCATTATTCTCTTCTCGAATGTCAAGAGAACAAACAGTACCAACTGTTCATGCTCAATTTAACATGCCAAGAAAGGGAAACTCAGAACTAGTCGGCACGAGACATTCAAGGTGAAGCCCGAGGTAGCCACCTGCATCGCACCTTGTGTATGCAAAAGATGCCCCGTCCTTAAAGACCCGTGTTCGCATCTTTTGCCTCATCGATCATTCCCTGTGACAGAATGTATTTTCCCGTCCCGGTGTGTGTACCAAACACGTTTACAAGTCACGAACGCAATCTAGCATTCAACTCCCTCGTTTCGAGTTACTGCGCTAACGACCGCCGGCTCCAGGACATTCCTCGTCGCGATGCCACACGGCTCGGCGCCGGCGATTCTGACAGTAATGACTCAAAATTTGCCGGCTAAACGGCCCCGAGGGAGGCGGGACAGCCCGCCACGGCCTTGTGAGGCTAATATTAATTAGTTGCAGGATTGAGAGGCTGTGAAGTGATGGAAGAATATGGCCGCGAGTTATGCAAATGCGAGCGACTGCCGGAGAACCGGGTCGGATGGGCCGGGCCCTGGCGGGACGTGGGAGCGGGTTGCGGCAGGGCGGAACGCGTTGGGGCGGGCCGGGTGGGGGGGGGGGTTGGCGGGATGGGAGGGGCCGGTTGGGTTGGACGGGTTGTGACAGGACGGGGCAGGTTTGGACGAACCGGGACTGATCGGGGCGGGTTGTGACAGATCGGGGCGGGACGGGGCTGGTTGTGGCGGGGCAGGGCAGGTTGGAGCGGAGCAGGTTGTGGTGGGAAGGAGGGTAGAACCGGGCGGGGAGGGTTGAGAATTGGCGGGACAGGTTGATGTGAGGGGGGGGTTGAGGCGGGGCCGGGGCGGGACGCTATTGGCATGGGGGGGGCGGGGTGGTTGGGGCGGGTGGGGCCGGGCCATGGCAGCGGGTTGCGGCAGGGGGGAGGGCGAAGAAAGGGGCGGGGCAAGTTCTTGTCGCCGGATCCGTGCCAAGCGGAAGCCCTCGAGACCCGTCCCCCAGGGTGCCCCCCCTTACTTTGGGCGACGCGCTCTGCATTCGGCGGCGCCGCCGGTCTTCGCATGAAGAAGATCCAGAAGTTTGACGCCTTCAAACCATTAATACTTGCAGGATCGTTCGGCGGACCCATTTTCCTGTGTCGTAAAACGGTGACTTCATAATAAACGCGTGAGAATAATGTGTTTGAATACATACATTACGGAGTGCGTGAGTTAATATAAAATTTAAAATCTCTAAGTGAAGTTACTTCATGATAGTGAAAATGATATAATTATTACGAAAAATATGACAAAGATAAATCCGCAATATGCTTCAAAGATGTAGGAATATTAATGAAGGCCATGGTCACAGTTTTGTTTTCCTACAATTTGTTATCGCACATTATGTACTATAAAATATTTATTGAAAAATTCTGTTGACACAATGATATAGTTTTTGGTTGGTCAGTGAAATTAATATTTCAAAGATAGAAAATAAATTAAGAAAAACGGCATTAAGATATTAAAATAAAAAATTTAAAAACATTAAGATTCATGCTTTTATCTACATTAGTAAATAAATCGTATGTTTCGACATTTTTTATTTCATAACTGATAAGATCTTAAAAACTAAAATCAGGCAGTTAAGTTTTGAAGTTTCTAAAAAATGGAATTTGTGGGATACATAAAATTATCGTAAAACGAATAATTTTCGTCCTTATGAAAATAATTTTTTCTATTAATTGTATATCCGAACTTGCTTCATAAGCTGCTCTTACTTTGTTAGGAAACGGTGTGGTAGTTAAAACATTGGCATCATTATAGAAATAGATATAAGGCGTTGTTTTGTCGTAGGTGTTTCCCAGAAAACGTTTATGCAATGCGTCGGAAAAAGCTTTCAGGCAAAATAAACACCTTCGACCAGAAAGCCTAATATCGTTTTCCGATTTTGTTTCCTAATTGGGTTATGGGCATTGTAAACGCGAATGTCTCCAGAATAATGCAAAAAATACACTGAAAAGATGAAGTCTCGTTTGGATTGCTTCCCTCTAGGTTTTGGATTCTCTTGGATGTAGAAGGGGAAGTAGAAGTGCCGCGTTAACGAGGAAATCAGTTGAACTTCTTTATTGTTTGCTGCCAAGAAAGAAAAATATTTAATTTGTTTCCAAGTTAAGGCGTCTCCTCTAAGACACTACAATACTTTCAGTGTTTTCTCTTCGACTTAAAATGTATTTATAGTAAATTTATTATATTATTTTTGACAACTTTCCACTTCTCTAGTGACATCGTGTTGTTTATGGAGGTACAGAATGGAACTTTTACTTGGAATAAGATTTGCAAACAGCATGGATAATTACAATTCTAACTCTCACCTAGAAGATCCTGAAGGGTAAAACTTTTAAAATTGGTCAAAGGCATTGAACACTTCTTTGTCTTCAATGAGATGAAAAGTAGTTCCGAGAAATATTTATTTTAGAATTCATATAATTAAATCATTTTTTAGAAATTTACCCAAAATTTCAAATAGACGAATTTAAAAACGTCTCTAATCGTTTTAAATAGAACTGTATTTTAAAAAAAAATTCATTTTAAAGTGAGTCATTATAAATTTAAACTAATAGTGATTGAACAGCTCATTCTTATTGTAATTTTTGTAACGGTTAAGTAACATTATAATATTGAAATTTGTGTACTACGAACATTTTAGACACATCTTGAACAACTTACTTTACAGAACAAAGCAGGTGAGATTAAACAATTACATATCTTTATTTTCTTTAATTTAAATGTTTTAATGAAACCGACACTTCTGCTATAGAACTTACTGTTTTAAAGTATATTCTTACAAAAAGTTAACAAATAAAAATATTTTCTCACTAAACAAAAATACTACTCCAAGAATGGACATAAAATTGTCCTAATAAAACTGTATTTACGTAAACTTCGCATATGTATAATACATTAGTATCTCTTAATGGAAAAGATATGTAGTTGTTTCAGAATAAATATTCCCTATATCTGCGGCATGTAAAGGAAACTAAGATAATCATTATTGCAAATGGACATGTAGTGGGAAAATTCGTAAAACTATGTGACACGTGCGTCATTTTCTCCTGGTTGTTAGGCAACTTCAACTGCTGCTGATTGTTCGGTCACCATTTATCACAGTCAAGTCACAGTCCGTACACAGCTGCCTATCAGGGCACACTGTCACACGTGTAATTTCGTTTTAAGAAATTTCCTGGTGCACGTTCATTGCCAAAAAAGTGATCTTGGACCATACCCGAGAAGTATACCCTAGAAGTATACTTCTACATACCCCAAAAAGTGATCTACACACCCTAGAAGTATGTAACATTTATTCTGAGATCCCGTTTATTCAACAGGGAGATTATGTCAGCCAGGCGGACCGGCATAAGTGGTTCCAGGGCATCAACTGATGTCTTTCCAGTGCCTCTGATGGGGAGGTCCTAGGGTTTCAGTCTCGAAGATGACAGGATTTTCGACACAAGATAAATAGCTAGTGAGAATTCTGTCGCTGTCTGGAGGAGAATTATAGCGTCCGGCTGCTCTGATCGGACGATCTCCTATAAACACCAGGTGAACACCGAAGCAGTGCCCCCAAAATGGGCATCAGACTACGAACGATGTTTCTTTACTCTTCCTTTTCCTTGTCCTGTCATCATCCCATACTCACGCACACTTACACTAATATTCACTATACACTACCACACGTGCCAGGAAACCAGTTGGAAGCTTAGAACTAGTCCCGGCAGGGGCGATGCCCCGCTGGCTGGGGAATACCTCGCAGTACGAAATGTAGGTTCGCACCGGGTCTCGCCATCCAGTGAGGGGGGAAATCACCACCACCTCTCAAGGAAAATCCTACACTACACATACGGGACTAATGGCCACAATGGTTGACGCGCCCGGCAACACGAAACAAGAAGAAATAAAAGAGGAGATAACAATATGTTGACGAAGATGACCTCTTTTATTTCTTCTTATAACAACGTCAACAACACCAAATCAGAATTCCCACAACACGAAACAATCCATCGATGAGCAACGCGTATGGGCTCGTGCCAGAGCCCATTCACCGGCCCGATCGCCTGGCGCTGAGGACGCGGGTCCCATGCGCCGCCACGCGCCGCCTTCTCGTGCGCGCCGGCCGTTGGCCCCTGCGGAACGCCGCTTCCGGCCAACGCGAATGCGTCCTCTTGCCCTAAAGCACCCCTCCCTTCGCGTCCTCGCGTGCCCCCCCTCTCTCTCACTCCTCCGGAAAGGCCAGGCCCAAGAGAGTGTTATGTAAACGAAGCTTTCCTCCAGGGAAGCCACTGATGAGCGGGAATGCGCTATTTTATTTATTTTATTTTACGCCAAAAAACAGTTGAAACTGCGTATGACGTGCTATGGGGAGCAGTGAATTCTGTGCACATTTTCAAAATTCTGTGATCCCTACACTAAGCGATATACTACATGAATTTTAAAATTTAAATTAAAAAAAAATCTATCATGTAATAAAATCTATTTTCAAGGATAAATAAGCAATAAATTTTGGGCTCTTATCCATGATGTCCTTCGTCAAGGAATAATACTTCCTGCCGCAACAACATGGAAACGATAATTTGAATAACTATATTTCCAATGAATTCTAGAAGACGTGCACAGATAATGAAGTTGCATTTATGTCCAGAAGCAAAACAAGGTGCCATCTCAGCATTTGCTCAATGATCAGAGAATCTGAAAAAAAAAAACCTCATCGAGATGGGGGTCATTGACCCGGAAGCTGCAGTACAATACTTGTTACAGGTTGTTAGACTAGACACTAAGGTACGCTACGAGGTCAGCATTTCTGCTATATTGCTCGACATATCAAAAGAGTGTGAAAATGAGGTGAAATATGTTGTTTTTATTTAACGCTATTAAACTAATTTTATTACAATCTTTATTTTTATTTACAATGTTCCATTTGCGACTAAAAATAAAACTACGCGACAAATTACTCCTCTTTTCGAAGTTGGGTGAAAAGGATTAAAACTTCACCGATATTAGTGCATTAATGACCTTTTCTTGCGATAAGTGACTTACGATTGCGACTTACAAGTAATTGTATGGGAGTCAAGGGGGTGCGAAGTTATGAAATTTAGAATACTTCGTCTATTCAGCAGTTTTCGATTACATTTCTTTACAAAATAATGCTGTATAGTGAGAATGGCATATAATTTATAATGTAAAACAATCACAAAAATGCAACAATAAAGTGGAAATCACACAACATGAAAAATAAAACGTGCTTGCATGATTACATCACGTACCGGCGTGTTATGACAACCCTATACCGGAAGATGTTTTTGTACATAATATGAACATGAACGACGTCGTTCTGATTAACTTGAAGACAGGTATCACTGTTATGCCTCCGACTGCAATAGAAGAAATTGCTTACAGTATAATTAAAAAGTCGTGCTTTACCAGCACATACGTTCTCTCATTTGTAAGTGCATGTATCTACGAAGGTGTTTCCAATCAGTGAATGTTATTTTTCCGCGCTGGGATTTGAACATAGGTTCTTAGAGTCAGCATGTTACCCATATACCGCCAAACTAACATCATAACTCAACCTTCCTGACGCTTTTATAAAGTTGTTCATTATCATTTACCACTTTGAAACATTCAGAGATTTTCATTTACATTATTTCAAGATCTAGGTACAAGAAAGATTTAACTTCTAAAATATCACTATCATCAATTTTGTAGTTTTATAATGTTCATTTTTGCTTGCAGATTTCGAAAATACAGACAAACATTCACCATCAAGCATCCTGTACTTGCATGAAGAATTCTTTCCTATACACGTCGAAAAATAAAAGAAGAAAATTAGTGCCGTTTTGAGGTTTTCATTTCAAGCAAAAATTACTTGAAGACTACTTGTTTGTTCAAAAAATTGTACATTACCATTTTTAAAAATCTATTTTTAGAACTAATTTCATTCAGAAAAAATCTTCATCAATACTGCACTTTGCAATGAAATTTTTTGCACTTTTAAAAATACAAAGAGTTCGCCAAACCGTGACCTGTGCCGTTTCAGAGACTGAGAAAATTTGTTAAAAAAATTGAAGCCGTTATTGAGGAAACATTTTTTAAAATTACCTACATTTCACACAAAATAACTATACTATAGAAACTTTTCCTTTTTTCGAAAAATTGTACACAATCTTGTTTAAAGATACGTTTTTGAAGACAGATTTCATTAAAGAAACAATTTTTACCTTCAATATTGTAGTCGTAGAAAGGTTCTGAAAAAATTTTGAATTTTGCAATTTTTAAAAATTAAACGATTTAAAATATGAGGAATGCGCCACTTTTTAAACGGCGTGTGCGATATCCGACAATGTTTAATAAAAAACTCTGATCCAATTTTTAGACATATTTTGAAAAGTTAAGACTTCAAGTGAAGTACTTCATTTGATGTACCCTCAAAGATTAAAATATCCGTTTCAATAATGCAGAACCTCGAGTTCGTCCATATCGATCAGGGAATACCAATTTTGGAAAATATCGTGTCAACAGTTTAGGCGCTAGCGTTGGGCAAAGATCGACAGAAGTTTTGCCGCCAACCTATTTTTCGGTATCAAAGACACTCAAAACGAATTCTGGTCACGCAAGGTCTTAAAGGAAATACTTCAATTAAATGAGAATATTTATCCATTTTTGCTGTACCACGACTCCACTATACGTATTGTTTGTCGAAAAATTGCTGACTTCTGCCACAGCATCATAATATGTTCTCTTATTTCCGCAAGTATGTAGTAAGTCGTGAAAGTAAAAAGAATTTTACGTCTCATCAAATAAATTATAATATTACTGCCATTCTACCGGGAGCGGTTGCTCAGTGCATCAACTGATGTCACTGCAGCACCTCTCACCGGGAGGTCCTAGGTTCGAGTCCTGACGGCGGGAGGATTTTCGACATTAGCTTTTCAGCTAGGTCGAATTCAGTCGCTGTCTGGATTCTAGCGGCCGGCTGCTCTGATCGGTAGTTTTCCGTGGTTTCTCCGATCAATACCAGGCGAATGCCGGAGCAGTACCCTACCAAACGGGCCACGGACCGCGCGAGATCTTTCCTTCCTCATCCTTGTCCTATCCTCTTGTCCTATCTTACACACACACACACACACACACACACTAACATGCACTACACTGCCACATATTCCGGGAGACCGGTCGGGAGCTTAGAGCTTGCCCCGGCTGGGGCGGTGCCCCGTTGGTGGGAGAGTCCTGGTTAGGGGGAAACCCCACTAGCCGACGGTGGTCGGTGCCGGATCTCGCCATTCAGCGAGGGAAGATCACCGCCATCTCCCGAGAAAAACATGCACTACACTAACGGGACTAATGACCAAAGCAGTTTATGCGCCGGGAAACACGAGAAAATCAATCAATCAATGAAATGCCATTCTCTTGGCCCAGGACTTCCCCTGGTTTGGAAAAATTTTAATTATCCATTTAGACGTATTTATCTTTTACTGAAAATATTTTTATATCTAGTAATAGAAAGACATACTGCATGTAATCAGTTGCATTTCAATTGATGTGTTTGTATTTAATGAATCGACGTATAAACAGGAATTTTCTAACTTCTAATTTTTTTTGTAACACCATTCATCAATGTACTCGTAAAATTAATGGTGTAATCACTCATCACGTTAGAAAACATATATGGTAATTAAAATGGACGCATATTAATTTAAAATGTTGCAAAAGAAGGTGTGTTGTATGTGTAATCACAGTCAGCAAACTAGCGAGAGATATATGTGAATAAAATAACTTTACGATGCACAACATTTTATTAATTACAGACAACAGAGGGATGTGTACAGCAGTGTATATCGAAGGCTCATTTCCTGTTTTGTGTAACACAGTGTATTTGCAGTTCACAGTCGATCGGTCTCTATAATCAATTAACAAGATAATTACCAGTGACTGTTTGAAGTTTTAATGCTTGTATTGCAATATAGATGAATCAGGCTTCAATACCTTCATTAAGTTTGGACACTGTGGCTTATAACTTCCAAATTTTCTCTCGTCCCTGACATAATAATGTGAGGAAGAAATTATTAAATAATGAATAGAATAGACACTAAACCATTAAGGTAAATAGTGTGCACAACCAAAACTTTGTCTAATTAGTACATTAATTGTAGTATGATTTAATATTTTTCTTGAAAAATTACTTTCGAAAATAAAACATGTATTTTTTTAAAGTGAAAACTTCAAAATTGTAAATAATTTTCATTTCTTCATATGAAACTAAATAGCTAAAAAGTGAACAAATATCCCTATTTCTGTCGTGTTTAATGCTACATTCTAATATTTCCGTTGTTTTGATTTTTTCTAATGCTTTCTCTGTAAATAATATCATCATACTTTTCTTTCCAATTTCTTCCCCGTTTCTTCCCAGTCTCGTGAATCCTCGCCAGAAAGAGACCCATCCAGATATTACAATACGATGTGGTCTAATTAATACAATTCGGATTGTTTAAGTTCTTTCAATTCAGTTTACGGTAATGAAGACTACGTCTCAAATATTGCTTTGTAATAAGCAATACATGACAATTAAAATTGTATCAGTTGAAATTCAGTTGTCTGTAATTCTTTACAATATTCCATACAGGGGGTTTCAATCACAACTTGATACATCAACCGATGTGATCATTTTTGAACTCGAGTATCGAATGAAAATAATTTATTACTCATTCCATCCGTGTAATCACTCAGCACTTTGCACGCCCAGAGTCTAAATTGTGCGTAACTCGCCCGAGATTGTGATTGAGTAAAAATTCTAAAATTCATAATTTATTAATTAGAATATCAAAGAACACAATTTCTAGGTTCCGCATTGTTTCACTTTGCGAAACTTGAAAATCAATTTTGAAGGGCATAACATGCACCGTTGCTGAACAATGCACACTGGAATGTCTGAGAGAGGACGAGAGGAGAATGATCGAAAACACACCACATTAATTGACTGATGTTCCCGGGCGCGACATCTTCTAAGGTCATTAGTTCCGCACTTGTGTACGTATGTTATAACTACGCAAAGAATTTTAAGGTACGGCACCTTTTAAAAAAAATAGCTGTTTTCATACAGATGGTTTAATATACATACGTAGGGAAACGAAATAAAGCAAAATAAACACAATTTGTTGCACGTTTTCGTGAGATTACTACATTTTGCCACCTTTTCCCTCCTTTTTTATGCTTCAGCACCTTTCTCTCAACTCTTTTCTTAAACAATTGGGCAGAAAAATTATTCTCTCTTCTCTCTCTCTCTCTCTTCTCTCTCTCTTCTCTCTCTCTCTCTCTCTCTTCTCTCTCTCTTCTCTCTCTCTTCTCTCTCTCTTCTCTCTCTCTTCTCTCTCTCTTCTCTCTCTCTTCTCTCTCTCTCTTCTCTCTCTTCTCTCTCTCTTCTCTCTCTCTTCTCTCTCTCTTCTCTCTCTCTTCTCTCTCTCTTCTCTCTCTCTTCTCTCTCTTTCTCTCTCTCTTCTCTCTCTCTTCTCTCTCTCTTCTCTCTCTCTTCTCTCCTCTTCCTCTCTCTTCTCTCTCTCTTCTCTCTCTCTTCTCTCTCTTCTCTCTCTTCTCTTCTCTTCTCTCTCTTCTCTCTCTTCTTAAAGAGCTTTTTCGAATAACATTTAATCAGAAGTCAACAATATTAAATAAATATTTAAGCATCTTTTAGGTATTCCACCAGTAATTTATATCCCAAAAACAATTTTCGATCTGGAGCTTTAAAGTCAAATTTAAATTTTAAGAGTGTTGGTGCAAGAGTTTAACCCTTTCCCGCCGGATGTAAAGTGCTGCCCAGACAGGCAAATCCGGACATGTAAATGAGTGTGCAGAAATCTATTTGTTTGTAATCTGAGGAAAATGTTTACTAAAATGTTTTTAAATAACTACTAAAAGAGCACTGGCAGCGCTTGCGGATTTAGAGGGGAAGGGAGAGTGGAGTAAGGGGAAGTTGTCTGTGCCCGCACGATTGATTGATTTTTTCATGTTTCCGGGCGCGTCAACTACTGTGGTCATTAGTCCCGTTAGTGAAGTGCATGTTTTTTTCGGGAGATGGCTGTGATCTTCCCCCGCTGAATGGCGAGATCCGGCGCCGACCTACCGTCGGCTAGAGGGGTTTCCCCTAACCAGGACTCTCCCGCCAACCCACCGGGGCACCGCCCCAGCCAGGACAAGCTCTAAGATCCCGACCGGTCTCCCGGAATATGTGGTAGTGTAGTCCATGTTAGTGTAAGTGTGTGTGTAAGGGAAGAGGATAGTACAAGGAAGAGGAAGGTCAGATCGCGCGCGGTCCGTGGCCAATTTGGTAAGGTACTGCTTCGGCATTCGCCTGGTATTGATCGGGGAAACCACGGAAAACTACCGATCAGAGCAGCCGGCCGCTAGTATTCTCCTCCAGACAGCGTCTGAATTCGACCTAGCTGAAAAGCTACTATGAATCACCTCTTACGAATTCTATACAGAAAAAATTGGTGCAAAATGTGAAGTATATTCTAGAAACTGATTTCATTTAACTGGTTTTAAATGTTAATACAGTTATTTAAGCAGCATATTTTTGTATGTATTTTCAGATACTTCCCAGCCCCCTTTTACAACCAAAATTTACACATCAAAATCTTTTTCCTAGTTATAACCCTTGAAGTTGCCGTGTTCCTTGCTCTCTGACATGCGAAATCGATCTTCAAATCGTTTTGCGGGAATTCTCTCGTCAAATAGAGTACCGCCGTAGTCGGCACAAGCCCTAGGTGCTGGAGTGATCGCCCAGCGTATGTAGTAGTGTAGGACATATAAATTTTGCGTGTGTGTGTGTGTGTGAGGGAGAGAGAGAGAGAGAGAGAGAAGAGAAAGAAGAAGAGAGAACGAGCGTGCTTGCATGTGCAGGGGAGGGGGAGAGGGAGGAAGGAAGGGAGAGGGAGTCACAGAAATCGGGAAAGGACATCTTTCAGAACGCACGGCAGAAATTTCTAAAGCTCTTTGCAAAAAAATGATATGTGGTGTCAAATCGTATTAACAAAATGCATGAGAAATAAGTTTTTTAATGGCGCTTTTATTTGTAAATGTTCATTTGGTTTAGAGCCAAAAAAGGAATACTTTAGAGAGATAATGTATACCAAGTGCCATGGGACAGGCGCAAAATAATCTTAGAAATATGTTGACAATATCAATGTAAACATTTTATGTCACGACTGTTTTGTGCACGGTCAATTATTTACATGATATATGTCATTTTTTTATACACGTTCACAAGTATTTACGTCCACGTCACCCCCACAACTAAGCCTCTTCTCGTATTTATTTCAAACTGTCAAAAAAATGAAATCATTTTTTAATTTTTATTTTTGGGCAGTGTCGGATTTTGCAGGATCAACTACAGCGTTTTGCATGCTCTACCGGAAAAGCGCGTGTTGGATAAAGTATTTCAACACTTCATCAACGACCTCACTGATATTCTCTTGTCTAGAGGAAAACTAATCCACTGTTATTCCTTGACGTTCACGTTTCGAAGAAAAAAGTAAAGCATACTTAGAACTGAACCAGAGAATATACCATCTGAACAAACTTTCATTGCAGAAGTCATGGTATTCTACAAATGGGAAAGGAAAAGTCTTATTACAGAATGTGAGAATAAATTGAAATTTACATTATTAGTAATGAGAGTCAATAAGAATTTAAAATATTTTAATGTTAGCGAGTTAATTGTACGATTCATTTCTGTCTTCAGTTATTTTAATCGTCATATAAATCGCCTAACAATTCAAGTTTCATATCATAGCATTAGTTTGCAACCATTTGAATTTGGAAAAGCATCAAGTGGACTTTAAAATGAAAAACAAATATATTTTTAGTAAATCCCTTCACATTGCATTATTGGTGGAAAAGAAACAGCTGAAAACTTAGAAAAGAAACATATATATAACAGACAAATACCAATTACCGATTACAGTATGCTTAAAATTTTAGTAGAGAAAAGAATTGATGATCTGTGCTTTAATGAAAGCATAGTATTCATCTCAACCACGCGGAATTCTACTGATTTCTTTGGTATGCTGACTAGTCAATTCAATCTCTCTACATATTTGCATTGGAAAACATACGTATATGTAATATGTTCAAAGTGACCTCCATTCATGTAACTGCACATCAGTGTGAGTGCAGGGATTGCTTTCTGCGCGATTGGTAGCACAACTTCTTTGATGCTAAGAAATAACTTGGAGTGAGTGCTACGACCCACCTCTTTGCGACGAAGCATCAGTGCAACATCGAAGTTGTTGAAGTCTTGAGGAAAGAGTCAAACATGGAGAAGAGTAGGTTAAAATTATAATGGAGCACGTTACCAAGAAATAATGCCTTAAATAAGTGTAAAGAAAAAAAATTATAACACGTAAATTATTATGCATATGTTTTCCTGGCATGGCATCATGATTTTTTCTTTACACGATTGATTTATTTTTTATTATTTATTTATTTGGCATTTAATCGCCCTAGAAAGGGGACTGTTTTCGTTTTATTTCTATTACGTACATATTGCTATGCATTGCATATGGTTCTATAAAATTTATCAGTAATGGACTTAAATCTCACATTATCATTTCACAACCGTATTGTGCATGAACGTGTGCACTTCCGCTTCAGAACTTTTAAAGCAGATAGTTCAGTGAGAACGCCCATAAAAAACCCATTCCCGCTTTCCCCCACCGAAATGGATTTTCTCATAAAGCATCTGGAAGAGTAATTTCTTCCCAAGAGGTTTTGCCATATTTCAAGCAAAACACCCAAACCACTTTGGACGCGGCGGCGGCGGCGGTGGCAAACCCTGACTGACTCACGGCCCGGCGCGGCCAGGCCTCGCGCATGGAGCGAACCCTTCCACTCGGCTCCGTGGATGCGCGCGTGGAGTTCTCTGCGGAATGGCCTCATAGAGATTAATTCGCTCCATCTTGGCGGAGGCGCGACGCGCGGCGCGCGGCGGCGGCGGCGGCGGCGGCGCTCCGTGGGGGGCGAAATTGGCTTTACCGGTCTTTAACAGGGAAGAATCAATTACTTGCTGTTGTTATTCATGCGGAGCCTTCGGCGGCGATCGGCGGTCGACGGCGAAATGGGGAAACGATCGTATCGCTGCGTCAAAGCGCGCGCGCCCGCCGATCCGATCCCCCCCCGCCCCGCCCCCGCCCCGCTCCCCCCGCCCCGCCCCCGCCCCGCCCCCGCCCGCGCCCCGCCCGCCCGCCCGCCCCGCCGCTGGCATTCACGCCGTGCACATCCGCTTTGCCAAGACGCTCGCTACCCAGCAGGAGTCCTCAAATTGTAGAGTCCTCGAAATACAGCATTCATACGCAAACTAGTTGGCGTATGAATGCTGTATTTGTTACAAATAATGGTCGATTCTGTCCAATTCACGAAATCGATTGTTACTGTTTGTATTATCCAAAATGGGCAGTCCAAGTCCAAACTAAGAACGAGCTTCGAAGCGTACTTTTGAATTTAGCCTGATAAAGTGCACATTACCCAACACGAGCTGGCTAAGTCAGGTGAAGTGCGTTATGGTGACGAGGAATTGCAGACGGTTTGTGATGATATCAGATAGGTAGTACGAACTTTTTAAGGCTAGTAAGAAACAATGTGTGCAGATTCATCATAACAGTCGTAAATTTCTATTTACACGATATCACCCAAGCTCACCTACCTCAGTTAAAGTTCTGAAATGACGCTTTTTAGGCATTTCCGAGTTGGGGCGACGAAGCTTCTGTCTTCGGCCTTTGTAATTTCTATAAAAGAACATTGAGTCTATGCAACACAAAATTTTCAAGGCATTTTTATGCTAAAATACATATTATGAACGCGCAAGACTATTAACACACGGACGATCAGCTTACATCACCCAGCGCACTTTATCTAATTCGCGAATTGCTCGAAATCGGAAATAATCCGTTCATCATTCATGCATCATTCAAGCCGTCTGGATAATCAGCTATTGAACTAGCAATTACTCCAATTAGTCACATTTCTCAGTTTAGAGAAGTCGTAATATACTAAAGTCGTAGGCTAATTGTAAAAGTCCTGCTAATTACAAAGAAGGCTGTCATTGCGCAAAGCGCTGAGCGAATTGGCGAAATTATCTAGCTTTTATCACTTTCTCTCATTTTTTCAAGCTTTCCCCCTTTAGGCTATTAGGAGGATGAACACTGGTTTGCTCAAATAACAAACAAAAAATTCTAGAATCATTCATTTACAGTACTCAAATTAAACAATTGTGACTTTTCCGATTCATGAGTCATATTTTGTTTTTGCGTTTAACAATCGAAACAGCTACTGATTATAAAAAGATGTTTTCTTTAATATATGTTCATCGATAATAAGTTCTTCTATAATAACATGTTTCATTATTCATAATCTGTTGTAAGTGCGTGTATTCGTTAGCCGCGTATTCCGCTGGGAGTATGTGTACAAAGAATATCCGTCAATTACAGCATAGTGCATGAAATAAAGTATAATACTTTTAGCTAAATTTTTACTTTGCAACAATACCTTATCGGAGCTTTGAGTTTAAGATATGGTCTAACACCGTTGCAGAATTGGTGACCCACAAGTAAAATTGTAATAAAAAAAATTCTTTGTAGTAAACAACTGGTCATCTTTGGTCATTGGTTTCATGAATCTGTACTAGGACATTATAAAGGGGTGCAAAGAAAACTGGAATTTCCCACAAAAACTATTCCTACTACAATATAATTATTCATGGTATTCATGTTAGTTCTATGTACTAAACAGAGATGTTACGAAGCAACGGATGTTAGGTTATGTTTTCCCTATATAATTGTCTTAATGTCGAGTTGAATGAATATTGCGAGAACATAAATGATTTATCAATTTTCAATTATAATAAAGGGATAATATATTAAAATAATTATTCTTATCTAAATCTTTTTTATTTCATATGTTCAAAAATAAGAACTGTAATTTACTGAAATTGAATGATACGATACTGATTTATATTTACCTGTTGGTAAACGAGATAAATACAAAACATTTCAATTTTATTTTGAAAAACATATTGAACTCTGTGTTCACAATAGTGATTTATAGTTTCAGAATTTGTAAACCTTTCTCATTTCATTAATTTTTGAGAATACGCTCTGACCAACATGAAACAATAGTTTTGGAATTTTCGATATTTTTATAGTGGATATGTAGTACCTTTTTGGGGTAACTTTTGTACAGCTTTTCGTTTTGTGCGATGTAATTGCAGGGGTTCAGTTAATACTCAATTAAAGCTGTCCATCCACATGAAAAGAAACACTATACGTCGATCGAAAAAAATGCAATTTCCATGCAAGTGCCCCAATTCTCTCAGACGAAAGCCCTCCAATACGATGATTTGTCGCCACCTGGCTCATCAGAGGTCCCAGAGAGCTGATACGGAGAAACAGAATTGCAAGCCCGAGTCAGCATGCCATTATTCAATTAACTATGGAGCGAGGTCACCGCGAGCTCTGCGTAGCGGAAGGGAGTCAAAGGGAGCGGCGGAGGGCCGGTGGAATAGCGGGTGGAGAGCGGCGATCTCTGGAGGGCAGTTGAGCGTGGGGCGCGATAGCCCGGCCAGCGGCCACTCCACAGCGCCGCCGCGGCGCGGGGTCGTCGCCGCGCGCAATGGGCGCTGTTCAGCCGCGCAAGAGCGATGGCCGGCCGCATCGGCAGCCCCACCCACGAGAACAGCGCAGGCCACGGGAGGCGAGAAATGCGAATCACAGAATACGGAAAACGTGAAGAGGAAGAAGAAAGGGAGAGACAGAGGGAGAGAGACAGGAAGGGAGAAAAAGAGAAGAGGGAGAAAGGCCGGAAAGGAGAAAGGACAGAGAAGGGAGAGAAGAAAACGGGGAGAGAGAGAGAGAAAGGGAGAGAGAGACAGAGAAAGGGAGAGAGGGAGACAGACGAAAGGGAGAGAGAGGAAGAGAAAGGGAGAGAAATAAAGATAAAGGGAAAGAGAGAAAAAGAAATGGAGAGAGATAAAGATGGAAGAGGACAAAGGGACAGAGTATATAGCGAAAGGGAAATTGTGGAGGAAATGACAGGGGGAAAATAGCGCGAGAATGCTGACAGATTAAATGAGATGGTGGAAGAGATTTGGGTGAATTGGGAGGGGAGTACGTCAGAAGAGATATTGTAGGAGTGAATGGCAGAAGACACATTTGCGGTGACTGTGGTGCAGGGAGAGATGATGGAAAGAGCTAGTCGAAGAAATGTGCGCGACCAAAAGGAAGGAAAAAGGCAGACAGTGAATTAAGATATTCACCGAGGCAATGATACTAAAGATCTCTGAGGCACTAAATTGGCTAGAATATTTGAGCGGTCAAAATGTTAAAAAAGTAGGCAATTCCCCTATCATGACGTCAAACAAATTTTTCAGTCCATATGTTCTCCAATGATTTAAATTTCATGGAGGTTATTTTCACCTTATATTTTATTAAAAAAAAAGATATGCCAAATTGTATATATATATATATATATATATATATATATATATATATATATATATATATATATAGCATGTATTTAATCAAAATTGGAGGGAAAAAAAAGAGATGCCAAATTGAGACTTCACAATTTCAGGGGAAAGTTTGTCATTCTAATAATTTAAGTGATTAATTTTCGAGTAAAATCATTTCATGACTTTTCAAAATAGATGTGAGAAGTCTATTGAATACACAATGAATGTGTAATTGTTCGAAGTAAGATTTTATAATCATTTATGACCTGTCCTTTTTCGAAAATGCAATAATTGCCTCAATGAATGTGTTTGAACACGATTTAACGTCAGAACAAACTCTTTATTCGACACACGTTTTGTCTTACAGCGTGTTATTCACGCACAGCCACCTTGGAACTCACTGTCCTTCTCAGCAAGCGACATCTAGATTACTGCGTAGACAGTGGTGCAACAAACACTACTTTTCCCTCCTTTCTTCTTTTTTTTTTTTTTTGAATCATGTAACATAATTATAAACCTTTTATAAACTAAATCGCGAAAACAAATTAATTTTTGGGAATTGATTACACAACAAATATAACATTTATACTCATTCTAAGGTTCATTAGCGGCTTGGTAATTTACGTTGTTTTTTTGGATGGTTTGTAACATTGAGTTCAGGAACATTCAAATCGTCATTTCTCAAGATCTGGTGAGCAGATCGTTCACTAATGTCGTTTTATAATTGAATCATTTGCTTCATTTAACTCAGGTTCCGAATCTGACTCAACTTCTTTTTTTATGTGTGTGTTTCAGTAACTGATCATCGTTTGAGATATACTTTTTCACCATTGGGGCATTTCTTAATACATTTCCCTACAGGGATTTGACTGTAACTATTTCCTTTTTTTAATAATTCGATACTGTTGCGTCAAATTCAGGACTCAGCTTATTTCTTTGCTCTTATTAATAGAACTGTCTCCCCAGGTCTCAAGTTACAATCTTGTACCTGTTTCCTTATCGTAATGTTTTTTCTCTCATCTTTTGCAAGCGTCTTTTCTCGTAGTTCTTCGTCTAGCAAAATTGTCGTTCAGTTCAGCAGTTTTGTCCTGATTTTCCTACAAACAACAATTCCGCTGGACTTACACAGTTGTAGTATGTGGCGTCGATCGGTACATTAATAAATAAGTTAACAATTCGTCCTTCAAATTACGTTTTCCATGACAATTTTAATCTTTTCAGCAGGCTTCGATTTTGCCTCTCAACCTCCCGTTCCTTGAGGCCACAATGGCGCTGAATGCTTGATCGAAATGCCACATCCTTTCCTCATTCGTCAATTTCGGCACTTGCCATCTGTGGGCCATTATCGCAGATTAATGTACAGAAACCATGTCGCGCAAAGATTTCGCTAAGATAACCTATAATTGCACTCAAGTTGTGCTCTGAGTAATAACTACTTTATAGTACCTACTAAAATAGTCTATAACTACTAAAGATTGTCCTTGTTAGGAAGCGGACCCAACAAATCCATGGCTAAAGTGTCCAGGGCCTGTCAGGTAACTCATTTCTGTACAAGGTGCTGAAACAACCGATTTCTGTACTAATTGACAACCATGACATGATTTGAACATTTTCCAGCATCTTTGTCCATACCGTCCACCAAATTTTTGCTTCGCAACCTATTCTTCATTACAACAATTCCGGATGTCCCTCATGACAATTCCTAACATTTTGTTTCTAAAGACAGCGGATGACTATGCGAGTACCTCGAAGGACAATATTTTGTAAACGCATAGCTCATCTTTTAATAATTTAAACGCGTGTTTTTAAAGTGTCCCATTTTCCCGTGTTAACGCGACGGACTTCGATTAAGTTACATCTTTCTGGATTCTAAATCTATTTCCGATAGGTTCATGGCCTTGGGAACCGATTCTCTAGCAATCGCATAACGTAGTCAATCCGATTTACATCTTCTTTCTCTTGTTTCGTCGCAACTTACTAATCTTGATAACGGATCTGCGATATTTGTACCCTTTCGTATTTGATCTTATACGAATAAGTTGTAACCTCAGAATCCCTTTCGATGCGAGCATTTGCTTCGATTTCGCGTGAACAAATCTCAAGCGTCTTGTGATCGGTAACTAATTCAAACTCGATACCATATAGCCATAAGTGAAATCGTTCGCACGCGAATACCAATGCTAGCGTTCTTTCTCGGTCTGTAATAGCGTGTTCGGGTCTGAAGGCTTTTACTCGCGTATCCGATGGGTCTCAGCCGGAGGACCCTTCTGAACTACTACCGCGCCTACTGCATTTGGTCGGCATCAGCAATAACTCGTTGGAGCATCCGTATCATAAATACCTAATGTTTGCATCTCCCATCAGTTTATTTCACAAAAGACCTTTCTTGTACGTCTATCCACTCAAATTTTCCGAACTCCCGTCAGTTTCCGTAACAGTTCGCTTAATTGAGACAACCCGGATAAAGACGAACAAAGTTTACGAGACCTAAAACCCTCAATCTCATCTGAGTTTCAGTCTCAAAATTCTAACTCCCGATTTTCGATTCTAGTGGTCTATATCCTTGTCCCGATTTTGAAAACCCAAAATTTAATCTCTTGTCTTCCGATAACACATTTTCTGGTCATTTAATTTGGCCTTTTCTTTGCAAAGTATCGCGAACTTTCCTCAATCTCGATCGTGTTCTTCTTTCGTTTTCCAAAACAATAAGTATCAATAAATTCTCGACTCCTTCTGATTCTGCAGATCGATCTCAAATTCGTTGAAACATCTCAGGACAATTCATTAAACATCAAAGCTGTATCTATAAAGCCTGAATCTACTACAAAGTTGTAATTTCCTGATTTCTCGTCGAGCTCGATCTGATGATACGCGTCTCGAATGCCCAGAGTACTGAAAAATTACTCCTCAACTTTGTACAAAACTCTTCGATAATTGGTAAGGAACCGCTCGCGCACGATAGCGATTTGCTAAACGCATATCGACACATAACCTAAATTTTCCGGTGTCCTTATAAACTGGCACTACTGGTGAAACCATGGAGTCAGCCCTCTACTTTCTCGATTATATCCTGTCATAGTAGTTCATCAATCTTTTTTTGGATTTGACCCGAATTTCAAGGCACTCGACGCAGCGTGTTGGGAAATGACGGGTCGATTGGAAAGCGGGTTGAAATCTTTTAACTGCCAATACCTGTATCGCCTTTTCAACAACAATCATATTATTCACTTGTAATTCTGTACCGATTTTAATAATTCCCAACGCTTTGCCGTAGGATAACCCAATAACGCTCGTCCATCCCTTTCGCGACCACGAAGTTGCGTCTACTTCTTTCTTACCAGCTTTGATTACGAATCAAATTCCTTAATTAACTATAAAGCATTGCTTTGTCTATAAATATTTCCTATCTGTTTGACGGATTTACATTTGGTTTTGTTTCCCTTTTAAATACGACCAACATTTGTCGTTGATTCTACATTTGCCCTAGTCTACCAGCATTCCAGGTACGCCTCGTGTAAATCTCCATTCTCTTCGTGTTTCCATTTCCTCGTTGGCCTGTTTATATGTTCAGCTTCCACTAGGTGAAATGCAGTAGCGTCGTCTTCGTGCACTTGTGCAAACTCCAAGCTGCCCCGATACCGGTTTCCGTGTCGATGTGCCCCCGCCTGGACGCCTTGCGCAGTCTTTGTTCTGCAAACAGCAGCGAAATGACCTTTCCCCTCTTGCATTTCGAACAATTTTTACCTTTGGCGGACAATTTTGTCGGTTGTAGTGCTAACATAACCGCACCTATAACAGCGTTTCTCTGTTGTTTTATGCTGTTGCTTGTTGACTTTTGTTTCTTCTCCGTGAGTTTAGCTTACATTTCCGGCTCCATGTTTTTACAGACTGACATAACTCAAACGCCTGAGCGATTTCCGTAACTTTTTTTAATGTTATGTGCCTTTTCGGATCCTCTTGACTTCGGTTGAGCTGCACTTATCCTACCTGGTCTCGGGATTTCGTCATCTACCGATGTGAACTCGCAATATCTTGCTTGCTGTCGAGTCTTGTGATGAATTGAATCTGTCTCACCGTCTTTTGCAAACCTCGAAAATGTGCCGCTCGTACGTTTTGTTCCTTTCGGCAGAGTACGCCGTCAGCGCGTCTTTGATCTTGTTGTATCACCCTCGCCCTCCGCAACTGTATCAGCGTCAGGTTGCATAAAAACGTCTTGAAGTTCCAACCTCCCATATGTAAAGCGTTGCTTTTCCGCGTTGCATCTGTTATTTTTTTGCTGGTCAAGTACAGATCAACAGCGCGCACATCTTTCCCACCGAGGAAAATGCCGCTTGTTCGCCGTTCGGATCAAACGGTGGTAACTGCGTATTCTCCATTATTAAAATAACGCACTTATCTGAGTCACAAACGCGAACAAATGTCAACTTTGCCGAATCCTCGATCCTCGTCGCAAATGTAAGTTTGAACACGATTTAACGTCAGAACAAACTCTTATTCGACACGTTGTCTTACAGCGTTTTATTCACGCACAGCCACCTTGGAACTCACTGTCCTTCTCGCACGCAAGCGACATCTAGATTACCTGCGTAGACAGTGGTGCCAACAAACACTACAGCAATGGCAATTGTTAGATTTGATTATATTTCCAGAACTACGTTTTTAATTCTCTCGTGTTAGTATTTACATAATTGTCGTCCGATTTCTTTGTGCCTACCCGGCATTTCATTTGCAATGTGTTTCAAAACGAATAATATTTGTAATAATTTCGTATTAGAAAGTTTTGAAGTGTTTCATAGAGAGAAATCTCTCCCCGATTTCACATATTCTAATATTTTCTTATCAGAATGTTTTGACTTTTTTTACAACTTATTAATATCTCTTATTCCATAAATCAATTTCATTGATAATATTGAGAACACAATTTTTGAACCTCGTTCAATTTTAACTATGTGCAACATTTGCCATTGGATCTACGGATATTATAAGTTGCACCAATTAAACTAAACTCTGTCGCTGAAGTAACAATTTAGAGCTTCGTAGTATATTTATTTATTTTACGTCGAAAAACAGTTAAATCTGCGTATGACGTGCTATGGGGAAAAGTGAATTGTGTGCACATATTCAAAATTCTGTGATCCCTACACTAAGTCATATACTACTGAAATTTTGAAAATAATAATAATAATAATAATAATAATAATAAATAATAAATAAAAAATAATAAAAAAATATTAAAAAGTCGACTTTACATGATCAACTTTACATGATAGTTTTGGACGTAAGTTGTGTTCATGCTGTCCGTCTTCCCTGCATAATTGAGAGAGAGCCAGCGAAGTATGCAGTTAGTGGCGGACACCAACCGAGACCCTCAGCGTGTCAAAGCGCGAACAGCGCGGGCGCGGGCGATGAGATTGGAGAGGGTGAGGACGGCGCAGTGAGGGGGGGGTTGGTCAGTGGGGCAGGGGCGCGGGTGGGCTGGGGAGTCGAGGGGCAGCAGTGTGGAGCGGCGCACCTCTATGCCTCCGATAGCGGCCCTTGGCTTTGATGTCGCGAGCGTTGTTTAATACTACGCGGCTGACGGGCGTCCTCCTCTGGCTCGGGGTAATGGCGATCAATGAGAACCCGCTGGAATTACCGGCTTTGCAAGCGCGGCACGCTGCCGCACAATAGTATAAACCCATCTTCGTGAAGAAGAATTCTAGAATTTCCTTTCTAACTAGTTTAAATAGCTTCTATTAAGCAAAAACTTAATCTTCAAATACTAGTATTATAATCTTCCTTTTTCACTGCAATGCATTTTTCACTCTCGTATTCCTATTGGTTTGTTTTAATTCAATTTTTGTCATATACAATCAATATATTAATGCACACAAATTCATCCGTGTCTCCACTATCATCGATAAACATTTTGTATACTATAAGCTAAATACTTCATCATTACAAAAGTAAAACCTTATCCTTTTCACAGCCATGATTTTAATTACTTGGGGAAAGGTAATATTATTAAACATGTAATTTATTCCACTTCTGGTAAACGAGCTAAATTTTTGTACTTGATCCTCAAGGCTTACCAATCTCTTAAGTGTGTTCATGTAGCTTTGGAAAAGAACGAAGAAGATATATTTTTTTCCTTTTGAGGAGACCCCGGAGTACACTGGAAGAAATGTCTCACGGGGACCCTCATACTACGTACACGCATAAGCGAATTAGCAATGTATTGATGTATTCTGATACATAGCAACTAGCCCTGAAAATGGATGGCGCTAAAGCGTCGTGCCATACTTACCGCCAGGGGCCCAGGCTAGGTGCCCGACGTCCCGCGTCAGGGCGCCGCGCGCCCTCTAACCAGCTAGCGGCGCAGGAGCCCTGTTAGGCCCGGTGGTAGGAGGTCGCGACGGTGAGCGCAGAAGGGTTGGGCGCCAGCCTGCCTGGAGCCGCCGTCGGCGCAGATCTTGGTAGTCGTAGCAAATACTCTAGCGAGACCCTGGACGGCTGATGTGGATACAGGATTTCGTGTGAACAGCCGTTGCACACGAGTCAGTCGATCCTAAGACCTAGGGGAAACCCGATGCAGATATAAAATACAACTATTAGTACTCTGAAAGTTAATATATTTCTATTCAAGAAACTTACATTTTAAAGATAAAAAATTCATAATAAAAAATGTAGCCAACTGAAAATTAAAATGAAATATATGTTAATAATTCACTGGAAAGCATGCGAAGCAGAGTGAAGTTTTAAAAGGTTTGAGTAAATTTATCTGCACACAAACTGAGAAACTCATTAAATACAAAGAAGAAACGTATTCCGGAGTATTAGTGAATATTCGACAGCACGAACGCTAAGAAAGGTATGCAATGTAGTTGGCTGTGAAGCCAGCACGTTTCCTCTTTCCTACCTAGAACTCAAAATACATTGTTTTATATTTCCTTCAAATTTCGTTAATTAGCTGAGATACAACTAATCAAAACGCATATTGTCCACTGGTCGAAGAAATTGAGTTTGATATGATATCGTGTAGTTCTTAATACGTTCTACATACTCCTTCTTGCAGTTTTTTTCAAAACGCATTTGATGCAATGCGTTAAATTGCGTTTTGAAGAAATCTGAAAACATAAACGTGTAGAACGCATTAAAACTACATTATTTCAAACTATCTGGGGAATTGAGGTATCTACCACAATAGTATTAAATGTAATTTTAATATGATTACATATAGCCAGACATGTGTTTCGGGAACACTCTTCCCATCATCAGTGGTTCTACAATTTACAATTAAGTACATAAATAAATTACACATATATTAACGTCAACAAAAGCATATATAAACAGTGAACAGTAAAATAATTATTTAAACGAACGAACCGAAACACGTGTCTGGCTATATGTAATCATATTAAAATTACATTTAAAACTATTGTGGTAGATACCTCAATTCCCCAGATAGTTTATCATGGAGTACCACAAAATCTCTGCTGCCACCACAGAATTTACATTATTTCATATCAAGCTGAATTAGTTTCCACTAGTGGACAATATGCGTTACGATTAGTTGCTCCTCAATTAATCCTTAGTAATTGTACCAGCAAATTAGTGTACAATTGTGAAAATATTTTTAATTTGAATAAATATAAGAAAACTGTTTCAGTTGCCTACATTTTAGGGTAGTTCATCCGTTTGTAAGCCGACGATCACCAGTTATATGCGACTAAATTAATCCTCTTCAATATCGCTGAACAACTCAGAAACTTAAAAACACTTAATGCACTGATTAAAGCATATTTAAATGTGATAAAGGCTCTAATAAAATTTCAATTGACTGTCAAATGTGAATTTATATTACAGAGGCATTTTTGTTTCTTTATGAAAATATTATGATGCTTAAATGTATAAGCTTACCAGTCTTTGCCATTTACTATAGGCAAACCGGAATATAGCAAACAATATCTTATACGATCGCGTTTACATGCTGTTTATTACGTGTTCTGAGTAGATTAAATTGCTCGTTATTATATTAATATTCCTGCTCTAGAAGAAATGGCTTATTTTTATATTCAATCTGTATACTAAGGGAAACTGTCAAAGTCATTATGATGACAAAATATATTTTCATACTGTCACAAATATGTCAACATTTTAAAACACGATTGGATTAGATAAAAATTTGTATTACAGTACAGGCGATTAAATACTATCATGTTGCTCCTTGGTCATTATAAGCTCGCGCTGTGCTTCAAATTATCTAACTTGCATATAATGGTTTCTTGTGAGGTAAATAATATTTTATTCGTATATGACCATTACAAGCAATAAATAGGACATATATTATGTGTATCACGGTTCAGAGTTAGAAATACATCAAAAATTAATTAAAGAAATATATTTTTCAAAAACTTATCATACTCTCAAATGTATCATATTCGCTTAATATCCTTCTTGTGTCACTAGCAAATTCTGGCATAAAAATCGAGGAGCTGGTGCTTTGCCTCGCTGTCCGAGCAGCGCTTGGGAGGTCCGAGCAAATAAATACGGCTAATTCCTCGTAAGATGCTGGATGTCGGGGCGAGGGGCCACGCGCGCCGCCCCCAGTCGCAGATGCGGCGCCCAGCTGACAGCTCGAACAGACGCCGGCCGGGCGTCTGGCTCCTCGGCGTTGGCCGCGTTCAAAGGATTCTCCTATCTCTCCTCTCACACAATTTGGTAATTTGGAACCTCCGTCTCAATGAATTCTAGGCGCCCCGCCGTCGTAAATATGGGACAAAATGCCAAGTTCACAAGGGGAGAATAGCTATTCAGAGAAAGGAGGCTGAATTATTGCAAAAATTCTCGCCGCAATGTCTCCAACCTCGTTGGGCGAACTGCAACATCTCCCTGGAGGAGACTCAAAACTGGCGATGATTTATAGAAAGAAAATTTTTTTTAGAAGAACCCTTCGTCACTTTTCCGCAACATTTAAAAATAAATTTAATTGCATTTCCGAGCTGCGGAGCGGATCTTCTGAGAGAGTTAATTAAGCGAAAGAAATTAGCAACATGGGCCTCCCTGGAGGACTCATAGATTTGAAAAAGAGTCTTTTTCCCTCTTCGTGACTGTCCAGAAAGCAGAATAATGGGATATTAAGAAAGAATGGTTATTAAACCAAACCATACGAGTACAATGCACATAATAAAAGATTTTTTAAATAGAGTGTCTTAGTAACCCACAATGAGTAAAGTTAACAAGTATCAAATTCTTTTTGCTTCCCAAATTGAAACATATGAAACAATAAAATACAAAAAACTTTATTCATATAATGTATTAATTTACGAGAATATTTTAATTTCATGAAATACGAAAATAAATATATTTAACTGTTCATAGATTATACTGTACACAATCATATTGAACAAAATTATTTCTATTTACAAAATACCCAAAACGAAAAAATTAAGAAATATAAGCAACTAGAAATTATAAGTCGACACTTTCACTCTTTAAATCGCTCACTACTTAATAATGATCAGAAGACCGTAGGAAAACAAAGATAAGTTTCATTCAGCTAAATACCCCATATTTGAAGATATTCGATTCGTTTATGACATGATTGTCAAAGAATTGTTGAAATTACTCTAAGACATCACCAAATTTTTATTCGCCAGTGAGTTTTCATCTTTTTAAAGGTGTTTCCACACAGAGAATATTGTGAACATGAACTTAAACAGTAAGGCAGTACTTAAGATATGTCGAATAGAGTAAGTGGCAAAGACAATTAATACTGTATTTTTCTGAGCAGATAGTTTTGTTTTAATGTATTCCGCCCAGGCGTGCGCGCGGCGTGTGTGTGTGTGTGTGTGTGTGTGTGTGGGTGGGTGGGTGGGTGGGTGGGTAAAAGAAGATGGTTATTCTTTGATAGAAAAGCGCATGAAATGATTCACGGGAGAAATTCACTATACCACCTCGAAAGTCAAACACAAACTTCAGAAGCATGAAGAATGTGTTGGATACCATCGAGAGCTTCTTCTCCCCTAGTCTTGGCGCCTGTCGCACTTCTGTCACAAGAGTTAAAAAAGGGTACATTTGCCATCATAGTGCCGCCGTCTGACGGTATCTTTGCCTCTCATTTCTGCAGTAGCAGCGGATGTAATTAGAGGCAGGCGACGTTGCAATCAGAATGCAACGCGCATTACAGAGAGTTGCTCAGAGACTTTTTGTTCAACTCAAATACATCATAAATTACGTGGCTTTATAACCTACGCAAAAAAAGCAGCTACTAAGAGGAAGCCTGTCTTGCAACTTAAGAGGAGACCACTGTATGAAAAGGAAGTATTAATATTTCATAATGTTCTTGCTCGTAAAGCTGTGGGAGAACTGGGACTATACGAAGCAGAGTGATTAAATTACTCATCCTCCCTGTGCCCAATCGACGCATTTCCGGGGAACATGGCTGGCCGTGGGAGAGCCAAATACAAAGTAACATCCGAGCGACCGTGTGGAAGAATCGGAACATGACAAATGGCTAAGCTCCCCAGGACGGCTAGAGGCGGCGCCAGCAAGAAATAGGAGCCGCTGATGAATTGAACGCTCCAGAGGTAAATCAAGAAAAAGCGGCGGGAATCGAAGGAATTTTCGGGAGTCTTTATCCAACGGCGGTTACTCGAAGAAATGTGTTCGCTGCATGTCTCGCACGGAGCACGGGATTTGGCACAAGGATGCAGGCAAAGCGAGCAAAACGACCGCATCGTATGATGGGCGGCCAGGGCAGGATTCGGATCCGGCGATTCAGCAGGTCGGGCGCCAGAATCAATCGAAAGTTTGGCGTTTTCTATCGCGTTGATGCAGTGCTTTCTACGGCAAATTATTAGTTTTGAGGGATGCGCTTTCCTACAAATGCATCGTTCGCGAACGGAATAATGCCGTCGAATAATGAATACTCAAAAACCTTCGAACTCTTCCATGTGCCAGAGCTCCAATTTTAAAATATTGAATTACATTTAGGGTTTGATAGGGTGGCAAAAACGCAAAACACAAGAAAACGAAAAATAATATTTTGAAGTAATTTTTCTTTGAATTTTAATGCAGAATTTCTCCATATTCATTTTGCAAAAACCTAAATGTTGAAATGTAATTACCAGTTTGTGAATGAAGCGTGAATGTTGTACCTATCACTCAAACTATTAAATGAGGTTTTCTTACCAAAGCCCTATCCTAAGTAAAAGAGAATTTCTTGTAAGGAAGTTCAAAATTATTACGTGTACGGGAAAACTAATATGTGTATAACTAGTGTATCAAATGAATTAATACTAATATTAATAAACAAGATAGAGACATTCCTTGAACAAGATTTTTTATAGAATTCTAAAATTTAAGAAAGATGAAAAAGAAAAAGAAAGATATTCCTTTGATCATGTCGATTCCTTTAGTGTACACTTCTACTAATCACTATTTAACACCATTTACTTTATTTATCAAACAAAACCGTGTTGTTGTATTGACGTCTTATTTGTAATAACATTTACTAATATTTTTTAATGTAATGCCAAAGCAATGTCTTTATTTGAATTATATTGCACGTGATAATTAAAAATAAACATTCTGAAAGACACTAGGATGTTAGCAATTTGGAAAACGCTTTGTGGCAAATTAAATAGTATTGTCGGGCATTAGAACATCGATGATCATTTAAAAACGCAAAAGAAAGATATCCGATTGATCTAAAACATTCCCTGGGTATTTTTTCTTTCCTTTTGTGGATTTCTTTGAGGATTTTGTGGTTCATTCCTTTTGTGGATCTTTTTTGTAAACTATCATTAGATCTATAATGTAGTGAAATAGGAAATTAAGATTACAATGTACTGATGCTCCTTTTGTTGCTCTTAAGAGTATAATTTAAAATGAAAAGAATACATGTACTCTTTCCCCCCGCGTCTTTACATGTACCATTTGTAGTAGGACAACCATCTCTATTATTTTTAGGACTTTCGTCCCTCGGTGCCATCCAACGCAGAGAACCGCCCTTTTCCCGGCCGTGCTCCCGACATTTATTTTCACGGTCGCTTAGATGCCGCGGCGGACGGCGTGCGCTCTTCCGCCGGCCGAAATATCGCCGCCTCCCTCCGCCCCCGCACCCACCCCCGCCCCGTCCCCGCTCCCACGCGCCCCCGCTTCCGGACCCGCCTCGCCCTGCTCTTGCCCCGCCCGGACCCCCCCGCTGCCCCCCGCCCCCCCCACCGCCCTCCCCCCTGCTCCACCCCGCTCCACCCCGCCTCGCCCCGCTCGCCCGTTGCACGTCGCTCCGCCACCGCTCCAGCCCCCTGCTCCCGTCACCGTCCACACTTCCAACCCGCACCACGCTTCCGCAATTGTCTTTGCAGTTCTCGTCTTCATCTCCGAATTCTCTACCTCTTCCGATAAGCTCTCCACGACTCCGCTTCTGTTTTTCCTTGTCGCATTGGATGTGATTCTCTAGCACTATTTCATTTTATGCCTCCTTATTGCTAAAATGATCATCACCAAGCTCTTCTTTTAAGAAAACGAATTAATTACAAAAATATTATATCTCTATTGTGTATCAGTTAACGTTTTAGACACTTCAAATGACATAGCATTTCAACGTTTCAAAACTTAGCAGCATTGCATTAAAAAGGACTGCATTAATAACTCGTTTTCCACCTTTTCGAACACTCACGTTTTACTACTGTTTGATGCTTTACTAATACTGGTTCATCTACAAAACGTTCTTTCGTTCATCATTGTCTTTACCTCCGTCGTATATTCGACGCTAATTTTACATCAAATTACATTATTTACACGTTTACTCTGTTCTACTTTTCACATTTTTATCACTATTTGATTATTCCCTCGTCTTGACTTTTCCCATTTTACTTCCATCACGTAAGTTACCGTCATGGAGTTTGCACAAAGGTATATTTGGAAACATATACTGCTCGAGCTCGAAGCAATCACCTTCGCCTTTGACTCAGGACATCATCTATTGTCACTGCAGTGCCTCTGTCCGTGGCGTCCTAGGATTCAAGTCCCGACGATGGCAGAATTTTCGACACTAGTTTGACAGCTAGGCCGAATTAAGAAACAGCTAGTCTACAGCTAGTGGCTGTTTTGAGGAGAATTCTAGCGGCTGACTACTCGGGTCGTCAGTTTTTCGTGATTTCTCCGTTTACATCAGACGAATGCCGCAGCAGTACCCTAACAAACGCGCCACATTCGCGCGCGATCTTTCCTTCCTCTTTCTTGCCCTATCGTCACCGCTTACTTATACACACTCTCACGTGCACTACACTATTTCACTTGTCCGGAGACCAGTCGGAAGCTTAAAGCTTGTCCCGGCGGGGGCGGTGACCGGCGGTGGAAGAGAGCTGGTTGGGGAAAATCCTCGCAAGTTGACGTAGATTTCGCGATCCAGCGAGGGACGATCAACGCCATCTGCTGCGATAAAAACTGTTTTTAAACTTATTTCTTCCCGTTCAACTTTCGTGGATTTTGACGGGCACAATGTTACATACAATGAATTCACTTGGCCATCCTCAGAAAAATGCGGGTCGCGGTATAATCCTTTACTATTTTTAAAATTTGCGTAACTTGACTAAGGAAAGTTTGCATTTATTGTTTAAAGGCACAATGTTACATGAGGTGTGTTTTGTGGAGTGTGCAATGATTTTATGAATTAGGGAGGGTGAAAGAGGTCTTAGGGGGAATCTGGATCTAATGCTTGAAGGATAATGACGTTTTGGCCGAGATTTAATATTGGAGTTTTGGGACATGCTCGGAGGAGAGATTAATATTTCTGAAGGCTTGTGAGATGAATTCTAGAGGTATTTGAAGCTCTCGGTGCATTTGTGAGTTATAAATGAACCAAGGGGTTTTCAAGGTTTGTCTTGGGCATTTGATTTGAACTTTCTGCAAAATGGATAGGTTGGTTGGTACTGTATTGCACCATATTGGGCAAGCATACGCCATTGTGAGTCTTATTATCATTTTATAGAAAAGCAACCCAGTTTCTATTGTTAAGATGGAGTTTCTATTGATAAACGGGTAGAGTTTAAAAAGTTTTGCTCCTGTTTTATGAGCTGTTGATTGAATGTGCGGTTTCCCAGTTAACTACTTGTCCGCGATAAAAACATTCACTATACTTCCCGGACTAATGACCTTAGCAGTCGACACGCCTGGAATCACTAAAATCAATCAATCAATGAACAATTCGCCTTCTTGATTGATTGATTGATTTCAGTATCCGGGCGCATCAACTGCTTTGGTCATTAGTCCCGTTAGTGTAGTGTATGTTTTCCTCGGGAGATGGCGGTGATCTTCCCCCGCTGGATGGCGAGATCTGGCGCCGTCCTACCGTCGGCTGTGGGGTTTCTCTAACAGGACTCTCCCCAGTGGGACCGCCCCAGCCGGACAAGCTCAGCTACCGACCGGTCTCCCGGAATATGTGGTAGTGTATTGCGTATTAGTGTAAGAGTGTGTGTAAGGGGAGAAGAGAGGACAAGGAAGAGGAAGGAAAGATCGCGCGCGGTCCGTGGCCCGTTTGGTAGAGTACTGCTCCGGCATTCGCCTGTGTGATCGGAGAAACCACGGGAAACTACCGATCAAGCAGCCAGCGCTATAATTCTCCTCAGACAGCGACTGAATTCGACCTAGCTGAAAGCTGGTGTCGAAAATCCTCCGCCGTGGGAGTGGGGAACAAGGACCTCCGGTCAGAGGCGCTGCAGTGACATCAGTTGATGCACTGAGCTACCGCTCCCGGTCCCGCCTTCGTCAGCCCCAGTGCTCCTCCAGTGCATCTTCGCTGGAAGGGCGACGCGCCGGTCGCGCAGCAGAGGTCGCGCGGAGGCGCGGGGACTCAAGTAATTAGAACAGCAAAGAAAGGACACAAGCGGCCGAGACAACAGTACGTGATCAAAATACGATGGGGAATTGAAAAGAATTGCCGCACTCTGCGGTGAAAGATTGTGCGCGTGTGACCGCAATAAAAACGCCGGGCGGGAGCGTCAAAGGAAGGCGTTCACAAGGACGAAGGGGGGGGGGGGGGAAGGGTAGGGGAGCAAGATGGCGGAGGCTTGGGCTGGGAAAGCTGAAGAACGATGCGCGGGCAGAGACCCCAGATACACAACTTGTACTCTCCACGATGAAAACAACAGATATGGACTCTGACGGGCTGATTGTTGGCAAAATATTAGTCACACGAGGCAGACTTTAAAAATACAAGTTAGTGTGGTTCTTTTTTATGTTTCATACTATTAATTGATGCAAATATGAATAAAGGTAGAATTAAGTAATAGATTAGACGACAATTATTTGTTGGTTGTAAGTGTAGGTTAGTTAATAAGAATGGGTCACTAGCAAAAGTTGCTAACCGACAATTTCGTCGAAAGTTACATTTCAATATAGAACGGTTGTATGTTAGGGAATGATGTCGCTGGTGCAATGTTGTGAGCATACATTTACTACAAAGCATTATTTTCTATATTCAAAAGTTGGCATTAGATGCAAAAGGTACTCTGTGCATAGAAATGGCGCACAAGGTGCTCACACCACCCATAGCGAACATTTTAAACCTCCTGAATAAAGGTATAAAAGGCAAGTAAATTATGATGATTGGCAAAGGGTGAAGAGTACGAAGTTCAAACATTCTGTAAAATAGTTTAAAAACTACACGGGGACGCAGTTCAAACGAAAACACCTCCAAATACGCTAAGATGCAAAAGGTGCTATCTGCCGTGGGTACTGCACACTAGTGGCGGAATCAATGAGTGAGAGGGATGACAAGGCCTCATTTTCATTCATTTTCTTTTATTTGACAAAATTGATTTAAATATTTATTTATGGAACCTGGAATGGAATCTATCAAGTAATTATTTAAACAATCATATTGTATACGCTACAAAAACATTAAACATATGTTATTATATTGTATATTACTTAACAAAAATCTATGACGACCCCCTCCAAAATAATCGGCTGCATCCGCCTCTGCTGCACACCAAGTATTAAGCGAAACCAGGGAACACTTTACAAGAATGTCCCTTGTACTAAAGTTGCTTTGAGCTGGCTTCCATTGCGTGGACTTGACAAGTTAATGTCAATAATAATAATAATAATAATAATAATAATAATAATAATGACTTTATTTATGGGGCGAGACTCGAGCCATCAGGCCCGCTCTTCCGCCTAACCATGTAATACGTAAATTTATAGATAAGGATTGAAACATTATTCAGAGATACATTTAGTAAATAAAAATAGAATACAACTTACAGATGTTATGACCCTGGGCTCACAAACGTGACAAGAATACAACGTCCAAGCATTTGCCTCAAGCGGCCGGGGAAAACCAGGGAAAACCAAGGAAGTGTGCATGCTCTTCAACATTGAGCAACGAAAATAATATTTTGAAGATAATTTTAAAAACAAACAAACATTACTAAAACTAGAAAATTGTAAAGGTTGGCCCGAATATAAATTCTGAGAGATATTAATTTAGCAATACGTAACAAATGTTAACAAAAAATCTCACATACATTCATGAATCATAAAAGACTATATGAGAATGCACACAACCACCCAGCCAGGACGACGACTTAGGGCCTGATTTTAGTTTACAACCTCATGTACTAGGGAAAGACGATTCAGTCAGGCCATGACAAGTTAAACAATAATGATTAAGTTATAATAGATAACAAAATCCTTCTAACCCATAATAGACTTAATTTAGACTAATTATACTATTGTTAATTAAATTAAGAACCAACAGAAAACAAAGAAAAACAAAACTTTAAAAACCATATAAATTACATTTAACACAATTTTGAACTCACTTAAAAACTAACAACAAAATACAGAAATGGAAAAACTGTTAAAAGCGATGTAAATACACATTTACCTCAATTTTGAACAAATTTAGTAAAACTTTCCCCCAAACAATATCAGCTCAGAAAGAGTATTTAAATGTTTTTAATGATCGCTGTGTTTTTCATTTCTAACATTTACTGAAAAATATTCCACTCTCTGGTCGTTGCTACTAAGTAAGATTTTCTGTAAAAGTTAGTGTTGCTTTTAGGGAAAATTGCATAGCAAGATTTCTCGAAACTTCTTGTTTTAAGATAGATTTATGAGAGTAAATAATTTTCCGTATTTAATATTTTGTAGAAAGGCACAAACTATAAGCATGCGTCGCTTTCAAGTTTAGTATGCTATGTGCTTTGTAGTATCCCGAAATGTGATCATACTTTCTGGTATTATATCGAAACCTAACACACGCATTTTGAACTCTTTGGAGAGCGTCAGCGGTTAATTTCTTTACGTTACCGTACACAATGTAACTGTCAATTGCTTGATTGTATAACAATAAACGTATTGAAACATTTAATTACTTCCAAATTCATTGAATATTCAAATACAGATTTTATTTTATTTACTGTGTCTGTCAAATGTCAAAGGGTGCTAACTGGCGCACTTTCTGTCACTAGATTGTTCCTAAAATGACCAATATGCTGTAATAGCCTTCTTCAAACGTAGCATTGTTGACGCTGTACTCAAATGAGGCAAAAAAAACTTTTAGACGCAAAAGCAGTGCAGAATTATCAATATTTTGATAATTAAACGTTTAATTATCTGTAAAATTAGGTTTTTGTCACCGCATTTTGCTGGTGACCCCTTCAGTTGTACGGTTAGTTAATACCACCCATATACCACTGTTTATCTGGGCCAGCTAATATCATTTACAAATAGAGGAGATAAGGAAATAAGAAGAAGAACTGAATTAGCATGGAGAAAATTCTGTAGCCACTCTTTCATTTTGCTAAATAAAGATAAACCTCAAATTAAAAAGGTAGTAATGGACTCTGCATCTTTGTCGATATTGCTTTCTGGATCACAACATGGTCATAACAATTACAAATAAAATGGATACAACGATGACAGAGGGAAAAAGGAACGAAAATGTTAAATATTTCGCTCCCAGACAAAATACCATCTACAGAAATTGAAAAGACTAATTAAAGATGCAGTCAGCAATCCAAAATAAGCAAATGGCATCAGGAGGACATATTATAAGGCAAGATCAGCGACGATGGGCATACACTACAACAACCTGGGACCTCGGTATGGATGGAGAACCAAGGAGACAGAGGAAGATGGACAGACAGCTATGCCAACAGCTGGTCCCACCTGGACGACTGGCCAGAGAAAAACATGGAGCAACTGGGATATGAACAGCAAAGAAGATGATGATCCACAGTGCTATTAATCGATTTTAGTGAAAATTGGGTGAACTTAAGTGAATTGAATATCAACCTACTAACCCTGCTAAAGCAGGAGCCTTTTCCCCTTACGGGATGTTATGGGATAATAATAATAATAATAATAATAATAATAATAATAATAATAATAATAATAATAATAATAATAATAATAATAATTTACCACTGTAACCCAGTATAAGTGTATTAAATTGAAATAAATGTAACACGATACGGGGTACGAGTTTACTGGCTAACATATAAATACCGCATATTTACCAAGTAATTATTATATGATGAATGGACATTTTAGTAGTTGCAAGAAATCGACTTCCGAAATTTCTTTGAGAGGAACCCCTAAAGCCAATTGGTGTAAAAATGAAGTTCGCGAAGTGCCTACTCGATCGAATAACATTAAACCCCACCTTATCAATCAAACAGTTTCCAAAAATTGCACAATTTTGTTCAAATAGTGTTTTTGAAATAAAGTAATTGTTTGATGCGGATTGAAGATTATATGTTTTCGTGGACCGGGTCAAATTTGCGTTACTTTTTTTTAAAAATAGTTTTCTGCTCTGTTTAGGGTTATTTAGCATCAAATAGTTGAAATATGATTCTCTAGTATTTGCAACCATTTGGGAGAAAATTTTGTGATAGAAAGAAGTAGAGTAAAAATGTTGGCATACTTAATTTTTACCATAATTAAACGATAAATAATTTAAAAATTGATATTATCCAAAAATCATTTTCAATATGGTAAGTAGTAACATCAGATCAGGTCATACGTGTAATTTTTACATAATGCAACGTAGGTAGGTAGGTGGATAGGTCGGTCGCATTTGTAAAATGGTCAATGTTCACAGAATCAACTCCGTAGTGGTAGAGGATTTGAGAGGGTGAATTCTTGTGCCTAGGAATAATTTCGACATTCATCAATTACTATCAAAACATTCGCTTGTACTCTTCATCCTTTGTTACGCTTCATTTAATCTTTAATTATATGACACCGTTTCGAGTTGAGTCTGTATTACGCTGAAACTTTGACAATCTCGTGGCCCTTTAAGGTAAATCACATGACACCAATTGAAAAAAAAATCCGTCTTCAATCCTATCATCTAGATCGAAAGAAACGAGTTGAAATATTGAACCTTTTGAAGAACGTTTATGTAAGTTCTCTAATTAAGTTATCAACTTTTCGTTCAATAAACTATTGAGCTTCTTTCAAAGTGATTTGGACTTTAAAACTTAAAGATTTTATATTCTATGACCTTGTAAGGTTTCTTCCTGAAAATCAAAGAGGTTCCTTAGCATCATCATCATCATCATCATCATCACTGTTTTGCTGAACATACAAGAGTTTTGAAGCCATGTTAAATTTGACGTCTTTGTATAGAATGTTATCAAAAATCATCTTGTTGAAATTATTGAATGGCATTCAAGTTTAATCAATGCCACCTTTAAAATTACTAAAATTTTCAAAATCAATTAAGATGTTAAAATAACGTCAAACTTGATTGAAGCCAATATAGTATTAAGAGTATTTAAACAAATTTTGAAATAGACATTAATTATGGATAAATTAATACTTTTCATGTCATCTCATTAGGAAATTGATCACTGAACACATACCTTTTTAGGGATGACATAACTTTTCTCTTGCGTGATGTGTGAGAATGCGAGTATATGCCACCCATGATTTTCTGTCATTAAGAGTAGTCTGATTGGCGTAGAAACACATTTTAGTCAAGGAAACAAGTGGCTTTTAGGGAAAAAAGTATTCTTTACTACATCTTACATAATTGAAAATTCTCTTACTAACACGACAATATTTATTTCTTCGTTTGTAACAAAAAAACTCTTGCTTTCTGCACAGTTGTTTCTTGACGATTTTCTCTCTGGTAATATGTCCAGGACGTTGTACATTTACTACGTTAGAGCTCTGAGATTAGTACTAGCACTTGGTTGACATTTTACACAAAACAAGCACTACAATAGTAATACTTCTGCATTTGTCTAACTTTTGGCATTTTCGAAATTTAAGAGTTCATCGGAAATGAGCTATTCTTTGAAGAGTCCATCCGTAGAAAAAATGTTCGACACTTTTTGAAAATGTTTTTTTTTTAATTGGATTAATATCTCTAAATTTTAAAATTTTCATTTTTTAAAAAAGAAAATTAAAATGTGCTTATATTTCTCACAAAAATGTCGCGAAAACCACACATATTTTTGAGAAATTGAACATAAACTTACAAAATGTCTTTGTATGTTTATGTAATAAATTCGATTTAGAAAAGCTTATTTATCTTCAATACTGTAAAATTTGCAATTTTCGAAAACTCAAGGTTGTTAACGGCACGACAGCAGCAGAGGTTTTTACGACGCTCTCCGACAGCAGAATGTAGTCAAAAACTTTTGGAGCCTTTTAATTGAAAATGCTGTTCAGAATACATGTAAAGAACCCCCCGCCCCTCAAAAACATCAAAATATCTGTTTCAAACTCACAGGGTCTCGAGTTTGTTGAAATCAATTTTGGAGAAAAAAGATATTCTCCGATTATTTGAATTACATGAAGCCGCCCCCGGGATATTTTTCAAAAAATTGCTCCATTGTTTTTTATTAAATTTTGTTGTTGGATACTGTGAAGAACGTTAAGAGAACGGTGCAGGTCTCTTGCTCGTTACAAACCCTGATTTTTCAAAAATTGCAAAAGCTTAAAAGTTTTTCAGCATCTTCCTTCGACTATTATGTTAAAGATAGAGATTTCTCCCTTAATGAAATCTGTTCTTGAAAGTTATATTTTTGAAATAAGGTCATGAACTGAGTACTTTTCGCGTCATTTTGCATGAATATACAGGCGAGAAAGTACATGCAGTTTTAGCACCACTAGTTTACTTTTCAAAGCAAAAAACAAGTTTGCCATTATAAAGAGTAAAAGTACCGAAATAAATGTACGAAAATCCTGTAATGACGTATCATATGACACAACGGCACTATTAATAAATTCACATTGCTGATAATTCTGGAAATCATGTGGGGTAACCTTTGAGAAATTTCGAATATTTTTACTATTACGAATATTTTTAAACTCAATACCACTATTAAAACTACTGGTTCTAAAGAATGGAACAGACTTCCTCGATCATCTATTGCCACCTCTAGGACGTTTTCCTCCTACATTTTCTCATTTTTTCTTCACTCACAGTGGAACAGAAATACGAGTTTATTTATTAACAATATTGTAGAGTTTGATTTTTGGAGAAACTTCGAATAATTCTAAAAATGAATAAATAACGTCCGCAATATAAATATTAATGCCGGGGGAGATGTCATAGATGTGGTGCAGTGTTCTGATTTAGGCGCTCCCCGCAGGGCAGGGTGGGACTCGCCACTGTTGGAATGCAGTCACCGGAACGGGAGCTGCAAAGGGAGTCACTGGTATGACGCCGCCGCCACTACAAAAAGGGGCTCCCGGTGCCGAAGAGTAGAAGAGAAGGCAGTCGAGACGTGAGTCGAAAAGTGCAATAGGTAGTGCGTTGTCAAGTGACGTCGCTTATGCCGTTATAGTTTGCGCCCCTGGACGTTCTAGAGGATTGGTTTGGTTTGGTTTTTACGCGTTTCCGGCGAGTCAACTGCTTTGGTCATTATTCCCGTTAGTGCAGTGCATGTTTGTTTCTCGGGAGATGATGGTGGTCTTCCCCAGCTGGATGACGAGATACGGCGCCGACCTACCGTCGGCTAGTGGGGTTTCCCCCTAACCAGGACTCTCGCACCAGCGGGCACCGCCCCAGCCGGGACAAGCTCTAAGCTCCCGACCGTTCTCCCGGAATATGGGTACTGTTGTGCATGTTGGTATGGTGTGTAAGAGGAGAGGATAGGACAAGGAGAGGAAGGACAGATCGCGCGGTCTTGGCCCGTTTGTAGTACTTCCCATTCGCCTGGTGTTGATCGGAGAACCACGGAAACCTGCCCAAACAGGGCAGCCGGCTGCTAGAATTCTCCTCAGACAGGCTGAATTCGACCTGGCTGAAAGCTAGTGTCAAACCCTGTCACTCAGGACTCGAACCTAGGACCTCCCGGTCAGAGGCGCTGCAGTGGCATCAGTTGATGCACTGAGCGACCGCTCTCCGTCGTTCTAGTGGAGATACTGGAATCCTGACCACGACTTGTTCTGGTAAACGGCTACTGTGGAATGGCTTCGCGTAGTCTACAATTTTTCTGGCGACACGTGGTGAAGTTGACTGTACGAGTTTAAATTCTAGAAAAATTGTACCTTCCTGTTAATAGAACTAGTCATAATCACATCTGTGTGTACCCCTTTTCTGTACACTTCAAGAAATATATCAAAACCATATTTGTGTGATTTTTGAAACAACAAAAAGTATATCAAAATGACATCGATATCACATTATCCAGTGTACTGAGCAGTATCGTACAAAAAGGGGTTTTGGAGGAAATGAATGATATCCGCTAAAAGAGAATGAATAGTTTACGCCGTAAAGTAATATCGGTATCTTTCACATTCTCGCGTTTATTTAAAAGAAGCGTTATCTTCGAAGCAGAGTCTTTGCCGCAATTTCCGCTTCCAATTCCCGCCAAGAAAATGTTATCCATAGGAGGCGGATTTTAATGAAATGTCGTTGTTTTTCTTTTCACTTTAGAACAATGCCATTTAATATATAAGTTCATTTTATGTTATAACAAAAGGAAATGACCCATTTTTATTCGTCATTATTTTGCACCTTTGTGTCAATTTCGATTAAGAAGTCATTTATTACCTTTTCCGGTCATTTTTAATAGTTTTTGCCGATTTCATCAATTTTAATGTCATTTTGAATGGTACTTGCCTCAAATAATATTTATGAGATGCAGCAAATGTTCCTCACACACACAACAACAAATGTTCCTCACAAATGCTCCAAATGAATTACTCAGTAGCATATTATATTTGTTCGCTCAGAAATTGTGACAACCGTTGTGAGTGTGTAATTCTTGTGACGTACATCAGCGCCATTGCCAGTTCGTCCGATTTCGGTGATAACTAACGACAGAGATTTCACAGTAAAAAATAGTCCAAACCAAACGTTTGCCAGCTGAGATCACTCAAACGAATGGAAGGAGCCTCGATTACACCAGTAACGTATCCAACAGCTTCAGTTGTTCATCAGAACAGGTTTTGATTAAATTTTTGCGTCATTTTTCTTTCGTTTTAGGGCATTTTAAAGCATTTTAAGAGCATTATATTGATCATTTTTGGCAATGTTTTAGGTCATCAAAATCCGCCCCTAGTTATCAATAATGAAGTAATATTTGGCCGATCCGGGTAACCGAATCGCTAAGGCAGTAGTGCCCTTGCGGTATTGGACCGTAGAATCGTGGGTTCGAGTCCTGCTTCGGGCATGGTTATGTTTGTGTGTGTCTGTACGTTTGTGGTTGCCCATTTCATCCATCACTATCATTTCAGTTCATCCCCCAGGGCTAACACCCCTGAGTCAGCAAGAAAATGGGCGGCATAGCCATTTCGCGATCCCCCCCCCCAAAAAAAAATTGTGACAAAGTAACGCTTTAATTTTTTTTACTTAAATATTATTAAAATGTATTACATTATAAATTGTTATTTAAACAATATCAGCATGTATGTTAATAATCCAAGTTTCGATACCGCACGCATTCTCTGAAACATATGTGTACGTTCGATCTTTCTTCGGTGAGCGCGTTCTCTCGATTCCTTCCACGTTGAGAGGACCCTGACCTCCGCCGCGCGATGGCCGTTGCGCGAGGGCGCGCGTCGAGATCCCGAGAGCCGCTCCCGGCCCCGCGCTCTCCGCCAGCCCCGGCGACAGCGTCGACGCGCAGAGGGCGCGGCGGTGCGTGTCGGCGCACTCGGCGGCGTGTCAAGGGGCGGCTGCCCGCCCCGGCCCCGCCCCCAGCGAGGAACCGATTCCATCGACGACCGCCCACCTCCTCACCACCACCGCCTCCTACTGCGCCGTCACCTCGCGTACTCGACCGTCAGCTGGCTCCGTTGGGACTCGTTGTGGAACTTGGGGCAACCAAGAGAGGCAACATTGGAGGGGTACTTGAGGGTGGCGTGGGCGGTGACATAAGGCAGAGGCACGATTACGCAAGGGGGAGCGGGCAATTGACGCTCGTGGTTGGGCAAGGATGGCGGGTGAATGTGAAGGCGTGTAGTGGCGTGTAGTATGGGTGTAGTAGTGGCGTGTAGTAGTGGCGTGTAGTAGTGGCGTGTAGTAGTGGCGTGTAGTAGTGGCGTGTAGTAGTGGCGTGTACTAGTGGCGTGTACTAGTGGCGTGTACTAGTGGCGTGTACTAGTGGCGTGTAGTAGGGCGGGTGAGTAGTGGCGTGTAGTAGTGGCGTGTAGTAGTGGCGTGTAGTAGTGGCGTGTAGTAGTGGCGTGTACTAGTGGCGTGTAGTAGTGGCGTGTACTAGTGGCGTGTTCTAGTGGCGTGTACTAGTGGCGTGTACTAGTGGCGTGTAGTAGTGGCGGGTGCTTGCGGCGGGTGTTTGCGATGGTGCTAAAGACAGGAACTAGCGGCAGGCGTTAGCGGCAGGTACTAGCGACGGGTTCTAGCGACGGGATTAGCAACGGGTGCTAGCAGTGGGAGCTAGCCGCGAGTGCTAGCGGCGGGTACTAGCGGCAACTGCAAGCAACGGGTACTAGCGGTAGGTGCAAGCGACGGTACTAGCGGTAGGTAATAGCGGTAGGTGCTAGCGACGGGTACTAGCGGCGAGTGCTAGCGGCGGGTGCTGCGCTAAGTGTTAGCGGTGGGTGCTAGCGGCGGTAGTAGTAGCGGGGAGAAGGAACGGGTGATAGCGGCGGGTACTAGAGTGCGAGGGGGGAAGGGGAAGGGGCGCCACGAGGGGCGGCGTGGCGGGGCGGCGGCGTGGCGGGGCGGCGGCGTGGGCGGGCGGCGGCGTGGGCGGGGCGGCGGCGTGGGCGGGCGGCGGCGTGGGCGGCGCGGCGTGGGCGGGCGGCGGCGTGGGCGGGGCGGCGGCGTGGGCGGGCGGCGGCGTGGGCGGGGCGGCGGCGTGGGCGGGGCGGCGGCGTGGGCGGGGCGGCGGCGTGGGCGGGGCGGCGGCGTGGGCGGGCGGCGGCGTGGGCGGGGCGGCGGCGTGGGCGGGGCGGCGGCGTGGGCGGGGCGGCGGCGTGGGCGGGGCGGCGGCGTGGGCGGGCGGCGGCGTGGGCGGGGCGGCGGCGTGGGCGGGGCGGCGGCGTGGGCGGGGCGGCGGCGTGGGCGGGGCGGCGGCGTGGGCGGGGCGGCGGCGTGGGCGGGGTGGCGGCGTGGGCGGGGCGGCGGCGTGGGCGGGTCGGCGGCGCGTGGGTGTTGGGCGGCGTGCAGGGGGTGGAGGCTGGCGCGGGTGGCGTGTTGTCGAGAGCGCATCGGCCCTCGTCATGCGCGTCGGCGACATCAAGCTGTCCTGCATCTGCTGCCGATGTGCGCCGAAAGAGGCACGGGATTTGCGAGCGAACACGCGCAGGTGACGCGGGAGCAGAAGCATCGGGCGCCAGCTGACTGACAACACACCGACGCTCCACCGCCGTGTCGGTGGAGCGTTCATTAATCAACAAATGTCTTGATTGAATTCTCTGATGATTCTCTGGATTGTGGCGACCATGTTCATTGGAGTACAATATCGTGGTGTATTCTCTCAGGAATGGAAAATGTTGCATCGACATCTAATATTCTTACGTAGATTTAAAGTAATTTTATACATGGTCCTCTGTTAAGCAATCTAATACCAATGAAAAAATTAATATTTCAATTGATTTATCAGGATCCTTTCAAGGGTCAATTTCTTTTTCTTGTTTGTTTGTAATATTATATTATTGCAAATCATTTTCAACTCATTTATTAGATAATACTGATTTTATTTAAATTGTTCTATTACTTCAACATGTAAAGGAAATCCACTTCCATTTTAAATGTTTCGGCATTTTTACATGATAACCATTAAAAGCATTTACGTGAATATTTGACTGATATGAACATGAGTTATGCCACGCGATTAAAGGAAAGGCATTAACATAAAGGAAAGATCTACAATTTACCATTAACACAAATCTTTCCCAAATAAGTTCATACTTCTGTCATTTATTCGCACAAAACTTCGTTCTACATTTATACTTGTCTGCGCACTGACCACTCCGACATACGTGTAACGCTGCTAAAAGCGGACAAAAACTGTTCATTCTCTCTTGTACCTCGCAAGACAACGTCCGTTTCGAGAAATCCGATGAATTTGAAACGCAGGGGATCTTGTCGCTAGTTTAGTTAGTTGTTTTTTTTTTATTTTAGTTAGTTAATGCCTTATTTAACGTCGCGAGACTCGGGCCATCAGACCCGCTCTTCCGTCTAACCACGCAAATTTCGATACGCTCCTTTCACCACTTAGCGGAGAAAGAAGATATTATTTAGGGCGACGAAACAGGCGGATATCAATTTGGCTCAGGGGCTTCTTTTAGGTTTGAGGATCTTTTACATGCAGTAAATCTACCAACATGGGACAGCCGACTTTACTTCCCGTCCGAAGGAAGGCGTACGAAGGATTTTTTCGCCCTTAAAAATCCACGGCTTAAAAATCCACGCCCTTAAAAATAGCGGCGGCCAAAGCCGCCGCTAAGCTTCGTACCCGAACGTGAGGTCAAAGTGACTCGCGCAAGCCGTCTCGTGTTGGCAAGTTCGGCAAAGGCTGACAAAATGCAATTGATGGCAATGTTCATGTAGCATTACCTAAAACGTGCAATATCGCGCAGTTACCTCCTAAACGTGCAATTTCGTGTAAAATAAAACAAATCCTAAAATAACGTCCGTTTCATGATTTAAATTTCTGTCCAAATGTCATCCAATTCCAAGTTATCAAAGAAAAGATGCAGTAACACGGGAATCCGGTGTTCGGTTATAAGGCAACAATTACTCAGAGGTTTTTAAAAAAAAGTGCATGTCATCGTTTAAATATCTACAAATCAATGAATTTATGTAGAAAATGTTCAAGCCTCAAGAATGAATACGGTTAAAAATGGCTTGGAAAATTGCGACATAGTTTAAAATTTCTAGCTCTCTTTCTCTAGAAAAGATGCACGCACAAATTTAGGTAAGTGTGGGATGTCACTGCATAAAAGTTAGAAATGAACTACATAATCACTATACGGAAGAAAATAAAAAAGTTTCATATCGTTTAGTTTTAAGTCGAAGACTAATTATGTATGCGAGTTTACACATTTTGGAACAATAAAATAACTATTTACTTTGAACACAGAGTTCAACATGTTTTTGAAAATGTAATGGAATTTTTTAAATATATATTTGATCTGTCGTGTATGCTGTGGGGAAATATGGCAAAGAAATATTTCTGTCCACATTACCTTAAAACGTAATGCACCACATAATTTTAAACAATGATTTTTTTGTGAAAGAACACGTGTCATATGTTGCCTAGACACTGCATGGAAATTCATTCACAAATCTTTGTACTATTCAAAATTACTATTCGAACCCAAGAAACTTTGCTATATTATTTCTCTAACAACAACCTTACACTAATCTCTTTTCTCGAAGAGGAAATGTTAAAAGCTTTACATCGATTACAACTCACACAATAAATAATGACAAATGATACCACACAACACATTTACATGTATTACACTACCACACATGTTGAAAGACCAGTGAGGAACTTGGAGCTTGTCGCGGCTGCGGAGGTGTCCCGCAGGGAAAGATAATTGTCGGGGCAAATGTCCTGCACGCCGAAGTGTATGTCGGCGCCAGAATTAATCATTCAGCAAGAGAGGAACACTGCCACCCCCAGGGACAAAACACTACACTAACGGGACTAATGACCATAGCAGTCGACGTCCCCAGAGACTCCCATCAATTACTCAATCAAACCGAATGGTTGGTGGGGCCTCCTCAATCTCTAGCCTCCCTCCCCCTATTTAATGACAATTATTCACAAATGCACTAATTACTAATTTTCTATGGTGACTAAAGTCATGCAATATATCAGGAGAATAATAACTTTAAATCAATATATAAAAATAAAAATTCAATTAGCACAAATAAACAAATATTTACTATAAAACTTGAAGACAGCGCAACTATTTATAACCTAACTACACTTCCAGTCGTCTAGCCTATAAAAACCCACCTTCTATTCCTCCAACCTCGCCCCGCCTGTAACCCAGCCCCTTCCTCCGCCCCAGACAGTCTCTTCCGGCGCCGCGTCGCGATGCTCAGACTTTCGGCAGCGCGGCTTCGGTAAACGGCGCTGAAGAGCGTCAACAGTGCCTCCCCACCCACGCTTTCAAAACTTCCTTTGTTTCCGTCCTTCACTCTGACGGCACGTCCTTGTGCCCCAATTTGAGGCGATCAGGTAGTTTGTAGGCTCAGGAACATCGACTCATAGGTCCTTCCCGCCTTTGATGGGTTTCATAAGTTCACAAGTGATCATTGTCAAAGTCCGTACTTGACGTGTGCGTTCTCTAGCAGTACCTAATCATGTAGTTATATGCATCTTACTAATTTGATTAGATGTGACCTTGTTCATTGCTGATCATAATACCTTTACTTAGAAGCATACTTGTTAAATAGTGGGATATTAAAGTTGACCTATCTATGCAGGACTTTGATCAATGAGGCAAGAACAGAATTGCACCTCAAAAACTGTCATAATGCAAGAGAACATTTTTATTGTGACGAAACCGAGCATTTCCTAGCCGTAAACAAAGTTTTTTATTCTGTGTAACGAATGTCTTTAAAACGATCTTCATAAAATATTTATTAGTAAAATAGGCTACATTCTAAAAATATAACTAAAAAAACTATTTTTGAGATACGATTTTGTTCAGCATTGATGACATGTTTAATATTGGCTTTACTTCTTAACAAAAGTAACAAAAAGCATTTGAATACACCGGATGGCAAGCAACGTGCTTGCCACTTGTTGAGTAACATTTGTGTAAATGTGTACAAATGTGTGCTTCCTGAAAAATCTTTAAATTATGTTTTGTCTGATTTAATGTGACAATAAAATTTAAAAAAGTAAGTAACATATTTGCCATGTCCAGTTTAATTCAGAAATTCCATATAAGGATAATTATGTAGCTTAACTAAGTTATGCAATTAATGTATTTAGTTCTCTCATCACTAATATAATTTATTTTCCAAAAGGACGTTTTTTTGGAGATGCTGCATAATCCATACGAAATGGTTGCATACAATTCACTCAAAAGTAGAGGAAGATTTTTTATAGGCGATTTAGTGGAACTAGATTTCTCGGTCGAAAACAGTCGGAAACAAACAGCATGGCATTAAATACTTCAAAAAGCAAAAACATCAGGTTCAGATGGGGTAGTATTTACAGTGAAGCACAAAACCATTAGGCAGCAAGAATATTCCAAGAGATACATATATCATTTAGGAATAATCTCTGACAGCCAATTGGGTTGAGAAAACATATAGTTTGTCCAAGGAAAAGTCTTGTACTTCACTATGCAGATATTCAAAAAGAGTACGTGAAAGCCAGAGAATTAGACTCCTTATCTCTTCTTCCTCCGTTAATAGAACATGGAAAGGTTCGTTGGAACTTGTAAAGACAATGGGGAAACCTTGACTCAATACGTAGACTTTGTAATATGGATTTGGAGAAAAATTCGTGCGTACGTGTAGATTGTTCCGTGCAATCAAAACGTTGTAACTCAAGGAGGCAGAGAATCGTCTTACATACAAGAGTTTGGAAATCGATATCAGCGTATGTGGGACGACAACGCACGGGTCGTACTGATACTTATCCGAGCTGTGGGGTTCGTTCCGCAAAATTTGTTTAAGAACTTGGCCAATTCAAGACTGGGAAGTGCCAGAAATTGCTTTATTTGGAACAGCCGACATTTTCCGCAAATGATTGCAGGGATACCAACAGTCCGTTGATGTGCTCCTCAGGAAGGTGATGCAACCCGGACTAGATTTTATATTCATCCGACTCGAATCATAAGTTGTCAATTAGAGGAGGAATAATAATAATAATAATAATAATAATAATAATAATAATAATAATAATAATATGGGAATAGTTGTGTTTCTTCCTACTGAGTCTAGTTTAATGTTGCAAATAGGTGGCTCGTTTCAAGTAGTTTTGGACCATATATGATCAATCTTACGAGGATACCAGGAATTAAGACTTGTGTATTTTATATACTTATTTTCAGCTTAGCATTTAGCACATTTAGCATGTGCCTTTTTAAAAGCAATTTAAATCGAATTGTTGACAATAGTATAAACAATACATTTTTACGTAATAAAAACAAAGGAATGCAAAAATATTAAAATCCACATATACAATTTGGTGCTTATGTCAGTGTTCAACATACAATATGACGAATTTTTTTATAATCTGCTGAAGGTGGTAGTTAAAATAATTCATGTGTTAGTTTTTGCACGACGAAAGAGATTAGGAAACTAGTACGAGGCAGTCTGTGCCAGTATGTAGTACCAACAGTGTTTTTTTTTCTAGAGATCCTGGGTATTAAACGAACCATTAACTTTTCACGTGGCTGCATCGCTTCAAGTTCTGCGCGCATACAAATTTAGAATCACAGGTGTAATAAATTAATTGTTTAGGAGGTTATTAAAAAAGACATTATTACTTTACTTGTTTATTTTAATTAATTGCTCTGTTTATTTTTAAATCAATAACTTATTTATCAATAGTGTTGTCCTTGTGTTGGAAGATTGTGTCGGGTTATGAATTATAGTGCAGTGTAGTACTGTTAAAAAATCCCGTGATTAATATAAAATAACTTGTATATAGTGAAGCCACAAAGATGTAGAATTATTGATATTAATATAAATAATAATAATGTCAATAGTAATATTAGTAATATACTTTTTTAAGCAATATTGTGTTAATCAACACATTTCTTTAATTGTTTTGTGAATAAATTACACTGTTTAACAACACGTTTCACAAAACTTACTAGATTAAATAATATCTATTTATCGTATCTCTTACAGTCCCTCTTACTAGGAAGCAATCACGCTCTAAAATTCCGTCATTTCTTCCAAAAACTGGATATGACACGGTTGAATCGTTATAATAAAATTTAGTTCACCAAAAATGCCCACAGGATATTACTATCTTCAATAAAAACTCAGTCCGAGTTAATAAACAGTTTCATTCATACACATTAAAATTAATATTACTTTACTAATGATAGTATGCAATTCAATTTGATGGATTCATAAAGTAATAATATTGTATTCATTCATTTGTATTCAAAATATGACATTCTCCACTTGCCATTGTAATACACATAATTTATTTTGTTGAATAATATTGGTATCTCCATGTCCTCCATGTATTATTAATTTTGGGTCATCTATCTTTCAAACGTTCGAGCGGTGGCTTTAGCGCTTCGATCGGGCGTTGAAGCAGTTACAAAATCCCGACGTGAAGGATAGAATCGCTACAATTAATGTGATCTCTTGAGTTTCATGGTTTCACCACTATACTGTTAATTTTCATGAAGCAGAGAAAAGCACTTGGGGAGGCCTTTACTCACTTTCACTGCCTTTACACATAAGCATTTCCCTCATCGACCGGTGCCTCGCGGTTGGGCAATATCGATGTTGCTATAGCGACGGAGCTGTGCGTATGACGTTTTATAGGCTGAACATGATAGTGATGCGTTTAACGTGCGGGTGAATTATGCGCAACGAAACTAGAGAACCGGAGATAATTGTACTTTAATGTGGCAGCCAACTTACTGAGTTAACGAGGCCCTGCTACTCCACATAACGCTAAATGGCCTGTGGGCAGTAATGAAATTATGTTAAAAGCGACGCGTGTCCTCGTATCAATGGCGGGACGGAACAGCGTCAGCAGCTGCCACATCCTACAGCTTTCGCCCCTACTCCCGCCACCCGCAAACACATCACATTCTTCTCGTCGTGCCACCGCTGCAGTTGCAACATTTTTCGCATTCCTTCACAATTGTATTCTGTGTAGGTCGCCGTCACTTTAATTATGCGCATATCGTCCCTCAAGGTCACACCTCGACAACGCCCTACGTGACACACCAATATGCATTTTCATCTCCACCTTACGACCATTTCGTTTTCCTCTCTTCAACTAGCTTAGGTGGCTCAGAGCATCACTGATGTCATTGTAGTGCTTGACCTGAAGATTGTCCTATGGTTCAAGCCCCTACAATGGCAGGATTTCCGACGAACGACACAGAACTAGGTCGAAATCAGTCATGGTCAGGAGAATTCTTTTGGCCGGCTGCTCTGATCGGTAGTTTTTCGTGTTTTTTCCGATCAACATCAGCAGTACCCTAATAAACGGACCACGAACCGCGCGCGTTCTTTCCTTCCTCTTTCTTGTCGTATGTTCACTTACACTTACATCTACTACACTACAAGACTTGTTGTGAGCTTAGAACTTGTTTCGGCTGGAATTCTCAGCTGGTACCTGGATACCTGTTTAGGGAGAACCCTTACGTCGCCGCCGGGTCCAGCGGGAGAAGAACACCGATGGATGATAAAAACTAAAGCTTGTGATAAAAACATTCCCTTCACTTGCGGTATTAATCACTGCAGTTGACACGCATGGAAACACCAATCAATAATTACGTTACAAATTTAATCTCTTCTATTACTCTCTCATTCTCTTGTACTGCGAGAGTCAATAATATCGTCAATAATATTTATATACCTCTTTCTCTCTCTCTCTCTCTCTCTCTCTCTCTCTCTCTCTCTCTCTCCTCTCTCTCTCTCTCTCGTCAATTCTCTCTCTCTTCCCACCACCAGAACAGCCCTGTATACAATCAGAGCGGCCATGACAACTGTTTTCTTCTATTTTAAGTCGTGTCATCCACGTGTTCTTCCCATTAAAAGTCCTCCAATCTTTCATATCTTCCGTTAGCCTCACCTGCCTTCAAAATGAAAACTGTATTTATCCTTTTCCTCAAAGTCATTGCATCATTTTCTTGCAGGTCCACGTCCCTGTCCTCGACCATGACCTCGGCCTCCGCTGTCAGCGTCCCCGCAACAGCTTCCTCCCATTCCGCGCCACGAGAAGCGCTGTGTGAATGATTGAATAGTTTCAGGGCGCGGAGCTCCGTAAGTGTAGTGCATGTTATATCCCTGGAAGTTGTGCTTCCACTGAAAGATTCGACGCCTAAACGGTTGGTTTCTGGGGCTTCATCCTCCATGTATCTATTTCAGCACGAAAAACACGAAACAAAGGATGTAAAGCCTTCCGCAAGCTCTCCACCACTAGCAGGTGATATCAAGAAACATGTTTTGCACAATGTCGACACGGAAGGCCTATGTGCACCTGCAAATCTCACTTTGCCAATCATTTACTTCAGACAGGCCACACATTCAATCCACACACAGACATTCATACACTGGAAATAGAAAATCAATATCATACCAGATTAACATTGAAAAACCTCCACATCCATCTCAATAGTAACCTACTGAATGTAAACATAAACTACAACCACTCCCCTCTGCAAAAATTACTATTTGACACCACCTCACACCACACTCTTCGGGGGTGACACAACGCAGCACACCGCACCCAGACCATTAACCCTCCTCCACCCCACACAGCCGGTACCGTAAGCTGCTAGGCCCGCCCGAACCCGCGTAATCGTTATTGTGACTTCCAGACAGCAGGCAAGAAACGGCACAACCTTCTTCTTTGTATTTGCTCTCTCACAAAAATTGTATATGTATAATTCATTCATTTGTTGCTTAGATTTAAAATCGACTATATTACAAAAATATCTAACCCTCCGCCCCCTTCTTTCTTTTCTTTTCTTTTTTCTTTTCTTTTCTTTTCTTTTTTCTTTTCTTTTTTCTTTTCTTTTCTTTTCTTCCCCTTTCATTTCTTAAAATGTTTTTAAATTATGTAACTCTGTTAATTCTAATTTTTTTAATATTTTTCTTGCATCAGAAAACTGATGATGGCTAAGCCATCGAAAGCTGCAATTATTGAAATAAATAGTATTATTGACAATGACATCGCCTGCAATCATTTCAATGAGTGATCGATTAGCCAGCGACGTAATGCGAGCCACTGTCGTGTGCGGTACAAGCCGTAAGGCCAGCACCCGACCTGAGACGTCTTGGGGGGGTGGCGAACACAATTCACCAGATGGTCGACTAGCTCAGTATAGACGTCCCAGTGTGGACACAATAAATAAAAAAAATAGGGGGGGCAGGGTCGTGAAGATCGTTTATGGATTGGATGCAAAAATTACAAACAACTCGGATGAGAATCACTTTTCACTAAATTCAGAATATATTCTAAAAATATTGGCTGCTTTGACAAATACATACAATGGCAATAAGAAAAAATCAAATACAGAATCTCTTGACAAAAAAAAACACTAAGAATATATTCTAAAAATATTGGCTGCTTTGACAAATACATACAAATTTCCTTTTTATCGAAAACCCCAATTTTTAACAAAAAATTTTCAGAAATTGAAAGAATCGTTAAAATATTATTTACAAAATTTGAAAGAAACAAAATTGAAAATCAAAATTAATATTTTTCCCTAAACATTCTTTTAAAAAAAAAACTCTTTCTCTTTTAAAACCCAGGGGAATTACTATTATTATAATTATATTTACACAAACTTTAATCACTATATTTATTTGATCTTAAAATCCTTTTTGAAGAAAAGATTGATTCTGTTCTCAATTAAATGGGAAACAAATTACTTTTACTTTTCTTTCTTTTAAGCGTGTTCTTTTACCCCCCCTTTTCTTTCTACGTGATGATAAGAAGGGTTTCTTAAAACTGAATCCCCCTATCCCTACAAAACATTTTATTTGGGACCTTATGTTTCTCCCGAGAGCATCCACTTTGCCCTTCTACCCCTTTTCCCACCGGCTGCTTCGGCCTTGAGTCGTGGCCTCGGTTGAGAACCCCGTTCTCCTGAAATCCCCTTCTTTTTCCTTTTAAAGTTTTATATTTTTGAATATCTTATAAATTTTTACTTTATTTTCGATTACAGTTAAGACCAACTATTTCAAGTAAAAAATGAATCCAAGATCCCCCCTTTTTTATATGAGCACCAACTTCAAAGAGGTTTTAAAATAAAAAAGATGTGAAAAAAAAAAAAAAACGGGAAAAGAAAATGAATGCAAGCTTTAAATTACCCATCTATTAAACTCCACCCCCTTTCTTCCATTATAAATTCTCGTTTCTTATTACCTTTCTTCTAAGATTTTTTAAATCAATTTATAATAAATTTCCTCTTCTGTCTTCTAAAAGGGTTTTCCTAAAAAAAGTTCAAATCTGAAACCCGCTGAAAGTCCCTTCCTTTTTCCACCCCCCCAGTTCAGCTGCTACCTTCAGAAAAAATTTTTTCTTTCACCCGACCTCCGGTCTCCCCTTTGTCTTGGGGGATCTCTTTGTTTTAAATTCAAATTATCATTCCAAATATCCCCCCGGTTGGCGGGTTCAAAATATTCTTTTCCCTGCTTTCTTAGGGGTATGTGACACGTTTTCGGAATCTAAAAAACGGGCGGCCCAAAAACCCCTTCTTTCAAAAAAAAAGATTTTATAAATTTGATTTCATATGCCTTAAAATTTTTTCCAAAAATTTATGCTTTTTTTTTTTCTTGATTCTAGAACGTCGGCAATCTTGTTCTTTTCCCCTCTTGCCTTTACTCCTTTTCTTTTTCCCTCATTTTCCCTTCTTCTTTTCCTCCTTTTTTCTTCCTTTTTTTTTTCTTTTTTTTTTACAGATTCTTGTCAGTTACTTTATCTGTTTGTTTCATCATTTTCCATTTATTCCATTCTTTAAATGCCAAACTGTAATTTTTGTATTTTCCTTGTTTTCCCCACTTTCATCTTTTTGCCCGCAACGGAAGAAATATTTCAATTGCATGGCAAAATTAGGAAAAAATTGGGGAAATAATTGACGCAACCTAACAAACTTTAAGTTGTTTCGTTTTTTTGGCGGTGAAATTTTTATCTATCCCCCATCTTTTCCATATTCTTTTTGACCCCGTTAACTGTCATAAACCCAGGAACAACCTGTTATCAGAAATTACTTTCCCCCAAATTCAGTTGTTTATTTTAAATCAGACGTTTCAAAAAAATATCAAAGCTTAGTCATGCTTCAAATGTCTTAGAATACACAAGCACGTCATCAATATAGATAAAAACATCGCTGGCATCTTTTGCCAATGATATTGTCAGACATTGCAAACAGATCACTGTTCGGAGCCCAAAGATTTTTTTGAAGACAAAAATTCCCGGTGAATAAATCCATATTGTCTACTTTCGGTTCTATCGCTTTTTCCCAAATAATGCGGGAAGTCGTTGAACTCAACCACTTGATCCCGGGATAATTGATTATTAAATCCTCTACACGCAACGGTCTGTCTCTGTACGGTGGGAACGTTCAATCGCCTTGCATCAAAACACAACCTTATCTTCCATTCCCTTTTTTCAAAGGCACTATCGGTTTAGATGGTTTTTGGATTTCTGATGATACATCTTTGACCATTTAGAATAGCTTATCCACCTCTTCCTTATGTTTTCGGGAATGCTTTGGAAACCCCGTGAAGGGGTTTTTATCGAATTCTTTTCAAATTGAAAATTTTTTACTGAATTTTTGTTTTGAAAAACACCTTTTTTTTTCCCTAAAAATACTTCAGTCAACTGTTTTCTGATATGCATTAAGATTATCGTTTCTCTGCCCCTAAAATTTGTAGGTTACTTCTTCCTCAAACAATTAGCCTCCCAAAATTCCACGTGAATGAATCAATTCAAGACCCTGTATTTTTCGGTTTAAAAGTTAAAGTATTGTTTTTGTTGATAAAACCCCGTTTGTTTCATAAATCACTCCCAGTAGGTGGATAAAAGTTCGGCCAAGACACACAACGTACTTATTCTTGCCTATCTCTTTTTCCAAATAAACTTGTCTTTTTTTGGTTTTGATTTTTCCGTTTCGCACCTATAAAAAAGTTTTCCCAAGCGTGTTACCCCCCCTCCTTTGTTCTTTAATTCATGCAACAAACTTTCAGCTATGAGGGAAGTTAAACCCTGTGTCTCAAATAAAAGTATCAACACCCTCATTTAACTTTAATTCTGGGACACTCCCCTGGATCCGATCTGCATTTGTTCTTCTTCGTTCCAGGGTTCATCATCAAATGAGATTAATTGTTGATAATATCGCCACCTTTTCCCACTAGATTTTTCTTTTTGGTTTTGCGGCGGGATGGCGTGTCGAAAAAAACCCTTTTCCTAATTTTTCCGACTCTGTCCGCGAGTTTTTGGTCCTGTATTTCGGGGTTTGGGAAAAACCCCTCCATCAATAAATTTTTTTCATTTCTACCCCAGACGGGGTCCTGTCTTGTCTAGATAAGTTTTTTTTCTTGGTAATGTTTGGGTTTTGTAAGTTTCTCCTGTTTCTTTTTTGTTACATTATGTTGTTGTGTCTGCTATCTTAAATTTTACGGACCATTAGCATTTCCCCTTTTTTCGTTTTTATTATACACGAAAGGGGCCCCCAAACAATCTAGCTGCGTTAAAATTTTTTCGTGGACATTGGAAAGAGATTTTTTAGAAAATTTTGGTGAGAAGGAAAATGACGTATTAATAAAAAGACAATTTCTTCATCCGGTATCGTCGGGTACATAATTTAAAACAAGCAAATTTTCTCCTTGCATATTCCTGCATGGACATTTCCCTTCTTCCACGTACCAACATTACGTTAACTTTAAAATTGATTTGGTTTCGTTTTCCCAATACTCGAAAAAAATTTTCTTTGAGTTCGGCCATATTTTTGGAAACTCCCCTAAACTATCTCCCCAGTTTCTGAACCCTGCAACATCTGATAAACGATTCGGTTTTCTTACTGCCCAACCAATTTAAAAAAAAGAAATTATCTCCCTCTTTCATAAATACACGATTTTCTCCCCCTGCACTGAAATTAGGCCAATAAACATAGGGGGCTGAACACCCCCTCCACCCATGTAAATTTTCTAATTGTTTTTTCAGTTCTATACTTCATTCTTATATCATTAATTTGATGTTGAAAGACGCCACCCCTTCAGAAAGAGCCTTTTTCCCACTATCAATTTATTAGCTTGAACCGAACTTGTTCGAACTAATTTCGGAACTTTTCTACTCCTTGTTCTCCTCAATCTGCCTGTGGGATCGGCGGTTATAAGACCCGTTTGTGTTTCGATCCTGTTTAAAAATTTTTTCGTTACTTGATCCATTTTTCTTCTAATTCAAGTCCCAGCTCCAATTTTTTTTCTAAGTTCTGTGTTCTTGTGCAAATTCTTTTTAAACCCTCCTTTTAAATTCACCTTTCCCTGCTCCCTAATTCAGTAAACGGGTTTTTTAAATTTTTTCTCTTCCTATTATTTTTTTTAATTTCGTGTCAATTCCAAATTTTTTTCCAATGCATTTATTGCCGAGTTATTTTCCCCAATTTTGGGCCAAAAAAACCTTTTTCTCCTCTAGTTTATTTTCAATGCATTTATTGATTATTTTCTTCTAATTTGGGTTTCAAAGTATTTTTTGGGAGTTATTCTCCTCTAATTTTTTTCCAAAGAATTTTGTTCTCCTCTAGTTTATTTTCCCAAAAGTAACCAAATTTTTTTTAGGGTTTTCCTTTTTTTTTTCCTCCTGAATAACCTAAATCTAATTTGTTGCAAAATTTCCCCCATTAACCGTTGCATCATTGATTAGCCCTCTCAGGTTTCGTTTTTCCCTCTCCTGATCTCGTGTTGGCGTTGGCTGTGATTCTGTCGGCGACGCCCACTAGTTTCTCCTGCCGCTCCTAGTTCTACTCCTGTCTTTTCCCTCCCGATCATCGTACCTGGTTTTTCCCCCCCATTTTCCCCTATCCTATCGTTCTCAATTTCCCCTTTCCACTGTAAATTCCTACCCATTTCTTATCTGCCATTTTGAATCTTTTAAACCCTAGAATCAATCAATTCTTTCCCAGACACCATACCCCTCTCACAAAATATTTCACACAGAAATACCAGCCCAAATTTTAAAACTGATAAAACTCTCATATAAAAAAATTCCTTTCAAAAAAAAACACCCTGAAATAACACATTTTTCTCAACACACTTGAATCTGCAATGGTCAAATTTTTATGAACGTGATTAATTGTACTAGAAATTTTTAGTTACCCCAAAATTTTTGGTCTCATTTATCCCCAAAAACAGTTTGTCGTAAATCATCCAAAAACGACCCCCTTATGGGCAATTGCGACCACTGTCTGTGCGGTAAAAGCCGTGGCCCAACCCGACCGAGACGTCTTGGGGTGGCGAACAATTCCCCCAGATGCGACTAGTCTAAGACGCCCCAGTGGGCCCCAATAAAAAAAAAAAAATGGGGGGCAGGGCTAAGACGATGGATTGGATGAAAAATTACAAACAACCGGATGAGAATCACTTTTCATAAATTCAGAATATATTCTAAAATATTGGCTCTTTGCAAAACATACAATGGCATATAAGAAAAATCAAATACAGAATATTTGACTAAAAAAAAACACTAATAAACAATACAAAATTTCTATTTTATCGACAACCCAATTGTTTAAAAACACACTTTCAAAATTCGAAAGAATTTAAAAAAATTTACAAAATTTGAAAAAACACACATTAAAAATCAAAAATTAATATTTTTCCCCCAAAAATTACTTTTACAAAAAAAAGGGAAACTCTTTCTCTAAAAATCCAGAGAATTACTATTATTAAAATTATATTTACAAAAATTTTTCCCTATATTACAATATTTGATCTTGAAACCCTTTTTGAAAGAAAAGATTGTTCTGTTCTCACGTATTAAAAGTAAACAAATGTATTTTTACTTTTCTTATCTTTTAAGCGTGGTAAATCTTTCCCCCCCTTTTTCTTTCTGTGATAGATACAGAATGAGCTTTCTTATTAAACTGAATCCCTATCCCTACAAACATTTTTTTTGGAACGACCTTACTGTGTTCTGGGCCCGCGTAGACGCCCCTTTTGTTTCCCTTCAACCCCCCCGGCTGTTTGGCCTTAAAGCGTCGGGGCCCTGGGGTTAAACCCCGTTGCCCCCTCAGAAATCCCCTTTCTTTTTCCGTTCAAGTTTTATGCTTGAATACTTAATAATTTTTTTTTTTTCGATTACAGTTAATACCAAACGGGATTTTTCAGGTGAAAATGAATCCAGAGATCCCCTTTTTATAGCACCAACTTAGAGAGTATTTAAAAAACGAAAAGATGTGGGGAAAAAAAAAAAACTAAAAGAGAAATAATCAAGCTATTTTACTGCCATCTATTCAAAACCCCCTTAATTCTTCCATTATAAATTCATAATTTCATTACCTTTCTTTAAGATTATGTTTAATAATTTATAATAGAATAATTCCCTCTTCTGTCTTCTAGAGGTTTTCCCCCAAAAAAAAGTTCAAATCAAAATGCTGAATTTCCTTCCCGGGGGTCCCGTTTTCCTACGCCCGCAGCTGCTCCCTTCAGAAAGAACTTTTCTTTCATCCGACCTCCGGCCCCTCCCCCTTGGTCTATGGGGGATCTCTTTTTTTAAATTTAATTATCATTAAATATCCACCCGCGGGCGGTTCAAAAATTCTTTTCCCTCCCCCAGGGCGGTATGTGCCCTTTTTGGTCAAAGAAAAGGGGGGTCCGTAATCACCCGGTAATGCGACAGAATCGCACACTCCACAATCGCTTCGAGTCGGCGCATGGGCAAGGACTCAAAAGTGCCGTACGCTTAAAGACCCCAGCGCCTGCGTTACCCCTGAGGCCAGTCGGGGTGAATGAAGGGGGTTCGGGCTGGGGTTTGCGCCGATCCGAAGGGGCGGGGCGGGTCGCGCGGGCGGGCGAAAAGGGCCTTTTTAGGGCGCAATTGCCCGCTCATCGGGCCGTGGCCCGCCACTGGCCGCCCCCCCGCCCCCCATCGCAGCGCGCCCCGCTTTTCGCTGCCGTTTCGCCCGGGACACCCGCGCGCGGGAGACGCCGGGGAAAAACGGGAGTCAAAAAAAATTTGTGGGGGTAGCAAATACCTTTTGGCCTCCATAATATTATTTTACATTATACAACAAAAGTTAACTAAATTTATTATATATATTTGGTTTGTTAAAAAACATTTTTTTTCTTTTGACGATCAATATATCTCTAATATTTTATCACAGATTATCGTCGTCAAAAGAAAAAAAAGTTTCCCAACAAAACAAAATATAATATAATAATTTTTTTAAAATTTATAATTAAAACTCAATAAAACCTGTAACAAAAAACGAATTCAGTTTCCCCATCCATTGAGCAAATGTGAATGGCCCCCTTTATTTGTTCTGGGCGTAAATGTGGTTTATATGCGCCCTTATGTTGAACTTTTTCCTTTTTCTTGTGGTTTTTCAGCTTAGGGGGAGTTTCTATTTTTTAAAATACAGAAAAATCAAATTTTTTCGTTCCTTTTTGTTAAAAAAAAGTTTTCATAATTAGGCAACGAAAATATCTAGTTTTGAAATGTTAATTTTGCTTTTTTAAATGTATTTTATTATTATTATTATTATTATTTTATTATTATTATTATTATTCATCTTCAACTATTAATATTAAATTGTTGGGAAGGGATTCTGGGGCTCAAAAAGCGTGCCAGATGATTTTTCCCCCTACGTCATACATTTTTTTATCTTTTGACTTAATAAATAAATAAAAATAAAAATAAATAATATAAATGAAGAAAGTATCAAACCACAATTCAAAGTTTTTAATATTTATTTAAACATTAAAGCCCAATACCAACTTTCGGGAAGCCTTTTCTTGACATTGTTATAGACCAGGGGTGTCCAACTTGCAAGGCTTGAAGACTACAACTGAATCTTTAATATGGTTGCGGGCCATATTTTTCCCTTATCGGGGGCAACACCGGTCTTCCCCCTTTAAAGTTTGTGGCACTTTTTCCAAACTCGAAAAGGGGGGGAATAGGATTCAGACCGTTCCATGCACAACGCAATGAATCAAATTGAGATGATTTTTAATTTCTGAATTTACTAAAAAAAACTTAAATCAAAACCCCCTTTTTTCATTAAGGGTTTTTTGGGGGCCCGTGGGTAGGGGCATAAAATTTTGGTCCCCAACATGGATGTAAAGGACTTTCACTTTTCACTAAATAACCTCTAGTGATCTCTCTCGAGCCACAACAAAAGGCAGCGCGGGCCGACAGTTGAACAACCCTGTTGTACACCCATTGAAGATGGGGAAAATGTTCCAGGGAAAGTTGAGTTTCTTCTTCAACTTTGCACCGTTGTACTTCTTCAACCTCAAGCATTCTCAAGCAGACTTCACATTACACGCTTTATTATGTTGTAATACAAATATTTTTCAGTCAAATCGCATCTATATTTTAGCCACGGGTGTATTTATACCAAACAATTTAGTATGAAATTCCAATCCTATAAATGGATATTTCGTACAATTGCTGTCGGAATACTTGACTTGAAAAAAGCGTCTCCCTGAAATGAGTAGGAGAAACAATTGTCAATTTTCGGCAATAAATGTCATGAAAATTGTTCAAAAAAGATATTGTATAAATTTAAATAAGATCGTTTATGGAAAAACCAAAAATACAAACAAAAACAATAAAAAGCAATTAAAATAATTAAATTCACATGACTGGGGAGAAAATTGCGCCCAGGACACCATTCAATTGATAATTTGCTTTAAATACCAAATAGTAAGGCAGAAATTCCCATTTCAGCATTCCTAACGAGTGAAGAAAGGGAGAATACTAGCGAACTCCACTTCTCGAGGCCTTAAATTGCGACTACAACAGGTCTCATTGTGTGTGTGGGGGGAAACAATTAAAACCCGGGGATTCCTAATTGATTATTTTTGTTTCGGGCATCGGGGTGGTCATTAGTCCCTTATGTCGTGCATGTTTATTTTCGGGGGGATGGTGGTGATCTTCCCCGCTGGATTTGAGATCCGGCCCGACATAGAGGGGGGTTTACCCCTAACAGGACCCCCCAACGCGGGGGACCGCCCCAGCCGGGCAACTCAAGCCCCGCCGCCCCGGGATATGTGGTATTTTGGGCGTTGTGAAGTGTTTGTGAGGGGGGGAGGATGGACAAGGAATGGGGAAGGGCAGATCCCGGCGTGTGGCCCATTTGGTAGGGTACTGCCCGGCATTCGCCTGGTGTTGATCGGGGAAACGACGGAAACGATCGATCAGCGCGCCGGCCGCTGGGGAATTTCCCCCAGACGCGCCGAATTGCGTGGCGAAAGCAGTATCGAAAACCCTGCCGCCGTCAGGACTAACCAGGACCCCCGGTGAGGGGACTGCAAGCACGTTTATGCACTGAGCTACCCCCCGGTCGTGGCACTCGTATCGAGCACCGTGCCCAAAACCAAAAACGTTCCCCGGCCACCGCACCAAAAAAGGGCCCGGGTCGCAGAACCGAGTGCGCCGCCGGGAAAGCGCGCGCTTGCGCCGGGGCCCCTTTTTGCCGGCGGCGCCGGGGCCGGGGCAGGCCCGGGGGTGCGGCGGCGGGGGGGGCAGGCCCCCAGTGGGGGGTTTGGGAAGCGCCAGCCCCGAACCAACCTCGTCGACCCCCCCCTCCCCATCCCCCTCATTCCCCCCCCTCATCCGGCCCCCGATCGCCACCAATCCTCCGTTACCCGTCCGTTCCCCGCCACATTTCCCGTATATTAAAATCGATTCAATCGCTAACCCCCTGGAAAAAGACACAGTTTCACAAACCCCCCTTTTCCCGCTGTAAACACATGGAAAAAATATGGGGGAGTTTACGCATCTATCCAACTTGCCAATAAGTTTCAGGCACCGTTTTCGTCCTTTGCGGGAATTTTTAAAAAGGCATAACAAAATTATAACATTAAACATATAAGAAGCATTTATTTTAAATATTGCATCATTTTTATTTTAGGGGTTTTGTTGAAAAATTTTCACTTTAGTCTTTAAAATGTTTTCAACACTTTTTTTCATGCAACATTTAGGGCCCGCATCTACTCTTCGGGCTGGCCTGGCTTTTCAAAGAAAGTATCCGTGCTGTGGTCACTTGGTTTGTGACGCAAACTGGTACAGCGCCGAACGCGCAAAAATCAGAGCTCCCGGAGTTACCCCCCCATCACTTTCCCCCCGGCAAACCTTTCAGTCTCCTGTAAAACGCCGCCCCGTAACCTCACCTTAATCCTGCACAGACCCCACATACACGAACAGATCCCAATATCCACCGGGGATTCCCAGGACAGCTGTGGAGCCAGGTGGCATTTTCAACTTCATTCGCTTTAAAAAAACTACCCACTGCCAAACAATTCGCTGACCTCATCCAATTACAACACCTGCCACAGATACATTCGCATATACCTCCATGCAGCCTAACGGAGAATGTGCTGTGAACCCTTACCCTCCCTGTACCCTAAATTGGCCTATAAAAATGCAATCCTTAATTTCGTACGCGCGTAATTTCGTATGCCACGCGCATCTTTCATGTGAGATTACGCATTCGTCAAACTCAATGTCAACCCTTCCTGCGTCAGTACGTTAACCGAGGTCATTAGTCTCGAAGTGTAGTGTATGTTTCTTCATCGGGAGGGGGCAGTGATCTTCTCCCTCTGGATGGTGAGATCCGGCGCCGACCTACTGTCAGCTAGAGGGGTTTTCACCAATCAGGTCTCTTCAACGGGGCACAGCACCGGACGGGACAAGCTCAAAGTTCCCGACCGGTCTCCCCGGGTTGTTAGGGGTTTGGTCTGTAAAATGTTTTGTAAGGGATGAGGACAGGGCAAGACACAGGAAGGAAAGTCGCGGCCCGTGACCCGTTTCTTAGGGTACTGCTCCGGCATTCGCGGTGTTGGAGAAACCCGAAAACAGATCAGACGCCGCCTCCCGAATTCTCTCCAGACGTGACTGAATTCGACCTAGCTAACATGCTAGTGTCGAAAATCTTGCCACTGTCGGGACTCAAACCTAGGACCTCCCGTTAGAGGCACTTCAGAAACATCAATTGATGCACTGAGCCATCTCTCTCGGTCCTTTCCTACGTCATACGGTGTCCATAACCATCGTATTCTCCTGCTCCAACACTAAAACCATCATTGCCCGGTTCTTTTCCTCTGGAAAATGGACTCTGAAAACTATTCCTCCACGCTTTCTTCTTTTTGAGCCCTCAGTGGAAATTAGCTCTTCACATGATGCTCATTCGTGCTCATTCATCCGAGAAAGTTTACGCGCCATCGTATTCTCCTGCTCCAACACTAAAACCATCATTGCCGAAAGGGAAAATTTTTTGGGACATCGTTGCCGCTTTGCTGGCGTAACAAAAGGAAAAGTTTTCTGTGATGAACTGCTCTTCCCAAATAGTGTCCATAAGCGGATGTGTTGGGAGCAGGCAGAGAATTCGTGTTCGTTGCGAAACGCAGTGGTTCTCTGTTTAGACACAAACTTCTGTCGCTGCTGTCGTGGTGTGAAATGGAGACTCTTCGAGAAACACGATGGAAAAAGCATCGTGGTGGAAGACAATGCTTAAAAGAGACAAGGACAACGGAAAGGGATTATTCTGTGAAAGAGAACAGTCTTTGTGGAACACGCGGATACATAAACTAGACGCAACTCGAACGAACACTCCGAGGTCAAGAAAATACCCTCACGGAAATGAGGAAGTTAAATGGGCCTTTGTCCACACTGCTATCTCCGCTCTCCCAATTCGTAGCCTTGTAAATCTTTAAACGTCCTGGAGCGGAGGAGAGTCTAGAATACAGTATCGTTCTCTCGGAATGTAAACTTGCCCTGCCTCACTGTTCTTTCTTTATTCCTTCTCAGTCAGTATTTCCGGTGGTAGGAGAATACAAATCTGATACTAAACAACCATCCTTACCGGAGATTACAATAAAGCTATTTACTTCATGTCTGAATTATAAAAAGGGTAACTGTTATAACGGATACCATTACTCGTTATGTCTGATAACGAACAATCACAATGTTCATTCAGCTAACGTTCAATCACACAAACATTTTTCATTTGTATTGAATTCGTAATATGACGGTACAAATACAAAATAATCTTCACAGAGTGGTATTGTGTACAAAACATGAAAGGAAGCAATAATATTCTTGCAGGTCTTGCTATTTCAACATTTCAAAGAACAACAGGAAAACTGGAATAAATCTTAAAACTATACAATGATAATAAATATTGATTAGATAATGAGAAAGGTTATGTTTCACAATATGTTTCTGAGAATAGTTGCCACTAGTTCGATTTTTGATTAATTGATTAGTGATTCTGGACGCGTCTACTGCCAAGATCATGTCCCGCAAGTCTTGTGCATATTTTTATGGTGAGAGGTGGTGATCACACCCCCACTGTATGGTGAGAACCGGCGTCGATTTATGTCAGCTTGCCGAGAATTTTCCCTACCAGGTATCTCTCACTTGCGTGGCACTGCCCCAGCCAGGACAAGCTCCAAGCTCCCATCCGACCTCCCAACATATGTGGTAATGTAGTGCATGTAATACTGAAGTAAGGGGTGAGAATATGATAAACCAGAGAAAGGAAAGATCGATCGCGGTCCATGAAGTTTTTTAGGATTCTTCTCTGCAACACTCCAGGTGTTGATGGGAGATCGTTGATCTGGACCGATCAGAGCAGCCGGACGCTAGAATGCTCCTCCAGACAGCAGAATTGGATCTAGTAGCCTAGCGTCGAAAATTCTACCACCGTCAGGATTTAAACCCTAGGAGCTACCGGTGCCACGCACTGTAGTGACATGATGTGATATCCTGAGCCACCTTTGTCTGTCGACTAGTTCGATAATAGTCGTGAAATCATATATTCTGCGGCTTGTAAATAGTCATATTAAACGTAATAAAGTACAAAATATTTTATTTTATTCGAATTATCTTACCCTAGACTTACACCAAAATACAATTACACGAGAGAAAATTATGTTTATTATAAACTGGTCGTTGATCTCCTTTGCCATTGCCTTGGACATTGAACATTCACTTTATTTCATTGAACGTTCAATTCCTTGTCATTGTCCTGGCATTGGCAGCGAGCAAAGATGGTTCTAGGGAGATTTTTTTCTGGAGAGCGTCTTTTTCCCCTGCCCGTCATCCCACTGTTTTATCATATTTTCATTACATCCTTAGTACAGGATATCTACCACGGTATAGCCATGAGGCATGCAATCACAGTTCCGGAGAACAAGACGCAATATGAGGTCTCGAAACGTACAGAATCTGGGAAGAAACGAACTAATATTTTAATAAGCTTGACTTCGCATTTTTTATAATTTTTTAATGTAACATCCTGCTAAATTTAAACAGTGCAATAACACTTAATTAAAACCCGATGGAAATTTAGCATGTCAAACAATTTTTATAATCTTTCTAGTACTTTTCTTATAAGACCTAAAAAGGTAGCCTTGGTCCATGGTCAAATTTTTTAAATAACATTTTTTGATACTACTAAGTTTTCATAAAATGTATTATTAAATTTATGTGTTTTAAGTCATTTTAATGTATCGTCCTACGGAAAATTACCAGTCAAATGTCAATAATAAAATCTGGACTATATTTTATATAATATAAAATTCTAAGATATTTTCCACCGACAGTAATTACAATTAAATAACAATCATTCGATAGCCAGAGATCTTAAACCGTATTCTATAAATAACTAGTTTTTTTTCTGAAACGTATGCTGAATTTTTATCTTCTATACATACTCCAAAAACCTCTATTCCGATAAGATAATGTCGAGTTTCCAAACGTAACGTTCAACTTCAACGAGCGTCAAGATATCGAATCCCCTAATCCTAAAGAGAAGATTCCTGGAAAGCATGTTTCGGGGATTGGAACTTCAAGGAAAGCGGTGGCTTTGGGAATGAGGTGACCCACTTCGGGCGGCGCCCCCTCCTTCGTCTCCGTGCGACGCGACGCGACGCGACGCGATGCGAGGCGAGGCGATGCGAGGCGATGCGATGCGACGTTGCCTCCGCCGTCGCCCTCCGCGCGTTTTTTCGCGCGCGCTTCCCTTCGTTTATCGCGCGCCGGCGTTCGCCCGCTCGCTCGCTGCGCAAAAAATGCCGCGCGCCGGACGCCCCAGGGCTATCAGCGCCGCCGGGGCCTCCGCTTGGCGCCGCCATCGCCGCCCTTCGGCACGGCCTCGACGACAGCGCGCCCAGCGACCGAGTTGGCAAGCCACGCGAGATCACAGGGTGCGTTTCGGCGTTGGAGCGCACGCGCTATCGAAGGAAATTCACTGATGCACACAAGAGAGCGGCAATGGGAGAAGTGATTATTCCACGAATCTTATCTCTATCTTAATACAAACAGAAAACTAAAAAATATTACCTTTTTGCCTCATGACATTAATGATAAGAACAGAGAAAATTGAATGTTAAGTTTTGATAAAGTTAATGGTGTGTGAATTGTGATATATCACATGCTAACTATTACCATTTCCAATTTTCTTTATGAATTCAGTTCTCCATTTCTGTAATACGTTTTTTTGTGTGTTTTTGTTTATTATACATGCAGGAAATTTTTCTGTAATTTAACTATCTTAAACAAAGATATTATTAATTACAATCTCTTTATATCTTTGTCGAAACGATCAGCAATACAGATGTCGCAATAATAAGTATGTCTCAAAGGCAAATGTTAGCAAATGATTTATTAATAAGTTTTCGATTTTTTTGTTCGTTCATGGGATTTTTAGTACCTTGTTGGCGGCACATGCCAGCGTTTGGATTTTGTTACAAACTCTTAAGTACATCAAGGAGAAGCTTATACGTCACCTGCTTGTGGTTTATGTCTGTACGGGGTTGCAATTTCCGCAAAGAGATAAAATGAACTGGCTCAGCTCCGTAGACATGCCGCGCGGCACCACGGAGCATATTATGCAAGGAGTATATACACGGCGTCGCGGGCTCAGAGTTTCAATAATGCACAGACTTTTACCAGCAGTGACTGATAACAAACTCTTGATTCTAAGCGAAAAATATTTCCAACGGGGTTAGCAGATGTGTTGCAATCTCTTTTCCACCACTACTAGGAATTTCCCAATTACGATTCATTGAAAAAAAAATTTCCAAATTATGGACCAAAGAATGAGCTCTCCTGTCAATTCCATTGGTTGTTCCCTTCAATTAAATAATTCAAATCAACCAATCATAATCCCCTAAGTAGCGCGAAGCCGCATTCTATCTTCGTTTTTCTTTCTTTTTGCTTTCAAATCCTTTTTGCTACATAAAAATGATAGAGAAAACGCTCATGTTTCGTTTTTATTCATAATAGTTGAAATACTCATTTCTCTCTATTCCGGATGAAATCCCAAAACATTTTCCATCCTTTATGTTCCCCTTCTCCCCCCCCCCAACTAAAAAATCCCAATTTTGGGGGAAATTCCCAAATATGGCAACCCCAGCAATCACTTAACGACCGCTTCGGTTTGCATTTCAACAAAGCCTTTTCTACCCAATATTTGGGTCATGCCGCTTTAAGGCTTCCTGCGTGAAGGTGGCCCCTACGAGCCGACTGAAGTACTATTTCAGATAATTTAAACGTATTTTGATTTAGTCAGGTTACTCTGACTTGCACGGCCCACAGGGGATGTTTTATTCTATCTCGGAGGCGGTAAACTTCAAAACGCACGAGCTTAGACCGGATTTGTCCCAAAGAGAGCTTATATGTTAAGCGCCAAAACTGAAAAATGTGAATGCATATACTTTACCCTGGAGACTAGCAGACTAATAGAGAATGCCCGCACAAGGTGCCGAAAATTTCACTAGTAGTAGGTCGTCATTACATTTGATTAAGCATGTACGGAAGTTCTGCCTAGGCACAAGACAAATAGGCTGCTCACGACAACTAATTAGCGCAGTGCAGATCTTTGGTGCATACCTCAGTAAACATCAGTAAGTTTGTAACTTGATGAAGTTACGAGATTAATCACAGGTCAGTATTTGGCGATTACTGCACAATTGAATACACTTTAAATATGCACATTAGTGCCAATGCCGAACTGGTAAGATATGACTTATTTGCACAAAGGCCATAATTTTACGTGGTGCGCAGATATGCGTCTACCTGCAACGGAGACCAGCAATAATCTAATTTTACAGGACGTTTGCTGTGGCAAATCGTTCAGCTATGAAGTGAGTAGGATTTTTGTGCAAATAAATTAACAGAATCAAAAGCTTCTAGAAGTCCGATCTGCTGGCTTCGTTGATTGGGAGAACTGTGCGCGTGTGGCAGCGCAGCTAGGGGATTCCCAGAATTGGGGGCAAGCCGCATGTGGAGGGTCAGCGCCTGTGACCTTTCACCCTGCTTCTGCAGTCGCATTGTAGGAAGTTCACGATTTCAGCTGCGTCATGAAATCAGCTTCAGATGTAATTTTACCCCATTTTAATTAAAGAAAAAACAAATTGTTTAATTTCAATATTTTTTTAGTTGGGTATCACACATAAAAGCGTAAATTTATAAATCCGCCGACATTCCGCTACTATCAACATGCGGCAATACCTTGTACTCGAAGCTCGACTTTCAAATTTTCTTGGAACTAGAAATGTATGGCTCCCATCGGTGATGTTCTCTGCTTCTTGTCACACTGTTTTATAGCTGTGCACGTCGCCCTCTTTTCGCTACCCAATCAGGGGCAGTAATAACACTAACATTTTATGATATGTTCAGCATTTTATCAGCCTTCATAAAATATCACGACTTATGCGAAAATTTACATCATTACTGCGACAGTAATCGAATGAATTCTGTTGCTGCGACACGATACTACTATATTGTGGGGTGTTGCTTGCGATATATCTATTTAAACAATGTTCGTACACTGTGGTTTGAGTAAAAATAGATGCAAATAATTCTTCTAAACCTAAAGATACCTAAAGAAATGACGGTCGGTGAGAAAGTTGACGCATAGACTTTCAGTGTCGACACCTTCAGATCGTCAGTAAAAATGATTATGGGAGAAGAGTTTAATTTGGTGGAATAAGGAAAATGAGATTGATTTACCTAATACACATTTTCAATTGCAAATTAATATTACTAAAAATACAAATCCCCAGCACTAACGATTTACTTTTATTATGAGTTGTTTGAATCTGATTTGTTTTGTACATAGCCATTTTTTCTAAATAAACATTTCACTTGCGATGAATATATAGTTGTTTATTTACGTGATAAGGATATTAAAACCGTTCTGAAAATGTTAAATTTCTCAAAAGTCGCTTAACAAACCTGAGGGTTGTGTAACAGGGGTTCAAGAGCAGTACCGATAAACTTTAAACACAGTACACTTGCATATAAGTTCATACTGGATTGATTGATTGATTTTTTCATGTTTCCGGGCGCTTCAACTGCTTTGGTGATTAGTTTCGTTAGTGCAGTGCATGTTTTTTTTCTCGGGAGATGGCGGTGATCTTCCCCCGCTGGATGGCGACCTTACCGTCGGCTAGTGGGGTTTCCCCCTAACCAGGACTCTCCCACCAGCGGGGCCCCGCCCCAGCCGGGACAAGCTCTACGCTCCCGACCGGTCTCCCGGAATATGTGGTAGTGTAGTGGATGTTAGTGTAAGTGTGTGTGTAAGGGGAGAGGATAGGACAAGGAACGGGAAGGAAAGATCGCGCGCGGTCCGTGGCCCGTTTGATAGGGTACTGCTCTGGCATTCGCCTGGTGTTGATCGAAGAAACCACGGAAAACTACCAATCAGAGCAGCCGGCCGCTAGAATTCTCCTCCAGACAGCGCCTGAATTCGACCTAGCTGAGAAGCTAGTGTCGAAAATCCTGCCGCCGTGGGGAGTGCGAACCTAGGACCTCCCGGTCAGAGGCGCTGCAGTGACATCAGCTGATGCACTGAGCTACCGCTCCCGGTCGCTTAGTAATTAACGCCCGGAATCACTAATCAGTCCACAGTAGTTGCAGAAAATGTGAATACACGTCTTGTGGGTCGATCCGTGGGCCCGGGCGGGCCCAGAGGCAGAGAGGCGTCCGTTTGCCAGCGCGCATTGGGGAGGCGGGCGGCGTCGAAGTGCGCGAATTCGACGCCATTGGGCTCTAACGGGCGTCGCCGCGCGAAGTTTGTCTCGTCGCCAAATGCGCCCCGCGTGCTCCGCATCTCTATGGGCGTCGCGACGCCCTCATGCACGCGTCGCGCCCGGCGAGAACAGCACTTCCGCCCCAAGGCGCCGCACCGTCCCTAATGCACGCGAGAACACGCTGAAACGGCTCAACTTTTTCAATTACCGGGTACATGGTGGTATGTGTCAATTTGTATGTCTTTTGCGGATACACTGTGAACGTTTTAGTGTATGTGAGGGAGGATAGTAAACAGTTTCTAAACAATTTTTGTGAAAAATGTAATAAAAGTAATAACGATAATGTCCAGGTATCATAGAAGAATATTTTCTCAGTCTATGAATTACCATTCGCATGAACAGTGCTCTGTAAATATATTATATTTCACTTTTTCAATTATGTATTTAAGGCGACATTGCGAACACATGTAGTTATCACTTTTTTAAGCTAAACTTTACCATGTAAGAACAGTTTATAGTTTTCTTAAAAAGGAGTTTATCTTCAGTTACTTTTAGTTTTGCCTCATTGTAATGACAAACAATAAATATGACTTCTAAATTATGGGTTCGTTTCTGCATATATCTATAAGTAATGTTTAAATATTTCAATTTAATGATGTGCGCGACGCACATTGACGAGTTTAAATATTTTTAGAAAGAACATATCAATTATTCACTTATCACAATATAATAAGCTAAGTGTAAACAGACATCGCCATTCCTTTCAGTACCCCTAAGAGGCATACGATTATGGTAAAATACGACAGGAAAATCAATAAGAACAGGACAAATATTCGGAGGGTGCCAGCAATATAGATGCAGAGCAGTAAAATAAATTACGAAAATAAATCTCGTGATTTATATGGCACTGTGGTTGAAGCTTAGGAAAACTCTGCCACGCGTTATAGCCTCAGATGAAATACGCGTTGAGCTGCAGTGGAGTGAAGTTTATTAATAAGCATTTAGAAATTATGTTGATGCACTACTTTATTTTTAAGATCATTGAAGCTTTCAGATTTTAAAAATGCAATATACTTTTTACATAATTAGTTTTTACGTATGTATTACTAGATTAGCGAAAATTTCGATATTACTTACGAATAATATTACCTACTTGGAATAAAACTACTCATATTTTCAAAAATTGATCAGAACTTTATTTCAAGATGTCTGTAGCGATTTGAGAGGAAATGAGTTCTGAAAATTCTCTTAAGGTTTCCAAGCTATCCGAGGACAAGTTTAATCCAAAGAATTGTAACCATTTGTGAGACAATTTTTAAAATGTTAAGGCTTCATGTTAAATACTTCCAAAACTCAAAATATCTCTTAAACTCTGAGAGCTTATTCATTTAACGATCGGGGACTTAAATTTTAGAGAAAATCGCTGATCGGTTTTGCCACTAGCTTACCAAAGAAGAGAGAAGCTTTGCGTCAATCGATGTTTCGGTATCAAGGATTCTGACACACAATGTTTGAGAGGAAGTAATTTACTATTTTTATGTATATAATTGTCACCTTGCCCGTCACGTTGTTGGATGCACTTACGATCGGAGAATATGTTCTGCGGAGGTACAGCTATACAAATTGTGACCATGTTACGATATGAATAAATTTATCCTATTTGTCGTTACCAGGGCCTGGCAATAAGATTTTTTTCTGTCGAAAATCGGCCTTTCCTCCGTCACATTGCAATACTTTCTTAATACGGCGTAAGCAGCACGCAAGAAAGTTAAACGAACATGTCAATCGCATTCACGATATCCGAACCACGAAAGTCGTTTTCGGAGGGGCTTTCGCCATGGAAATAGTTCCTGAGGACAGCTACCGAATTCTCTTCAACCTAGATTACACCAAAACACTATTACAAGAGAAAATGAATTATGATAAACTGGTCGTTGATGAGCTTGCCATTGCCTTGGTCATTGAACATGCACTTGATTTCATTGAACGTTCAAATCCTCGTCGCTGGCGATGCTGGTGGGTGTCTCGAGAGCTCTTTCCCCTGCCTCATCCCATTCATGTTTTATCATTAATATATTATTTTCGTTATATCCTTAGTAAACAGTGACTGTTAATAATAAAACCCAAGCAAACTTAACATTTCAAACGATTTTTATAATATTTCCAATACTTATTCTTTTAAGATCAGAAAGGTAGCCTTAATTTACGGCCAACTTTTCAACGCATTCGCGATATCCGAACCAAGAATGTCGTTTTGGGAAGGGGCTTTCGCCATGGAAATATTTCATGAGCGGCCGCTTCCGAGGGGCGCTGGGGCCTCGCGGGCGGCGCTGCCGAGGGGTAGGTCGAGGGCCGCCATTCGTCAGGCTGTCGCCGCGAGCTGCCGCCACGCCCTGTCGCGGCAGCCGCGCCGCGCGGTGGCAGCGGCGGAGGCATCGGGGCCGCGAGCGGCGTGGCGTGACGCGGGGTGGCGTAGCGTGGCGTGGCGTGGCGTGGCGTGGCGAGGCGCTGGCGGGGTGGCTTAGCGTCCGCCGCACGCGTCGCCGCCCAAACGCCGTCCGTCACCCACGCGCGCCTTTCCGTCGACTCGCGCCGCCTCCGCAGGGAGCGCTGGCGCTGGCGACGCCAAGGCCTGCCGCCTCCGGGCCGGTGCTGCGATTTTGCTTTTCAACGATCGACGTGATTTTTGATAAATAGGTAGATGAAATGCTATTTTGTTTTCTCGTTCATTTTTCGATCGCTCATTCACTCGTCCATCCATTCTTTCACTCATTCAGTAAACACACTCTCTCATCCACTCACTCTCTCATCCACTCACTCTCTCATCCACTCACTCTCTCATCCACTCACTCTCTCATCCACTCACTCTCTCATCCACTCACTCTCTCATCCACTCACTCTCTCATCCACTCACTCTCTCATCCACTCACTCTCTCATCCACTCACTCTCTCATCCACTCACTCTCTCATCCACTCACTCTCTCATCCACTCACTTCAATTTTTTTTTCATTTCATTCATTTATTCAGCCGATCGTTCGTTCGTTTGCTTTGTCGAACGTTTCTAACAGTCCCTTCAGTGGGTACTGTCTGGAAGAATTCTAGATGCCGGCTACTCTGATGAGTAGTTATCCGTGTTGTTTTCTATTAACATAAGGCAAATATCGGCCTTGAAAACAGTCCATAGACTGCGCACTATTTTTCTTTCCCCACTTCTCTTATTACAGACGCTCTTGCACACATGCCTTACATATTCACTCATATTGGGAGTCCAGTCGGGAGTTTATCATTTGGAGCGTCTGGAAATTGCTCTGCAAGCCGATGACGAGTAGATTGGCGCCGTCATATTGCAGAGGGATAAGATTACCGCTATCTCCCAGAATATGCACTACACACACGGGACTAATGACCTAAGTTGTTAACGCTCCTCGAAACAATTATTCACTCTCTATTCCTTGTTTACACATTTCCTGAATAGAGAAAATATAGAAGATAGTTTTTCAAAAACTTTTGAGAGTCATGAATAGTCTGGGCATTTATTTTTTCTTGAGAGTAAAAAATAGTAAAGTGAAGTTCGTGGATGATAAAGTAAAATTATTATTCCTGAAAATTTTGATTGAAAATGCTGTACAGTAATGATATAAGCCATATTTACATCGAGACTTAACTGAAGAAAGATTTTTTTATTATAGTTTACTGATTTACACTAGTCATTACTATACTAGGAAATAAACATTCATCTGTGATTGTAAGGTTGTTATATTTATTAAAACATATCTTCATCGGCACCGGTATACCCCGATCAGAGAGAAAGAGGAGATATCTATCTTCATCTTGGAATTGACTGGTACACCTACCATTGAACAGTAAAATATTACTTTAATCTTTGTCTTCTGATCACCGTTTATTGCACTCAAATTTAACATATCTGACATTCAAATTTATTTATTATTAGACATTTCTTGCAATCAATCTTTAAAAAATGTTGTTTATAGACAGTAAATGTGCTGTACTTAATCCGCTCTTTTTGATCGCGGGAAAAATAAAATCTCTCATCAGTGAATTCTTCCAGTAATGTATCTCTTTCAAAAGCGCTCTGAAACATTTAATATTCAATATCGTTATAGAACAATATTTTTGGCAAGATCTCATTGTGAAGGATAATTTTACAGAAATACTCCTGCCATATACCTATCATATGCTGAAATATCAAATGAATTGGGATATGACAATTCTCTTTCCCTCAAATTCCACTTGACGTTTGTATGGAGAGAAAGTGAAAGAGAATGAAAACAGAAAAAGGCATTTTTCGCGAAACGAATTTTGGATGGGATCTGTCATTATTCTGAGCGCCTCAGCTGATAAAAATAAATGTTCGTAAATATCGTTAAGGTACTCTTACATTGGTTCCCCCTGTTATTCAGTGGGAATTGAAATAAAAACAAGAATCATTATTCAGTCGGGGGAGGGGGACAAGGACCACCATTTCCCATGATAAAAACACTCACCACACTTACGAGACTACTGACCATAGCAATGTAAACACGACCAATCATTGAAACAAACAACTGAAATAATACAAAGGATTAATACTGTAACGTAATGGATAGTGTAATTGATAGCATGATAGTATATTACATTCATTTCAGATTTTCAAATTTTAATTCCGAGTAAACACGATTTTGCGGCACGAGCTGAAAATGCGCGCTCCATGCATTTTTCATTGCGTGTACCCCGTCGCCCGTGCTGCCGCTGGCAGGCCCTTGTCGAGCGGGCGAGGATCGCTGATCCACCCACACTGACACTTCGCTGCAGCGCCGCGCCGCGAAACGCCGCCCAGGATCGATGGCCTCCGGGAGGGACTACCGTAAACCTTTTACCCGTGGAGCTCGCACGCTAACGCCTACTCAAAAAACACTCAGCTCTAACACGCGTCTGTCGTTTAAAATGCATTTTGTATTTCGTTCTTCGCGTGAAAAATCGCGTGCGGTGTTTAGTGAAACTTTAAGAAATTCTCTTACGAGTCATATGCCGTGATCCAATTACCTCGGGTATGTTTGTTGCCTTAAAGAGATTTTCACTGTAGAAAATGTTACTAGCTTTTTTCATTCAGCTATTTACATCAAACTTTTCGTGACTCTCTGCTTAAAGAATAATTCACGTATATTACACTACTATTAAAGTAAGATAGAATAGATAGGCAAATCCGATGCGGTAATTATAAAAATGTGAGCAAAATAAGTTGGTCATAATTCAACAAGACGAAAATTCTGAATTAACAATACATTTTGAAAGAAAGTGAAATATCGAATTGATCCCAAACTTTCAAATGTTATTTCCCGATCTGATTCACTTAAACTAAAAGGCTAATTGAGAACCGATTTTTGAAATTTGTATGACACAACGTGATAGACTGAAACGTGATTTTAAATGTTTCTTGTATATAGTTTTCATAGTAAATGGAGTGGTGTGTGTTCTACAATAAACAAAGGGAAATTAGTTGTTTTAATTTTACCACATTGGAATTTACTGACAAATTTATCTTACAACGTATTTATTTTATTGTCTCTTTATGTGCAAGTCTTCATTTTGATTAAAAGGTTTGTTTATTTTAAAGTGAATTCTCGTATTTTACGTTGCATTCAGATTACTTTTTTTAATTAATTTTAAACAAAACATGTGTGCGCTATGCCCGGGCCAACTGTGTTTTGGGAATGTTTCAAAAATCAATACAAATACGAATATCGAGGGAAAAATTAAAAGGTGTCTATACGCGCTAAGACGATTTAGACTTTAGATTCTCAGTTCAAATGACAGTGAGTTAAAATACCTACATTGAGTCTCTATCCATTAGAATTTTAGGGCTTGTAATTTCTGATCGTACATTAAGTTCAGTTCATTCCCTCCTTAATGTTCAATGGGACACGGTAAACGATATTCCAATGGCTAAGCAATGTAATGATGGGATACTGTACAAGCAAAGTATATTGATAATAAACGAAATATACATGAGTCGTTGACTGATTCATACCAAGTGTAAATTAATAAAAATATTTCGTATCATCAGTAATATTAAATATTGAAATAAGTGTGCAGCAAGCATTCTCTAACCTGTGCATTCAGTTCATATAGTTGGGATTCATCTATTAGAGTAGCCGCTGAGCCCTTCCTTGATTCTGCGCCCAGCGCCGTGCTCTCGCAGGCTGCATTCCTCAACGTGCGTCACCCGGCGCAACGCACGGCGCCCAGGAGCTCCGTTCCTGCGCGTTCACACCCCCCCTTTGCCAACCCCCTCCCCGCCCTCGCCCTCGCCCACCGCCCACCACACCGTCCTTGCCCATCGCCTCGCCCACCGCCCACACCTCGCCCTCGCCCTCGCCCTCCTGCCCTCGCCTCGCCCTCGCCCTCGCCCTCGCCTCGCCCTGCCTCGCCCTCGCCCTCGCCCTCGCCTCGCCCTCGCCCTCGCCCTCGCCCTCGCCTCGCCCTCCTCGCCCTTCGCCCTCGCCCTCGCCCTCGCCCTCCTCGCCCTCGCCCCGCCCCCGCCCTCGCCCTCGCCCTCGCTCCCCGCCCACCGCCTCGCCACCGCCCCGCCCACCGCCCTGCCCCGCCACGGTCCATCGACCACTTCCTCGCGTCTGCCCAACCCCCCCGCCTCCCGGTTCCACAGCTCAGTTCTAGTTCTGAATTACGCCCTCGGCACTGTCTCTGCCCAATCCTTATCTTCATTCCACTCGGCAGCTGTCACAGAGTCAAACTATTATGGAAACATTACAAGACGAGACTGACGTTAAATCAGCATATTCTTTCTCGTATATTTGGTTTTGCAATATAATATTTCAACTTTCAACCTACTAATTCTTTAGACATTTCTAGAGAAACTTCTAAACAAAAGAAGTGCTTGAGATTGGAAAGAAAAATTTTCAAATATTTCCAATGTTAGAAATTTCAAAATTTTATAAAAAAAGGATTATATAATCTTTATAGCCGCACTTTCCTCTGTATCAAAAACATTAAAGAAAAATGTTTGCACACATTACAAAGTGAAGCCCGTCCTCCGTATAGTAGGCAACACTGCCCTAAAGATGCTGCTACTCTTAAGATTTAAAGAAACTTCTAATGCGATCATTGACCAATATGTTCAATAAAACGAATTATAAAATACACTTCTAATGTAAATATTTTTTGAGAATTTGCGGTAAAGATTCTTTAATGAACTTCCTGGCAAAATGGCAGTAATTTTAGGTCGCGTCATTTATCACAAGATATTTCCGAAGAATTTAGAGAGAAATTCTTTTAATGTTTTGGAAACCATTGGGTTATTGTATCCATTCCCTTGGTCCGCGAATACCATATCGCACGTGAAAGAATTTTCTGAGCGCCTTTCTGGAATGAACTGCTCCGAGTACAAGTGACTATGCGAGAGACTGAAGACATAGGACTTCGCAAAACGATGTGGGGAAAGAGAAACTAGTTTACATTTAACACTTTATCGGCATTGCATTATTGAATGTGCTCAAGTTTTATTATTTCTGAAGATATTCAATATTATGCGCGCCACGTTTCGCTTATAACTCATTCAAGAATTATACCACATCATACAATTGGTAACACCTTCAAATTTTATTTTGATTACCAATGCGTTGAGACTCAGTGCTCTAGTAATTTATTTATGTTCTTGTAAAGCAAATCATGGTGTATACATTTATCAGCTGAAATAGAGCTAGTCCCTCGTAGGATAATACGCTTAACTGCAATCCTAAGATAACTCATTACAGTAATTGTGTAGAATTTGGTCTGCGGATCCTTCGCACACAGTTACACGCCTCAACTTGGTTAGAACAATTAACTGTAAATGCACCAACTTCAGAGAAATAGAAAAACACAAACATATTACATATTAATGGCTTGAGGACTGGTCCTTAAAAACTTCGCTGCCTTGAACTGGAATTTTGATATTTGGCAATTTTCGAAAATTCAATGAGCATAACCATTCTTTACCCTATCCGAGGACAAAGTTTAATCCAAAACATTGGAGCAATTTTTTAGAAAAAATAGAAAATGTAATTGAGGCTTCATGTAAAGTACCCCAAAAACTAAAAATAGTCCTTTTCAAACTCAGTGTTCTATGTGTTCCTTCAATTTTATCAAGAAATAATAATTTTGGAGAAAATCGATTCAACGTTTTTGGCGCTAGCGTTCACAGAGTCAAGACAGACACGTTTGACCGCCAAACGATTTTTTGGTATCAAGGACCCACAAAGCAAGAATTCTGGCTGCACAACATGTTAGAAGAAGTTTTTAAATATACATGGAACAAAATTTATGCACTTTTTTGTTTCCAGAGCCCAGTAATGAGAGTTTTTCTGTCGAAAACTAGCCGTTTACCGACGCTCGGTAACAATAATTTCGCTTCTTACGAAGTACGGGCGAAAACGTAGAGATAAATAAATTACAGTATGTAAGTTAGATGTCCTTAAAAGGATTAATCCACGAAATATTCACGTTTAATTGTAAGATCTATTAAAAAGAGGAATTTTTGTGTGTAATATACTATGGAAAGAAATGATATAGAAATGCAAAACTTCCGATCCGTGTAGCCATGATCGCGGTAGTGCCGTGGCGGTCTTGGACCGAAGGAGCGTGAGTTTGAGTCCCGCCTCGGGCATGGTTGTGTTTGTGTGTGTGTGTATGTTTGTGATTATTCATTTCATCCTTCATCATTGTTATCATTTCACCTCATGCCTCGGAGCTAACAATTCTGGGAGTAAAAATGGATTTAGCTTGAAAATGCTGATTCCCCCCATAAAAAGTCACGTGCTACCCGGTGGGGTGCACATTCGCGTGGAACCGAGAAGGACAACTCGCGAGGAAAAATTGCAAAACTTTAAATGCAAACTGGCTCGCTCGTGGCACATAGCGAAGTCGCTAGCCTTTCACCACTGAGATCCGGATTCGATTCCCGTCGAATCTTATGTGAAATGTTCCAACAAAACGAGTTTGGCTGCTTCACAAGGGCTAGTCCAACCCCTGTGAAGTGTCCTGAACACTACCCCTATCCTTATTCCTTCCCAATTCTGGCCGCTGGGTAGTGACGCAGGAGGGCGTAGCAGGAGGCGCGTACGCGTAGATGCTACCTAGCGGTCCTCTTGACAACTGACTGCGACGTGATGTGACATGACTTATAGGTAATGCAGGATTACTCCCGCGCAATTTAATGGAGGATTACTTCCCAACGCAAGGCGCTCAACGCCCCTTAAGGGGCTTGGAGACGCGTTGCGTCAATTTGTAGACGCAACAAATTAAAAAACATCGGAAGGCGAAATAAATCGAACTGGAACGAGAATTAACAAAATAAAGAAACAAATAGTTCTTATTATAACTTGAATATTTTTGTTTATTTAATTTTAAGTAAATTTCTTACCCCATGTTTGATAGGAAGCAGTTAAATAGAGTATTTCTTATAGTATTTTAAGGTATTAATCACGAAACAATATGTTATGACGAATTAATGCCATGTATTTCACAATAGATTAATATGGTAGATTTTATTGATTTAGAATATATAATTTAATATGATTTGGCAATTACCTCTGAATTAAAATTGATGGAGGGAAAGAAAAATCTCGTATCATGAAAATCATTTTGTCCCGAGATAAATGAACTAATGTTTCTTAATCAAGAAAACTTGTACATCGACTTTCGTAGGTTTAGGGTTTTCGTTTGAGTTCATTGTACCTGTGAATTTATAATCCAAAATTCGTAAAGTCTAAAGGACAGTTTTTCTTCATCCCAAGCCTGCTGTGTGTGTGGCAGCTGCGCGGAGCCTCGGGTGACAGCTGGCGGAGACCGTCCGGAGCATCGATTGATCTCCGCCCTCCCCCGGACGCCCCTCGCCCCGCCGCGGGCGACCGGCGTAATTCCACGGCGCTTGCGGGGACCAAAGGCAACCCGACAATGGAGGCGCGGCCGCAGCGCCCGCCCCGTTGGCCCTTGGCGCGCCCGCACACTCGAGGCACGGAGGTCTGCCGGAGATTCCCGCCAGCCAAGTGGGTCTCCCCGCCGCTTTAGAACAGGAGCCCATTCGCGAGATGTAGTCTGAAAATTGGGTTTCGATCTCAACGATTGACCGATTAATTGATTCCCGGAGCGCCAACTACTAAGGTCATTTAGAAACCATGGTTCCTATCGCCTCACCAACCGGACAATGAAGGCGCGCGCCACAGCGACCCGCCCCGTTGGCCCTTGGCGCGCCCGCACACTCGAGGCACGGAGGTCTGCCGGAAGATTCCGCCAGCCAAGTGGCGTCTCCCGCCGCTTGAGAACAGGCGCCCACACGCGAATGTAGTACTGAAAATTGGGTTTCGATCTCAACGATTGACCGATTAATTGATTCCCGGGGCGCAAACTACTAAGGTCATTTAGAAACCATGGTTCCTATCGCCTCACCAACCGGACAATGAAGGCGCGCGCCACAGCGACCCGCCCCGTTGGCCCTTGGCGCGCCCGCACACTCGAGGCACGGAGGTCTGCCGGAAGATTCCCGCCAGCCAAGTGGCGTCTCCCCGCCGCTTGAGAACAGGCGCCCACACGCGAATGTAGTACTGAAAATTGGGTTTCGATCTCAACGATTGACCGATTAATTGATTCCCGGGGCGCCAACTACTAAGGTCATTTAGAAACCATGGTTCCTATCGCCTCACCAACCGGACAATGAAGGCGCGCGCCACAGCGACCCGCCCCGTTGGCCCTTGGCGCGCCCGCACACTCGAGGCACGGAGGTCTGCCGGAAGATTCCCGCCAGCCAAGTGGCGTCTCCCCGCCGCTTTAGAACAGGAGCCCATTCGCGAGATGTCGTACTGCAAATTGGGTTCCGATCTCAACGATTGACCGATTAATTGATTCCGGCCGCGTCAACTACCAAGGTTGTTTAGATACTATGGATCCTATTGTCTCAGCTTGTCCAATCCTAGCAAAGACCGAATACTTTTAAAGACACCATATGTTGTGTACCTTCTTCCACTGAACGACGGGGACCTTTGACGCCTTCGAAGTTACAAACACACGCTCCACGTAGTCCCAACACTACCAAAACCGGTGACGTCTGTTGGACTGAGTAAAATTTTGTGTAGCCAACAAATTCAAACAGATCGCACGATAGCGGCAAGCATACCTGATATTGTTATCCAAGGTCCGGAGAAAAAAATGTCTACTTGTTGATGTTCTGTGTCGTGCGATCGAAATTTGGATTGGGCGAAAAAATCCCTCGTAGGCCTTCCTTAGGAGGGGAAGTAAAGCCGGCCTATGTTAGTAGATTTACTGCATGTAAAAGATCCTTAAGCCTAAATGATGCCTCTGAGCTAAATTCAAATCGCCTGTTTCGTCGCCTAAGTAATTACCTTACGAATACGGAGGAGCAGGCCTCATGGCCTGAGTATCGCCACGTAAAATAAAGCACATTCAATTCAATTCAATTCAATCATCATTTAGGTAACAGGACTAATTTGCAAAAGCGCGAAGGAACCCTTAGAAATCCTTCAATTAGAACGCTACTTATTTAAAATTCAGAAGTCTGTGATAGTTGACACTTGCCATATTGTGAGAATGTTCTTGGGAGACGAGCCTGACTGAACGCAACTCTATTACAGTTTAGCCAAGCATGCAGGGCCAGTGGAAGTGGATGTGGAAATAATGATAGTGACATTAGAGTGTAAGATTTATGAAAAATGTGTTATTCCTATAATATATTTACATTTAATTTTAATTTGTTTGTATGTGTATATTTGATTTCATTTGTATTCTGATGAAGAAAACAATGTGTCAACTGTTTGTAATAGTTAATCTGTATTCCGATGTATTCATGTATTATGTAATTTCAACATTGTTGAGAAAGTTAGTAAATAATAATAATAATAATAATAATAATAATAATAATAATAATAATAATAATAAATACCGATCCGAGAAACCGAGAAACCCAGATAGCTAAGGCAATAGGGCCCTGGTGGTCTTGGACCGAAGGATCGCGGTTTCGAGTCCCGCCTCAGGCAGGGTTGTGTTTGTGTGTCTCTATTTTTAACAATGGCTGGTATAATAGAATATATTATCTTAGTATGTGTGAGGTTATGGGTCAATGGTATTGTGTATAAGTGAATAATTTAAGGAATTTTTTGGGGGTGAGTTACTTTGGGGGTTTGTTTGGGTTGTGGTTAGTTACTTATTTATGTATAAAATTTCGTATCGGGGTCGAATGAATGGCTGTCCAGTCAATTTAAGGAAGCCCAAAGTGTTATATGTATATGGTTTTGAACAGAAGGTTCTGGTATTAGGATGTTGCTTTAGTCTTCACAGTTGAATGTTGACTATTCAATCACAGAAGGTTTCACATAAAAACTCTTCTCGTAAAACACATTTTTAACCTCACAGAAAAAGCCTGTCAATAGAGTTTTTGAGCTTCTTCCGCACGTCTTTTCATTGAAATTAAAATTCTGTTCGAGTTCTCTGTACTTTTTTTTTATCTTCGATCATCATACGTTTAACATCAGTCTTGATAACTAGGAATTCTCATTCATTCTCAAACCCTATCAGTCACATTCATGATTACACATCCTTCTTGCTCTCTCTCTCTCTCTCTCTCTCTCTCTCTCCCTCCTCCTCTCTCTCTTTACCTGTTCCATTTTTGTCACTCACATCATATCCTTAACATCTGTTCACATCCCCCCTCCCGAACCATTTTTCTTCAAATTCCACTCACAAATTCATATAAAATAGACTTGAAAAATCAATCTACAATTTAATTGTTTTAATACAAACTTCCAATAAAAATGTGTCTACCTCTTTCGAGACGAACAGTCGCTCTTTCTCTGATTTCTCCTCGCACAGGTACTTCTGTCACTTGCTCAGCAATTTTGTCTCCGGAGGCACTTGCATTATGTGACTGTCTGGAACACCGAAGTCGATAGTTGACTCTGGCGTCCCCGCCCTACTCATCCACTGTCGCTGCCACCGTACCCTCAGAACTGCAATAGTCTGTGTCGCAACAGCCACCATGATCACTACTGTAATCCCCCATTATCACACCCTACGCTATCACCGGCTCCCATCACCGTTACCACTGGGCCGCCCCGCCTCTATAGTGACGCCCCGCCTCTACCGTGCCCCCCGCCTCTACCGTGAGCCCGCCTCCGGCCGCCCCCCTCTAGCCCCCACCGTGCGCCTCTCCGTGAGCCGCTCTCCGTGCGCCCCCCTCTACCGTGCGCCCCGCCTCACCGTGACGCCCCGCCTCTACGGTGACGCCGCGCCTCTACCGTAACGCCGCGCCTCTACCGTGACGCCCGGCCTCTCCCGTGTCGCCCCGCCTCTACCGTGACGGCCCGTCTCTTCCCTGATGCCCCACCTCTACCGTGCTGCTCCGCCTCTACCGTGACGTCCCGCCTTTACCGTGACGGCCACGTCTCTACCGTGACGCCCGCCTCTACCGTGACGGCCCGTCTCTACCGTGACGCCCCGCCTCTACCGTGACGCCCCGCCTCTACCGTGACGCCCCGCCTCTACCGTGACGCCCCGCCTCTACCCTGCCGCCCCACCTCTACCGTGACGCCCCGCCTCTACCGAAACGCCCCACCTCTACCGTCGCTGGCTCCGCCGTCTCTGCCTCCGTCATCTCCATTGCCACCCACCTCCCCCGACATCGTCATCGGCACCTACATCACAACCGACGTTTCACCGCCACCGCCGACCCCGAGGCTTCTCAAGTGGTCGGTGCATGTGGTCGTCAAGTTGCTGTCGCCCGCGTCGTCGCGCCACCGCCTCCCTGCCCGTGCGGAGCCTCTCCTGGCCTTGCCGGTCAGTTCCTCCGCAGCCGCAGATGCCATGCCTTGCCTTGCCATGCCGTGCCGTGCCGTGCCAAATCCGCAGGCCCGTCCTTGTCGCACGTCGCGTCGACAGATAACAAGACCGCTCGCGTCCACGGACCTTGTAGCGGCCAGTATTTCTCCAAATAAGGGCGATAGCGTCAGCGGGCACGTGGAAAAACCCTGGATAAATTGAAGACTAGCCGAAAACAGATGTGTGATTCTGCAATATTTCTTGGTTGGCGAATGTGCGTACCCTTCAGAATGAAATACATATGCTTATCATTTGATTTCTGTAGTTGATGTGGGCAAGTTTTTTCTTCCCAATAAAGAACGACAATTTCTAAGACATTAAAACGAGTAACAAGGTCAACAAAATCAAAAATGTTCTTATTGGTAGAAATTACAAAAATATTGTATTTTTACACAGTAAATTTTTACAATCTACTATATTTTTTAACAAAAGAAATTCAAAACTATATATATATATATATATATATATATATATATATATATATACACACACACACACACACTGGTATGTGATACATAAGCAGTATGGGTCAAGAATGTGTAAAATACTTCTCCACGGATATGAAAATATCTCTTAAAACAAATTTATTTGTTGTTGTTTTTTTTTTTTCAAATATTTAGTTATTTCTTATGTCGATATAAATCCTGCTAGTCTATTTCAACGACTCAGCGGACCCAAGTCATTATATACTAAAGATTTTATCAACACGCATTTTGTAAATTATGCACTAAAAATAAAACAACATTCACGAACGAAACCTCTGTCACACATCCCACGCTGACCGGTAAGTGTTAATTTCCCTCTCCTTTCGTTCGTATTTGAAAACAGTTGTGTTGCAACTCAACCACCACAAAAATATGCAAAATCCCTCCGAATATGGATTAACCTTTATTACGCGACGTTTGCATATGCGCATACGCATGCGAGCGCACTCTGCGCCCTAGAACTAATAAGAGCGGGTGTGCTGTTGCAGACTGAGCAGTTCACCGTGCTGTGGATCCTGTTCGCGCTGATCGTGCTGGGTAACCTGGCCGTGCTGGCGGCGCTCGCCATGAACAAGCGGCGCAAGTCGCGCATGAATTTCTTCATCATGCAGCTCGCACTCGCCGGTGAGTACCAGCCACCATTTATATTTTCATTTACAGGTTGAGCAACGGATCAAAGGCAACTGAACGAAAAAGTTCGATCGCGATAGAGGTTCCAAGATCCATAAATACGTACGTATACAGGTGTCCCACCAACCATGGACCACCCCCACATCCTCCAAACGGTCCAAGATATCGAAATGCAATCCTCGCCGAACAATTTGGAATCATGGGGCAATCAACACGCCGCAGAAAAACTGCCCATAATACTTTCAGTCTTCGCAAAAAATTCATTCATGTTCGATTTCTTCAATATACATTTTCTCACCGGAAATGGAGACCATGAAAAGAGGACTAAAACGATGCATCACATACTAATCCCTGACAGTAACCCGAGTACAAAATGAGACTTTTTGGCATATGATTTTGAAGAGAGACTGAGAGGGGTGGCAGTGGAGGACAAGAGGCACAACTACAGCAAACCCTGCTGTTGACACAGACGTCACACTAAAAAATACCAACTTTAACGATCAGAATTGAAGACTGTTTCCATCTACCCATCTGGATTTAACTTGTCTTCTAGTGAAATTTCGAAACATCGATCGTTCCAAAGAACGATATAAAAATCAGTAGCATAAGGAAGATGATGAAAATAAATATCATTTTCAAACTGAACAAGAAGCCAATCGCCGTCTCTTCGTTGTTAAATTTCATTAGGTACTCACAGTTGTGGCGTCGTGGTAGCGAAATTACAACACAGACACGAGCTCTATTTACAAATATATTTATTTACAAATTTACACAATTTATGTGGGGTTACGTTCCCAATCTACCTCTGTGACCCTCCCGCACACTGCTTCCCGTCTCCAGGCTAGAGCATCCTCCACCCAGACGCTTTACCGCGCCGGTGCCCTGACACCCAGTGCTACGCACTCGCCGAGTCACAAGGAATACACTTCCGCCTCCGGGGCAGCAGGTGCGTCCGCACGCCGACAATCTCAAAACGAACTCCCCCTGCTTCCCGGGCCAGCTAACTTCTTGGCGGTCCTGTGATCCCACACCCCCTAGACTCTGTGAAACGTGCGGGTGGCTTTTGGGAACACATGGACGGTCACCAGGGGGGCAGTCTCCACTGCCCTGCCCGTCCTGCGTCACGGGAGTTAATAGTTTTTCACTTTTCAGTTGGGTTACAGCTACCCAAAGGCTTTGTACTAGCCGGCATTTGTCGTTCCCATATGGCCGTCAGCCTCCGACACCCTTTAAGGAAGTTAGGAAGTCTGGCCGCTATGTGGTGACGTTACACAACGCATGCGCAGCAGAGATGCGTCATCGATGTCGATGGTTTCAAAACATCGATGATATTTATAGGAACATCGATGTTTCAACAATATATTACAACCGATACCGGTAGAAGTGGCTTAGGGTGTCAACTGATGTCACTGCAGTGTCACTGACCGGGAGGTCCTGGCGTTGAGGATCCGACGGTGGCAGGATTTTTGACCCTAGCTAGATAGCCGGATCGATTTTAGTGGCTGTCTGGAGATGAATTCCAGCGGTCGGCTGCTCTGTTCGGTAGTTTTCCGCGTTTTTTTCGATCAATACCTCGCGAATGCCGGAGCAGTAGCCTACCAAACGGACCACAGACCGCGCGCGATCTTTCCTTCCCATTCCTTGACCTATCGTCACCCCTTGCACTCGCACTTACACTAACATGCACTACACTATCACACTTGCCGGGAGACTGGTCGGGAGCTTAGAGCTTTCCCGGCTGGAGCGATGGTGGGAGTGACCTGGATGAGGAAAACTCCCCTAGCCGACAGTAGGTCGGCGCCGGATCTCGCCAACCAGCTGAATAACACCACTGCCACCTCCCGAGAAAAAAAATCACTACACTTACGGGACTAATGACCTTGCCCGTTGTCGCGCCCGGAATTACCGACTAATCAATCAAAGCCGATGTTTTGTGATTGACAAGTTCCCATAATTTACAACTAAATTAGTAAAAGCTAAAATAACTACGCAAAAGTTAAAATATGAAATAACTAATGTTATCACTGTGAGTTTATGTTTCGAACCAACAAACACTGTTCGAACTACCTTCATCGAGCAAACTATCTCTCGCCCCAAGATGACCCCGATGCCCTAGTATTTCCTATGCATTTCCTATGCATTTCCTCGTATTTCGCTGTCAACGCATGCACCGTGGTCGTAGGGCTCCTTCTTCCCGTACCCTTGTTCCGTGAACTCTAGAATGACCTTGAGATGGCCGTTCACACTGTGGCTTTCAGGCTGTTTTGACCTGGTTTTAATTCTTTTAAGTTTTTCAGTTAAATATTAGTTAACAATTAATAAACACGGTCAAATTAAATTTTGTTGCGCAAACCAGCTTTCAAACTTAGATGTTTTAAAAACCTCAATTATATTTGGTACACCGACAGAAAATGAAAACATCCGTAGACAGAAATAATTGTTTCGTGATGACCTGAGTGACTAAGAAAGTGCTGTCTTTCAGAATAGAATCACAGAGCTTCGTCAGCATTTTGATATACATTGGAAGCCAGTCCGGTGTGCGCGATTCACTTTCGTATATTTTCTATAAGCCTGAACTTTCCGCAGAGATTCTCGAGTTCCGGCGTCATTACTATTGGCTGGAACGGCGTATTCAGCTGGTTGGCGAGATCCGGCGTCGACCTAATGTCGGCTATGGGAGTTTTTCTTCAACTAGGTCTCTCCCACCAACGGGGCATCGCCCCAGCCGGGAAAGCTCTAAGCTCCCGAATATATGGGATCAAAGTGGCATAGTCGGTGGTCCACCGAATCTGTAGATTTTCGAACTTTCCACTCATAATATCATTTCCGTTCCCATCAGTAAGGAACTGACATTCCCGTTTCAAGCACTAGTTTTAATGCACAATGATATCTGTGAAGTGCAATCAATAGTGTATACGACCCACGTGTCAAATGAAATGCTTAATGTAGTTTTATTTCCATTCACAAAAGATACCATATAAATAAAATATATTCAGTAATAATTTCAAAATACCTTTTATGAGCATACAGAAATTAAATTATTTCAGTAAATGGAGATTTTATGCAACCCATTTTCCGCTCAGATACTCTTAACTAAATCTCAAGAAACTTGTTAGCGTTGTATTACACAATTAATACGAATAAAAGAAATATTTCATCACTCCAAGAAAATAACCGCCATTTATAAAATCAAAACTAGGGCGACAAGAGCACTTCTTTCTCGCATTATTTGTAACTTTTGCAATTTTCGAAAATTGACAGTTCATCGAAAATCGAACTTGCGTCAATTTTATAAGCTTTTCTTGCTCCATCTGCGAATAAAATTTGGAGCAATTTTTGACAAAATTTTGAACTTCTTGACATTTTACGTAAAGTATCACCAAAAATCAAAATATCTATTTAAAATTCAAGTGACCGTTACGTCAGCCAGATCGATTGTTGAACATCAATGTTGATGAAAGTCAATCCTTAGTCGGTAGGGTTGATCACAGACAGACGAACGAACGGAGAGACCAGACAAACGTAAACCTACATTTCGGTATCATGTACCCAAGAAGTGGATTCTAACTACATAACGTTTAGCAGAAAGTTATTTACTACGCAAAGCAATAATAATTAGCCAATTTCTCGGTCTGGGATTCACAAAACGAGGTTGAGTCGAAAAATAGCCGTTTTTTGTTCTAACTTAACAATATTTTCTGTAAACAAATTAATTAGTAATCCATATAGTAAGCATTAAACACACGCTTCTTAAGCTCGAAATAAGGCTTCAACCTTCGTTCAAGGAAACTTACAGAAATACCTAACACAAACGCGAACAAAAAATTCAAACACAAAACACATGAGGATTACCCAAAAGATCCCCTAACTTGAAGATTCCAACCTAAATGCATTAATAAGTGGAAGGTCAAGAAACGTATTAAGCTGGTACATACCAAAGAGTGAGCTTCGAAAGAGTAAACCTCCTCCCGGTCCTGTGCGTGTTGTTGCAAGACCATCGCAAACTGCGCGTCACCAGTTTTATCAGTTCGGTGTGGGGAGAGCCGACAGTTGCCAGTATCAGAATACGCACACATTTTCTTGAGATTCGGAATCCCTGTCTCTTCTCCTTCATCAACATAGTTGAATGACGAATAAAATATAGCAAAAAGAGTCGTCGCCAACATGAGATACATTTTCTCTCCCGTTTAATAGAAATTATTTGCTTCGACAAACGACTCCCAGCGCTGTTCTGATAGTACTTGCAATGATATCACTAAACTCTTCACTCCTGTCGCATGTAGCAAAATAATAACTGAAGTAAACATGCGTGGATAGTGCATTAAAGTATGCGTCAAGCCAGCACGAACCGAACACGCGCGCTCTGTGCCCTGCTTTCGCAACCTCCGTTGCCGGCGCGGGAAGTTCGAGATTGTCAAAGCATCCAAGGGCACAAATGAGTTCTCACGGGCTAGATGGGGAATTCCCTCCATCTTTAGGCGGAGGATCAACTGATGATGATACTTAATAGAATTAATTACTTTAAAAAGGAATGAAGAATATATATCAACAGATTCATGGGGAGGAACGGAAATGACATAAATACAAGCAATAATTTTAAAACAGAAGGTACAATAGGAAAGTGAAAGCTACGAAGGAAGGCGAAAGTTCCTAGGCGAGTGAAAGACGATATAAGACGTGGAAAAGATGTAAATCATAAATGCCCTAGGTATTAAATGAAAACATTGTTTGTATTTGGAATACTTAATGCCGAGAGAGTGAACGTTTTGTACCTGTATGTCAAATCATTTTATCCTAAGAGAACTGACAGATAACGCATCATGACGTATTAAAATGATAAACAATTTGTGATCAAGATAGCCAACGACCCAAAAATTCTGTGTCTCAACAATACGTGTTCTGACTGAAGTTTGCGAATTAACAAACTTTGGTAATACATTGCCATTACTTATGACTAGGCTGACCTCTTCGGTTGAACACATCTATAATTAGAATTGAAACTGGATCATTGATTATTCGTACGTGGTCAGTGTGTAAAACTGCAATCTCGATTTCTTACTATAATGAATTCTTTCAAACTGAGAGAGCATTAAAGAAGGTAATTTTACGATATTTTATTTATTGGAATTTCTGGAAATATGAAATTAGAAGCGATTGTAGTAGCAAAAGCTACTGTACTATTAAGCGATATATTAATATTTTTATAAAACAATCAGAATAAAACAAATGAAATGAAATCCTCTTAAAGGACAGTTTTTAGTACACAACATGACAGTAATCAGAGCCAGGATAATGCTTAATTGAGAATGTGAATGGTTTAATCCCATGATTATAGCGTTCCATGTTTTTGTAATAATTTACAAATGCACTTTCATTCCCATAAGTACGTTTTTTAAAACAAATATTTATTTGCGCCACCTGGAGAGATTATTAGCGGCTAATACGCATTACAGTGAAAATAAATGTTATACGGCATACATGGTAGCATATAAAACGGCATACATGCGACATGACCTTCTTATTTGCTTCATTGCGACATGACCTTCAAGACTTTAATTCTAAATTTCATTGGTCACTCCCCCCTTCCTTCTTGAAACTCTTCTCTCTCATCTTGAGCCCGTCTTCGTGAGGCACCGTGCGCATTCCTTTCCGTGACCAATCAAAATCGTGCAGATTTCCACGGGCGCTGACCACAGAAGATAGAGGTTCGCGAACCCAATTTATGAATGGCACGAGTTGCTTCCTCGCCTATCCGCTAGGGATCGCGCCCGTGCGCTCTGCCCCTTCCGAACTGTGTTCGCGTCAGCCATCTTATTTCTGGATCCAAGTGGTTACCAGTCAAGTAAACTGGGGTGTAGGAGCAAACCGTCGTGGCTACTTCGCGAGGAGTGGGTGGCGGAAGGACGATCTGAGATTCGCCTCATTATTTATTTATATTGAGACGAATAAGTGTCATTTCCTATTTTGCGAACAAGAAGTACCTCTAAATGTCTGTGAATTACAAATTTTTCATGTTCTACATTCTGTTTTATGTAATTCTGTGAGTCAAGAAAAGATGACTTTCTGAGAAATAGAAAATAACCATTATTGCATCACTCTATAAAATAACACATGCGAAAATAAAAGACAATTGGAATCATTTCTATTAAAGCCGATCAACACTATGAAGCTTTAACTCTCAGGGAGAAGGACTAACGTACGTAAGCGGGTGACATTTGAAACACACGTGGGATCGGACACACTCAGAACAGAAAAAGACTCACTGAGCACAGTTTTTATTATTAGACTTTTTATCTAGTACACAACGTAACTAAAACATCAATATCTCTTGATGTCCTTCGGTAATATATGGGTCCAGAATTCCAAACAAATGCATATTTTGGGATCGCCTACACCCATTTTTTTTTTTTACGTATGTGTCTCTCCCGGTCTATTGAGAGCAACACGAGCACAGAATTAACAGAATTTGTTTCAAAGATGAATATTTCCCGATCGATCTGTCCCAAATTGCGGCCCTGAGAATTTGAAACAAATTCTTTGAATTTTGAAGGTGGATCACATGAAACCTCAGGAAGATTTTCAAATATTTCTAAAAAATTTTTAAGTTGTTTTTCTTTAAATTGCTTGTAATTTGCATAAATTACTTGAGAGCAGAGGTTTATTCCTCAGTGTTAACTCTAATTTTAAAATTAATTTTTTTCTAATTAATTAATTAAAAATTGGGGGACTTAAAATGTTGAATTTTAAAAATTCAAAATATTCCTTTTCTAATTCGCTGGGCGAGATCAAACATATCAATTTTTAACAAAATTGCCGGCAGTAGTGTTACCTACTGACGGACAGGCAGGCGGTAGACGTCAGACCCATTCCGAGCCCAACTTTTCGGTATCAAGGACTACATAATGGGACACGCAATGCTTTGAATACTACACAATGTGTTAGAGGAAGAATTACACTATTTGTAGGAAGAAGATTTATACACTTTTAGTTTCTCGTATTACATACATATATACAGAGTAATATTTAGAAAGTTATGCAACGCCGTGGAATATCGATTTCGAGATTGCAACGGAAGTATATGTTTTGGGGTCACCTGACACCGAAAAAGCGTTGTTCAAACGACCTTCCGTCTGTCCGTCTCTCCGACTGCAGTCTGTTCTGAGACGGCTCAGAACAACTCTAGCGCCTCAACTATTTATACATTTTTTCCAAATGATCTCGATTGGAAATTCCCCAGTCGATCTGGCGTGACTCGAAGCTATGAGGTTTTCAAAATCATTCTTTAATTTTTAGGTAATAATAAATTCCCTGGAACATTTCAATTTTTTTCATAATTGGCTCCATATTTTTAAAATTTCTTGTAGAATAGAGTAAATACACTTATAAAGATAGCAAAAATTCATTTTCACTTTTTAGCCTCTGAAAGAACTAAAATACAAATTTCATTTTTTGTCATCTTTCTTCAGCTACAATATCAAAGATAGAGATATTTTTCAAATGAGATTCGTTCTTTAACTAACGTCTGTAAAGCTTTTTGAAAAGTCCAGTAGTTTTTGCTCAGTTTCAAGTGAAATGTGGTCAATATTAAAAAATATTAAAACCAAATTTTCTCAAAAACTGCGCCAAATTTGTTCACGTTTGTTGTAGAGATAGTGATAAATGCACTTTAAAATACACGTCACAAATGTCATTTTGCTGTATTCTTTCGCTATTTCAAAAATGACATAAACGTATTTATTTGTTATCTTTCTCATGTCGTTAATATTTTCATTACCGTCGGTTTATACACATTATTGCATTTATGGGTACAGATACGTCAATAATATCCCACAAAGTTTTTCGAAAACTCAAAACTTTTCTGTAAAAATGATATCAAAATTACGTAGTTTTAGAAAAGCTTGAACACCATTTTCTCAAACACAGCTAAATTTTTTTCTTTAAACGTTTTGTACAGATTGTTCTGAATGCACAAAATATCATGTCATTAAGACAATTTGATTTATCTTAAAAAATACGCAGTTGTATTATTTTAAATATTTTTCTCTCGTCTTTGATGTTCACATTACGTACGTTTTTATATATTATTGTATTTGTGGGTTCAAGTGCTTCAAATAATTTCCAGAGAAATTTTTCGAAAACTCAAGTTCGTGAAAATAGCTACATTTTTGGTTTTTTCGGCTCCACATTTCATCAAAATTTTGGGGGGTTTTCCTTGAAATTTTAAATTTATTCTGAAAATAGAACAAAATTAAGTAAATGACAAAAAAATGATCTTTAGGCAGATGAGAAGAGAAACGGGGCATAACCGAAAAGCTAGCACAGACTGAAAAAATTAGAAAAGTAACTAGTAGGAAAATTTCCACAACTTGTTTTGATATGAGTATCCCACAATACGAGTCTTTTATCAAAAAAAATCAAGACTTTTCACTGCATCATTATAAAATTTTCTACATGTTTCCTACGTGCATACGTCGTAGGCGAGAGAGTAAAAGTATGTGACTAAAATGTCTTCTCCGCAACTCAAGCTTTGGAAGGTTGTCTAAGGCTGCGTTCTTTATGTGTTTGTTCACTTCTACACTTCCTCCCAGGGCTCGGCCGTGTTTGCTTTTATTGTTACTGCGTCTGCAGTCGCGATGTCCCAGTCGCCCAGACCATCTGTTTCCGGAGGAGGTTTTCGGAGGAAATCTCATTATGTTCGCTCTGTTCACCGGCCAGACTCTGAGGAAGTTGTTTATTTTCCCTTCAATCGCAGGCGCTCGCGAAGTTCTTCCATGAAATTGGAGACCATCTGCGATAACGCTACATTATCAGCCAACGACCCATATTGTAGAAAGGCTGGGAAGTTAATTTTTATATTCCAATTCATGTAGGAAGAAATAGTTCTTAAATCTAAGTAAAAATGAAAACTCTTTAATCATCAAAGTATTATCTTATTTACTTTGTTAATTAAATAAGAACTAGTGTCTCTACAACAGCACGTACTTTCTCGCATTATTTGAAACGTCTCCGCAATAGTATACTACATGAACCTGCAAAAGTGATTTAAACCATCAAAATTTTATTTCTGCCAGGAGACAAACTCAAGTCAATTGCGTTAACTCGCCGTTCAGTTTACAACTTCAACTGCAGACGCTCTGACGAACTCACTTGTTCCCGTCTTTCATTTCCAACATACAATTTTCGAAAATTCAGAATCATTTTCTTTGATATGCACCATTCTTTTAAGCGTTTCTTGTTTTATCCGTAAAAAAAATAAATAATTTGAGGGTATATCGAGAAAATGTTTTTTGTAATTTCACTAATGACGCAAAGACGACTGTTGTTATCAAACTATTATACGTGACCCTTTTAAAAAAGGCTAATTTTTTATAACAGATTTTGTTTAAGGTCAAAATCTGTATCTTCAACTTTTTATATTTGGAAATCTTCGTGGAGACGTAATCTAAACCCATTCAAATACGAAGCTAAAATATTCACTCTCCGGCGCTTCGACAATCCCACTCTCATACGTATTAACAACCAAAAGTTCCTTAGAATCCTCTAAATAAATCGAAAGAATTTCAAGGAGTGCTCCTTGACATCAGACTAACTTGGAAAGAGCACATTTTAAATAAATGTAATGAGGCACAGGTCGCACCTTTCTAATTTTATCCCTTAATAAATAAAAAGTCAGCTCTTAAAACAATATCTCCCTATTACTGTACAAAATTATCATTCGTCCTATACTTACTTTTGCATGTATGGTCTGGGCTGCCCCTTCGGTACGTAAAGCGACTTGGTACTTATCAAACAAGCAACTCCACAGAGTGTTTGTTCTTCACACGATTGATCATTATATGAGTCACCAATCAAATAATTTGTTTTCCTTATCACCCTCCCCCTGCAACTTCCACATTCTACCAAGGAAAAATCTATAACTAACGCCGAAGGATAAAATGTAGATTCCCAAACGATAAATTTAAACCGCCCGCAAAAAAACGCATGATTTCTTAAACTAACTTTCTTGAACTTTTTCTTCCTGGAATTGTAACCTGTATCCCTATTTTCCCATTTTCATCGCATACAATAACTATTGATTATTGATGTCTCCAATCGGAATATCATTGCTCTAGTTTGTGGCTATTAGTGATAGGCGAACAAAGTTGCCGTTCTATTCACTCTTATAAAGCGCTTGCCTCACTGTATGAGAAAATATAAAAACCGAATTTTCAAATGTTAACTTTTTGCAATTGTCGAAAATACAGAGAGTTATGCCGAAAATAAGGCAAGGGCAATGTTTTTACCGTCCTCCCACGAGCAAATTTAAAGAAAACATTTAGAGGCGTTTTTGAGAAAACTACTGTCGAAAAATTGGGTATATTTTACGCCAAATAATGCAAAAACTACTCAAATTTTCTAAAGATTGTAACATGACCTTATTCCAAGATCTCTCTTTAAAGAAAAGATTTCATTATGGAAAAATCTCTATCCTCAATCTTGTAGTTATATGAAGACGCCGAATGTATGTGATCCTATACAATTTTCGAAAAATCAGGGATTTTAAAGTAAGCGAGACCTGCACCATTCTCTTAAGCGTCCTTTTCACTACCTGAGGGAAAACGTAATTGAAAATGTGGATTATTTTTGAGAAAATTTGCAAATGTAATTGAGGATTTACGTAAAGTATCCCCAAAAACAAAATTATCGGTTACAAACTCAGAAGGCATCGAGTTTATTTAAGTCGATCGAGGAATATCAATTTTGGAGAAGAGAGGTTGAATTGCTCAGGCGCTAGCCTTCACCACAGGCAGATTACGGAGAGATAGTTTGGCGACAATTGATTTTTCGCGGTATGGAGGACCCACGAAACATGGATTCTGACCACAAATGTGTTTGAGAAAATTATTTATTGTATATAAAAGAAGATTATCTACTTTTGTTGTACCAAGTTCCGGCATTAAGAGTTTTTTTGTCGAAAATACGCCGTATTCCGGCGCGCGATTACAATACTCTTCTTACAGTGTACGGGCGAGAAAGTAAAAAGGTGGGGTGCGGGTACAATTTAGAACAATGCAACGATAAAAACCGAATAAATTGGATGCATCCCCCTTAAACCGACTATTGTTGGATAGGAAATTACCTCCCAGATTTGCATCGAAGTGATTTCGCATGGAAGTTTATAGAAACTTTAAATGTCAGCAAGCTTACATGCACTGTACAACTGAGGCATCCATATCTAAATCAGTGTGGTCTAGACCCTTAAATTCCTGTTATCTCTAATTGTGATTCGTAATGTCGTAACCTTCAAAATGATAATGTTTTGTAACTTATCTTTGAAATTATTTCTGGAATTATATTTTTAGATGTTAAACTCTCCTGGTAGCTCCCACTTCGTGGTTGCAGAATAGGATGCGCAGAATTTTGAAATCACTGCAAATTAAATTTATTATTAGGTATTCTGTGCAATTAAACGTAAGGGTCAACGCTTCTGATTGTTAAAAAACGCCTAAAAAAGAGAATATGTACCAACAATCTGGGGCCAAAACAATATTTTAACGCACGGTCGATGCTCTAGATATTTGCAGTTGGGACCCCTTAAGTTTCATTAAGTTATTTTCAGTTTCAAAATATCTACAAGGTGCTTAACGATCACAAAGGCACAAAAATTGTCGTTATCGTTACAAACAATTGCAAAATACGTATATGCATAAGTTTACTTGTAAAACAAAAATTTTTATAAAACTGGTACTGAAACCACAGTCGGTATATTAAAGTGAATTCTGTGTTCTGAAATATTATATTTGTTGTTATTATTATTATTATTATTATTATTATTATTATTATTATTATTATTAGCCCATAACATCCCGTAAAGAGCAAAGGCCCCCTGCTTTAGTAGGTTTATATTCAATTTCACTAAAGTTCCCTCAATTTCACTGAAATCGATTCATAGCACTGTGGATCATCTTCTTTTTGCTGTTCATATCCCAGTTGCCTCCATGTTGTCCTCTCTTGTTATTTGACAATATATTTGACAATTATATTTGTCATTACTTGACAAATTCTGACTCGCATTTCAACGGTGAGGGACGGTGAGTGACACAGTGTAACGTAAATTGATTCTTTTAATTAACTACGAAAGTCCACCGAAAGTAGAAAGTCGTTTTTTGGTCTAATCCAGTGAACCGCACAAGAGATCGGATATTACAGCTTCCTTTCACACTGTCTTGAGCGGAATGGCAGAGTGAGAGAAGCGAGAAAAAGGAAGACTAATATCGTAGGTTTAGGAGAGCGACGGATGGCGGTCATCTGTTTATGTCTCGACAGCGCCACAGACAACTTTTTACACTTAGCGCGAATGCCCCGGACTGCGCTCCCAGCGCCGCCGCCTCCCCCGCACGGCTCTCGCCCACGGCCCCGCGCGACGCGCAGTGGGCCCACACCGCCTCGCACCGGGGGCGGTAGCTCAGTGCATCAGCTGATGTCACTGCAGCGCCTCTGGCCGGGAGGTCATAGGTTACACTCCCCACGGCGGCAGGATTTTCGACACTAGCTTTTCAGCTAGGTCGAATTCAGTCGCTGTCTGGAGGAGAATTCTAGCGGCCGGCTGCTCTGATCGGTAGTTTTCCGTGGTTTCTCCGATCAACGCCAGGCGAATGCCAGAGCAGTACCCTACCAAACGGGCCACGAACTGCGCGCGATCTGTCCTTCCTCTTCCTTGTCCTATCCTCTCCCCTTACTCACACACTTACACTAACATGCATTACACTACCACATATTCCGGGAGACCGGTCGAAGCTTAGAGCTTGTCCCGTCTGTGGCGGTGCCCCGCTGGTGGGAGAGTCCTGGTTAGGGGGAAGCCGACGGTAGGTCGGCGCCGGATCTCGCCATCCATCGGGGGAAGATCACCGCTATTTACCGAGAAAAACATGCACTGCACTAACGGAACTAATTACCAAAACAGTAGATGCGCCCGGAAACACGAAAAAATCAATCGATCAATCAAAACCAAACCACCTCGCAAATATCGATTTCTGAACGGAAAACGTGGGCTTACCCCGGGAGCACACTAGCATGGAAGAAAACTGCATTGAATACGAGGGTTGGAGCAGAAGTCATGGCAAATATTTCTTTTAAAGAAATTTTATACGATCACACAATTTTATTTCTCTCGTGAAATTAATACTGTACTAATACGTGTTCATAACAATTCGTAGTTGGGTGTGTGGGTGTTTCAATTAGCGCAGAGAGCAATGGGAAATCAGTTATCTGCTCACTGTCGAGCGCGATGAATATAACCCGTTTCGAGCATCTCTCATTCTCCAAGATAGCCAAGACCCATGGGAGAAACGCCGGATAATGTGGAAGGAAATTGGTGGAAGCTCTTGGGAATAATTCACTTCCATACCGGACAGTCGCGAGATGGGCAGGAGAGTTTCTGCTAGGCCCCGTAGCATCTTGTGATCAAGAACGCAGGTGACGACCTGTGAGTGTTAGGACCGATTTGGAACGTGTGGTTCTTGATTGATTGATTTTTTCGTGTTTCCGGGCGCGGCAAGTGCTTTGGTCATTAGTCCCGTTAGTGTAGTGCATGTTTGTTTCTCGGGAGATGGCGGGGATCTTCCCCCGCTGATGGCGAGATCTGGCGCCGACCTACCGTCGGCTAGTGGGATTTCCCCCTAACCAGGACTCTCCCACCAGCGGGGCACCGCCCAAGCCGGGACAAGCTCTATGCTCCCGACCGGTCTCCCGGAATATGTGGTAGTGTAGTGCATGTTAGTGTGTGTGTGTGTGTGTGTGTGTGTGTGTGTGTGTAAAGGGAGAGGATAGGACAAGGAATGGGAAGGACAGATCGCGCGCGGTACGTGGCCCGTTTTGTAGGGTACTGCTCCGGCATTCGCCTGGTGTTGATCGGAGAAACCACGGAAAACTACCAATCAGAGCAGCCGGCCGCTAGAATTCTCCTCCAGACAGCGACTGAATTCAACCTAGCTGGAAAGCTAGTGTCGAAAATCCTGCTGCCGTCAGGACTCGAACCTAGGACCTCCCGGTCAAAGGCGCTGCAGTGACATCAGTTGATGCACTGAGCTACCGCTCGCGGTGGCACGTGTGGTAATCGAACCCGCGTAATCTGACCTTAGATCCTAAAATGTTTTGGAATATGAAACCAATACTGTCATTTCAAATATCTTAATAAATATGAGAAACACAATTTTGATGTGTTCTTAGATGTCTAAGCACTTGGCTCATATCTTATGCTTTGATGTGTGTATTTCAAATTTGCCACCCGTGTTCCTATTCTCTAAAACGTAGTTGCCATGACTTATGCCCCAACTCTCGTTTTAATGTAGAAACTATTTGGTAGCTTTGTATCAAGCCAAACTGTCGATCAGTGTCGTAATAAGTGTTATTAGGCCCCAAGTGTTTTGATAATCTTTGGTCAATTTGCTAACAACTGTAAGCACTCTCGTAATAAACATTAATAGAACACAACTGTTCTAATAACCGGGGTACAGAGTAGTTACTCTAAGAAGGGACCAGTTTGACAGGTCGAAAAAAATGAACGTTATGTAGAATAATGGCATTTCAAAAGATAGTGTTGGAAACATTTTGCGAATAAACTAACTAAACGAAAGCATTGACAAATTGAGCGCATGGTCATAACCTGCAGTTCTGTTGTCAGCAGTAGCCAAGCAGTAGCTATCAAAGCAGTCCTTTCTTATCAAAATCTCTCGACATTGCGATTATGTATTCACTCGATTTATTTATTGATGCTTCCGGGCACGCCAACTACTGTGGTTAACAGTCCTGTTAGTGCACTGAATATTTGGTCGTGGGCTGGTTGGTTAGTGATTCCGGACGTGTCAAAAGCTTAGTTCATTATTCCCGTAAGTGTAGCACATGTTTTTTCCTTTGGAGATGCCGGTTATCTTTCCCTGCTGGATGGCGAGATCCGGCGCCGACCTACCGTCGGCCAGCGGGGTTTCCCCCCAACCAGGACTCACCCGCCAGCGGGGCACCGCCGCAGCCGAGACAAGCTCTAAGCTCCCGACCAGTCATGTGTGGTAGTGTAGTGCATATTAGTGTAAGTGTGTGGGGGATATGACAAGAAAGAAGAAGGAAAGATTAGTACCTGTTCCTAATAACGAAAAGGTGTAAATCTTGTTGCAATATGTAGTTCATTACTTTCTCTAACCCGTTGTGAAGTCAGAAATCACATTTGGTGGGTTCTTAATAGAAAAAATCAAATGATGTCAAAACCTTTTTCTGTAACTAAGAGTGGCAGAGAAAAGAGAAACAATTAGAACTACATAATTGGTCACGAAGACTAAGTTTATGATATGATATTGCTAATACAGTTATTAAGAAGAACGGTCTTTGAAAATAGTAATTAGATTCCTATTTAAGTTTAGTAGTTTGTAGTCTGTGATAGGATAAAGAAATTTATTCCGTTAAATGTGGCTGTAACAAACTTCAATAGGTGAAGAAATGACTGTGAACTTCAAGTGGGTACGTGTAAATGTGTGTAAACTGTGCCCAATGATTTAATGAGATGTTTCCAACCCCTAGTATCAGAAGTGGTTCATCAGATGCTTCCTTTATAGCTGTTACTAAATCTTCAGGAGGCCCGCAATAGATTCAATGAGTTATTTTAATTATATAAAAACAAAGAATGGTGTTATAATGTTAATAATACAATTAATAAATATAATTGATTTTATACTGAACCATTTACACGGCAGTTTGTAGAGCTTCTTCCCTAAATGTCATGTATCAATTACCCCAGTTGTCGGCTAAAAAGTGGGGAAAATCAGATATTGATCAAATTTACGGAACTAAATTTTTTTATTACGTAGGGTTATGGGGATTCTTTCCAATTTTTCACGAGGGAGGGGGTCACGACTCCCAATTCTCTTCTGTGCGAATGCCAACGATAGCAGCATTGAAACATAAATGGAGAATGCACTTTAATTATTGTAAGCCACTTTCAAAAGTTTCCAATATTACCTTTGACGCACATAGAAAATTAAATATAATAAGTATTCATGCGTGGCATGTGTTGCTAATTCATGTTTAGTAGATGAGATATCGCGATACGATGAATAAATATGGGAACTCAACAACAGTTCCAGAAAATAAAGTCGTATCTAATTAAACCACATAGGACTGTTAAATTAATTAAACTTTGTTGAATTGGTTTCATTTTAAAACATGAAAACAGAATGAATGTATTAATGGAAAAGCGATATTATTTGTATTGAGCCTTGTTTATCAGTGATCTCATTTACATCTCTTCATTAACTCTGGACTGCGTTTCACGCTACTGAAAAAGATTACAATAATACAGAAATGCAAAATATCTACCTGCAACCAATAGCTTGTTTATTAATTAATTTTTGAATTAACCTTTTTGAAATGTTACATTAAACACATTTTAATTTCCAATAACAAGTTTACACTTGATTATCGAAGACCATCTGTGTCGTAGTAAATTTTATCTTTATTCAGATAAGTGTCTTTCGATAACTTGACCATTATTGCATTTATTCTTTTGATGAAGCGAAAAGCGGGGCTGACAATCAGAAGCGTATTATCTTAACACTAGACCGCCAATTAGCATCTTTTAAATTTCTGATATTGTTTAAATTCTTGTTGGTTTATTGTTTATTCTGATAGAGGATTTTCGATATCTCGACTTTTCATCATTTTTATTGACAATGCGTTAAGAGTTGACCAAACTAAAATATTTATTGACAAGTAATTAATTTATTTAGGACCTCCGGGAAGCTTCATTTCGACTTCTTCAGCACTGTCCACGTCCTGTAGCTTGTTTCAAATGTATTAAACACTGAAAATTTTCACATTTGTATCCTCGCATTTCGTATTCCTTCTAAGGATATGTTCTCACATTCCTTCTAAGTTGCATTGTTTTGAGAAGTTCTTGTACAATAAACACAAATTGCCTAATCGTGAGATTTTTTGTGGCGGTACAGCAACAAGTATATAATTGTTCCGAAAAGCAAATTACTAAGACAGGTAAGAATAGTTGTTAAATGACAAAACATTTCTTATTATTTACATAAAGAAAACTTTAGAGAGTTTCGAAGAGATGTGTACTGGAGGGCATTTTGGTTTCCGGATCGTGATGATATGGCCTAATAATAGTACTTTTTTCCAGAGTCACTGCCTCGTTTCATGATGTGTGAGATATTTAGAGAGAAGTTGAGAAAAAATAAGCCGGCTGCTTACATAAAAACATTGTTTTAGTACCAGGTGTATCAGCATTTCATTTACAAACTGCAGTTTTACTATAAAGTCAGCAGTATAAAGTTGATAAGCAGCCACTTTCTTTTTCAAACTCGACGTATACATTTTCTTTGTTAATAATATGAAACTATTTCATTTCCTAATAATGAAAATACTATAATATTGCTTCTTATAAATAAGAGTTTGTGAAAAATGACATCAATGTGGTTTGGGGTAGAGGAGTCCACCCACTTGTGAGAGTTACTGTTTAGACACGATATCACTAAAGAAACAGCTTCAACAACAGAATTCGTCAAAAGTAATACAATGTTTGGAGTTAATTTGTAATTTCATGTATTGTAAGAAAAATTGCCACTGACATGACAGACGGATATTATTATTGACATGACATGATATTATTATTACATGACAGACGGACTATATTATTTCAGTAGTATACATACCTTCTTCGACTGTCACACGCTCAAATTATATCTCTAAAGACAGAGAATTTCACGGAGATGTGACAAATTGCATTTTGACTTTAAACCATGAAGGATTTGTTTACAAAAACGCACCTAAATATTCACTTTAAATGCAACCCGCTACACTCGGCCCAATTTTTTAAAATCTATTTCGTGAAATAACTCCTAAACAAAGGTATTTAGCGCCTTAAAAACTACAATTTAGAGGCCTAAGACCTCAAAGAAACGTTTTTCTTGAACTTCTTGAACATTCTATTACATATTTGCTGCTTCAAGGCTTCTCGATTCTATCGCACCTGTTCAGAGCCCGTATAATCTGCAACTGTGTGTAAAATGAAACTAATTATGCAATTGAATTCCATGAGTGTATCACCCTGCTCGATAATAACATTAAATAAGAGTAGTTTTTATTGACAAGGGTGCATTTTATTTTTATTAATTACGAGGAGACGTATAGAACAAGAGAGGTCTTTAAGAAAAATATATTACAGGCCAAGAAAGAAAATGGAAAAATAGGGAAGAGGGTGGGGTTTCACATGCGAGAGTTCTCGCACGGATACGCTTGTTGTACTTATGGTCAGTAGTTCGTGAGTGAATTAATCTGTATGAGATGCTGATCCTATGTTTTTTTTTATTAAGACGTACATTTGTTCCGTTACTACACACTCAATTGCCATTGGTAATAAATCTTCATAAACTTTATATCTGTGATGTGACGTCAATATAAAAACGGAAAGAAATATCAGATACCCTACTCTTAGATTTCCTGAAAAAGTAAGAAATTATAATGTTTTCAATATAATTGGAGAAATCTAAATATATTAATATATTCCCAAAGTCTCCTGGTTTGCTTGTATTCCAATAAACGTAATCGTCTTGTAATATATTTCATCCTAAGTACGTAATCAAGAATACATAACCCAGTAGCTGTACGCGAAGAAGTGGCATGTGCCACTCATTCATAATTAAATGCATTGCCAATTTGGGAATGATACACTAAAAAATTTGAAACACCAAAATCTGCAATTTTATGGGTTGTAAACTTTTGCCGATGTAAGACAAAAGATAGAGGTCATGAACTAAAATGTAAATTTGGCGCCTGCCAAAGCAACACCTTCGGCAGACATGTGTCACCAATTGCATGCCCCAACCTGTTTCACGTGCCCGGATGAGCATGCTGTAGGAAGCTCTATATAGTTCAAACTTTCCCCTTAAAATATTGCAATTATGCAACAATTATAACTTTATGTTTTTCGTAACATTTTAAAAGGTATCACAATGTGCATTTCATAATTTTGAGGGAAAAAGATTTTTTAAATAATTTTTTAAAATTATACAATGGTGTAATGAAGTTTTTTAAATAATGCAGGTATATAAGAGTTAATTTCACCACATGCCCTCATCGCCCATGTATTAAAATTCGAGATAATCGCTTAATGGGCTAAATATCAAAATTTCGGGCGTTCCTACCTTCGGCTGTTACGGGAGGGAGCGTTTGCTCACACGTGTCAAGGAATCTCCCCTCCCATTGCCTCGTGAGCTTCCTCTGCGCTTGGCAGCGCCTCTCCTTGATTGGATGCGTGACCGCGCAGCAGGGGTGCCAACCACCCTTACAGCTTCGTGTTGGGGATAAGACAATACATAGGCTGATGGTCCGGTTGCTGAAGATTCGGGCCATACCATCTTCCCAGCTCTTTTTCCTTTCGCCCCAGACATGCACTCTTTAGATTGGCTAGTGTTTCGAGGGAGACTTCAGCGTATTATCTGATTCGAAGGGAGAAGTCGGCCGAATTTGAGAATGAGAAGGGCATGGAAGAGACTTGCAATTACCACCAGAATGATCTGAATAGGTTCGTGTAACAGTCTTGTTTTGTATTAAAATAACGATACTGAAAAACCTCGCTGTAAATAATTTATAGAAGAAATTGAAGTGAGAGAAAGACATACTGCGCATTATACATTTTAACAATTATTTGCCTTCAAAAGTACAAAAGTCGGCAATATATCAACTACTTTTACACACACGTTGATTAATTTACCACAAAAGCGATAAATGTGCAAATATTAAGAGTACATCAAGAAAGTCTGCAAACGTACGGTGATTACGTCTTCCTCCAAAAATAGAATTATTTTATCATAGCAATATGTGATAAAATTTAATGTTCATAAAATTATTTGTTAACTTATTTTCAAAACATACAGGTATATCAGAATAAACAATTTCACGATGACGCATTTCTGTTAATATACATAATGTCTCAGAATAAATGTTACAAACTTCTAGGACATTAGGGCGGAGAATATGGATCGTGATGAATTGGCAAAAGGATATCTTAATTCCTTTACTCGCCCCGTAAATCAGAAACATTAATTCTAATAGATAACATAACATAAATGTGATACTATATGAACACGGCGACTTTCCAGAAATATAATATTAGTATCAATGAAGTACACTTATCAGTGAAAGCACAATATCAATCATTTGAACCCGTCCAACAAACACATCCGCATTTTGACTAAATAGATAAACCCTCTGATTTTCTCCTCATAACTTGCATTTAACTTAGTTTAAACTCTTGTAATTCGAAAAATTAAAATTTACTTAATTCTGTATTTTCTCATTGCGTATTCATAATTCTGATTTCCGTTGTGGGGTAAGTCATCATGTGATACACTTTATTGTATGGGTTTTATTTATTACATACGAAAAAAACAATCACAACACTAACTTAAAAAAATTCATAGTCCTTTTCTTCAGACTTTTACCTCAAATTCGAAGTCCCGCAATCATAACTAAAGGTGCTACAAAAGCACCACAAATATTACAATACCGCAATTTCTGTAAACCCATTAACACATCTAAGACATCATTTATAAAACTCATTACAAATTGTAAAACATTAGGTGCGAAAACTAATTATTTTAAAGTATCAACAGAAATTCGAATATTGAAACTGTGTTTCATATATCTGTAACATCTCCCAATGCGTTTATGGAATATCCAATGCTGTCTTACAACGCGGAATGACATTGTCGCATTCCAATCTAGACTTTTAATAGTGATTACCCATGAAATAGCTTTTATGTGTCTATATTGTCCAACGCACTTTATACGATATTTTCTTCTTTCAATATGTTAGGTCAGTTTTATTATGTTGATCTGGAATCAACAATCAGTTTACAAATCAATAACACACTGTAGGTCAATGAACTTTGAAAAGACTTGGCAAATAAAACTTATTTACGGCAAAACCATGAATAGCTCGTCGCAATTATGCTATACAGTTAATTGTATGAGAGAACAATAGACCCACATATACTCGAAACTGTAATTAGAAAATTCAGTTTGATTGCTCGCATTGTTTGTGGAAGTACATATATCAACAGTAATGATCCCAAATTTCCGTCCGTAGATTAAGTCATGCTCTGTGAAAATATTTGAGGTAAATACTTTAGAACTGATGCAAAGAGTGAATTGCTTTTGAACAATGTGAATAAACCTTCCCTTTTTTGTTTTCGTCAATCTGTATGTGATGATACGAGTGTTGTGCGGGTTGTATCCATTCCTACTCCATCAGAACAATTTTTTTTTCTTCTTTTTTTTCCCTAAAGGAACAAACGTTTCAAACCCAGTATGTTCATTAATCGTGACTCACTTTGAACACGCCTTTCTAAAGACACTAATTTCAAGAGCCAACACTCTCAAGAATAGCAAGAATTCGATCACAAAATACCTGACTCTTCTTACCCAGCTCTTTGCGACGTAGTTATTTCTCTTTCCGAGTTTCACTTTTCCACCACCCGAGTCGCGTTGCCGGTTCGTCGACCGCCGTTCTTATGCTCGCCCACGCACCGCTCGCATCCCCCACATCTCCACCACCCCCGTCTCCATCGTCATAGCGACGTCGGACAGTTTCCGAAGGACAGATGGCCGAGGAAACAGCGGCGGAAGCCGTGGCGGGGTGCGGGGCGGGGTGCCCGACGGCGAGAAGAGACACGGCGCGCAGCCGGAGACAAAGCGGCGACGAGCCTTTGTGCTCCTTTCAGTGCCGCCCCGCCCCCCGTCCACCCCGCCACCGCCTTAGCGGCCCCACCCACATCCTCTCGGCCTCGGTCGCCCCCGCCTCTCCCAGCCCCCGCCTCTCCCAGCCCCGCCTCTCCCAGCCCCGCCTTCCGGGCCCCCGCCTCTCCGGGCCCCTGCCTCTCCGGGGTCCCCGCCTCTCCGGGCCCTCGCCTCTCCAGGCCCTCGCCTTTCCGGGCCCCCACCTCTCCAGTCCCCGCCTCTCCCGCCCTCGCCTCTCCCGGCCCCCGCCTCTCCCAGCCCCCGCCTCTCCCAGCCCCCGCCTCTCCCAGCCCCGCCTCTCCCAGCCCCGCCTCTCCCAGCCCCGCCTCTCCGGGCACCCGCCTCTCCGACCCCCCACCTCTCCGGGCCCTCGCCTCTCCGGGCCCCCGCCTCTCGGGCCCCCGCCTCTCCGGGCCCCCGCCTCTCCAGGCCCCCGCCTCTCCCGGCCCCCGCCTCTCCCAGCCCCCGCCTCTCCCAGCCCCCGCCTCTCCCAGCTTCCGCCTCTCCCAGCCCCCGCCTCTCCCAGCCCCGCCTCTCCGGGCACCCGCCTCCGGGCCCCGCTCTCCGGGCCCTCGCCTCTCCGGGCCCCGCCTCTCCGGGCCCCCGCCTCCGGGTCCCCGCTCTCCCAGCCCCCGCCTCTCCCGGCCCCCGCCTCTCCCGGCCCCCGCCTCTCCCAGCCCCCGCCTCTCCGGGCCCCCGCCTCTCCGGGCCCCCGCCTCTCCGAGCCCCCGTCTCAGCCGTCCCCTCCGCCATCCCAATACTCTCGCTCCATCGCCACCGCCTGAGAAAACGGCATAGATGCCTCTTTCTTCTCCAGCAACCACAACCGTTCGATGCGAGAACATCTCTACAATGTACCCTATGCAATCGGCACAAGTGGAAAAGACTCTTCTCTAGAATGGGTGTCAGATGCATTCACATCATACTCATACAACTTTAAATACGCCATTTTCTGATGAAAAGGAAAACAATATTCTTCCAAAACATTTATCCGTTCGGTTTCACTTGACATTTCAAGAGGTCTCAAGGTGGAATTTTATGTAGATCAGTAGTTTAATGTACTTTGTATTCTCCTTATCGATAGATATTATGTTGATCTCATCTTTTCGAAAGATCGCTCAATTCAAGCCCGAAATATAGATATAATATTCACTACTATTTGACAAATTGAGGCGTGGCGTCATAGATAGTCATAAGCCACACTTTATGAATTTTGATATATTGCCATAGATCATTTCTTGATCAGTGTAAGTCGCAATGAGAGACAGTTTGTTCCACTTGATATTGATAGGGTTATAAGGCTGAGTTTTCATTCATTTCTCTCGTTGGTTCTCTTTTCCCCCTAAGAGATACTCACCAGCAAGTAATGAGGCAACAGCAAAAGGGACATGCAGCAAACATAGAAGAATTGAAGAAGAAAATGAAGTTAGTTACGGGTATAATGATGGTACACGTCGGAGATGAAAAGAACTGAGTGATATCCAAGCTACGAGCAAATGAAGTAGTTATGTTAGCAGTTACGGCAAAGATCACTAATACAGTAACCCCTCGGTAAACGAATTCGCTTAACACGAAATTCGCCGTAACACGAACAAAACTTTAGTCCCGGCAAGGGATTACAGTAATAAGAACATTTATAATACTCGGATAACACGAATAATTATAACACGAACTCTGATTATTTCGGTGCTTTGGAATTCGTGTTAACCCTTAAGTAGGCGCGCGGGTAATACTACGCAAACGGGCGCGCGGCGTATAGAGTACGCCATTTCATTAGCTTGATGTAGAGAGACTAAAATATAACTTAATACTTTAAAATATCATATTTATTACACAAAAATACTTTATTTGAACTTATCATTACAATTTTTTTAACAAAGTAAACAAAAATGTAGTCAAACACAATTGATAAATTTACAAGATTCCAGCCTGTCAGAAAGTCTCTTTTCCCTGAAGTGCTTGTTCGTGTACAAAACTATTTCATCTAAAATGCCTATAAATGTGATGAATGCAGAGAGTTCGTCTTTCACGTTATTAGTCACTTTTTTTATGCGGTGGGAATAATTTTCTTTAAAATATTTCTTTTCCGTGTTCTAGAAAATTTGCTTTACAAGGGTGTGTTTCCATTTTTTAATTTCTTGTAATTGTTTCTTGGGACACGATCTATTGTGTTTGAATATTATTTTAGAAAAATATTCTTTGCTGTCTTCAGATAATGCATCACGATCGTTATCGCTATGTCTATTGTAGCGTGATGTGCGCATGTCTTCTTCAGATTTACTGCCATGACCGGACATTTGTTGTACAATTTCCGGTTCATTATCTGACGAGCCGCCATCGATCTGTTCTTCCAAATGTGACTCCATCCCAAACTTTGTATCTAGAAGAACGCTATCAGTACTACGCATACTTTCTACCGTAAAAATGAAAATTTTAAAAATACTTCCATAACTAGGCGCGCCTACAGAGTAAGCCTAGATGCATGAGAAAAGGGATAGAGTTCGTACACAGATTACGAACACAAAGAAAAATACATACTGACTCACAATCTGCAGATCAACAACTGGAGGTAGGGCATTAGATTGGGCATTGCCGGATTAACGGAATTTTAGAAAAGAAAAGCTCAGAAATCTCGCTTGACGTACTCTGTTCGCCACGCGCTCACTTACGAGTTAATGAGGATTTACTGTATTTCTTAGCTTGTTGATTTGATTTTATTGATTTGATTTTTCCGTGTTCCCGGGCACGTCAACTGCGTTTGTCATTAGTCCCGTTAGTGTAATGCATGTTTTTTCTCGGGATACGCGCGGTGATCTTTCCCCCGCTGGATGGCGAGATCTGGCGCCGACCTACCGTCGGTTAGTGGTGTTACCCTCTAAGCAGGACTCTCCAACCAGTGGGGCACCGCCCCAGCCGGGACAAGCTCTAGGCTCCCGACCGGCCTCCCGGAATATGTGGTATTGTAGTGCATGGTAGTTTAAGTGTGTGTGTGTAAGGGGAGAGGACAAGACAAGGAAGAGGAAGGACAGATCGCGCGCAGTCCGTGGCCCGTTATGTTAGGGTACTGCTCCGGCATTCGCCTGGTGTTGATCGGAGAAACCACGGAAAACTACCGGTCAGAGCAGCCGGACGCTATAATTCTCCTCCAGACAGCGACTGAATTTGACCAAGCTGAAAAGCTAGTGTCGAAAATCCTGCCGCCATCAGGACTCGAACCTAGGACCTCCACTGATGTGATGCACTGAGATGATGCACTGAGCTACCACTCCCGGTCCAGTTTGTTGAGAAAGCTCTACTTTTAAGAAGTTAGATTTTACTTTACTAAAATTTTATATTTACTTACATACTTTAATTGGATATGTAAAGTCAGTAGGTTTAATTATATTACGTTACTACGTCACTGGATGATGTCCTTACACCCCAAATCACCCTTGGGCAAGGGAAGAACGACAATTCTAGAAATATAAGCGAGATGAAAAGACTGGAACTCTCAGCTACAAAATGCATATTAATTAGTAATTAAACTATTAAACTCTATTTTGATTCGGAGTTTTTCTGTGTTAAAATATTATTGGTGCATTCGCGATATTCAGATAGTGGTAGTTTGAGAAAAGTTTAATCAAAACTCTTAATTAATTAATTGAAAAGGTTGACACAATACTTTGATAGTCTAGTTGTATTTTGATACAAGATCATGTTTATCGAGACCACGAATATTGCAGAGAAATTCGATTAACAAGAGGTTATTTGAAGAAGCCTCGCATTGAATATTCCACATGTAAGCTTGTTTTCTTTACCTCAAGAGTAAACTCTCCGAACGCTAACCTTAGCTGCTTGGAGTGCACACGAACCGTGCGGGGGCAGGCGACAACTGGTAGCTTGCAAGCCTATTCCCAGAATTTCGGCTGCGCCAAGTTTATGCGTGTCTGAATTTTCGGCAGTCGACTTGCGGTACTGGCTGCGAAAACAAACATAAGGAGTACAGAACTGACATCGTGTGGATGGATCAGCAGAGCTTTATTGTAAAGGGCTCATCCGCCCTCCGCCCCCACTCGCCCTCCAACTCTACGCTCGCCCTCCACCCCGCCTCCGCTCCCCCTTGCCCCCCTCTCGCCATCCCCGGCCTACGCACGTCCTCCACCCCACCCTCGCTCGCCATCCACGCCCGCTGCCCTGCCGTCTCCACGCTCCGCTCGCCACCCGCCCAGCTCGCCCTCCACCCGCCACGCTCGCCCTCCACCCCGCCCACGCTCGCCCTCCCCCCGCCCACCTCGCCCTCCACTCATCCACGCTCGCCCTCCACCCCGCCCCCGCTCGCCCTCCGCCCCGCCCGCGCTTTCCCTCCACCCCGCCCGCGCTCGCCCTCCACCCCGCCCACGCTCGCCCTCCACCCGCCACGCTCGCCTCCACTCATCCACGCTCGCCCTCCACCCCGCCACGCTCGCCCTCCACCCCGCCCACGCTCGCCCTCCACCCGCCCACGCTCGCCCTCCACCCCGCCCACGCTCGCCCTCCACCTCCGCCACGCTCGCCTCCACCCCGCCCACGCTCGCCCTCCACCCCGCCCACGCTCGCCCTCCACCCGCCCAGCTCGCCCTCCACCCCGCCCACGCTCGCCTCCACCCGCCACGCTCGCCCTCCACCCGCCCACGCTCGCCCTCCACCCGCCCACGCTCGCCTCCACCCCGCTCCACGCCGCCGCCTCCGCCCCGCCCACGCTCGCCCTCCACCCCGCCCACGCTCGCCCTCCACCCCGCCCACGCTCGCCCTCCACCCCGCCCACGCTCGCCTCCACCCCGCCCACGCTCGCCTCCACCCCGCCCCCGCTCGCCCTCCACCCGCCCACGCTCGCCCTCCACCCCGCCCACGCTCGCCCTCCACCCCGCCCACGCTCGCCCTCCACCCCGCCCACGCTCGCCCTCCACCCCGCCCACGCTCGCCCTCCACCCCGCCCACGCTCGCCCTCCACCCCGCCCACGCTCGCTTTCCACCCCGCCCCGCTCGCCCTCCACCCCGCCCCGCTCGCCCTCCACCCCGCCCCGCTCGCCCTCCACCCCGCCCACGCTCGCCCTCCACCCCGCCCACGCTCGCCCTCCACCCCGCCCACGCTCGCCCTCCACCCCGCCCACGCTCGCCCTCCACCCCGCCCACGCTCGCCCTCCACCCCGCCCACGCTCGCCCTCCACCCCGCCCACGCTCGCCCTCCACCCCGCCCACGCTCGCCCTCCACCCCGCCCACGCTCGCCCTCCACCCCGCCCACGCTCGCCCTCCACCCCGCCCCGGCTCGGCCTCCAACCCGCCGTCGCTCGCCCTCCACTATCATCCACGCCCACACTACACCCTTAGCTCTCTACGCCCACACTACATCCCTAGCTCTCTACACCCACACTACATCCCTAGCTCTCTACGCCCACACTACATCCCTAGCTCTCTACAACCTCCCTTCACCACCCACTCCCTCCATTCACCCGCAACAACCGCCCTCGGCCTCCCGGAGCGGTGACCGCAGCCGCTCAAATCGTGTTTGCGCTGCGACCTGCAAAACGCCGCTGCAAGCGTTGCGCGGGAGGGGCCGAAGAGCGAGACTGCTTCCGTCCACTCAGCGATGGAGCAGAGCGACTGCTCCCACACTGCCTCCGCCGTGCCACCCCGCGACTCCGGAATCGAATTACAGCGCTGTGCGGTTCGCCTCGGAGGAAACAGATCGGCGCCGCGGGCCTCCCCTCGTCGCCGCGACGCCGACGCCACCTCCTTCCTTCAAAAATGTCGTTGTGCGACGCGCTTTTCCACCATCTGCTTCAGTTGCTCACTCCACAAGGTATTTCAACAATCAGGAAAAGTGTTGGGTTTCTACAATCTCCAATAACATAGAAACTTTAAAAGATAGAAAGACTTTTTTTCTATCTGATAGAACCATTTTAGAAAGTAGATTTGCATTTACTATCGGATAGAATCGGAAGTAACCAGTTGAGAAAGTGAAATAATTCCATAGCTTGAATATATCTTACATACGTTCTTCTCTTGATTTCTTGACTCCTTGTGACATTGAATGAATAACCTATGTTTTCCTGCGACTTATTCTTTCTGCATTTTTGCTGCCTTTGTTCACTAATAATAGTAATTTACCTGGAAACAGAACCATATGAAAGTTCACCTTGAATCATTATCCTACCTACGTTGCCTGGTGAATACAATGAATGTCACACATTTTAACTCATAAGTAATTATTCTTAATTCCATCTTATAAAAAGGCGTCAATAAATTCCTTACATTTCTACAGAATCCTATATTAAACACGGATTCGAATTGTCAATGAAATCGACATTTCTACATTGAAAACGGTTATTTTTTAAGAACTTGTCCGAATGAGAGGTCCGACGTTTCGAGTCTCTTGTTTTTTTTGGGGGGGGGGTCAACTTCTCCTCTTGGGAGAAGAATTCTAATCGTGGCTGATCTGATAACTGAATTAATTATTTCCTGATCATTACTAGGCAAATGTTGTACCAAAGCACTAACGGACATCGTGCCACGCACGATCTCTTTCTCATCCTTGTACCGTCCACTCTCCTTACACACTCCACCTACTTGCTTGCACTAATCTACCACGCACGTCGGGAGCACACAGTTTATTTCGGCTAGGGCGTTGCTTCGCAGAGAGAGGTACAGAAAGGTGGAAAACCAGAAAGCCGACGTGTATGCCAGCGCCGGATCTCACGTTCCAGTTATGGAGAACCAATTCCACTTCACGGCACATAACGTGCACTACAATTACGGCCCTAACTGTCTAAGCAGTTGACGCGTCCAAAATCAACTCTCACTTATGAAGTCTGTATGTTGTTTCTCAGTCACGCTGCGCGCTGTAGTGAACCGAAAATCGATCTACAAACACTAAATAGCTACAAGGCAAATCTCTCCAGTGTAGTGAAGTGGATCCCCGAAGGTGGAGTCTCGAGTCTCTGCTGCTCTCCCCGACAGTCGACTTTTACAGTTGCCCGCCCGCGCCTCCACTCCATTTGTTTCACTCAGGCGGCGTTGGCGGCGCTGTCGGCGTTGGCGGCGCTGGCGGCGGGGCGGCGGTGGCGGCGGCGGGGGGGGAAGAGGGGCGGCGGTGGGGGGCGGGAGGGGGGTGGGGGTGGTGATGACGGCGGCGGCGTAGGCTGTTGTGGAGGCGCAGGGGGGAGGCGGTGGTGGCGGTGGCGATGGCGGTGGCGGGGCGGCGGAGGCAGCAGCGGAGGTGGCGATGGCGATGGTAGTGGCGGTGGAGGCGGCGGTGGCTGCGGGGTAGAGGCGGTGGTGGCGGTGGCGATGGCAGTGGCGGTGGGCGGGGGTGAGGCGGGGTGGCGGTGGCGATGGCGGGGCGGTGGCGGAGGCGGCGCAGGGGGCGAGCCCCAGGGCGGGAGGGGCGGGGGAGCGACGTGCCTGGACGGCGGCGCATGTCACTTGGGTGACAGACGTCGCCCGTCCGTCGCTTTTTGCCTCCGCGGGAAGCGTTTGAGGGAATCTTTGATTGGGTCGCCACCATATTTCAAACTCGTAATCTCGAGAAAGGAAGAAAGGAGAACATGGTCTCGTGGCAGGGCGATGACTCAACTTCAGGGGCATTTTTTCTCGTAATATTTTCGTGTTATTTTTGGACGATTGGTTCAATTTCACGTGTTGTTCTCTCCAGATGTAGCTACTAGGGTGAATTTAAAGATAACTTGATTTTTCGTCAGTTATGACGAAATTTATTTGTTTTGTTCACGCGATCTGAGAGTTACAACTACACAAATATATCCGGCTAAGATTAAAGATCAGTCTGGTCACAACTTTATTTAAAACACAACGCAACTTGTGACAAACAATAGTGAAAGTACTTCTAATAGGTAATACATCGTATCAATTCGTGCTGACCCTTTGACAATATAAATTGCGATACTTGTATTTCTAAATCATTCATTCTCTTATTGAAAATATAAATTCCCAGCATTTAATATACTGCTACTCATATATCATTCTCATTCTGTGTAATTTAGATACCTGATGCAATATGATGATTCAAGTGTATAATTTATCATCATTGCATTTTCTTCTTCAAGGGTAGCAATTGTGAAACTCCTCAGTCTTTTGTCAAGCAGGTCTATGTCGGTCTGAAAAGTCATTTCTCAGGCGGATAAGTTTCAAGCTGTCACCTCTCGCTTTACGCTCCGCTCTTCTAATCATGCTCCGCTCCTCTTACCATGCTCTCACTATTTTTACTCGCGTTTGTGAACCCACTACAGAGAAGTAAACATCTAAATGTGCCTAAAGGAGCTACAAACACTTTGAGGTGCCTGAAGTCTGCTTGTGTTTGGTGAAACTCAAGCTTCTCCTTACATTTATCTAAAGATGAACAACGAAAGTGCATGATGTATTTATTTCCTAATTGCAATATCTTCCTTTGCTATCATAGTCATCAGCAATATAATATTTTATGCACTAGGCTTCTGTCTTTAAGCCAGCTCACTCATCTAGTAATGCATCTTACAGGGGGCCAAGAGGCTCAAAACGAGCCTATGTAGCAGTACCCTGGTGACTAAATTTGTCACATACGAAATGTGTCGGCCTTAATTTTCTTGAGAAGACGACTTGGTGATTGGACGTAACTTGAAGAGCTGTTCACGTAACCCTGACTCCAAAATAGTTTCCTACAAGGGAGAGAATGACTGGACCTCAACCAAATGTGTGTCCTCTCCCATCAACTTCCATCCCTTCCAGGCCTCCAAGTTGTAACACGATTTCATGGAAGTGAATTATAATTGATTTCAGGCACTTCTGTTACGTACGTCATTGTTCTTTAAGTGTAATGAATGTTAATTCCGGGGGACGGCTGTGTTGCTCCCTCGTTAGAATAAAATACAGAGCCGCCCTATACGATGGCTTGCATTGTTTTGCAACCTTCAGGTGTCTCCCTTCAGAGTGGGTCGCCCCCACCCCCCAGTCGGCGCAAGCTCACTAAATGTTAACACTATATTACAAAGGTGTCGCCTGTCAGACTGTGCGACCAGTGCGGAAAGCTGTCCTCACCCTCTTCCTTCTCAAACTCTGTACCTTCATTGTGTGAGTAACCACTGAAATAAACATATAGTTGTGCGCGTGTCCATTTCCGGTATATGATACTTCAACACGTGTCGTTGAGTAGACTACGCCTTTGTAGTGAATCAGTAATATTTTTGGCGCTATATTGGCTAATATTGTAAATAATGAATATAAACTCTTTTTGTGGTAGCATTTAAGTTTTGTTCTGAACATTTAGCGATTATAATGGGAAGATGGCGATCACAGCATGAAGGTCACATGCCGAGGTATTTCTGAGGTCGCTGCTCAAACGCCGTGTGGGACAGCACCCAGCAAGTATCTGCCGTAAGAGAAAACTCAAGGAGTATCTATGAAAACCTTTAAAATGTATTTTGTAACTGCATTTCATACATGTCCAATTCATTAATATTAGTGTTTCTTCGTTTCTAAGTAAACGTTTAATCCAAAGTAGTGTTTTTTGACTCTTGGTTCAGATCGCCTTTGTAATCTATGGATAATGTGTATGTGTAGGGAGAGATGAGGGGCAAGGATGACTATTGAAAACTCACGGGCGGTTCATGGCCCATTTTTTACAGTTCAGCTCCCCCAACCGCTAGGTATAGATTGTAGAAACCAAGAAAACTACCAATTTCTTTGAAATTTCTTCACTGACACTCAAACTAGCCGCACTGTAAACATAGACGGATAAAAGTGTGAGTGTGTGAGCGCCCTCCGGGGGTTGCTTAATCACGGAGAACGCATGCACCCACGCGGAAAACGGCTAGGCATACTGCGCGTGTGGTTTTCTTGAAGCTTTCGCCACAAAACTTGCCAGATGAAATTAAACAATTAAAATTGGTACACAAATTTAAGTTGAAAGTAAAATCTTTTCTGCTGCAAAACTGTTTCTATACAATTAGAGACTATACTGATCGTCAAAAAGAAAAAGAATGTTTACTTTAACAAAAACAATATATAATATAATGAATTAGTCTACATTTGCATTATATAATTTAAAAAAAGACTCAATATGCCTGTAACAAATAATGTACTTCCGGGTCAATGACCCCCATCTCGATCGGGTTTTTGTCCAGTTTCCCTGATTCATTGAGCAAATGTTGAGATGGCCCCTTGATTTGCTTCAGGACGTAAATGTAGCTTCACTATGCGTGCGTTTTGTTTAACTTTCCTTTTGCTTGTAGTGGTAGTAGAGCTAGGGTGAGTTTCTATTTTGTTAACAATATAGAAAAATCAAATCTGTTTGTTCCTTTACCGTTAAAAATAAGATTTCTATAATTTGGCAACGAAAACATCTAGTTTTTTAAAATGTTAATCTCTCGCTTTTTTAAATTTGTTATTATTATTATTATTATTATTATTCATCTTTCAACTATTAATCGTTAAATTGTTGGGAAGGGACTCTGAAACTCAAGAAAGCGTGCGTAGATGATTTTCTCCCCCATACGTCACAGTTTTTTTACTGTTTTTGACTAAATAAATAAAAAAATTAACAGCTCGGAAGCGGGAATCGAAGAAGCAGAACGGATCTGGTGTGCCGTGGCAGAGGGGATTGTCGTTCACTGTTGAAAAGCAGCATTGATTGAACGCAAGAAGAACCAGCCGCACTTCCCATGCCGTCGAGCATTCCTGACTCCTCTACCCCCAGGAGGCTCTATTAAGACGGATCAGAACTAGAAGGCAGCGGAGGCGTCACGAAAGGGTTCGCAAAACCGAACACTGGCAGCCTGATAGGCCTGGCAGGCCCTTGGCAGAGGTTAATAAATAAGGCCCTAATTCTGCCACTTACAGTTGAATCGGAAGTTAGGTTTTTAATAATGATCAAACCCTGATTGAATCAATGTCCCTGGCTAGTGTTAGAGGACTGAAAATCAATCTTCTGTATGATTTTTGTAGTAGTCATTGCAAAAAAAGTAACGCGACAAAATGAACGCGTTATTGTTCAAAATATTCAGTTTATTGTAAGAAGTCAATCCTTTGTTACCTGATCTTCAATTATTCCATAAAATACATATTATCCTCCTGTTTCAGTAAAACCAACTCAATAATTTGAATAATAAGTAGCTTATCGTCGTTGAGATACCACAACCTGGAATCTCATAAAAGATGATTTTCAGTAACCTGTTCCTAGAAGTGAAATAGAACACGTTATACAAGATTTAGAAACTCGTGTCTGAAAATCTCACCTCGATCACCACAGAAATGAATAATCAGAACCCTTTTGACTCTGAAAATCTAGTGGTTTCTTTTTAGAAACTAGGATTTTCCATCCTAGTTTTCCATTCTAGTGACGTTATGAGTCATATTTTAATTTGTTTAAAATTTAATGAATTACTTAATTGTATTTAATACCAAAGAACGTCTATTGCTGCACCGTATACCCTATCATTTCGGAGAACTTAGGTGGTTCAGGACATCAACTGATGTCACTGTGGTGCCTCTGACCGGAAGGTTCTACGTAGAACATCCTCCCATCTTGGAGCACCGACGGTGGCAGGATATTTGACCCTAGCTACATAGCTAGATCGAATTCAGCCGCTATCTGAAGGAGAATTCCAGCAGACGGCTACTCTAATCGGTAGCTTTTCGTGGTTTCTCCGCTCAATACCAGGCGTACGGCGGGGCAATACTCTAACAACCGAGCCGCGAACCGCGCGCTATTTTTCTTCCTCTCTTCATTGTCCTACTCCCGCCATACTCACACACTTACACTAACATGCACTACACTATCACCAGGCGGTAGCTTAGAACATGTCCCGGCTGGAGCAGTGCCCTGCAGGTGGGAGATACCTGGTTGGAGAAAACCCCGCATGCCGATGGGTAGGTCGGCGCCGGCTCTCGCCATCCAGCAGATCTTCTCCTCCAACGATAAAAAACATGTACTACACTTACAGGAATAACGATCTCAGCCGTTTACGCTCCCGGAATTACTAATCAATCAATCAAACTATCCTTTCCGAGAGCGTACGGATGCGCTGTTCCAGTGTAGCGGTGCGAGTCGTGGACTTTCTCTTCAGCGCCGCCGCCTGGCGCCGACTACCTGCCGCGCACAGCGGAGTGGCGGGTCCGTCGCCTCTCGCAAAACACGGCGCCACGACATAAACACTCGGCGCAAATCGCGATAGCACCTCACTGGACGAAACAATGGTTGTTGATTTTACTATATTTCAAAACTGTATATATTTGAAATTGTATGTTTCCAAACTTTTAACTTCATTGTTTGGATTTAAAATGTAAATTTCGAAGGGAAATGTTAGTATTGTGACAAGAAAGAAATCGAGACAATGTTAAGTCTATTCATTTAATTGTCAGCAATACCTCTTAGTCTTCTTTCGTGTTTTATTACAATTTCATATTAAAACCTTTTCTTCCTCTCATCAATATCTTTCAATTCGAAAATTGGAATATTCTTTTCTATGCGTTCCCTTTCAAAAGTCTATTGTGTATATTTCCTTTCACACCTCCTCTCATTTTATTTATTATTTATTATTATTATTTTAGAAAATCTTGGAATCGCTAATATTTTTCTTTAGTAAAGGGCAAAGGTCTCCTGATTTAACAGTGTTACAGTAGGTTGATATTTGTAAAATCACTTAAGTAAAATTATCAAAATCACCAAGACAACATAAAAGCGAAACAAAATAGCTATAAGAAACTGTATAAAAAACAAATTAATCCTCTCATTAAATGTAATTAAATATATCTCCATCAAATCTTTCCAATATCACCATCGTGTACACGCGTACAAATTGTTCTCTTTACTCAACAAAAGAAGAAATTATAAGAACAAAAAATGAAACAAACTATTAAACCTAATTCTCACGACAAAGTGAAATATACCTCCTTTTGCCTATGTTTTGCTGGCTAAATAGGACCGTCTGCGATAGCACAGAGGCAAGGCCCGTGTTTCTGAATAATTAATGACTGGCAGGTACGAGGATTGCAATCTTGGCGATAGTAGATTTTCGACAATAGCTGAGTAAAATTTAACTGCAGTATGGAAGAGATATCTAGCGTTTGGCTGCTCTGATCGGTAGTTTTCCGCAGTCTCTCCGATAAATACCAGAGCTTTGCCATACCAAATGGGCCAAGGATCGCGAGCGAATTTTTTCTTTTCGTGCCTGTTCTCACCTCTATCCTCACCCACACACTTTACACATACTAACATGCACTACACTACCAGAAGCTCAGAGCTTGTCTCGAACGGGGGGGGGTAATCGGCAGAGGCAATGCCTGCAAAGGGGGAAACCTACGAGCCAAGATGAAGGAAGGCGCCTGGTCTGCCGTTCCAGCGGGGCAGAATAGACGCAATCCCCTATACGTAACATGCACAGAACCTACAACACTAATAATCCTCGTAGTTGACGCTCTCAATATCAACACTCGTGCAACGCATTTTTTTCCAATGTGTCCCACAGTCTCTTTCAACTCCGCGACCTCGTTCACCGTCACCCCACTACTTCCTTCGCCTCTTCCTCCTTTTCGTCCCCGTCTCGCATCAGTGTCGCTCATTATCCGGCCGGAGATGGGAAAAGTTTGCGACTGTGGCTGCCCGTCGAAGAGGCAATGCCGAGCTGCGAGAGACGAGAGGAAGGTGGACGAATTCGACTTTTTGCTCCGATGCACACAGCGCTGATACGGTTCCACCTGTCGGAGCTTCCAGTTCAGAAAAAACGCCATACGTAACTCCGTCCGAGTTCATGCTGTTTTCTGTAAAACATATGTAACCTAAATGCATTATATTATTGGATCATCCACTAATATTGTAGAGTGAATCCTCCAATAAGTAGATAAAGTATAAAATAGAAAACGTAAAAATATTGACATTCAAATCTTGATGACATGTAACATTCATATAATTCATATGGGTAACAGTTTTCAAACACATTTATGAACATATTCAACTCTTTATTTCAATAAACACGACAATAATTAAAAACATTCTCAACTTAATCAATTCATAACTTTTTCAATTTCCTACATTTAGAAAATTGTTAAATTTTCTACCAAATGTATGTATTTCACTACGTGTAATATTACCGAAGAGGTAAGCTAAGTTCTAATCGCTACCTTGTCACGCTGGCTGTGTCCATGATTATAGTATGCGCCTTAACAACGGGATAAAGGCAGTGTGTAGAATGGGAATACAGACGTATGACGTCTGCTGTGAATACGTCTCCTTTATCGGGTTGTCTTATTCTGCACGAAACAATAGTGGCTGCAAAGGTCTCTCGCGGGAAGTCGTAAGCGCAGGCGGGTTTACGAGGCACCCAGGAGTCTCCTGCGTCCTCCCACCCAATAGCCACTCCCGTCCCTTCGCCCACGTGCTCGCCCGCCCTTCTGCTGACATGCTATTGTGCCTCGCTCTGCTCAGGGCGTCAACTTATGTCACTGGAGCGTCTCTGACCTAAAAGTCCTAGGCTTCAAATCCTCACGGTGGCAGCATTTTTGACATTAGCTTCAGAGTAAGTTCGAATTCGAGAGTTAGGTCGAATAGGTAGTTTTCATGGTTTTTTTCGAGCAACACAATGCGAAAACCGGAGCAGTACGCTAACAGACGTACCGCTTGTGATCCTTCCTTCCTCTTATTATCCTATTCTCACCCCCTTACTTACACACACATACACACTCATTTTCACTACACTACCGCACCGTACCTACCGCACCGTACGTACCTACCGCACCCTACCTACCGCACCCTACTTACCGCACCCTACCTACCGCACCCTACCTACCGCACCCTACCTACCGCACTTGTCGGGAGTGCAGTCGGGATTATAGAGCTTGTCCCGTCTGGGACGGTGTCCCGCTGATGGGAGATACCCGAGGAAAAATCCCCACAAGTCGAGGTAGGTTGGCGCCGGATCTCGCCATCCAGCGGATGAGAATTACCTCCTCCTTCCACGATAAAAACATGCACGACACTTACGGAACTAATGGTCTTAGCAGTTGACGCGGTCAGAATCACCAATCAGTCAATGATCAGGTAGATAACGGCAAGTTACGGAAACACGCTTTTCCTCCTCCGTCATTGATACCGCGACCTACTGTCTCCACGTGAAAGTCACATTCATTATGATACAATAATTATTTATTGAGTATTTGTTCTTAATATACGTTTATATCACTGTTAACAAATATAATTTACTTTATCGGAAGACAGAAACCAATCGTATCCTTTTGTTGTCACCACTGTTGTGACCCTTTCTCACCAAGTCGTGATTATTTTACCTTCTCCAATTCATCCATACATATGTATTTGTGCCTTCACATCTTTCGTGGATTTAATTAGTCACATGCTTGTATTTTCTTTAGGCATTAAGGCATTTCAGTGATAATGACAGAAAATACACAAAGTGTACTGTTTCATCAACACTACATTGCGTGTAAGACTTTCGTGTATGAGTTACGAGAGCGTTTAAATTAAGGACTAAAATTATTCGTGCTAAATTGTTTGAAGAAGCAACACGTTAACACTATAATCATCCTACAAGGTTCATTTCTACGAATGACGTCTTCTTGTGCCTTTAGCACTGATCTCAACGCACATTTATAATGTATGGATCTTTAATTCAATCGTTCACTGGATTAAATTGATTGATTTTTTCATGTTTCCGGGCGCGTCAACTGCTTCGGTCATTAGTCCCGTTAGTGTAGTGCATGTTTTTCTCGGGAAATGGCGGTTATCTTCCGCCGCTGGATGGCGAGATCCGGCACCGACCTAACGTCGACTAGTGGGGTTTCCCCCTAACCAAGACTCTCCCACCAGCGGGGCACCGCCCCAGCCGGGACAAGCTCTAAACTCCCGAGCGGTCTCCCGGAATACGTGGTGGTGTAGTGCATGTTCGTGTAAGTGAGTGTGTAAGGGGAGAGGATAGGACAAGGAAGGGGAAGGGCAGATCGCACGTGGTCCGTGGCCCGTTTGGTAGGGTACTGTTCCGGCATTCGCCTGATGTTGATCGGAGAAACCACGGAAAACTACCGATCAGAGCAGCCGACCGCTAGAATTCTCCTCCAGGCAGCGACTGAATTCGACCTAGCTGAAAGCTAGTGTCGAAAATCCTGCCGCCGTCAGGACTCGAACCTAGTATCTCCCGGTCAGAGGCGCTGCAGTGGCATCAGTTGATGCACTGAGCTACCGCTCCTGGTAATCGTTCGCTGAAACAATACATGTCTTTAGCAGACGGAATCGTGGTTTCATGATCACGATTTCATCGGTGTTCATAGACTGATCCCGCACACATGAACTCCCCAGCCTCTGGCCCACCCACTCATCTAAAACGCTCACTTCGGTCGGCCATCTTGCATGCTCGCAACATCCCTAAATATAAAACCGCTCCTGCCCATCTCCCTGCAACTTCCCCGCCACGACCCTCCATGTAGCTTCGCCGCCCTCATGAAGCTGCCTCTTTCCCCTCTGCATTTTCCACTTTCTGCGCTCCTCTCGCCCGCCTGCTCTTGCACCCGGCTTTCTCGGGGCGCTCATGACGTTGCAAGCCGTCTTAGGAGGCTGCGAGTGTCGCTGTGCACAAAAAAGAAGGCGCTTGTTATTCTCCGGGCTTGGGCCCTCGCGAGCGGCAAGGGGGAGGCGGGGGCGGGGCCGGGCGGCAGCGCCTCAGTCTAATTAGGGACGAGTGTCTCGTTGTGCGGGGACGGGCAGTGGGCGGGTGGGCGTGGCTGGGCGGGGCGCGAGCGTCGGAATGTTCCTTCGCCCGGGGCGCGTGCCGGCGCGACGGCCCGGCCCGGCCCGCCCCGCCCAAAGCCAAGATACCCAGCCCCATTACACTGTCCATACGGAGGTCGAGTAGATGAGTGCATCTGCAAGAGGCTGTGTCTACTTTCAATAGTTATCTCATTATCCGTAGCTCATGTTTTCGGGAGAAAATGGGAATTTTTAGCCCGGCGCAATATGTGCTCGAAAAAGGCACATACATTTTTTTAGTTTTAATAATTTCATTAATTAATAATTTCAATAGAAGTCAACTCTTAACGTTAAAAAAATGAATATTTATTTACATAACTATTAATAAAGTCTTAATTAAGTTTCAAAAGGGCCATAAAACCCTACATATGCATTGATATAATAGAATTAAATTTTAGGACATACCTGCATAACTTCTGATTTTTTTCCTTTGGCAGTGACTAAAATGAAAGTAGAAAGATAGAAGGAAGATTACACGGAGGGCAATCTCTCAGAAATGCAGCAGTGCAGAGTAAAAAGCGAAATAAAAAGTGAGTACCTCGGAGGCCGTGCATATGCGTCCTTGGGTTAAACTGCTTAGGCTAAGTCGGATTACCTGAATATTTTTTTGAAAATATGTTTATTCAGTTAAAAAGAGATTGAGATACTTGTAGATCGTATGGGTGTATTGGACCACTTCATATATTGCATATTACATCTTGCAGGTCGGGGTGCCGGTTAATCCTCCCCAATGGTTTCATTGACTGCTAGGGTAATGGGTAGCATACCTCTGCGAATGCCCAATGGCACAGAAAATAGGGGGAGAGAAGCGGGGGTAACTTACCCCAGACCACGACTTAATCGAAGTAACCTTTGTTTTTCATTGAGAACAAATAAAAATTTATTTCCTCAATTATCCGCTATAAATTATTTGTGTTGTCAGGAGAAATGAATTTTGTTTTTGTTTTGGGAAGAGTTGGAAGTTTTCTTGAAATAACGGGCTGACATAGATCTACTGGCATAGGCTTCTTTTTTTTGGTTGCCCCAGCTAGTGCCTCTTGAGTAAATAACAAGTCTATTCCCATAACCACAGTGAAAATATTTTTAGTTAATACCTGCAAGGAAATACCCACCATTTCTATGTTTTTAAACGCAATATGCGCCTCAAACGCAAAACTGTCATTAGTTATCCACGTGGAAATGAAAAGTTCTCTTTCCCGTTCTTCGATAGTGGTTGCCAAATTTATGAAGCTTCTGCCTCCGTCGATTTTGAATCTTACTGTGTGAGCTACCACAAGAATGCAGGAGAGAAATAACAACTTTCTCCAAGATATCCACACCAGCAATCTCATGTACACACACAAAACATTATGGACATATCAAGCTCCCACAATCAACTATGAGACTAACAGCGATATGTGAGTATGCAAGCAGCGGTTTTCTTGAGTTATCTGTCGGAATCAGAACTAATTACGAATATTCGTATAAAATAGAACACTTCATACGTAAGTACTTGTATATAATAATATACGCTACAAATGTTTTACTTGTGAAAAAACACTTCTCAAAAAAATGGCTATTTTGCTATTAATCATCATCCACGGAAGTTTCAAAGCATTTCCTCACGTTGCTTATCAAACCGATACAGAGGGTGAGTCATGAAACTTAAGCACCACCTGTAATTTTTGAACGGTCGAAGCTATTGCAATGCAGTTTTCACGTGAGTGCATGAGCTATCGGGACTAACTGATGTATGTATTTTTTTTCATTTTCTCACTTTTATTTTATGAGATACTGAGGACACACTTTTTAATGGATTTAAATTTATATGCATCTATCATTACGAGTGTAAAAAGGCGAATCCACTGATATACATATTGTCATATGTTAGATCAACACTTTTTTAGTTATTTAGATTTTTGCGAGTCGTTTTCACGGATATGTTGAATGTAACAGTGAACCACTCAAGATAACGCAGAGCTTCCCTGCCAACACGCACTCGGCGCTTTACAATATCCGTTAAATACGAGCCGCAAAAAATTACTCAAAAAGTACATATCTGTTATATGACAATTTGAATATCATTGGATTTGTGCTTTTACGCTTGTCATGATAGTCTAAAAAAATTGTACAGTTCCATTTGAAAAAACAGATTTACCTCAATATTTCGAAAAACACAAATGATAAAATGGAAATCTATAAACTATCCCCATATGTAATAACTAGCTCCATTCCCTCATTCACTTCTGTAAAAACTGCCTTTCAATACCTTCAACTGTTCAAAAACCGCAAGAGGTGCCAAAGTTACGTAACTCATCCTGTATATTTCATATCGGTGAATAAGTTTACAACTTCATCTTTTATGAAAATAAGAAGTCATCAATTTGTGAAATTATTAGGACTTTTTTCTGAGTAATGGTTGTAAGTGTATCTACGAAGTCTATCTATTAACGTAACATCATCAACCTGACCTGGATAAGCCGAGTTTGATTATTATTCACGCTGTAATTTGAGATAATCGAATTTAAACAAAGAAGTTGAGTAGTGTGTTTACTCACCCTAGAATATTTGTTCATCTTTATTACAAGATGGTCAGATATGTTGCTTTTGTGTAAAATTTCGTTTTCATAAATTGTCAGCTTATTTACAGAGGTCGTGTTTGATATTTGAATCTCCAAATTTAAGGAGAGATAAAAATACATATTTTCTAATACATTAACATGTCCCTGGACATTCACATCAAACATACAACGAGCATACGTCTTTCCGAGATCTAAACGCTGATGTCAGTTTTTGAGAAAGGGTTTAATTGCGTTTTGCTCCTTACACACCAGTAAATACTTCACAAAAGAACAGCAGTTCCAATAAGAATGGTTTTCCACTCCCATCAATCCATCTTTCGCCTCAACCCTTGCCGGCCAGAGGGCTCGCGCCGTGCTGCATTAGGCGTGGTCGCCTCTGCGGAGGGTTCGCCGCCCATCGCCCGATGCGCTCGCCCGCGGGCCGCTCGGCGCCGCCTCCCGCGCTGGGGCGTTTAATGAGCGCGCCGGTCGCCGGAGGGCGCTGAGGTTTGCGTTGGGAGGGGCGGAGGAGCTCTGCCACCCGCGCGCTGTGCGGCTAATCCATCAGGGACTGCCCCGCCCCACTTCGCTTCGATCTGCTCTAGGCCGCCCGCTCACCCCCGCCCCGTCCCACCTCGCCCCGCCTCGCCACGCCCCGCTCCGCCGCCCCGCCCGCCCCGCTCCCCACGCCCTCCCCCCGCTCCACAGCCCCCTCCCCAGCCCCGCTCCCACAGCCCGCTCCACGCCCAGCTCCCACAGCCCAGCTCCCACAGCCCCGCTCCCACAACCCCCCACAGCCCCGCTCCCACAGCCCCGCTCCCACAACCCCGCTCTCTCAGCCCCGCTCCCACAGCCCAGCTCCCACAGCCCAGCTCCCACAGCCCCGCTTCCACAGCCTCGCTCCCACAGCCCCGCTTCCACAGCCCCGCGCCCACAGCCACGCCCCCACAGCCCGACTCCGATGCCCTCATCCCCAGCGTCGCTCTGCCCGCCCCGTGCCGCCCGCATCACTCCACCCACCTCCGCCTCGCTCCGCTCCGAGCTGCCCTGCCACGCCCCTTTCCGTCCACGTCCCCGGCGCAACAGCCGACGCAGCAGCAGCAGCCCATGTCGCGCTCCAGACGCAATTACATGCCGTTTTAATTTTTTTCGCCCAGTGGACCCTGGATGGAAACAAGTAATATTGATCATGAAGGATTCGCATTTTGGCGACGACAGCCTAGGAACTGCGTAACACGCTCGGTTTTCTTGAATGATACGAAGAATTCTTTTTGCTATATTTGTCCCTTGGTAAATTAGCCTACTGTACTTTGAAGTTGCGAAGTGAAATATACAAAATTTAAAAACATATTCATTTGAAATATGTTAAATATTGTGTGCCTTATCAAAATGCTGATGGATTGGTTCACATTGAGTGAGAAGTCTCCTAACTATCCTAAACCTCAGGATTTCTTTTTTATTCGAATGTAATTTGTACTGTATTTTGTACTGTAAATATAACACTATTGACTTACAGAAACCAAAATTAAATAAACAAAAATTTGAAACCCACAGTAAAATCTAAAAATAAACGGATTTGCATACTATTGCTATTTTACATAAACATAAAATTACGTATTAGGGTTACAGAAAATATTAAGTAACATTTGAGAATAAATCACAATAAAAATACCTCGTGGAGAAAAATTTGAAAATGGTTTTATCGTATGAAGAGGTTAATTTACAAACACTTTTAACGAAACTCGAATTTGCACAAATTGTTCTTCTCAGATGCGTGCTTCCGAAAGAACACCGAGTTCACAGAAATACTTGTTTCGCCGAGAGCTCCTTCTACTACCGAGTCACTTCTTGTCATCGAGTCACTTCTTCACTCTTTGGCGTAACAACTTAAAACAAATTTTCTTTTGAAGACATTTTAATTTTCAACTCTGAAGCCCTAATAAACAGTGCGGTTTTCAAGCGTTTACCTTTGCAATTTTTTCATCATTTGAATTGTAAGCTTTTTTTTGAAATTCTATACGTCTGGAACGATTTATTCTGAATTTTTCCACTAATTTTTGGAATGTTTTAGATTTCTTTAGTACTAATTCTCGGATAATATAACATAACAAAACTTTTCTTCACTTGGTACTTTTAATGTTTTTTTCCTTTAAGACATAAAAAAGTTGCTACACGACAACTCCATTAATATTGAAAAAAAATGTATCGAATTATTTTAATTACAAACTAAATACCATTTATCACCTTAATTTTATTTATTTAATAAAATTACTACTAGTCTGATTATTAATAATAATATTATCAGAATAGTTCGAAAAATTTTAGGAATTAGGATATGACAAACGTGTACTCAGATTCGAAATAATCTAGATTTTTTCTTACCTCTAGGTAAGTTAATATAAGCGTAATATGAGTGAACCGGTGTATTTATAGTAGTTTAGCCAGTAAGCAGCTCGGAAAGTGACGAGTCTTTCGCCCTCCACTTGCGGATTGCCACAAGGGCCGCGCACCGCCGTGCCGCCGTGCGAAAATAACGCTTCTGTCCTTGGGTGTGCACCGCCGCCAGCGGGTGCGGGCGTGGGCGATGGCGTGGGCGAGGGCGTGAGCTCGGGGCGCGTCGGCGGACATGTTTAGCGCGGTAATCCCGCCGCAGGGCTTCCGCGGCGCAGAGGCCGTGCGCCCCCAGGGCTATCAGATGGAAGCCGCCGGCGTCGGAGCCCGCTCGCCCACCCCCCGACCGACCATCGCTCCGGGCGAGCGCCCCCCTGAAGGACGCCGCCCGCAATACTACAAAACGGAGGTTTCCGCTCAAATGTTCACGAACGATTTGAATAATCACGTCCCAAATTGCTGAAATGGTTACGGCGGGAGCACGCACTCTCAGTTTGATTGATTGGATTGATTGATTGACTTTTTTCGTGTTTCGGTCAACTACTTCGGTCATTAGTCCCGTTAGTGTAGTGTATGTTTTTCTCGGGAGATGGCGCTGATCTTTCCCCGCTGGATGGCGAGATCCGGCGCCGACCTACCGTCGGCTAGTGGGGTTTCCCCCTAACCAGAACTCTCGCACCAGCGGGGCACCGCCCCAGCCGGGACAAGCTCTAAGCTCCCGACCGGTCTCCTGGAATATGTGACAGTGTAGTGCATGTTAGTGTAAGTGTGTGTGTAAGAGGAGAGGATAGGACAAGGAAGAGAAAGGAAAGATCGCGCTCGGTCCGTGGCCCGTTTGGTAAGGTATTGCTCCGGCATTCGCCTGGTGTTGATCGGAGAAACCACAGAAAACTACCGATCAGAGCAGCCGGCCGCTTCTCCTCCAGACAGCCACTGAATTCGACCTAGCTGAAAAGCGAGTGTTGAAAATCCTGCCGCCGTCAGGACTCGAACCTAGGACTTCCCGGTCAGAATCGCTGTAGTGATATCACTGAGCTACCGCTACCGGTTTGATTAATTGGAGTTTCCGAGCGCGTCAACTGCTAAGATCATTAGACCCGTAACTGTGATGAATGTTTTTCCTTGAGGGATGGCGGTTATCTTACATAGCAAGATTGTGAGATCCGGCGCCGACCTAAACGCCTGCTAGCGTGGTTTTCCACAACCAGATACCCGATCAGGCAATCAAGGGATGGCACCGCAGTGCCTCTGACTGGAAGATCCCAAGGTTCGACACCCGATGGTGGTAGGATTTTCCACACTATAACTCTCCTTCAGATACCGACTGAACTATGAATCTGGCGAAAAAAATCCTGCCACCCACCGTGAGGAACTTTAGGACCTTCCGGTCAGATGCTCGGCAATGAAATGAATTGATGCTCTGAGCCAACTAAGCCGAATATAACATTTCGTTCAAATATCCAGAAAAAATTGTAATAACAATATCTTGCAAAGCTGAAGTAGTTACGGGGGAGCACCAAATCCTGATTCGAGGATCGAATAAGTCTTCAGATTCACTTTGAGCATGGGCATTTGTGCTTGTTAATTAATTTTTATTATCGTTCTTTCGTCTTCCATAAATCACCTCTATGGCTATTAATTCTCGTAGTCTTCATGCACACGGCTGTAGAAAAGCTGGCCTTCTGGAATATTGACACACGTTTCGGAAATATAATTGGGAGAAAATATGTCAGAGCTTCAGTCTAGGTCCTTTTGTCAAGTGGTCCAAAAAGGTACCACAATAAACAACATGTATTAATTGGTGATACTGTGTGACATCCGACAATGAAATAATAACTCTACTTGGAGACCTAACTGATTTCTGAATAACTGAATTAGAATTAAACAGGTTTGTCAGAGAAAACTGAATCGACTTTTGTGGTCATATTTTAAAGAAAATCATGAAGTGATTTGTAATTTTCTGATTCACGGGATAAAAAACTTCATTCATTATTATTCAGTTATACTCAAATTGCAGTTCAGCAGAGCAGATTAGTGGATACTCATTGATGTTAGGGTTGATCGACAGTCCCTGAAATTATTCAGGAAACATGAAGACCACTCTGTCTTTAAATGATTAAAGTTATGTGACGTGCGATTTATTTTCATTCTAAAAAGTGATCAATTTATCCAATTACCTAATCATTTACTTTTACTGATGTATGTAGGAGTTTAAATGCGTTAAAGTTACTGATTCAATTAAAATGTTCTTACAGCAAAAAAAGCAACTGAACCGAGACGCCAGCCTCCTCTTAACAGCGTTTACATGAAACCGTCACATAAGTGAAAAGAGGCCATGACTTTGTAAAGATATGTCAATATTTTGAATCATATTCGTAATATTCCGTTTTACCCACCACCCCGCTCGCATTTTACTTGATCATGTATTGCGAGTAATATTCACACTAGATTTCCTGACGGTATACGAGTGTTTAATGTACAAAAGACGTAAAACCAAATCTCGCTCCAAGCTCCCAACTGCTCTCCTGGGGGGGGGGGCAGCAAACCCTAGGACCTCCCGATCAGACACACTACAGTAACATCAACTGATACCTTGAGCCACCTAAGGAACAGCGTAAAACCTAAGAAAACGCCTCGGCCGCTTGCTGATTGCCCGTGCCGGCGCGGGGCGGCGCCGTCAACTCTTTTGACGCGTTCGCCCGAGGGGTCATTAGCCCGCGGGAGGGGATGAAGGGCCGCACACATCGCCGCGCGCCATCTGATCCTCGTTAATCAGTTTGTCAGCGCCGCTCCACGCTGCACCCGCTGCCGCTGCTGCAGTTGCGAGATTAATGCCGGCGGCGCGGGCGGGTGTAGCGGGCGGAGTGGGGCGGGCGGCGCGGGCGGCGCGGGCGGGTGTGGCAGGCGCGGCGGAGCGGGGAGGGGCAGGGCGGGGCGGAGCGGGGAAGGGCGGGGCAGGAAATGAGACGGGTGGGGAGGAGAGGGGCAGGGCGGGGCGGCAGAGGTGTTCAGAGCACACTGCAGACGATAGTTGTGGTGGCGACTATGACATTTGTGATACGGGCGAGACCGATGTATGCGACCAGCGGGGCGCGACCGAGGTGATGTAACAAATGGATTTGGACGGGAACCGTAAAGTGAAAAATTGTGAAAGTCACAGCCGGGTTTTGTTGCTAGATGACACGTGTGTTTCTGTTTAGTTTAATGGCTTAGTTTTACCCGTATTTCGTCAATTGAAGTTCAATTTCATATTATTTCATCCTATGGCAGTGGCCTTTTCATTTGCAACTACCATGAATTATTATAACTACGAAACTATTATTTTATTTAAAACTGATTGAATTATTCAAGATTAAGTATTTTATGTATTTCCAAAGTTACATCAAGTGGAACCAATTCCTAAATCATCAGTCAATAAATATCTGACCCTTCTAGGATCACAAGACTCGCTCGTGGCGCATAGCGAAGTCGCTAGCCTTTCGCCCCTGAGATCCAGGTACGATTTCCGTCGGATCTCATGAGTAATTTGTTCCAACAAAACGAGTTTGGCTGCTTCACAAGGGCTACTCCAACCCCTGTGAAGTGTCTTAAACCCTACCCCTTTCCTCATTCTGTCCCATTTCTGGCCGCTAGGTAGGGACGCAGGAGCGCGTGGTAGAATGCGCGTACGCGGAGAGGCAACCTGGTGGTCCTCTGGACAACCGACAGACGAGATGAGACCAACTGAAAAATAAATATATACGAGACACGGAGATAACGGAGGATTACTCCGCGCTCAACGCTCGATAAGAGGAACAGACGTGTTGCGTCGATAATGATAAGATTAAGGACGCAAAACACACCCGCACACACACATACACATACACAAAGAGATCCCCTCTGATCATCTTGTTCCATACCCATTAAGAGCATATCTCAACCCAAATCAGATATGATATTCCACCTCATAGGATAGAGTTTGCAACAATAATTTCAATGCATGGAATTGTTTTCATGCTACTGCTGTGGACTTCATTTCAAGACTCTCAGTGCCCGTGCGGGGTATTTGCACACCTCATGAGCATTTTTTTAATTACTCAAAGGTATTAACAAAAAAACTGCATGAACGCTTCAATTAAGCTGTAAGAAATACAATTGTTTCGTTTCATTCACGTAAGTGTAACAGTTTGCAATTTCTAGCATTACAATGTTGCTTGGATCTGCACCTTCCGCCCACTCTGGGTAACTATCAATGGCATTATGACAATGCAGGAGCACGTCAATCCTGCAGGAACTACTCACAGTGTCAGATCGGGAAGTAGCTCAGTGCATCAACTGATGTCCCTACAGCGCCTCTGACCGGGAGGTCCTCGGTTTGAGTCCTGACGGCGGCAGGATTTTCGTCACTAGCTTTTCAGCTTTCCTCTTCCCTTACACACACACTTACACTAACATGCACTACACTACCACATATTCTGGGAGACCAGTCTGAAGCTTAGAGTTTGTCACGTCTGGGGCGATGTCCCGCTGGTGCGATGCCCCGCTGGTGCGATGCCTCGCTGGTGCGATGCCTCGCTGGTGCGATGCCTCGCTGGTGCGATGCCTCGCTGGTGCGATGCCCCGCTGGTGGGAGAGTCCTGGTTAGGGGGGAAATTCCACTAGCCGATGGTATGTCGACGCGGGATCTCGCCATGCTAGCGGGGGAGAGAAAACATGCACTCCACTTACGGGATTAATGACCAACTCCTACACGAAGAAATCAATCAACCAATCAATAACAGCGTCAAATTTCGTGAGAATAGCGAAGAGTTATAACTCTTGCTGTCATCGAAATTAAATCGTTTATCGGAGAGCTGTCTGAGAAATCTACCGAAGCAATGCCATACACAACTCACCTTGCTGAAGTATTTCGGTGATCGTTTGCTGTGCCCACAGAATCCTTACCCCCAAATAGTGCGCGCTATTTTTCGTACAGAGTGTACTTTATGAAACAGGTATGAACATATCGGATTCTGTATATCTTGTTTCTTTCGTAATATTTCCTTTATTAGTTCTCTGATGTTGAGGCATTCAAGTATCCCGCGAGATTATACTCGTCTCAATAGAGTTCACGACTAGCGGGAAGGTAAGTAAAATCGCTACCAAACAGCAATACGAAAGTAAATTAATTAATTTAAACTTAAGCGCCAGTCTCTTTTCTTTCAGTAACGCCCAAATGTCTTTGCGGAAGCGGGGACGAGTGACAAGGGAGTGTGGAGGCAATTAGTAGCTGGACCGAAAGCGAAGGGAAAATAATTGTGGCACTTAACTGGGAGCGAACTGCATTCGCCTCACGCGTTTAAACGTGCACCATTTTCTTTGTAATAGTATATGCTACATTTTGTCCGCAATTCCCGTCCTTTGGCGTCGCTAGCTTTGATATTACCGCTTCTACAGTTCTTTTGTTGAGTTTTTCTCCGCTGAACCGGCTGGCTGTTTCGAAAGTCTTTGTGACTCGTACTGTATTACTCGCTCGGCCTTTTGTTCGAGACAGCTACCCACGCGCCTCGGTATACGAGGCCGAGCATCTGCCGTTCCCTTTCTCTTTGCCGAATGTGATACTTTTTGAACTTTTTTGTTTTGTTTTCGCGGAAGATTTCTTTTGTCTTCGGTTTTTTGTACACTTTTATAGTATAAAAATCTGAAAACTTCTTATTCGAAACTAGAAAATACTGCTTGCATTCCCTACAAATTTAGCTTATTTGTACTATCCAATATGTAAGCAGTGTCTTTTGTTGTTTGATTTCGCAAAAAAATTAATACATGAGAGAATATATTCATTTAGCACAACATTCTCAAAATAGCAGTACATTTGTAGAATAATTTTCTTGGCAGATTTGCTAAGTTCCATTTCTGCAAATGACTCCATCTGGTCTCGTAATAACACTCATTTTACCAGCATAGGTCAGGTAGGTCGTAGCATTAGTCCATCAAATTCTGAATAATGCAAATAACAATCATGGAATTATTTCCCTATTGTTCATTTATTGAGAGTAGAATTATTCATACGTCGAACATTTTGAGATCCCTAACTCTGCTGAAGCTTTAAGATAAGACTTGTCGATTGGCGCAAGGCATCCAACATGAAGCAAATCATTACAATCACTTATTATCAGACTGTATAATACAATTAATCTTTTCAGTGGGATTGTCTGTTCACGTGCTCAAACAGGTCAATTTGTATGTTGAAGATTTCGGTGGGGCTGACAGCGTGCTCACTGACATCGTTTGGCGCCACACCATCGCTTGGAACGCGGAAATGCCGCCTGCAAGGTTATTCGTTTCCTGCAGGTAAGTGACCTGTGTTCGACTACGCCGGTACCTTTAATTCACCTTCTCACTTGAATGATATTGTGCGCTGTATGCAGCGGACCTTTTCATGAACTTCAGAAAGGAACTGTGGAGTGATGTGATTTAGATTATTTTCGTCAGAAAACAGGATAAACTGTGTGTAAATCTTGGAGGAAAAGCTTTTATTGAGCTACAGAATCGCTACCTCACCCTTAAACTACACGTTGAATGATAAATGTGAGTCCCGACTGTTATGTATGGAAATCAGCAAATTAACAATAACAAGATTTTTATTACAGTTTCACTTTCTTTACAAAAATATTGTACCAAAATCCAAAAGAGAGAGAAACCAATATAACATAGCCGAGTCACCAGATGTTCCGTAGATTCCAAGTCCAAAGCCGAAGTCACACAGTTAATCCGAAGAAATCACCTAATCACTGCCGGGTCACAATCACAATCACAATACTCAACACTATCGCAGCCAGATACACTCCGTACACTGTTCTGCCGCTGCCCCGGCGGCTGCCCGTTTTATCCAGCTGCGCGCCGAAGACTCGTCTCCCAGTAGAGGCTTCGCGCGCCGGCCGTTCCGTCCTCATTGGCCGGCTCCTTCTTTGCTCGGCTGCCCAGCTTATGCTCGCTGACTCACTGCGTGCCGCCGGCCAGTAGAGGCTTCCGGCTTGTATGGGAACCCCTCATCCCAATGTTCGCTCCATAGTTATAGAAAACTTGTGTGCATTTGTAAAGGAACTAATGATTTAATTTTATAGTATGGGCTAAAAAAATAGCAACCCACACCCGCGGCACCTCTCTTGCCACAACTACCAAACGGAGCACTCAAAGGAACGAGCGCATAGCGAAGGCAACGAATTACACGGCGTATTCGGCTTGACATTTAGTCAATGATTGTATACTGCATACTCCAGGACAATTTACTACACTCAATTGGAAATTTCGACTCCATTCACCAGCATCGACTAGTCTTACGTAGTGACCACAATATCAGGTAAATTGATTGGGGAGTATAGTGTTTTGTGAAAATCCTACCTCTACAGTTCCTCTACAATCCACCGCTACGGTTGTTCACAGACAGGCAGACGGATGAACCGACATTTTCTTGTGATGACATCTTTCTGAATTCACTTTGTTAGTGCGTATTTAAGACAATGATTTGCGTGCCCTGTGATGAGTTTTGGGTTAATAAGAGTCCTAATCTACTTTTGTAAGAATTAGATGACGTTAGCCGTTTGTGAAGTAGATCGAGATTTGAATTATTCCTTGATGATTTTTTTGTAAATTTTCCTGAATCGCCTACTGTCTTTATTCCCTGCCTTGTGCTTCTTTAGAAACGCCCGAATGGAGGTTCACTTGACTAAATTATGTCATCGCCATGCACTAAAATGTTGTGAACAGTCACAGGCATGTGAAACCTACTTTACAATTCTGAATTTAGTTCTTTGGTTTGTTTTTAATGTAATATATAAATAAATGCTTGCATGCAAATACCATGTTTAAAAATTCCATTTATTTATCAATTTTAATAATTTTCATATCAAAGCAATACTTCTTATCTATGACATCAGAAGAGTCTAAATAAAATGTTTTAGTAACAAATCGATTTGCATCCTCATTTCGCGATGTGCAAGCAGCAATAGCGGCTTGCATCGTTTCTAAAAAAATATGTTCTTGAATTCGGGCAGCTGGGACTAGTTGTATCATCTACAGAAATAAAAGAGTAATGTACTTGTGCTAGTTTCACTGTGCAATTCCTTGAAGTTTTTTATTTTTCGCAAAAATTGAAAGAATTTATGAAAGCGTTACCACTTGATTCAAATTGTTTAGTTATATGTGTTCTGTATCACAACACGAAAAATTAAAATAAAGCGCATTTCTAACACTAAAATATTTAGCAAAGAATTGAATATTCCTGCAACAAACTCACAGATGACACGTCTTGAAACAGCGTGAAACTGTGAAACGCCATTGAGAGAGCTTGGGGACTTTCTCCGAAACAGAAATTTCAAGAGCCTCTTTGGCCAATATTCAAACCCAAGCATTAAAACAAAACTCATTAGTACATGCTCTGGATGTCAGAGAATACAGTACACAACTTAAAAACTGATCAGGAAATGATTCTTTCAGAGATGGAGGTCTGAAATTATACACTGCGCACAAGCTTATCCTTAATTAGATGAAAAATATTTTTTGTGACATTTCGCTTCTAAATGCTTAATTTCTTCATTATTTTTGTTTTAAAACGTCCAGAAGATTTTATTTAATGTGAGTCTAAGAAAGTTTCCCAAGAAAATAGTTGGTTGAAAACCAAATAACTCAAGTTGGTGAATTGGCGGAATTCTGATGCTCTGTATCACGTGCTGAGCTATGACGGCGCCCAGTCGTCGGCTGGCCTTTAGAGTAAATGTAAGAGCAATTAACGTTTGCATGACGCAATAAATCTTTAGTCCAACAACAACGCATCTAGTCTTGAGATGCTCACAACAATCAGGTCTCATAGACTGCAACAAAGAGTTCGATAATTACAAACAAGTTGTGCACCAACAACACATATTTTCTCGCATTATTTCTAACATTGAGATTTTTCGAAAATTCAGAGGCTTTAACGAAAGTTAGACCTGTTCCTTTGTATTTATTATATGTAAAAAATAAAAAAAAACGTAAAGAAAATATTGGAGTAGTTTTTGAGAATTTTCCTTTATAAATTGCATTTACTTCAACCAGAAATTAGTGAAAAATACATTTTTCAAAACATTGTACGTGATATTTTTTAAAGATATATATTTTTACAACAAATTAATTGAAAAAAAGTCTTTATCATCAATTTTCTATTTTTGTACGGTTATTTTTTTGCAATTTTTAAAACTACAGATTTCTTCAAAAATGTAACGGCACACTTTTTACTGAGATACATACAAAGAAAATTGAAAGAAAATCTTGAAGCCATTAGAGAAAATTAATTGTTTAAAAATTTGCAAAATTATACAGAAATTACTTTCAGAAAAATTCGTGACCTTATTACAAGGTCTAACTTTGATCAAAGTATTTCTTGAATGAAAAAATCTCTTTCTTCAATACGGTAATTGTAGGAAGTCGCTAAAGAATATTGTCACTATTGTGATTTTGAAATTTAAAACATTTAAAGAATGAACTTCGCCTGGTTTTAAGCGTTCTGTACGCTTCTTAATCATTTTTGAAAAAAAGATTGATAATGTTTTTGAGACTTCAAGTAAAATTGTGAAATAACCCCAAAAATCAAAATGTCAATTTCAAACTCGCTGAGTCTCGAGTTCGCTTTGGCCTGAACGGTTTACACCCTAGTGTTGACCACATATGGATGGACGTACAAACGGACAATGGACACACGGATTGATCATTTTGCCGTAAATCAATTGTCCGGTACCACGAACCCACAAAACGCAATCTCACTACATAACATGTTCGAAAAGTAATTTATTAAATTCATACAGTAATAAAATTTATCCACCTTTTCCTTAGTCGGAACCGGCAAAACAGTTTTTTTTTTTTTGAAAAATCAATTGTTTCTTTTCGAATTTCTGTCGAAAAACCGCCAATTCCCGCCGCAGCATTACAAAACTTCCTCTTCATCATGTACGTTGTATGGCCAGAAAGTAAACACACTTTGGACGGGAATCTATACCTCCGATAGAAAACTTTAAAGGAATTACTTATTTTAAAAACTATGAGGAATACGTTGGTGTGGTCTTTACCTGAAATGACTCGCCTGCAGACCTACCATAATATTATAAATGGAATGTTTAGAGAGGAGTTGAATGGTTGTGTTGCAGGCTGTGGTCACCTATTCGTCCACCTACGTGCTGGTGGCGCTTAGCATCGACCGCTACGACGCCATCACCCACCCCATGAACTTCTCCGGCAGCTGTGAGTACCCCCGGGCCCGCCCTGCTCTCTGGGTGCCCGGGTAATTAGAGAGTGAACTACCATAACGGGTCGTCGAGGTCTAATGAGCTCCTATAGTAGACAATATGAGGGCATTCACTACTATAAGTTTCTCGTGTCTGATGATTATCAGACGCAGGGTTTAAATCCTATTTTTAATCACAGGCATCATAGGAGGTTTGGAACCCAGAAGTTTCTAAATACCAGCTGCCGTGATTTGTATATAACTACAAAACTTAGAAGCGAGCACTAAAGTGTAGAGATCAGCTTTTGTGCATTCTCCTGTGACGAAACATGTAATTACTAACATTAAAACTAATTGTGAGAAAGAACGCCATCCAAGAACACTCAGACCAAACTGATTTCTCTTTTTAAGGCTCGTGTAAATTTTTCACTAAAATAAAACATCTTAATCTTTAATTACAGGCTTCAAAATCTCACGTGGTTATAGTAATGCTTCTTTGCAATCTCACAGATATGACAATGCATTCTTCTCATCAAATATTTCATGATCACAGATCTACAAAGAACGTGAATTTACTAACGAATTTATTTTATATTTCTTTTCTACTGGCACAACAAGTTATTTGCAGGATCAACAAAAATACATTTCTGTACACAGGGATGATCAAAATACTTTAAATTTAGTATTTAAATACTTCGCTAAAATACATCGTAAATAAGTATTTAAATAATACTCAGAATACAGTAAATACAATAATTTTTATTATTATTGTTTATTGCAACAATTTATTGTAATGTGAATTACAATAAATTACTAATAAGTCATTAAATTCTGAAAAAAACTAATAAGTCTAAGATAAATTTCCTTTTAAAGCGACCAGTTTTTCAAAAAATCATCAGACAATAAACCCCTTTAGGCGAATGTATAAAACACGCAAAGGAAAACTATCATTCAAGTGGCGCTGATGAACGTAATCTAGTTTATAGTAGAGCTCGGACATGTAGGCACTAAAAAGCTTCAAAATAGGCAGGCAAATAGGCACTTAAAAACTTAAAAATAAGCATTGTAGTTGACAATTGGCAGACACTTTGGAAGTAAAAACTTAAAAACAGGCGTGGCTGGCTTAGGCATGTATCTGGTGCTGCGCAGAAAACAAGCAAACCTCAGAGCGCCGAATGTCTTTGCATCATGGTTGTCACTTGTTTCTCCCCAGGGAGGCGCGCGCGGCTGCTGGTGGGCGTGGCGTGGGTGATCAGCGCACTCTTCTCGGTGCCCATCCTCTTCCTGTACCAAGAGCAGCCCGTCGAAGGTGAGTCCAGCATCCAGTTCAATTCAATTCAATTCAATAATGCCTCATTACCCGTCGCGACGCTCAGCCCATGCTCTTCTGCCTGACCACGTACATTCCGCTACGCTTCTTTCACTGTCTGGCACAGAACGGAGATTTCACCGGGCGATGAAATAAGTGATTTGAATTTTGCTGAGAGGCTTCATTTGTCTTGAAAATGCTTTAGATGTAGTAAACCTACAACATGGGACCGCCTACTTTACTTCCCTCCGATGCGAAACGTACCAAGGATTTTTTCGCCTTTAAAAATGTACGGTTTCAATGGGGCTTGAACCCGCGAACTAAGGTATAAAAGGATGATACGCTAACCGTTAGACCACCGAAACCACAATCCCGTGTTCTCAGATACATAGGTATGTCGTTTTTTTAAACAAATTCTGTTGCGACGTTTCTGCAACGACTCTTAACCATCTATTCGACATCGAGCATAAATATAGTAATGCACCGTTAAATTTTGTCTTGTCTTAAAGCGTCGCAGTCATTGCCTTTTATCTTTCGGCCATGGGCCCGGCACCGTTAGTGTCCTGGGTTCCCAGATGGACTCCTACTTGATAATCCGGGTGTCTCGAATTACTTAACTTCCGCGACTTCACGGAGCGTAGTACCCTCAGCTCGCTCACGTAGAACCCTCAGCTCGACTTCACGGAGCGTAATACCCTCAGCTCCTTAACATAATCATATTCCTTTCTCTTTTAATTAACAATAACATTAAATCAATAATTATGTCAGAGTTTAAACCTCGCTTACCTTATGGATGGCTAATCCAAAACTGTCATATAATAATCTTATGTTTTTTAAAACCCTTTGAAAGACTGTATTATCGAACAAGAAGAAATAATTTTTTAAAAAAAAACGAGCGTAGTTAAGCAATCCTGCTAACGTCGCCGGAGAATTTGGCGGAATTCCGCCAAGTGGATGGGCCAAAGGCGTTGACGTGCGGGAAGAAAATTTTGTGAGATTCCGCCCGTAATTTCACGGAATCTGTTGTTTTCCCAGAGGATTTTGGGCAGTCCGATGATTTTTTTCCTCAATTCATCAATAGTATCCACCTTTTCCTAAAATTGTCCAAATTTTGATGTCTTCTGAAACATAAGGACAATAGTTGTTGCTTTGAACCTCTTCCAAATGTCCACTCATCATTTGGCGGAATTGAGCGGATGTTTTTCTCACCGAAGATTAATTTCTCAGAACGGATCTGGCAAGTCGGGAGGCAGATACAGAATATAGGTGATGGCTAATACATCCAAAGCAGTACTCACAATGAAACAGCGGGTTGAGAATGGAGATACCTGCATTCATTCTTTCTAGAATTCTTTTTGAAAGGTATGAACTTGTGAATCAATTAAGGATACTCAAGTAAATTTTTTTCACGCACTTTTGTCAAACATAGTTTACCTTTTCAGAGCTTACTAGTACTATTTTTTGAAGTAGTACTTTATTTTAACGTTAAGTTAAGAGAAAATTCAGTGTAACATCATGTGTTTGCATAATTCTTTAAACTCGGGGATCTTTGAAGTTGATTCAGAGTTGACTACAAAATGCGTTCCAGCAACTAAGTAACCGATGTCAGGCAAAACATTATCAATTGAAAAATCATATTAAAAAAAAGAAAAAGCAAATCTCAAAAATTTCGTATCTGTGTTACAAAAGGTCATTAAGTATATTTAATAAACACACTGCGGTCTCACAGAGCCTCGTATAAAGGTTCATCCTAAAAATTAAAAAGTGTTTTAAATCTACAGGACCTCACAGTTCGGCCAGAGCGATCATCAATATCCATTTTGCGGTACACCCTGTGTACAGTTTTGTCTCTAGAGACATCTGTTGAGAGATGGTTTGGGGAGAAAATTCTTTTTCGGTATCGTACACCTCCAAAACGTGAATTTCCATCAAATTCCCAACAGTGAAATTTTTCATTATTAAATAACGTATTCGTTTGCATCCCTATATTAACACATTACGTGCGTGTGAATGTAACGACTGGTTTGAGATCTCCGGGGATTAGCAATTTGTCACTTGTTTCAGTAATTTACTGTAATGTGTCGGTCATACACTTGCCGTTTAGCGCATTACAACTTGCAGCATCCACTTTAATGTTACCAATGGTGTGCATTTTCTACGTTCGTGTTCCCCATTATCAGATCTACTAACAGCGAAGTAACAAACTTTATCACTTACTAAACCACAACGAAGAAGCATTCAACCTGAAACAATTCTGTAAACTGCTGATATTGGAGTAATTGTAACCGTAAATTGCTTTTGTGTAACCATTTTCCCTTTCCGCGAAGTCTCATAACTATTACGAGGGGGAATATAACGCGTTTAATTGGTGGTTTCCGAGATAGACAAAATCAGTTATTAGATGTAATGGAGCAGATACAGAGAAGGGAGTCTTGTTTGGCGGTTGACACAAGAGCGCAAAGAAAAATATTCTCTCTCAGTCCCCGCCCATTCCGAGCCACAGCGTTGACTCCCTCCCGTCCGCACTCCCTAAACCAGGGTTGTCCAACTGGCGGCCCGCGGTGCCATTTATTGTGGCCCGCGAAAGGTAATTTCGATAAATGTTTAAGTCCCTTTCGTCCAGGTCAGGCGAGAACATTGCGCACCCAACGCACACGTTCTCTGGGGATCAACACCCCCTTTGACAGAAGTGTAGGTGAAGTTTAGATTTAAGGGTTTTTTCAGATCATTTTAATTTCAAGTCAGAAAAGAAACATCATCCCAATGCGTTTAACTGCAGTATGCATTGCAGAGCCTGATATAACGCTATTTCCATTCCTCCGCCCCCTCGTTTCAGAGCAACCGGGCAAACTGATAATCACAACAATACAGGGTCACATGTAGATCGCCCGAGTGATATAAAAAAATTATGGCCCGCGACCGTATTAAAGATTTTAGTTGTGGCCCTTGAGGGCCTGCAAGTTGGACACCCCTGCCCTGAAGAAATAGATTAGGGCGCGCCCTTAAAGGCGATTAAGGCGGGCGGCGCTGGCGGCGGCACGTGGCGATGCAGGTAGCCACCCGCCCCGCCCTCCCCCGACACGCGCTTATCAGCTCGAGGCGAGAGGGCACTGCGCGGCCCCATCTATTATACATTACGTTGCAGCAACTCAACAAAGGATATCACTGGGAAAAACATTATCAATCAATATTATCAATACATTATCAATTAGCTGGCGGCGCTAGCCGAATTCGTTTACTACGCTCCGCGAAGTCACGAAGGTTAAGCGAATTCGAGACTCGCGGGTTCCAGGTTGGGTGACCGGCCAGGAACCCCGGGATCTAACGGCGTCGAGCCCCTGGCCGAAGGGATAAAAGGCACTGACTGACTGCGACGTGACGAGACTTGACAAATATAGTAATTATTCTGTGTAATAATTACACATTAAATTTTTTCTGGATTACTCCAGAAAAAAGCGCTCAACACCCGACAAGGGTTAAGAGACGCGTTGCATCAACAATGACGCAACAAATATGTAATATGCGATAGTATGATTATTGCATGTTCAGCTTGTACTGTACTCCTTAATTATTATTGTTGTTATTTTTTTTTGGTCGCGAATTGGCCGGCGATCACACGGACATACACCTGCTCTTACCAAGGCTCAGTTACATTTATCCTGTGGCAAGTGTATGTGACTCCTTTTGGGGGGGAAGAGCCTTACGCTGAATCCAGTTTTTATTCCCCAGGGTTGCTAGTCCTGGGGGTATGGAAATGTAATGATGATGACAATGAAAGATGAATGGCCGGCACCACAAACAGCCATACACAAACACACCCATGCCCGAGGCGGGACTCGAACCCGCGATCCTTCCGTCTGAGATCGCCACCGTACGCCAACTTAGCGGTCTCGGCTATCCAGACTGGCATTAGTTGTTGTTATTGTTATTATTATTATTATTATTATTATTATTATTATTATTATTATTGTTGTTATTATTATTAATATTGTTATTATTATTAATATTGTTATTATTATTAATATTGTTATTATTATTGTAATTATTGTTGTTTAACTGCCACCGGGCCATACCCAATTTAAGTTCAAATAAATGTATGTATGTAATAATATTAGAAGATTTCAGAAAAGCAGATATCTCAAAAATTTAATATACATTTTTAAAAAAAGCTATACATGACAGCTGTATTTGACTATCTAATATTGAAAAATAGAATAGATCGTTAAGCAAAAATATCTACCATCAATAACAAACGTGTAAGTTAGGTTCCAAAAAAATTAAACTTTTGCAATTTTGAGGTCATAAATTCTCCCCAGCCACGAGCGTAGAATGCTCTAGCGATCTCATCTAAATCGACATCTAGCATTCAGGAACGCCAAAACGTGCTTATATGTTTCATTTAGGTATCTCCATCTATTGCAGAAATAAAATTTGCAAATTATGGTGCACAACAATGAAAAAGATCCGAGATCCACATTGGAGGAGCATGGCAGTTCATGAGGGGCGGGCAGCGTTGGCGGCAGCGTGTGGGCCGGAGCAGGGCGACGCTGGCAGCCACCCGCCTCTCCCTCCCCAACACGCGCTATCAGCTCAAGTCGAGAGGGCGCCGCGCAGTCGAAGAGCATGTTATAGTTGCTGCCTGTTGGAAAAACCATTTTAGCTCGTTTAGCCACGAGGTGGGCGGGAGGATCGGCACTCTGGTTTTGGTTGAAGCTATGTCGATGGTCATCATTAGGGGGCGGACTTTGATGACCTAAAACATCACCAAAAAATGACCAACAAAATGCTCTTAAAGTGTTTTTAAAATGCCCTAAAAGCAAAGAATAATGTAAAAACATTGATGAAAATCAGTTAAGATGAACAACTCAAGCTACTGGATATGTTACTAATGTAATCGAGGCTTCTTCGTTTCAACCAAGTGAACACAGCTTGCAATCTGTTGGTTTGGACTGGATCAGGAAACATTTGTCTTTAGTTATCATGAAATCCGCCAAACCGACAATGGTGCTGAAGGCGTCATAGGAATCTTAGATTACATTCAAATGCTGACATTACAATTTCTGAGCGAAGAAATGGTTGTTGCATCTCGTAAATATTATTTGTAGAAAGTACCATTAAAATAATGTTAAAATAGATGAAATCAGCGAAAATGCACTAAAAATGACTCGAAAAGGTAAAAAATGTCTTATTCGCCGAAATCGACGAAAAATGCAAAAAATTACTAATAACAATAGATCTTTAGTTTTGTCATCACGTAAAATGAATTCCTATACTAAACGGCATTATTCTAAAGTGAAAATAAAACAATTACATTTCATTCAAATCCGCCCCATGGTCATCATTGTGACAAAACTCTGTTTACCATTTTCATCTTATCCTCTATCGCCTCCGTCTTCGAACCTGCTGCGACAGCAATACTGTTGCCTCTGCAACATTATTTAGTGTTCCTGAGGTTGTGGTCCTAGAGTTCGACCGCCGTCTGTGGCAGATTTTCGACGACACCAACTACTTAGCTGGGTCGAATTACTTGAAGTAAAAATACTGACGTACAAATAATTCGAGTATCTGGGTGATTGTGTGAATTCTCCGATTAATACTAGGTAATTGCCCGAGCAGTACCCTAGCAAACGGACCACGGACCGCGGGTGATCCTTTCTTCCATATCCTTATCCTTTCCCCACTTTCGCAAAAACACAAATTGCACTACCATTCATCGTGTCGAGTGGCCCATCGGCAGCACAGAGCGTGCTCTGGTTGGAGCGGTGCCCGCTGGGAGAGACACCTGGAGGTGTAAAATCTCGCAAGCCAACGTGCAGGGCGGCGCTGAATGTCGCATAAAAGCAGGGGATAAACCACCACATCCCAGGATTTAACACGCACTGCATTTAAGTAACTAATTTTCTAAGTAGTTGACGCGGCCACTCCTGTCTTTTTGTTGCCCGAGTTCTTTAATAACTTCCTCCAATGTCGACGTCGTGAAGTCGACGCTTCCACCTCCTCCATTCCCTCGCGTCTCCCTCCGCGCTTCCGCTCCCCCCCTTTCGCCTCGTATTCTTACCCAGTTCATCGTCCCTACTTTCCTCTTTCTGCTTCCATTCCCATTCAAACTTCTTTTTTTTACAACTTGGTATCGTCAAAACTTCCAATACTTACGCAGCTTGCTTCTGGAATATTCGATACAACTGTCGTCTCCATTTCTTTTACGAACTCAAAAATCTGTGTTAAGTTTTAAACAAACCCAGAAGTATAAACCGTTTTCTCCAGACATTCAATACTACAATCAATAGCGCAAGTGAAAGTGCACTAAGACTGGGTTCAACCGACGATTCGTTCCGGTGCGTCACGGAGGTAGCATTGCATGCAGAATGTTGTGTGGGGTTGAAGCAGATTGGCGCAAATGCACTTCACAGCTTACAATGTGTCTTCTAACCATTCAGTAAATTTAAGGTATCGATTTAAATTAATTTTACTACATTCTGGGACCAAACGAATATTTTTGGTCTTAATTTCAATTACTATATAATGATTTACATAAGACATACAAAAACTGAAAAAAAAATCCATTTTATGGCCTCTTTAAAATTCATAGAAACCGCATTATCTTCCGTAAAACTTTTTTTGTTGTTTAGCAATATTGTCAATATTGTGAAGAATCGTTTTTCTCTTGACTTCAACACACACTTCAACGTAAGGACGGTACCAAATCACTTAAACTAGCGTTTTCTGAGCAGAAACACAAAAGAATAAAGAAATACATTTTCGTGTAATAAAAGAATGTACAATCCTATCTGTTTGAAGAAAACGTATGACAGATGCAGGAGATGCCCATTTCCTATGAAAATGGTAAGGAGAGCGTTTTAATTCTCCCAAGAAAAGCCGATGGAATGCGATACGTTCATTATCGTATCTTATTATACATTCCGCATGCGTGTGACGCATGGGAAAATAAAAAGAATGTAGCTATCGCATGGACATACACGACCGCATGGACACCACGACGTAATTGCGCTGTCTCGATCCATTGAACCGCGTCCTCTACATAGGTCGAATTCAATTTCTGTCTGCGGGAGAGTTCTCGCGGCTGGCTGTTCTCATCTTTGTATTCCGTGTTTGTTTTCTTGACCAAGGTAGGTGAATCGCGAAGCAAAACACTAACAAACAGGCCACAGACAAGTGCGATTTCCCTTTTTCATCTTCGCCCCCTCCTCTGCCCTTACACACACACACACACACACACACACAATTGCACCACTATACTATCAAACATTATAGGAGATTAGTCGGAAGCTTCTACCTTGTCACTGGGAGCGGTAGCTCAGTGCATCAACTGATGCCACTGCAGCGCCTCTGACCGGGGGGTCCTAGGTTCGAGTCGTGACGGCGGCAGGATTTTCGACACTAGCTTTTCAGCTAGGTCGAATTCAGTCGCTGTGTGGAGGAGAATCCTAGCGGCCGGCTGCTCTGATCGGTAGTTTTCCGTGGTTTCTCCGATTAACACCAGGCGAATGCCGGAGCAGTACTCTACCAAATGGGACACGGACCCTGCCAAGCGGCGATCTGTCTTTCCCCTTCGTTGTCCTATCCTCTCCCCTCAAACACTCAGTTACACTAACATGCATTACACTGCCACATACTCCGTGAGACCGGTCGGGAGCTATGAGCTTGTCCCGACTGGGGCGGTGCCCCGCTGGTGGGAGAGTCCTGGTGAGGGGGAAACCCCACTAGCCGACGGTAGGTCGGTGCCGGATCTCGCCATCCAGCAAGGGGAAAATCACCGCCATCTCCCTAGAAAAAAACAAGCACTACACTAACGGGAGTAATGACCGAAGCGGTTGACGCGCCCGGAAACACGAAAAAATCAATCAATCATTCTACCTTGTCCCGGGTGAGGCATTGCTTCGACGAGGGACATACCTGGCTGAGAAAAATCCCCCAAGTGGATTAATAGGTCAGCTTCAACCTCACGATCTTCAGATTTCACGACAACGCAGACTTGCGGGCCTAATGACGCGCCCGCACCGCCTCCTCACGGCTCCACGTGCCGCCCTCCCCGCTGCCGGCGCCGGTCTCCCGCCGCGCTCCGCTCACGTGCGTAAATGATAAAACGCGCGCCGTAAATTCCAGAGCGCTAATAGCGTAATTAACCGGCCCCCGACTTGACCCGGGCCCGCAGTCGGCAAACACGAGCTTAACGCGCAGTTAATCTGGTTGCCCGGCGGCAGAACAGGCGGGCACTTGACGGAGAAGCTGCGGTCGCAAGTTGCCACCCCCTCGCCCACGCGCCTCACCCAAGGTCCCGCCCACCGCCTCTCCCACTCGTTCCGCTCAAGTACCTCGCCCCCCGCCGCGCCTCGCCCATCGTTCCGCTCACGTACCTCGCCCACGCGCCACGCCCACCTCACCTTCCCCCAAGCGCCTCGCCCACCTCGCCGCGCCCAGCGTCACCTCCAAGCGCCTCCTCCACGCGCCTGGCCCGCGCCTACCCCCGCGCATCACCCTCGCGCCTCGCCCACTCGTTCCGCTCACGTACCTCGCCCACGCGCCACGCCCACCTCACCTTCCCCCAAGCGCCTCGCCCACCTCGCCGCGCCCACGCGTCACCTCCAAGCGCCTCCTCCACGCGCCTCGCCCGCGCGCCTCACCCCCGCGCATCACCCTCGCGCCTCGCCCACTCGTTCCGCTCACGTACCTCGCCCACGCGCCAGCCCACCTCGCCTTCCCCCACGCGTCGCCTCCACGCCCCCCCCGCCCCCCCCCGCGCCTCTCCACGCGCCTCATCCCGCGCCTCATTCACGCACCGCCATCTCCCCCCTACTCACCCCGTCGCACGACGCCCCGCCCTGACCCACCACGCATCTCTAAGGCATCACTCGAAAAATGATTAAGTGTGATGCTTCTGGGCCCATCAGCTGCCACGGTCGTTAATGCGAGTGTAATGCATGATTTTATCGCTGGATGAAGCGATGAGTTCCCCACCCCACCGCAACCGCTGAATAGCGAGATCCGGCGCCGACCTACACGTCTGCTTGCTGGGTTTTTCCCAAAAATGTATCTCACCGAGAGAAGCACTGTCCCATCCTGTACAAGCTCTAAGCTCCCACTGGGTGTGGTAGTGTATTGCATGAAGGTTGGATGTAGTGAAAGTGTAACTAAAGGGTGAGAAAAGGACAAAGAAGAGGAAGGAAAAGTCGCACAGGTTCCATTGCTCATTTGTTAGTCGAAAGATCAAATCAATATTTTTGTGTTAAAAACATGGTTTGGATAAGTTGATAATTTTGTGCACAAGCCCTGCAACCTGCCTGCCTTCCTCCTTTGACTTCAATTGAATGTTGAGATTGATAGTTGAGTAAAACTCTAGCATATCTATCTATCTCTCTATCTCTCTATCTATATATACATATATATATATATATATATATATATATATATATATATATATAATAGTTACCAGTTACAAAGTTATTTCCATTCCTGAAAATTTTCAAGTCTAAAAAATTTTGAACTCCATTTACTTATTTTTCTACAGTGAATGTAATTTTGGTTTTATAGAAGTTAAATACCTCTAACACCTTATTACTTTGGTTTCTCATGTAATCTGATCAATGTATGATCTACATTCCTAAAATAGAATTTTACATATAACTTGTTTAACACATTGGATTGGAAATAAATCTATTAGAGAATACGAACAATGTTGTACATAAGCTCTTATTTGGCAGGTGTAATAATCCACTTTTAACAAGACAGGCGCCAAAAAATCCAACTTTTCTACCCCTCCCCCATCCTTTAGTTTCAGGATAGAATCCATGAGTTTCTGTGAGTTTACCTCCTAACTACTTCAAACATTTTCGTAAAAAGAATCTACCCTCTTCCAATTTATCTACACCTTCTTTTTGAGCATTCGTTGTCCCCTTTTTACGTGTTCAAAATAGAAACAGTATTTTTACTACAACGGCAAAACTTATTACCATAATCTACGAATATCACGATTCATTCAAAAGACGGACAACCTCGCTGGAACACTTGTATTTGGTGGTCAGTCGATCCGCTTGTCCTCTCTTTTCTTTTTCCATCTGCTCGTCACTGTTGCAGGCGCTATCTCTGGCGGCGAGTCGGCTCATGAATTAGACATGGTCCACACGACCGTCCCAGCACTCGTATCCCAGCAGATAATGGTGTTAAAAATTCAACAGGAAAGCGGTCTGCGTTGGTCTCTGTGGGTCACAACGAATCTGGGTGGTCTGAGATACCGTCAGAGAAATTCGTATATCTGAAGAACGCAGAGAGACGTAAAAACAATGTCCTAAATATGATGAAAAGACGTTTCGTTTTTCTTTGTAGCATCGTTACCAATTTATTTACTTATTTAATATGAATTATTCATAACTTCTGCGATAATTTTCATGTGCAATTCCTTATCAAGATTACTTAAAAGGTCCGAACTTTGCCTTTATACCTTTTGAGCCTATTAGTTCAATCTCATTGGGAATTTCAGGTTTAGAGGAATTCCGTAGCAAAACGTAAAATACGTAAAAAGGCAAAAGCAGTGACGTTGGCAAACTAGTTCAACTTGTATTCGCAAAGTACTGTATTTACAACGATGAATATTAGTGTGTTTTTTATGTTTTCTTTTTCTGATAACAAAAACAAATTTAACAAATTACTAAACAAATAACAAAAACTATTTAACAAAAAATATGAAAAATCATTATTTTCTCATAATTTAAAAAAATATATTAATCTGTGTAAATTGTTTTCACAGTTCTTCGTATTTTAGTGTCACTCTTAGGCAAAAACTGTTTTATCACTTTAATATATTTTTCCTAAATAATTAGCGCAACAATCAAACAGATTAGCTTGTGTTTAAACTTTTTCAGGCTATGTACTTGTACTACATGTTCATACCCTGATTGTAAATACACCTCAGGAAACCTTCAGAAAGAGTTAAACTTTTTTTGAATTTGATTGCAACTTCCTACGCTAACTTGACTTCTTGAATACATATTTTATTGGCGATGCGTTGACGTTATCCACAATCCTCATCTATTGAATTCCTACTCCGGCAACATCGTTTGACTCTGTTACTGAGTCTAAAACTTGCCAACATCTCAACACGAACCCAAGGCTTACAAAACTTTAGTTGCGTAGCATCTTTCAGAAAAGTTCTGTTTGCAGCGCAACAGAACACTCGTTATATCTACACTCTTTCTCTGTGCCTCTCGTTTACGCTGATAACTTTGTTGGGGATGTCATGCGAAATAAGAGATGAAGAAGTCGAAAGATTAATGGTCAGTTCAGTTCATTCGCTGAAGAAAGATACTATAGAATCGAATTTCAAGGGGATGGACTGAAAACTCAGTTTCCCAAAAGTTGGACTTCATCATATAGGGAAATGTTCAAGAAGATGAAAGTTTTCCGTTGACCTCTGAAATACCCTCGTTTTTCGAAAGTCGTTCTAATTCGTATCTACACCACGAATGATAATAGGTCGGCCACATTTCATGAACAGTTGCACATCTTTATACTTATCTGAAAATTATTGAAAACTTATTTTTCCGTGTATTGTGGAATCCCATCGTCTCCTGTATTATTTTAGTAGTGCATATACCTTTTGCAGCTCTCACACGCAACCGATCTTTGTAAATGAGCTCTCTAAAAAAGAGAATTTCACGGAGACGTGACGTCAAAATGCAATTCTTTAAAAATATGAAATATTTTTCTCGAAAAACGCATTTAAATATTCATGTCAAAGCAACCCGCAACGATCAGTCGAATTTGTTTAATGTATATCTTAAATATTTCCTAAACAACGCGTTTTAGGGCCTTAAAACTACAATTGTGAGACTAAAGGCCTCAAAGAAACGTTTCTCACACCGTAATCTTCGCCGTACAAGATGAGATCACTTGAATATTGTATTACATTTTTGCTGGTTCCACGTTTATCAATTCTACCCCTCCTGTTCAGAGCCTGTATAATCTGAATATGTTGAAGTAAACTAATTACTTGATGTTCTACGCGATTGAATTCCACGAATGTACCTCTCTGATCAGGTAAAGTTAGAATAGTTTGAATTGACAACGGTGTATTTCATTGTTATCAATTACAAGGAGACGGAAGGTAAGAAGGTTGTGAAGAAAAATAGGGAAGGGTGGGATTTTACCTGTGAGATTTCTCGCACGGTTACATGCGAGTTAGTCCGTGCGTGCTAGTTTGTCACAAGCACACCACATTCTTCCTTCTATTCTTCATTTATCATATCCATATCATGTTAACGATTAAAAAGTGGTACAATTAAATATTTAATAATTCTTGCCAAAATTCATTATTAGTCGTATTTCTATTGAGTTCATCTCTATTACTAATAAGAAAGTACATCGCTTTGCAAAATCATACCTAACAGAATAAAAGCAGTAGTAGTATTAGGTCATCTTAACACAAGCATCCTTATACCCAAAAAGGAATAATAGTACATACTACTTCATATGATGTGATTATTACAATCGACTAATCCAGGAGCAAAATTGTTAATAATAGGTAAGCAGGGGCCTCTGTATCTGCTTTTAGTAAGAAACCTTCATCACAAAACCTTGTAACTATGCCACCGTTAGTCTCCTATATTATTTCAGTAGTATACATGCCTTTTGCGACTCTCGCAGGCAACCAATCTTTATAAATAAGGTCTCTAAAGAAAGATAATTTGACGGAGAAGTGACGAATTGTATTTTCATTTTTTTTCAATCCGAAGTATTTGTTGAAAAAACCTAACTATCTAAATATTCATTTCAAATGCAACCCGCAACGCACATAGCATTGTCAAAATCTTTTTACTTAAATAACTCCTAAACAAAGCGTTCTGGATTCTTAAAACTGGAAATTTTAAGGCCAAAGACCTCAAAGAAGCGTTTTTTACACCGTACTCTACGAGGTAAGATACTTTTGAACATTTTATTACATTTTTGCTGGTCCGGCGCTTATCGATATTATCCAATACCAACTATATTACTCAGCGTTGGAGGCGATCTTTGGTTGTAACGTCACGCTTAGAAGGCTTAGATTTCTCCATCTTATGTATGCTTTCTGTGTACACCGTGTTTTGCGCCGACTGATGAGGTTTATTTGCACAATCATTAATTCAAGATTATGCAATTAATGGTTTGATTTTCGGTGCTATTTAATATCAACGCTGAGCAATAGAAGAACGGTTACTCTCCTACAGTCCCGGAACTAGAACGCTGTGGCAAACGTTTAAGAGACTGGCCGTTCGAACTTAGGATCGATTACTAAGCAATTTTCACTTTGAAAACGTTTACAAAGAGAAGTGTTTGGAAAACTGTGACTTCATCAGATGAGTAGATGATCTTGGCTGCCCGGGTGACGCCGCGTCGAAGGCTGTGTTGCCGACGTTTCGACCATCTTATCGTGGTCTTCCTCAGGGCTGTTGTGCTGCATAAGATGGTCGAAACGTCGGCAACACAGCCTTCGACGCGGCGTCACCTGGACAGCCCAGATCATCTACATGACTCTGGCCGCGGAAGCCTACGACTTCACTTCATCAGATGAGCTCCGATTTCAGTTGGTACGAGCTGATGCTAGGGTTCGAGTGTGGTGCAGACCCCTCGATGTCATGGAACCAACCTGTCAACAAGGCACTGTGCAAGCTTGTAGTGGCTCCACAATGCTGTGGGCTGCTTTTACATGCAAAGGACTGCGTCCCCTGATCCAACCGAACCGATCGTTGGAAAGGTTATATTCAGCTACGTAAGAGACCATTTCCAGCCGTTCACGTACTCCACATTCCCACGCAACGTTGGAATTCTTATGGATGGTAATGCGCCAGGACATCGGGCTACAATTGTTCGCGATTAGTTAAAAAACATTATGGAATGACTCCGCCATCCAGATCACCCGACATGAATCCCAGTGAACACTTATGGGACATAATCGAGTTTGTGCAGTTTGTGCACTAAATCCTTCTCCCACATCACTTCCGTAATTATGGACCGCTCTAGAAGCAGCACGGCTTAATATTTCAGCAGGGGTCTTCCTATTAGAAAGTAATGAAAATTTTCTTTGAGTCACATAACGTATTAATTTAATTTAATTTAGTTAAAAGTTATAAATAGCAAAACTAAAATGTGTCATCGTGTTAATCTGTTATAAACAGATTTCGTTGTTTTCTTAGTTTCGTTTGAATATCGAATGTTTTAATAGTTTCACCCATGACGCAATGCATCATGGTTTCATTTAAGTTTATTAATGTATATATTGTCAAAGTATCACAGTAAATATCACTTGTAATTTGAAAATTTATGTAATATTTTCGTGCGATATTAATTTTAAAATAATTCAACTTACCTATTTATAAAAATTTTGAAAGTGGTCAGGCGGAAAAGCAGGCCAAATGGCCTGAGCCACGCTACCAATATGGACAGAATTTACTGAACTAATTGGTGATCGTATATTAGGAATAGAGAATAACCCAGAAAAACAGTTTACATGTGATCTTTATGCATTATTGTGCATATTAGCAATAATGGTAAAAAATTTAGGTGTAATAAACTAACTATTCGCAACCTCAATACCTTCACGTATTTTTTACGGCAATTATAATTTTGAAATTGCAGTATTACCAGTTCATATCCCGTATGCAGGTAACTGAAGGTAATTGAATTTGGTCATTGGATGTTGGAAATGTTTGAAAGGGAGTATAACATGTTCAGCTACTATGATTCATTGGTAAGTTCAACGCCCGACTCTGTAAGAATAAATTTACGCATGAAAGAAATAAAGTATGAAAGAAATTTTCAATACATGAAAACATTTTTAAAATAGTTTACAGCGTCGGCGACGCCACATTCAACTTACTGTAATATACTACACGTTTTAATTTTTATAATCTTTTCGGAAAATATTAGTACTGAAAAATGTTGTTTTGTCTACCACAGTTGCAAGTAAGTTGATTGATTGATTTTTTCGTGTTTCCGGGCGCGTCAACTGCTTCGGTCATTAGTCCCGTTAGTGTAGTGCATGTTTTTCTCGTGAGATGGCGGTGATCTTCCCCCGCTGGATGGCGAGATCCGGCGCCGACCTACCGTCGGCTAGCGGGGTTTCCCCCTCACCAGGACACTCCCACCAGAGGGGCACCGCCCCAGCCGGGACAAGCTCTAAGCTCCCGACCGGTCCGCGGGATACGTGGTAGTGTAGTGCATGTTAGTGTGTGTGTGTGTGTGTGTGTGTGTGTGTAAGGGGAGAGGATAGGATAAGGAAGAGGAAGGACAGATCGCGCGCGGTCGGTGGCCCGTTTAGTAAGGTACTGCTCCGGCATTCGCCTGGTGTTGATCGGAGAAACCACGGAAAACTACCGATCAGAGCAGCCGGCCGCTAGAATTCTCCTCCAGACAGCAGCTGAATTCGACCTAGCTGAAAAGCTAGTGTCGAAGATCCTGCCGCCGTCAGGACTCGAACCTAGGACCTCCCAGTTAGAGGCGCTGCAGTGACATCAGTTGATGCACTGAGCTACCGCTACCGGTTTCGTTTTAAGGATCTGCGCAAGAAATATATAATATAATCGTCCACAAAATTTGGCTATAAACTTATTCTTTACGCATCTGAACATTCCGATTCATTTACATAATGAATCATAATCTACGCTTTACATTATACACAGTTGAAAAAAGCCTATGGAAAAAGGAACTAAGATGTGAAAATATTTTCTTGAAACGAATGAATAAATTAATTATTCCAGTCAATGACATCCAAAAGATTACCAGAAATCTAATTTCTTACGAATGAAAGGAACATCTAAATGAAGGGATTACGTTCACAGAGAGAGAGAGAGAGAGAGGCATTATTTCTTCGCCTTTCCCCTTCTTCGCCGCTTTCCCCATCGTTTTACCGCTGAGTGAACTCGAGTTCTTGCCCCTTTCCCCAGGGTTGCCATCTGTCCTCCTTTTTTAACAGTGTCCTCCTCTCCTCCCTCTTTTTTAAAATTTATATGGAATGTCCTCCTTTTTGTTCTGTTGAATTAAAAATAATAATGGCATATTTTTAAAGTAATTAAATTAATTAAAGTGACTTCATGCCTTGAATATCTACATTTTTACTCCAATAAATGACCTCCATAATAGATTAGGCTTATTGTGATATAAAACTTATTTATGCTTAGTGTTTGGTGGATAACAAAGATAAGTGCTGGGGTGAAGTTATCCTGTCTAAAGCTTTCATTTTTAATGGCGCAAAGTCTAATGTGATGTTCAAAGGCTATTATGGTTTGGAATTGTTGAGTACATCGTGGACTATAAAAATGCAAAATGTCGTCCTTTTTTGGTAAAATGTCCTCCGCTAGGAAAACAAATTCTGGTAATGCTGCTTTTCCAGTTCATCACAATCTTTCGCTGAAGACTCTTCAGTCCCGTTCTCGGGTTGTTTCTTCCCTTAAACTGCTGATGCATTAAAAAAAACTAGTGGTGCTATAACAGCAGTGTAGATTACGGCTCCCTTGAGAAGTCGTTACAAATAAACTACTACCACGCATACTACTACATGAACCTGGAAAAGTTTTTTCAGCCAACAATTGTTTCTGCACGAGACTAACTGAGATCCATCTTTTCCCTTACAGTTCTGGAACCACGGGAGCCGCCCGACAACGTTTTAAATTCAATTGTCCTTCCGTTATTTCCATAAAAATTTTCCCAAAATCAAGGATTTAAATGAAAAGATCTAAATTCTTTTAAACGCCCTTTTATGCTACCCAAGACAAGGTTTAATCAAAAATTTGGAAATATTTTTAAAAAAAATTTTTTTTGAGGGGGAAAAAAGCCCCTAAAACTGAAAATATCCCTTTTCCCCTTTCTTGAGGGGTTAAAAAAACTGTTCCTCCGCGCCGGGAGGCGAGCGTGGGGAGGACAAAAAGAGGGTATTTGAAACAACCCGAGCATCTGCATTAGAGTTTAGTTTTAAAGGACGTGGAATGCTCAGTTACTTTTCGGTCGGGATATGTCTTGTTTCGTGGAAAATTGTGGTTAAAAAAAGGTTTTGCTTTTTCCCAAAAATAACCATTGAGAACAAGGTATTACTCAACTCAGTTTTACGTGCGTAAAATGAAGGTGTGCAACATGATATTGTTAGTTTTATTGGCGTGAAAGTAAGTGTGGATAAAAGATAGGGTTTTCCAAGTGATTTTTGAAAATAGAAAAAGACGAAAAAATTGTACAACAAAAAAAGGGGCAAAGGATGCAAAAGTCTCACACGAAGAACTAGTGAACTTCCCCCCAGTTGCCAACCCTTTTATGGACGTATGTGAGGTTTTTACGAGCTATATTCCATTGAAAAGTTAGAACATCGTAAATTATGAGCGTTCTTAGAAAGTGTACGAAAGAAACTATTCCACATGAATCTACTCTTCGGAATTAATTTATGAAAAAACTGTACAAAAAATTCGTAATTCTAAAAGATAATTAATCTGATTGTTTGAGAACCTTTTGATGATATCAACGTATGTAATGAAGTTGGTGGGCTGCTCAAATTGATATTTAAAAAACTTTTTCACCGATTGAAGAAAAAAAGCGATAAATCGTACAATAACAAAAGTTTTCAAAAATGCAAGTTGTGGCCAAGGAATTGATATGAAAAGTATTTTTTTCTTCGGATGGGTCCCATGATTGGGCAGGGGGGGGAAAAAACATTTTTTATAATATGATGATTCATGTAACATGCTTGGCACATCAAGTTCACCGCCTGAATGAAACTGTGCACTTAAATTTTCTCACTATTAATTCTTTAATGTCAAGCTTTAAAACAGTTTTCCTTAAATCTCCAAACAGAATAAATTTGTTTAAACAATTGGCTCCGAAAGTTCCACTTCTCCTAAACCGATCATTACGAGATAGGGAAACTGTCTAGAGGCGGGTTTTTAGTAAAATTTTTTGCTCAATGTATTAAAAAACTTAATGAAAAATGAAGGGCCTTTTAAGGAAGGTTGCTACATGTAGAGATGAAATAAAGAAGGACTTAATTTATATTAAGACGCACTTCAACTGCATTTCCATAGACACTACAGCGCTCAAACAAAAATGACGTGCCAATTGTCAAATAAAATTTTAATGTTTCTTACAAAGCCTATGAAAAAATTGAGGGGTAGAAAAAAATTTAACTTTGTACTAGAAAAACCCAAAATTTCCACTTTTGACATATTGTCAAATCATTGAAAATGTAAATTGTAAGACTTTAAAAAAACATCGTAAAGGAAGAAAAAGAACTTGAACCCCCAAATAGCATCTGTAATGGCTAACGCAAAAATAATCGTTTCTGTTTCCAAATTTTAAAAATGATTTTGCAACGTAGGGGGAAAAAATTTAAAGGACCTTCAAAACATTTCCCCGTAAAAAATTCAGGTTGTTTTGTTAAATTGGATTTTTTTGGTAGATATTTACTTAGATTTAGGAAATATAAAGATTAATTATGATAATTTCATCATTTTTCGGGGTTTTGGGGTGTATACATTTTTCTGGGGGTGTTAATGATACATACTTTTTAAATTTCAAATTAAATATTTTCTTTTTTTAAAATAACAACCCAAGACTAGTAATAAGTTTTCTATTTCAAGATTCTGTTACATTTCTGTAACTTGAAAAAATCAAAAAACCCAGTATTATAATCTGATAAAAAAAAAAACCCTAAACAATATAAACAAAAAAAAAGTATAAAATGTCTTAAATGTGATCTTGCATTTTTTTGAATTCGACAGAATGGATATACAAAATGGGTCTGATTCCCTTTCCCATTAATTGTTCTTTCCCTTTTAAAAAACAAACAATATTTAAAACCGTTTCAGATCGCTCGGGAGTTCCCTTTTTCCGTTGGAATGGCCTTGGCCCCATTTCCTTCTCGAACTACATCGTGCCTACGGGGTTTTCGAAATGGGGGATGACAGAATTTTTTTACACCCCCAGACTTATAAAATAAATCTTTTTAATTAATTCGGGACGTTCTTCTTTAGAGGCTCAACTAAAAACATGTGCTTACACTGTTTAAAGATTCTTTCCCAAAGACGGGAGGTGTAAAAATGGAATGTCATAGCCACGTTGGGAAAACCGATATCCCCAAACCGGTCGCTCTCGCGCCAGACGAAGACCTGTCGAGTCTTTCCAGGTGTCACCCGGAGCCCTCCAGATGTCGCCACTCGCTTTGTCTAGTCGTCGGCATTTTACACTCTAAGAATTTTCGGACCCCTAAAACAAAGTCCTTCCGGGGATCGTAGATTGATATGATTTTCACCGTCCTACTCGTCCGAAAAGCTCATTCCTGAGCTGCGGCACACGAAGCCCTTGCCTTTACCACTGGGTCGGGGTCCGTCGAATCGCAGGGAAATTTTTTCCCAAAAAAACGAGTTTGCCGGCCCAGGGTTGCCCAAACCCGTGAAGTGCCCTAAACCCCCCACCCTTTTCCTTTCCCCATTTGGCCAGTGAGGGAGGCGCGTACGCAGAGATGCTACCTGGCGGTCCTCTTGACAACTGACTGCAATGTTACGTGATATTATTTGTCAATGACGAATTGCCTGTTTCGCCCCCGGAACCTTCCTTTTTTTCCCCAGTTGGTGAAAAAGCGAGGTAGGAAATTTGCGTGGTCAGAGGAAGATCAGGCCCATGGCCTGGGGCCCTGACCTAAAATAAGGCATCGATTCAATTCACTTGTGGGTGGGCCAGTTCACCAGGAACCGGTGAACGCTGGACTGGAACGGCGGACCACGCCGGCGAGCATTGACGCCACGTCACCAGCGGCAAGCGTATTAGAGGCCGCGGGCACCACGGCAAGGCACTAACGGATGTAGAGGGGGAATACGGTGTAAGAGCAAAAAGTGCCGAGTGAGGACCTGAGGGAGTTATTACTAGATTGTGTCCGGTATTTTTTTCCCGTGGATTTTCCAGTTTAATTTGAAGCACCTTGCAGTGTTCGGTTATTGCACTTTGGACATCCCTTTACTTCTGGATGTATGATGAATTGGCAAAGTTGATAGTTCTATTTGGTTTACGGAAATTTGTAAACTATGGTACAATTTATTTTTATTGTTACTTTTTTTCATTTTAATATTATTATAAATATACAAAAAAATTTTTAAATCGTATTAAAACATCCAACAGAAAATACCAAATTATAACAAAATGTACTTTTACAAACAACAAATGTAATTAAAAAAAAAAAAATTGGGTTCCAAAACGAAAGCTCACAAATTTAAAATATCAAAATTAAAATATAAACTAAAAAAATTTTAAATAAATATAATTTGTAACAAGATGTAACGAAACAAAATTGTAGATTTAATACATTTTCTAAAAATTTAAATGTAGTACTAAAATTTTAGTTTATATTTGAAAATTCATCTTCAAAAACATTTTTTTTTTACAGAAAAATAGCAGAAAAAAACCAAAACCCACAAAAGGGAAACATGTAAAAAATTTGGGTTTAATTAACATTGATTCTGATCTCCCCAATTTAAAACGAAAAGGGGAATATAAAAAAAAAGAAATTTGTTCTCAAAAAAATGATAAAAAGCTGGCATAGTGTCAAATTTTCAAAAACCCGTGTTAAAAAAGAAATTCCCTTTAAAAAATGATTAAAAAATTTTGATGCTGTTGTGGGATGGAAGGGCCCTTGGGGGAGTTTCTTGACAAACTTTGGGTGAGGGTTTGGGATTAATGGGCCTTTGAGAAGTTGTTTTATAACGTTGGTATGCCTTAGAGATATGGCGTTTTCAGGAGGATTTCCTTGGAAAACGGGGATGGTCTTAGTAGGGTTAAGGGATGGTCGTTTTGGAGGATTTTCGGATAACTTTGGGAGGTCTTAGTAGGATTGATGATAATCGCTTTCGAGAGGAGTTCGCTTGGCATAACGTTGGTGATGGTCTAGTAGGGATTGATGGATGGTCGCTTTCGGGAGGAGTTCGCTTGGCATAACGTTGGTGATGGTCTTAGTAGGATTATATAACGCCGGAGGAGCGCTTGGCAAACGTTGGTGATGGTCGAGGGATTGGAGGGTCGTTTTGGGAGGAGTTCCTTTGGATAACGTTGGTGATGGTCATAGTAGGGATTGATGGATGGTCGCTTTCGGGGGGGTTCCCCGGGGCAAACTTGGGATGGTCTTAGTAGGAATTGAGGGGATGGTCGCTTTGGAGGATTTTTGGCCCGTTTTTGGTCTTAGTGGGGGGATGGATGGTCGTTTTCGGAGGAGTTCGTTATAACGTTGGTGAAAAACTTACATTTTAATGGATGGTGTTTTCGGGGGGGTTTCCCTTTGGCAAACGTTGGTGATGGTTTTAGTAGGGATTGATAGATAATCCCGGGGGGACTCGCTTAAACGTTGGGATTCATAGTGGGATTGATGGATGGTCGTTTTGAGGGGGTTCGTTGAATAACGTTGGGATGGCTAGTAGGACTGATGGATGATCGCTTTGGGGAGGAGATGGGGTAACGGGATGGTCTTAGTCAAGATTGATGGATAACCGCTTTCGGGAGGAGTTGGCTTGGCATAACGTTGGTGATGGTCTTAGTAGGGATTGATAGATGGTCGCTTTCGAGAGGAGTTCGCTTGACATAACGTTGGTGATGGTCATAGTAGGGACTGATGGATGATCGCTTTCGGGAGGAGATGGCTTGGCATAACGTTGGAGATGGTCTTAGTCAAGATTGATGGATAACCGCTTTCGGGAGGCCCCTTTTCATATTGTTGGTGATTCGAGAAAGTTCTTGGTGGGGGGGGTTTCGGGCGAGGTTGTGGGTGGGTTGCCTGTATTTCGGTTGCTGCTTTTCAGGTTCTTCAAATTGCGATAATGAAATTTAATGAATTGAAATTTTGAAATTTTAAATTTTTGATTTTGGGCTTTTTTTTAGAACCCCCTTGACTTTTTTTAAAATGTATTTAAAATTTATATCCTTTCTTTTATGCTCATCCATTTTCACAGAGGGGGATAGCCCGTTGTAAACAAATTTTTTAAAAGAATAAATTTTTCAAAACGTATTTCGTAGTGTCGAATTATAAATTTAAAAATTACGGAAGGGGAAATGTTTTATGTACAATAATGAAAGCAATAAACGTCGTCGACACTAAATGAACAAATATTGTCTATATGATTAATATTAATTTCGCATACTTCTTCAGAAAAAAAGCAGAATTTTTCAATGTTTGGGGAATCAATGTCAACTGAATAGAACCAAAAGTTTTTGTGATCCTGGAGAGGGGGTTTGGGAAATAACCTCATCCCCCCAAACCCAACAAACTTTAAAGGAATATGAATGTGTTTAAAACTGCACTTTTCCCCCCGTAAAAGGAAAATTAGCGAAAAACCATTTGAAAATTTTGACCAAAAAATCTATCTTTAAGAAAAAGATTTCATTAAGGGGGAAATATCTGTATTTGTAGGAAGACACCAAAAATTTTCGGAATTTTTCACAATTTTCGAAAAATCAGTTCATAAAAAACATGAGACCTGCACCTTTCTCTTAAACGTCCTTCACACAATCATAACAACAAAATTGAATAGAAAACGATAGAGCCTTTTTTTATAACACAATGGCCCGACACCACCGATCAATTCGGGAATACAATTTTCGAGAAAATCGTCTAAACCCTTTACCCGCTAGCTTTTTAAAGAGAGGATGGACAAATTTTTCCCGTCATTCGATTTTTCGGTCAAACCAAAAAACATGGTTTTTGCTAAATACGTTTTTTTTTTAATTTATGGACTAATATACTGACTTTTTTTTTTTCCAGGGCCCGGGAAAAGACTTTTCGCCAAAAAACCCCGTTTTTCTCTAGAATAATAATTTTCTCTCTCCTGAGTCCCAAAGGGTAAAAATTTTTGAACGAAAGATCTTGTTTCTTAAACATGTAATTACATTGAAAACCCAATCCTAATTTTTTTCCCTTTAAAATGATTTTTCTGTTTTCAACAAAATTTTAAGAAAAGTAACTGAGTCATTTTTGAGAAAATATTGAAAACGTGGTTCGATTTTCACATAAAGTAACCCTTAAAATTAAAAGATTCCTTCCGTATTCGCATTTGTCGTAGTGTTTGTTGTTTTACGCGCGGAGAGAATGAAAAACACCCTGACAAGGGAGGTAAAACTGTTATCCGTTACAAGAACAATAAAAAAGAAGATTGAGATTCTTTTTGTTTTTAAAAACAGTCGACCGGTTACGGGAACCCAGGGTGAACCCTTTATAGTAACTTGTCATTTCCGTTTTTGCATTACAAATAAGATAAGAAGATTTTATAGAAAAATCAACCCAAATTTTATAGTGAACGTCAAAAAATGTCCGTAAAAATTTCTCCTGGAAAAAAAAAATGTCCAGTGCCACAAATTCAACCCCAGATTGACAAATATTTCAAAGGTCATTTTAATTGACCCATATGGACTTTCTTTTAAACCCGACCCCCGGGACACGCAAATCTCATTTTTACCCGGGGTGGGGCGACCCCGCAATTTCTGGGGTTTTTTCCCAAAAAACGAGTTTTGTTCCAAGGGCACCCAAACCCTTGTGAATTTTTAAAACTCCCATCCTTTTTCCCTTCCCCAATTTTCCCGCGGGGAGTGACGCGGGCGGGCGGGCGCTGCGGAGAAGAAACCTGGCGGCCCGAAAGACAAAGGGAGGGGACATGAAAAAAATTTAAAAGAGGATTACCCCCCGCGCGCAATGTAAGGATTACCCCGCGAAAAGAAATCGCCCCTGGCTGAGACGCTTGCGAAAAAATTTGAAGCAACAAAAAAAAACTTGATTGAGGTCTGGTTTTTTGGCTTTCCACCCTCTCAGCAAGAGGCTGATTGCGCTGACGTTCCTTACCTGCTTCCGCCTCATCATCTTGTCGGAAAACGTACATGCATGCACATCGCATGCTGGGGCCTTTTGCTTGAGTGCGGGGTCGTGGTTAATCCACATTCCATGGTAACCCCGGGAGACGGCCTGGGGAACGGGTCAGACTTTTCCACTTTCACTTTTTCCCAACAATAAAATTTCCCTTTTGTATTTTGAGAACAATATTTTTAATTAAAAAAATAGATATTTTTCAGAATTTTTTTTGAATTTCCTTTTATACGTTGATGTTTTTAGGATATGGGTAATTTAAATATGTTTCCCTTATCATTATTTTAGCCGTCCGTCTGTTCAAAAAATTTTCGGGGGGATTTCGGCTGAAGACTTATTGGTGTTTAAAAGAAAATATAACGACACGGAAGAATTTAATTAATTAAAAAGGAGATGAAAAATGGTGGTGATTGAATCATGAAGGGTGAATGATCGTTAGCGCGTTACTAATCAATAGACCCGGCACTGCTTTGCTATTACAGTACATCACAATACTGGTACGTGATTTTAATCCGTTGCTCCGCAAACATTTTAATAGATGCAAGACTCTCAAGAATGGGTTTCTTTTATGTCCTGGTTTGGACATGGTTGTCAGATATCCTATTGTCAAAACGTTTTCCCTCAAATTTGAGCATGCGTTCCAAGACACTATCTTGGAGGAATTTGATTTACGAACTTTTACTTGTTCAAGATTTTTTCCGGCCGTTCCCAAATGCGGGGGCAGAATTTGTATGCATTGAAGAGAATCCATGACTGGGGGGTTTTGAGAGTTCAGAGCCGGTGAATAAACGAATAAACTTTCAATAACGCCCACTTTTTCATTTAATCAAATAACTTTTAAACCCCCCCTTACTAATGGAAAAAGTTTGAACATTTCAGTGGAAATAGTCGAGTAGTTTTTGTGCGTATGTGCGACACGCATTCGCACGTTCCCTTTTTATATACATACAGAGAGAGAGAGAGAGAGGGGGGGGGAAAAAAAAACCCCAGGGGCGTTCTTCCGACTTGGAGGGGGGACTCACCGGGAGGTACTTTGTCATACCCGGGGAAAAAAACCGGGCCCCCGGTCACAAACAAGGTGCCGGTTGGGGTTTGGGAGATCTCCCGGGAGACCCCTGTCGGGTCCCTTCCCGGTCCGTCCTGGACCCCCCTTTTGGTGCAGAGCAGGGCGATGGCCACGCGGGCGAAACGCGGGGGATCGGGGGGCGTCGCGCACGTTCTTGGGAGCCGTGCGGAAAAAACCGTCCTCCCCATGCAAGCCGAATGCGGGGTTGAGGCGGTTGGCATGCGCTTACACTGACGCGCGCCGGCTAAACGTGAATACCAGGGGATGGGGCGGGAAACCTTCCAAATATAACTAAAAAAAAAAGGTTTGCGACGGGGACGTCGCAAAACCCCCAGAGGGGCTGGCCATCGCCCCCTTCCCTGACGCCCGCCGGCATGGGAGCCCCGAATGGGGGGGCGACCCCGGGGTTTAAGGGCTGCGAACCCCCCCAGGGGGGGTTATTTCGAGGCGAAGCCCGGGTTTTGGCGTCGGCCAGTTGAACGATAGTGAGGACTCTGCGTCCGACAGTTTCGCACCACGCTGCAGCCTGTTTTGAAGCAGTGGTGCGGGGGGGGCCGGGGAGGGGGGGTTTTTCGGCTAAGGAGGGAAAGTACATCACGCGTGTCTCCACGCACGGGGGGGCAGCCAGACCCCTGTGCCCTGGAGAAAAGAAGGTGGAGGGCCCCACGCGGAAAATGATACGAAGTAAAGAGAGTCGGTACAGCTTTTGGGCTCAAGCCGGAGGGTCTTGTGCCCAAAACGAAATATCGACGTCGCAGATCAGTGGGGAGATTATAACATCCCCCCCCACTGGGGGGGATTTCGATGTTGGGGCCCGTTTTCCGATAGCGATTACTTTTGAATTTGGGTTCCGGCACGCTATTGACAGCGACTGATTTTCTTTTGCCGAAAGTACAGTGTCTCGCGCGCCTGCCCTCTCAACGGTCGCCCTCATTCACGTAATTTTAAACCCGTACAACAGAAATGTAAAAATTCGAAAACGCTGCAAAGCAACAAATTAGAAATCTACACCCATGCACAGAAGGAAACGCACACAAACTGACTCCCCTCTGAGCGAGAAAAATTCCAAACAATTCTGGCAATTGTACGTGAGGAGAAGGTCATTTCTCTCGATATTACATTTATCACACCCCAAAACCTTCGAATGGCAGGATAAACGGGTACTCAACACCACCCTTGCCGGTCAGGCTCTTTTCCCGTCCGCCCGGGGGGTGAGGTGGTTTTTCAGGAGGGGGTTCGCAAGAGAGGGGCCCCCCCGCCAGTTTTTGCCAGCGCAGATCACTTTTTTTTCTAAGTTGTCGAGCTATAAATGCACTTCCTTCGGGCCCCTTTTCGAATCTTATCTACTCGGCCCTACGTTAGCGGCGGGCATCAGTTCCAAAACACCGGCAAGGGAAAACCGGCGGCGGCCACGGGACCCGGGGGAGGGGGCGGCGGCCGGGAGTTCGGGGCGGGGCCGCGGGAATCGCCAACGGCAACGACGTCGGTGGGCCCGCCCGTTGGCCGCAGGTCGAGGGCCCAGACTCTGCTGCAACGGTCAGGCGCCCCGTGAAGGCGCCGCCGGTCGGGCCGGGGGTTTCTTCCCTTACAACGCGCCGGGGGGGGCTTAGCATCGACAGGCCCGCAGGCTCTGGGGGAGGTCCGGTTTTAGTCCCGACAGGGGAAGATTTTCGACCGCTTGTCGCCGGGTCGTTTAACCGTCTGGAGGAGAATTTGGGGGCTGCTCATCGGTAGTTTTCCCCCTTTCTCCATCAACACCATCCGAATGCCGGGGCAGTATTAACAAACGGGCCACGGGCCCTGCGCGATCTTTTTCCTTCCCCTTCCTTGTCCTATCCTTCCACACACACAACATGCACTCACTACCAAAATTTCCGTGGACCGGCGGGGTCTTGGCATGTCCGGGTGAAAGCGGGCCCCGTGGTGGAGACCTGGTTGGGGAAAACCCCGCGAGGTGTCGGCGCCGGGTCCCACCAGCGGGGAAAAATCACCCCACCTCGGATGAACGAAAACATGCACACTCTATACTACTGATCTAAAAACCAGGGGTTTCGTTTGGGAAACACTAACAACCAACCAACCATCTTCCCAACGCAGGGGGTTTCCCGTGAACACGTGAGGCGCAACCTAGGTCCTCTATAATTAGTATGGGAAATCGGCGCCATTGGCGCTCCTTCCTCCGTAGCATTACAATAGTGTCATGGGAACGAATTCTGTTGAATGTCACTTGAATGTGTAGGTTCACTCCTGATAAGTACACTTCTGGCCATATATACATAAAAAAAGCAATATTCCTTGCAGAGTGGGTCTGAATGAGAATAGTAGACCCTATATTAGTAGGGAGAGTTAGGCTAGGTTAGGTTAAGTGGTCCATGCTTTTAAATGGTGGGAAGAGATTCCTGCTTTTTCCACAGGGTGCCATTCAGAAGAACTTGGGTAACAAAGGATTAGGGCATCTTGTAAAAAAGAATTTTTCTTTTATTTCTAAACGTCGCGTATCCAAGATTTCTTTTCTACTTTAAAAAAAACAAAACATTGTTAAAAATCATAAGGGGCCCAAAAACATGAAAAGATCAGATATTTTGAACTCAAATAATAAAACAAAAGCAATGTGGAATATAATAAAAAATACTCCCAAATCAACTAGAAAACCGAAGAAGTTGTTTTAAAAAATTTAAAGATATAAATGTGAACGATCCGGGAAAAGTTAACTTTTAACCAATACTTTTTGAGAATTGCCGATCCACAAAGGTCCAGGCACAAAATTCAAATAGAATGATAGGGATGGTAATCTAAGCCACATAAGTTGCTGGCCTTCATTGTTGAGTACAGAAAGGCATTTTTTTCTGAAAGGTCAGAAGTATTTTCTACCACTCATCTGTTATTGCGATTGAATAACTTTTACAAGAAAAATATTCACACTAGATTAATTGTTAGTATTTTTGCTTTTTAATGGTGTTTTTGTTTTTTTAAAAATACCTCCAGTTTTTTGTTTTTCCCAAAAAAATATGTGCAAGGGGTTTTCTGGCCCCGCCGGACGTTAGGTTAATGGGCCGGCCCCTTTCCCTTTTTTTTCGAAAATTTGTATTTGCTGATTTGCATTTAAAATGACACCAGTTGATGCCCCGGCTATTTTCCCGGGCCAACCAAAATGCTTTTTTTTCAACAGAGATATTTTTACAAGTATCCATACCGCTGAAGGACAAAGGGAATATTTAAAGACTTGATTTATTTCAACGTAAATTTAAAGTACACCTTTAAAATTTTTCCCTTTTTTATTTAGAAAAAGGGATGGGAGAGGAATGGTTTTTTTTATTAAAACTTCAATGTTATTTTTACAATTTATTTCAATTTGTCCCCTTTAACCATCGGGTTGCCCCCATCTCCATTTCAAATGTATAAAAATTTCCCTATTTGACAACTGTAGGCACAAAGACGATGTTTGTTCCCACAATATAAGGAGAAAGTCTCACTGAAATATCATACGAAATTTCACGACTATAGGTCAAGTGAATAACATTTTAAAGAAAATTTAAAAAAGTGGATCAGTTAACCTAACTCTTCCCTAAATGGGAACTGTTTCAAACAATTTTATGATAGTTTTGCAAAAGGTATCTTAAATATTAGAGGCATATGTCTACAATATGCAATATAATAATTACAATAAAAAAAACCTTTCAGAAAAAGAAGTCTTTGGACCGCACCCTAGTTTATTCGAACGTAATATGAAAGGTCTGGCAAAAACTGAATTTTCAGTCAGTTTGGGGTCATCAAAGTTTGATGAGTGCCAACTAGTTAACAAAAAAGTTTTAAGGTAAATAACTTCCCGATCGGGGAACGATAAGACAGAAAATGTTACTTGCAGAGTAAAACGGAAAAGTATTAAGAGAATCGGAGAAATAGAAGGCGATGATCCAAGCCTGTGCCCTGCGAAACAGCGGGAGGAACGCCGAAATTAAATAAAATTCTAAGTTGAGGGCGCGAAAGAAAATTGGAGTTCGTCTGACGGCGAAAATTTGTTTGCGCGTCTGCGCCGCGTTGCAGCCACTCCGTCCCTCTTTCGCGCCGGCCCACTAGATTCGCCATTAATCCGCCGCTTGCGATCATTAATCACATCCCATCCGCGCGAAGTCTCTCTCCCGGCCTCCTGCTGCCCTTAACATTGCCCGCGGCCGAAACTTCAGTCGCGCCGACTCTAGCGCCAACGACGAGAAAAATTAGAAAGCGGTAAACGAGATTCTTGGTATTAACCATCTAGGAATGGAAATAAACCCCCCAGGAATGGAGGAGGAATTTCCAAAAAAATTATTGATTTATTAGAAAGCATTAGACACGTGGTCCAGCATGTTTTTTTTGATGAAGGTGGCGGTGATGTCCCCCAATGGATATATTTGCTCAACAAAAAATCAGAAATTTAATCAAAAGCAAAATTTAATTGTTAAATTGGGGTTCTGTTTTTCTGTGTTTAATTTTTCTTTGTGAACAAATATATTAATTTCTTTTGTAAATTTACATGTTTCTGGAGTGTTTATACGTTTCTAAAATGCAAATTTTTGCATAGAAAGTAGTTTTTTCAAACCAACATTTGAAGCTTATTGTGGCTCATCCTTTTGAAAAACCCAAGCAGTTTCTTAGACAAAATGAAAAACTTAAAAGCATATTTTTGAAAATTTCGTAGTTTTCTTGACGCCGAATTTTTTGAGAAATAAAAATACAGATAAGAGGAGTTAATAATATCAAAATTAGACTGAGAACACGTGATATTGCTCTTCATTCAATGTTCTTTCTTTACACAAATTTTAATGACTTTTACGTCACGGCTAATTTATTAATATGGCGGATAAAATATTATTCCACACTTTGTTATCATAATTTGTTCCTACTGATTAATTTTCAAATTTAATTCATTTTCTTTAATTTTAAATTATCGTTCTGTTTACGCAACGAAATTTTATTTTATCCGAGTGTCCGAACATGGTATCTGAGGATACGATATAATGCCATTCCATAGCATGGATAAATAAATTTCGAAGTGCTGCAATAAACTTTTTTTTTATTTATTTATTTATTTTAGAAAAAAAAAAAAATCTATGTCGGGTATGGGGAAAAATAAGGTTTTACATTTTCAAAATTTTCATCCCTACACTAAGTCAAAACTATTAAATTTTGAATTTTTAAAGGGAGAAAAAAACAAAACTCCCCGAAAAACATTTTTAAAAAAAAAAGCAATAAAATTTTTAATTTTGAAAGAAAAAAAAAATCCCATGCAGTAAAATCTATTTTCAAAAAAAAAATAAGCAATAAATTTTAATTTTTAAAGGGGGAAAAAAAAAAACTCCCCGTATTCCAGTTCCAGCAAGATGGAATAGGATCATTTAGGGTTGCCCATTTTTTGTTGTAGATTGGAAATTTGAGTCTGAAAGTCTACCACAAAAAGTAGTTTACTTTCGGGTGGTTCAACCTCGGTAGGTAAACTGCTGACATTTTGTATGGTATTATCTTTTACTTTCTTAGGAAGCACCAATAGAAGATTACATCCATCCAGCAAACTGTCCAGAACATTGTCCGAGTATTAGGTTGAAACGAAACAAAAATGGTCGCTTTCTTTGTAGCAAGGATCCATCAGATTGTCTCACTTTGGTAGTGTGTTTTGATAACATGCAAATTTTAACGTCTCCGTACCAGTGCAGGGATTAACCCTTTTTTTTTCCCGATCAAGACCGACAGAACACAAAAGAACTTTTTCCAGCGATGTCTCAAAAATAAAAGAAATATTGATTCATAAATTGAGTATGATGGTGGTTGCAGTTTCCCTTTAAGAACTTTTTTGCTCTAAACAGCCGAAAATGTCAAACGTGTTTCTTATCAAAAGCCATACAGATATGAACGATATAACAAAAAAACAACACTTGCTTTTTAAACATTCACGTTTGTGAATACGATTTGAACAAACTCCATATTGGTAGCATTGGAGTGCAGAAATATAATCTTTGAAAATAACTAATTTATGAATATCAGAGCAGCGTTTTTTTTTTTTTTTTAAGAGAAACGATTCGACCAGGGCAAATTAATGAAAAAAATTTCAATTACTATGCGCCAAATGGGAAAAACGTGACCCAGTTTACAACAGGATATTACTATTAATATTATTCACACGGAGAAGAAAATGGCTACTTTTAGATCCAAATTTCTCATGATTCTCAATAAAGTCACTGGGAATAATAATACGTCATTTACAGGTCACCTCCAGTGCTGGATCGATTTCGAGAAACCGTGGATGTGGCAATTGTGGGGGAATTTGGCCCCCACGCCTTTGTCCCGCTCATCATTTCGGCGCCACGTCATCGTTCCACCATTTGACAAAGAGCAAACAACTCACCCCCGATCCCACACGCCGCACATCACGCAGTAAGTACAGGGTGAAGTAGGGTGGCCAATAATGTCCACGTAAAAGAGAGGACACTCGATAAGAGAAAATAAAAAGAGAAAAAATGCATAAGATTTCTTTTTATAAATGATTAATTTTTACTAACATCAACTCTATTTCTTTCTTCTCTCCATTTGCGATTCAAGTGTAAAGATTCGTTCACAAAATTCAGATGGTCTGAGCGTCCTTTTTTTTTTTTTAGTCCAGACAGGCGCACAATTGGGGGCGGGGGTGCAGCGTTCAGAAAAAGGGTGAATCCCCGATTTAGGGACTCGGGCCTTCCCGTCACAGCCTCTTAAATTTCTGTGTGTATTGTTCACTTTGATTGTAGTGAACGATACACGAAATTTTTTCATCATTTACCGGGGAAAATTTTTAAAAACTAGTTTTGAAAATTTTTGGGACAAATGCAGATTGGATTTGTTTGTTCTCGCGCGCGAAATTGAGCACTTCCAGCGTGTCGTTGAGAACGGGCTTGGGGCCCCACCCTGCGTTTCCATAAAAATCCGTGAGTCTGTCCCATAATTCCCAAAGCAAAACAAGAATCTTTAAAAAACATTTGGGTTATATTTTTTTGTATTTTTAAAAAGAATAAATTTATTTTAAAAAGATAATTTATTTGAAAGGGAAACACTTTTAAGAAATTTTTTTAAAAGTTTCAAAATAAATAAATGATTCTGACTGGTGAACAATAAATTTCCCCGGGACCGATTGGGGGAAAAACGGGTCACCCAAGGCATAGTAATGGAGGGAAACCTATGCTAAGGGGACCTAAACCCGGGGTCACGAAAAAGAAATTTTTCTATTCAAATTAAACAATAAAAGAAAGTAGAGATGTTGTCGGGATAAAATAAATGGCAATAAATGTTAAAAATTTACTAAACGGAGGACATTTAAAATACAAACGACGACGAAAGAACAATTGACATGAATGAAGGACTGTCCTTCCAAATGAATGACGTTTAGCAACCTACGGTTAAATCACCTTAGAAAGACTGGACATAAATGTAACTTCATTTTCTACGGTTAAATCACGCTTGGACAAAGAACAAATGGATAAGAACCCCCAAAAATTTTTTGTTATTTATCCCTGAAAATAGATTTTATTACATTTTTTTTCAAAATTAAGAGTATATTACTTATGTAAGGATCGAATTTTTAAAAAGTCGAAATTTTTCCCCTAATTAAGCAGTTTTTTTTGTTTTTACAAAATAAAAAAAAAAACAAAAAAGGGAAAAAGGGAAAATGGGAAGGAGGTTGGGATGAAAAGGTTCCAGATATTTAGCGACTTCATGATTTTTTGCCCCATTTGGAACATGCTTTTTGTTTAATTTTAGGAATAAAACCCCCGCAGCTAAAAAAAATGACGCTAAACTTTGTTAAACGAAAAATCTAAAACTTGCAATTCTACAAAATAGCACAGACCATCTCTCCTTATTTGTAAATTGAGATAAAATTATAATATTTAAACTGAAAGACATCTATTATTTAACTAGTAAAATGTTAGCAGTGGCAGCTCATGGCTTTACACTCACGAAAATTCATTAAAAATACTTTTTCCATCATATTACTTCCCTTAATGATTTTATTATTATTATTCTGCACCATAATCATTGAAATAATTAACTTTTTAATTTATCTTTAGAAGCAGACCATTCAGATCTTACAATTTTACTTCTCTTACAGTAATATTGTGGTATTCTTAAAAACGGAACCTCCCACAAACTAGAAATTAAGTTCCTATATTTAGTTAACACATTTTGCTAATAATTAACAAACTATACAAACAATATATAAAACATTTTCATAAATTTTCAAACGTTTGGTGTCAATGAATTTCTTTTTGTTATTGTCATATTGATAACTTTTGAATATGAAAGAATAGCAAATCCTCTTTTCATTTGAGGATTTTCAGTAAAAAAAGCAGTTTTTCAGAAAATTTCTACGTTTTTTTAAACATGTCATCTTTTACTCATTTATTTACGAAATAAGATATCGTGAAAGTTAATAAAGATCATTTAAGGCTTTTATGCGAACAAATGTGTCTGCAACATCCGCAATGAAAAAATGTTAGGGATACACGAGAGATTAAGAAACAAAATAACACTAGCGTCCCGGGGGAACTCTGCACCCACCCCTCTTACTATTTTTTCCCTTTTATATTCCCGTAAATTCTTTCCCTTCAAGACCCCCTTTTTCCTCCGTCACTTTTTCTATGTTTCCTTGTAATTGATAACAATACAATACACCATTGGCAATTCAAACTGGTTTTATTTACCTTTATTACTGAAAAAAAGGGGCACGGTGTAATTAATCCGGGAGAATATCGTCATTAGTTTAATTTCACGGAGTTTTCAGATTTTTCCCTCTCTGAGCACTGAGGTAAATGAGAAGCGCGGGCCAGAAAAATGTAAAGAACGTTTTAAAGATCCTGTAGAAATGGGGAATTTTTTGAGGCCTTTCCAAATTTTAGTTTTAAAGCCTAGAAACCGGGAAAGGGGTTATTTAACGAAAAGATTCAAAATCTGCTAAGGTTGGGGTTTATTTTAATGAATATTTTGCTACTTTTTTAAAAAAAAATCCTTCTATTTTTTTAAAAACAAAACAATCCTCATAAAATTTTTATTTAGAAATTTATTTATAAAGATTTTGCCTGTGAAAGCCCCAAAAGGATCATACCACTAAAAAAATATAGATGTTGATTTAAAAAAAAAAAGGTTTTAATGTAAAAAAACCCTGACCGTCCCAAATTCAACTTAAAATTAAAAAAAGAAAAAACTTTTGTTTTGAAATTTTTCAGTTTTTTTTTTGAAAATCGATAAGATTAAAATTACGTAAAAACCCAATAATGTTTGTAAAAGTACATAGACATTTTTAAAGTTCTAATATTTAAGGGCGATTTAGAATTAATTTCAACAATTAAGTATAATGAGAAAAGCAAAATGAAACTTCGCAATTTTTAAAAATCGAAATTTAATGAAAATTTGTCTTTTAACATTCTTTAAATGAATGTTTATATCTGAAAAGAAAAAAAAGAAGATTTAGCCGGGTTTTAAAATCTTTAAAACATTTCAGTTTGAGCTCTGTATATAATGCACCCCATGAAATGGGAAAATCTCTATAAAATTTTCGAAGCTTTTGATTGAGTCAGAACGAATGGGTATCCATTTGGGAAAAAAATGTGTATGGTCTAAGACAAACCTTTTTAAAGCACAAAAGCCTTTTTCACCCGAGAGGGATGGAAACAACTACATCGTTTCACCTTCTTTCATTTGGATTAGAACGGATAGGGGGTGCAGGGCGGATCGTAATTTTTTTTCAGAAAAAAAAGTAACAAAAACTACTTCAAATGGAAAACAGATTGGTTAATTCAAAGCTTTTTAATAAAGATCTGTCGTTTGGTTTTCCGCCTTCGTTCTGTCATAAAATTCAATCTCGACGGGGCGATTTTTGGTAGGCTTTTGAGGTGTGAACCAGCCCCGTCTGAAGGAATTCTAGCAGCCTGCTGCTCTGATCAGTAGTTTTCCGAGGTTTCTCCATCTACCCCAAACGAATGCTGGAGAAGTGCCCTACCAAACGAGCCACGGACCGCGCGAGATATTTCCTTCCTCTTCCTTGTCCTAACTTCACCCTTACTTATATGCACTTACACTCACATGCACTACACTACCACACATGTCGGGAAAACAGTCGGAAGCTTGTCCCGGCTAGGGCGGTGCCATGCAGGTGGGAGATACCTGGTTGGGGAAAACCTGAATCTCGTTGTAGGTCGGCGCCGGATTTCGCAAGCCAGCGGGCGTAGATCATCCCAAGATGAAACATTTACTACACTTACGGAACTAATGACCTTACCAATTGGCGCACCCGGAATCATTAATCAATTCGTCTTCCGTAAGACCACATTGTAAGAACGCACTACGCACCTGCTGCTCTAACTACGTCTGGCCCTTGACTGTCGGAGGGTAACATGGCTCAATTTGAAGAAGAAAATTGAAGCGGTTATTGAGATTTTTTGAAGTTAGCATTAACTTCAAGCAGAAATTGCACGAAAACTACTAGTTTTTCAAAACATGTAAGAAACGTCCTTTTTTAAAGAGCTGAATTTTTAGAATAGATTTTGTTTGAAGAAAAAATCTCTAGCTTCAGCCTTGCAATTTGGGAACATCAAACTTTCGACATTTTCGAAAATACAGTTCGGCGAAAATGTGACTAGCCCCAATTCTTTGCCTTTTTTTTTACTACACACAAGGATTTTTTTAAAAAATCAAGCCTTTTTTGAGAAAATACGAATAAATGTTTAAAGGGGTTTCAAAATTGCCATGTGTCACGCAAAAACTACTCGCGTTTTTGAAAAATTTAACATAGTAGGAGGATCAATTTTTTTAAAGAATAACTTTCATCAAGGAAAAATTTCTATCTTCATTTTGTAGTTGCAGGAATACGCACAAGAAAGTTTGAACTTTTGCAATTTTCAAAAAGAACAGGGATTTCAACGGAAATGAGCGAAAAGAGTTCTTCATGCTATCGGAAAACAAAGTACAAAGAACAAAGACCTTCTATTGACTTTTTTACCTGGAAATTGACTGGTATATTTTGATTTTGGAGAGGAGTAGGTCTTCATATTATACAAAAGAATAATTTTTACATTTCTTCCCTCCAAATTGTCTTGTAGTTTCGAGGTAAAAGTCCTTCATCTGTGACTGATATTTTCATGATACAGAAATTCAGACCAATGTGATCTCTTGTGAAGAGTACTGATACTATTAATGCCACAGACAGCAATGAAATTATTTTTAAATTAAAAAGTTAATCAAACAACAAAGAAAATTCCTAGTACCGAGATTTTATTATGAAATTAGTATCACTATACTTCTTAAAATTCTGTTGCAGATAGTTCTGTCCAGCAATTGCAACAGACACATCAGCAATTACAGCTGCAAAATAGTGGAAAGCCTCGAGGAGTGGCTTCACGATTACAACAACTTCAGCAAGAGGACCAGGACAGTCGAAGAGCTTCTTCACGAGGAATCATTCCAAAAGCAAAAGTCAAGACTGTAAAGATGACCTTTGTAATTGTAATAGGTATGTACTGGTAACAAAATTGAAACTTAAAACCATATTTCATATTAAGAAAGAAATAATTAGAATACTCATTTAAAAGGTAAACCATTTCAAATATCCATTTGCTGTTTTCTTTGTAACCATAGGAGAATAGGTATAATAATTTTGTGCTTGGATACTTAAGAAGGGGGAAAATGTGCAGTATATGCAGAATTTTGAAAAGCTTGAAAAGAAAGTGAAAATTCAAGCCTCACAATGTTAAATAACAAAATTGTATTACCACCAAATGGTAAAAACTTATATAACTTTCTTTTCTCAATATTTTCATAGATATTTCTAATCTAATATATATATATATATATATATATATATATATATATATATATATATATATATGTATATATATATATATGTATATATATATATAGTATATATATATATATATATATATATTATATGTAGATAGATAAATAGATAGATAGATAGATAGATGTGAGGTATCTCTAACCTAATTGAGTTTAGCGCTTAAATCGAATGATAAGCGGATCGATAGCGCAGATCTCGAACGAGACGCACGCGTGGATGTTGAAAAAAGTGATTGATTCAGAGACGACATAAGGTCTGTTTTTTATTTTTTTATTTATTTTACGTCAAAAAACAGTTAAAAACTGCGTATGATGTGCTATGGGGAAAAGTGAATTGTGTGCACATTTTCAAAATTCTGTGATCCCTACACTAAGTCATATACTACTTAAATTTTGAATTTTTGAAAGGGAGAAAGAAAAACAAAAACTCCCATGTAATAAAATCTATTTTCAAGGATAAACAAGCAATAAATTTTGAATTTTTAAGGAAAAAAAAAGCAAAAAAACTCCCATGTAATAAAATCTATTTTCAAGGATAAATAAGCAATAAATTTTGGCTCTTATTACTTCCTGCCGCGACAACATGGAAACGATAATTTGAATAACTATATTTCCCAATGAAATCTAGAAGACGTGCACAGAAAATGAAGTTACATTTATGTCCAGAAGCAAAACAAGGGGCCATCTCAGCATTCGCTCAATGGATCAGGGAAACTGGACGAAAAACCTGATCGAGATGGGGATCATTGACCCGGAAGCTGTAGTACAATAGTTGTTACAGGTTGTTTATACTCATTTATACAGTCCAAATGGTAAATAATGCATTATGTATCATTGTTAAAATTAATGTTACTTTTCTTGTGATGCTCAGCATAGTCTCTAATTGTATAGAAACAGTTATGCAGCAGAAACGATTTCACTTGGGATTTAAACTTTTCTATTGAATTTAATCGTTTAATGTCATCTGGCAAAGTGTTGTAAATAATGTACATGTATTGTATGTGAATTTTTTGTCGCAAAGATTATAAGCTTTATCAAGAAACTGCAAATTGAATAATAACATTGAATGTTGTTTCTTTGTTATTGCAGAGCAACAAATTCGTGTTACTATTTCTAACTAATAGAAAAACAGATACATTACAAAACAACATTCTCGTTGGAATTCACAAAAGCTCACAATGGACAAACTCCTTCAACTTCATAGTTGCAGCAAAGAAGATGGAAAAACAAATCTAATATGCATAACCTCAATTGGCACACCGGATGGCCGTGAGTACTCTATTCCAGAAAATTATCAAGCAACAGGTAACCACACCGCGATTATGAAGACCTCAGCATATGCTAAAGTATCAAAAACACTTGTAAAAAGACATCAAATAAGAAAGGTATGGATTAATTTAAATGAAGAGTTGTCTGAAACATACTTGGATGAAGGAGAAAATTTACAATTCGCTGATATCTACTTAGAGGAAATAATTGACACTTCACAAAGTACTAAGGTTCAGTCTGACGTCTCAGAACAACCACTAATAAAAATAATAGAAAAATTACTTCAAAAAAATCAAGAACAATCCGCGGTAAAAAAAATCTTGGTAAAATTGCCAAAGAATTTACAATCGAAAAATTCAAATGCCAATCAATGGATCACTAGCTTTGAAAAAGAATGTGAACGATTTAATATAACTGAAGATGAAAAGAGAATTGAAATTCTAAAATCATTTATGGATAAAGGTGCCATAGATTGGGGTTTTTTAAAAATATTGAAGCAGAATGGACAGAATGGAAAAAAAAAATTTGCAATACATTCGCTAGTAAAGGTTGGTCTCCAATAAGATATGCACTGTCATTTAAATATCAAACAGGTTCATTACTAAATTATGCACTAAAAAAAGAAAAACTCTTACTGGAAGTGAGAAGATCCATTGATAATGGAACACTAATAGACCTAATTGCTACTGGCTTACCAAATTTTGTAGATAGAATTGATAGAGAAATATTGGAAGGAACCGAAGACCTATATAATGAAATAGGTAAATTAGAACACTTAGTTTACAAAAAATCAGAAACAAAAACAAATATATCAGCTAACCAAGACAAAATTGAAAAGACACCTTGCGAAATTTGCAAAGTTAAAGGCAAAGGCACACGGCTTCCATCCTGAAGCCGAATGCTGGTTTAAAGATACAGACAAAAAAATAAAACATGTCAACAATTCAATATTGGAGGTGGAATTGAACAACAATGATCCAAAAAACTGGTAGTTCCACCATTAATTAGACTCAAGGTAACATTAAATGACACTTTAGATGTCTCTGCCATTTATGACCCAGGCTCAAATGTTACATTAATAAATTCAAAATTAATACATGTGAAGTCGAAAAGAGATAATATTATGCAAAAAGCTGACTTGAGAACAATTAATGGTGTACATAAAACAGATGGATTGATAACTCTCAAAGCAAGAATATTAAATGCAGAGGAATATATTAATGTTTTCATAATTGATAATGAAAAAAAGTAAAAATTAAATATTAGAAAAATATCGAAAATCAAATAGTCTCTTTGCTGCTCCGGTGACACTAGCATTCAAAAGAGATGAACACAAAAAATCAAGACTATGCATAGACTTTAGAGATTTAAATGAAATCATAGTTCCTCAATCACAACCATTTCCACTAATCAAAGACTTAGTAATAAAAACAAGAAATTGCAAATATTTTTCAAAACTTGATATAAACTCAGCATTTTGGTCCATCCCCCTACGAATTGAAGATAGAAGAAAAACAGGACTTGTAACACAAGAAGGTCATTTTCAATGGACATGTCTGCCATTTGGATTAAAAACAGCACCAGCTATCTTTCAAAGAATCCTCACCAATATAATAAGGAAACATAAATTATCAACTTTTACAGTGAATTACATAGATGACATATTAATTTTTTCTAAAACCTTCGAAGAACATATTGGCCATCTATCACAATTACTGGAAGCAATAATGAAAGAAGGATTTAGATTAAAACTTTCTAAATGCACATTTGCACTGGATTCCGTGCAATATTTAGGACACATAATAAAACACAACTCAATCTCTCCAATAAAAGATAACTTGATATCAATACAAAATTTTCCTGTACCAAAAAATCAGAAAAATGTGAGACAATTCTTGGAAAAAATCAATTTCTACAATGAATACATACCCAAGATTTCATTAATTCTAGAACCACTACATAATCTATTGAGAAAAGACAAAAATTCATATGGTCTGAGGAATGTCAAAAAGCCTTCGAATATATGAAAAATTTCCTCTGCACCCAACCAGTCTTAGCTATTTTTGATCCAGACCTACCCATACATATATACACAGATGCAAGTCTACAGGGCATGGGAGCCGTATTAAAACAACCACAAATACATGATGATCCCAAAAGTGAAAAACCAGTAGCATATTTTTCAAAGAAACTGAACGAATCACAAAAAAGAAAAAAAGCCATTTACTTGGAAGCCCTAGCAATAAAAGAATCACTAAAGTATTGGCAACACTGGCTTATAGGCAGACATTTCAAAGTATTTTCAGATCATAAACCATTAAACAAAATGAACATCAAATCTAGAACAGATGAAGAATTAGGTGATCTCACCTACTATTTATCACAATATGACTTCGAAATAATATACCATCCAGGTAAAAATAACTTAGAAGCAGACTGTTTGAGCAGAAACCCAGTACTAGAACCTCATGATTTAAAAAAATTAATAAAATAGAAGAAATTATTGAGGATAAAAAAAAAAAACGAAGATATAAAAACTAGCAAAAACAGACTAACTTTTAAAGACAACTGTATTACAAAAAATGAGAAAAAAAGAATAAATCATATTATCAGAAGAATTTTGTAAGAAGTTTATAGGAAACATACACAAACATTTTTGCCACATAGGGATGAAACAAATGCAAAGCAAAATACTACCTCATTATACATCAAAAAATATTTCAGAAAACATAAAAAATGTTGTAAAAACTGTGAAGTGTGTATAAAAAACAAATCAAGAGGACAAGACAAAATTGGTTTGATGTCACATCTTGGTCCTGCACGAAAACCGTTTGATGTAGTTTCCATTGACACGATTGGTGGATTCGGTGGTTCACGATCCTCTAAAAAATATTTACATCTTCTTGTGGATCACTTCACAAGATTTGCCTACATATTAACATCAAAACACAAAACTCATCTGATTTCATCAAACTAATGGAAATGGCACTTAAAGATCATAATATCAAAATACTTCTGACTGATCAATACCCAGGCATAAACTCCAAAGATTTCAAAGATTTTCTAGTAAACCATTCTCCAATGTTTAAATGAAAGACTTAATCAAACCTTAGTGAATAAAATTAGATGTACAATAAATGAAGAAAAAAAGTATGCATGGACAAATGTAGCACATAATTGTGTAAAAAAATACAATGAAACTGAACACACAGTAACTGGATTCAGCCCAAAATACTTGCTAATAGGTGAAATACCAAATAATAATACTGTCAAAATATATTCATCGAAAATGGCAACCGAATGAACCGAAAAAAATTGGATGAATTGAGAATTGGACCCTACAAGATTCAGAAGAAAATATCAAAATCAATTTGTGAAATTGACACAGGACACAAAAAATCAGAATCAAATTTATTTCACATCTCTAAACTCATTCCAACCCCTGCACCAGATGAAGAAAATACCGAGAACACTTAGCCCTATCTTTATACAATTTCGCACCAAAAATTTTGTACCAAAACCTTTATTTTGGGGGGGGAAGATGTAAGGGAGGTATCCCTAACCTAATTGAGTTTGGCGCTTCAATTGAATGATGAGCGGATCGATAGCGCAGATCTCGAACGAGACGCACGCGTGGATGTTGAAAAGAGTGATTGATTCAGAGACGACATAAGTCTAAAGATTATAAGCTTTATCAAGAAACTGCAAATTGAATAATAACATTGAATGTTGTTTCTTTGTTATTGCAGAGCAACAAATTCGTGTTACTATTATATATATATATATATATGTGTGTATATATATATATATATATAAAATAGTTTTTTAATGTTGCTAACCCCATTTACTGATACCTATCTAAAAAATACCCAACTATGTGTTGTTAAAGATGGGTAGGAATCTGGAGTTAGAGGAAACGTTTGCAGATTATACTTCTTTTCAATTGATCACATATGGTTTTTAGTGTTTTTTATGATAAGTAAAGTAAAAATTAAAATAATTTCAATGCTAATAGACTCTTTTCAATAAATATTAGGACGTTTTTTGGACAGTGAAGTATTACAGCAGACGACAGCACTAATGATCTTCTGCGCATGCAGATTTTGAATTTTGCATTATTTTTGTGCACCTGCAGATGTGCAAAAAATCAAAATTGCAGTTGATTGCTGTATGCTAAGCCAAGCAAAAACTTCCTATTATACTGTTTCTATAATTAATAAAACCTATTTACAAATATTATTCTGAAGCATTCATGAGAATGCTACATTAGAGATTTGATAACTATAACTTTCTGAAACTTGAAAATACGTGAATCACATCCAATTCCCCGATTCCCAGTAGTTTATGAGTAGGGCTGTGATTTATATGTATTTGCATATTTGTTTCTAACTACTTTGATGAAATAAAAGATATTCTGTCTATTTTACCTGTTGATTGTTGATATGGAGCAGTCATTCACCCGGTTTAAAGCAATACCTATATTTTTCTTTTTTTTTTTTGTGAAATGTACATTTACTGCATCTCCCATTATTATCCAAAGAAATGTATGTTCTTCCAAATTAAGCCCTTCACTTAATGTTTGTCACTAACAATTTATATGATTTCTATATCTTTTTTGCTATAAAGATATTTTCCACATTACACTTTTTATTTATTTTTACATTTACCATTATATCACACCATTTCGCATATTTTCCTTTTTTAATTGCATATAAATTACCAAATATATTTACATATATATGTGCATACTTCACTGTTTTTTGCATATAAATCGCAGCCCTATTTATGAACCTCATCTGGTATTAAAAGTATTTAAATTATCATTTATTCAAGAGATTATTGACTTAACTTTGATATCAATTTTTTTCAATAATATAAGATGTTGAATTAAATCATAATAACAATTGAAAATAAAATAATAGGTAATGAAACAGGTGAAATGTGCAGGAAATAGGAAATAAAACACACGAAACAGTGCAATAAAATCAGAATCTCTTCTCTAATGAGTCAAGCCACACAGCAATCCACAATGACATGATTGTCCTTGTTAAATTGTCCTGAAGATAGATCATTTCCTTGAAAATAACACTTATATTACCAATTTCAATTTTGTTCTTGGAGGTATTCAAATAGAGACATTTATATAAGTTCGATTTAAGTTGAAAATATATTTTTTCTTAGTACTAAATGTAAAGTAGTGTTTTCTTTGTCCTCGCTAACAATATGCACTGCAACAAATAATGTGGTAAACATATACACATGTAATTTAACATAATTATAAAATGCAACATAGTAATGTGTTTTAAAACCAAAAATGATCAATAAAATGATCTTAAAGTGGTTTAAAAATGCCCTGAAGCAAAAAAATGACATAAAAAATTTGATCAAAACTAGTTTAGATGAACTAAGCTGTTGGATATGTTACTGATGAAATAGAGGTTGTGAACTCAACTTGCAAAGGGTATAGCCAAATAAGGCGGTGAAAAGTGCCCCCAAACCACATCAATAATCACAATGCTCATATGAAAGAATACAAAATGACGTAGATGTGCAAAAAATCAGCCTCCTAGCGCAATCTCATGCAGAGATCAACAAGAAATGTGTTTTGCATGTTTTATTTTTTTCTCAGCATCTATTGAGTGTATCAGGCTGAAAAAATTGCAGAGAAGGTAAAACATAGTTCAATTTGAAGGTATACCAACAGATTTTTCTTCAATTCCCTATTTTACCATGAAACTGCTGAAATTTTAAGTGGAAATAAATGTAAATTCCAATGGCGTGTGGTGAAATTTTT